>CM056800.1:16551907-17209083 GCA_029852875.1 Mythimna loreyi
TATCTTTTTCAAAACACTGCGTTCCTTTCCACAATATCCACCCGTATATCTCCACCTTCACACTTAACCCCAAAAGTAATGGAACGTCATTCCAGCGTGTAAGCTCCGTCAATAATGTTAGTTCGTTTGTCCCTCGCTATATCGAAAACAGTGGGCGGTACGATTGAATGCCTGCGTGATTTGATCTGAAATCCCGGTAGCTTATGATGAGGAGATGGTTTCTCACTCTTGGTGAGTGAGAGGGTATGGGAAACTAAATTATTTTTATGTTCGTTGGAACTTTTACCTACTGTTACGCTGTATTTAATATTGAATTGAAAATGGTATAGTCTTTTTTTCTATTTGTTTAGAATTGTTTAGAAGCATGATAGTCATGTGCGGGGCGTATGGTATAACTAAGGATTATTTTACAAATAGTTCTTTTTTTTTGTCAACCCGTGGAAAAAAATATCATTATAATATATTTATTTATTGTGCACACCTATCACAGTGTTGTCTTTTTTTAACCCAAAGGTTGACTGGTAGAGAATGCCTTGTGGCATTAAGTCCGCCTATGTACCATTAAGATTAAACAAATAAATAAAAATCGCAGAAAGAAATCTACTGGTCAGTACGTTTATGTTTGGTCAAGTTGTACTGAACTTGCTTTTTTTCGCGATTTCAGGTTTGGTCTTGTAGTAAATGTTGTTTGTTATTATGACAACAATTATGTTTTAAGTAGGTATCGGTCACTAATTATCAGGCACTTTAAATATACACCGTGAAATTTAAATGGTTGTTTTCCCGCGGCAGAATGACTTGCCATAAGAAGAACTTTTGAAGGATACAGTAAAAATAAAAAATAAATTTTTTTTTTTACAAATAATTATTAAAAATATTTATCAAATCAAAAAAGCGAAAACAATAGTAACATTAGACGTAATTTGTAGGTACTACTAGAGTCGCATGAGCCGCACGCCGTCAAAGGAAACCGATTCATTAAATATATATTTAAACCAAAATAAGCTCTCGCACGTTGTGATACGTCATAATTAGCTTGCACTCTACAGGTCCAGTTTTTGTTTTTAATATTTTATTTTTTTATCAAACGTTTGTATTACCAAGACACAAACATTTTGCTGAGGGAAAACAACCATTAAAATTTCACGGTGTATAATTATAAATGCATAACATAACATAAGCTCAATAATTAAATCATTCTACGGATATATTGTGTCGAAGCCTCCTGGGGCCAAGGGTTGATGCGAAAGTGTATCACCAGGGCTCTGGGATTAGGGCAAGAAAGGAACGGGGTAGGTTGTTTAAAACACCGAAAGACTGTCTACCTAACGCCTTTATTTTTTTGTACGAGTGCACTAGTGCTAAACTTCGCAGAGCCTAACTTAAAGAAAGAAAGAAAACATGTTTATTTGGCACTTCATGAAACATGCACAATAAAATAAATAATTACAAACATAAGTTAAACATACAAAAATAATACATATATAGATAGTTAGATAGATAGATATATTCTTTATTGCACACCAAAAATAAAATAAAAATTAACAATATTACCAACTAACTTCAGGCTCGCCAAGTTAGCATGACCGTCTTACTTTCAGGCGAATAAATACAGAGAAAACATACGACTATACCAATTCAAATCCAATTAAAACAACAGAATCTCCACCTCGGACAATAAACGAAGTCTCCCGACAAGCCCCGATCTCGCCCGAAGGCTCCCGATCTTAATCGAGGACCGTTCCGAACGTTTTACGTTGCGCCTGCGCCGTTTATCAGTAACCTGATACTTTTACATTGAGTCTAAGACTTTTATATGTCGTAAGAACCTTTTAGTTTTGGAATTGAAATGTTTAACGTGATTTTTCATTGTGTACGTGGGATTTTGGGGTCCGTGGGTGAATTGGAGAATGTAGTGAAGTGAAGTATGGTGTGATGGTGGTTATATTATTGTTTTGACACTAAATGAGCAGCAGTCTTAGAAGTGAAAAAATATGTATAACACTTGAATAATAAGAAACTAGTAACTAGTAGGATCTTGGTGAGTCTGAAGTTAGGCTTTGCGAACTTAAGCGCTTGTACACTCGTACAAAAATAAAGGTTTTAAATAAATAAATGGTAATAACAGGTTTTAACAGCGATAATATTTTTTATATTTAATATTAATTACTTTGATTTCAAATATGTTTATTTATTGTGCACATCTACCACAGTTTTTTTTTCAATCCAAACATCAGGTTAATTAATATCCACTATCAATATAAATTGAAATTTTCTTGCTACCAGTAGAAAATCAAGAAAAATATCAAATCTTTCTTCTACCAAACGATTACACACAAAAAAATCTGTTTCTTTTCTTTTCTTTCCATGAATCCAATAATAAACCTTTCACACACACACAAACACACATACAAAAAAGACACATGCTTTATTTCACCTGTTCGAAAGCATGTGTTAGATTGAGTTATCCTCTCATACGTATGTACGGAACCCGTGAGTTATGTGAGAGATATCCCCCGACACATACCGACATGGTGACCTGTACAAGTATTTATTTATTTTTGTTGTTACGGAAATTAATTTGAATAGGTACCGTAAAGTGGGGTTAGTTTTGTCTTGAGGTATAACTTTGACCCGAACTCATTAACCAATGGAATCACAGAAAACACAGTTTTTCATGTTTTTTTTTTTGCTTAAAAGTGATGAAAGTTATACCCTAGGGGCAAAATTATCCTACTTTACCCGGTATATGAGTAATTATTTAGAGAAAAACAAAAAAAAAAAACATTGATAGTACACAACCTTTTTACACCGCAGCGCCTGTGACCCCAACCTCTATTACTAGCCACCGTAGGCTTGTGGGCGATGAGGTAGCTCTTGAGACAGAATACCTACCAAGCTCTAGTCTGCAGAGTCATAGAGGAGCCAGCAGGACACAAACCGTGACATGCGGAGACGCATCGCAGGAGCCTCACTAGTCAACGAAAATGCAACATTACCAACCAAGATCACTCTTAGCTCGCCGCCCGGTTATCTGGTAACAGTCCAGACCGAGCCCAAGTCGTCGACGGCGCACACTGTTCCTGCGCGCCTCAAGGAGTTATCAGCAAACTGTAGAGGCCCTTCAGGGTCGAAACCTCCTGGAGCCGAGGGTTGGTGCGAAAGCGTTATACCGGGGCTCTGGGAATAAGGCAAGGGGCAAGGGGGGTAGGTTGTTTAGTCAGTAAGAGTCTGACACTGTTTCCCGCTCCGCTCACGAGTGGGAATCGTCATTGGATGATTTTTACCTACGATAAAAAAATAAACACCATCACTCTGTAAAGAGTGATTTGAGAGACGATTAAGGAGGATTATACAATACATACAGCTATGGTGTGGAAGGGAATTCCACACCATAGCTGTATGTTCTTCTGCTGGTGTTTGTGTTTCCTGATTCTAAAGCCTTAGAGATCATTAAGTCAACAGTGAATAGGTTACTTCTAGGCAAGAATGCTCCATCGTCGCTCACATCATTGCTTACCATCAGGAATAACATAGAGGTCAAATGCTAGCCTATCAATAACAAAAAAAGAAAAACACTCATACTTACATATATTCATAAACAGTAAATTTATTATTTATAATAATGTTATTTATTTAGTTAATGTCCGTCGAGGCGTTAAGTTACCTTTTTATTTAAACATGTTTATGTTAAATGGTTATAGATGAACGATCGATGGTATCAGACGTCGTTCCCGGAAGAGTTAAGATAATCTATGATTTTTAATTCTGTTTTTGTCACACCAATGATAGGCAGATTTTTGTCTTAGCTATTACTGTCCATTTCAGGTTGCCTGGAAGAGATTGTGGAACGCAATAAGGCCTCACATTGAGTAGGTGTGTATAGTTTTAGTTTTTTTTCTTTTGTCGGTGGGTAAAAATCATCCAATAACATCTTCGGCCCTTGATCGGAGCAGTGTTGCCAACTGCTACCAAAGGCTTGTAGCTAAGAATTTAACAGAAAGTTGCTAGATTGAATAATTTTTCTCCCTAAAAAGTAACTAGAAGTAGCTGAATTTTCCAATGAAAATTAAGACAGTTCATACATGATTACTGGAGATCAAACCGCGATCTTCTAATGAAGGCCTTGGTATTTATTGTATTTAAAATGTCATATTAATGAAATAAAACACTGAAACTAACAAATTAGCTATAAACTTAAATAAAAATATATTTTAGACTACTCAAACAAACTTTTGTTGCCATACATTATGCTACAAGTCAATATTCCTTAGAACATTTAACTTATGCTCTAAAGAATATAGAGAATATGGCTATAAAGTTGCTAAGCGGCCATCGCTGAACAGGTGATAGAGTAAGACCCATCCTTTTGAACAAATACACGAATACGAAAACTTTTGATTGTACCTATAATATTACCAGAACATAGCGTAATCATTGCTCGCAGAACAGATGGCCTGTGAGGTTTTTCGGCTGAAATGATAGCATAGTCAGGAGGAGGACCTTCGTCACGATCGACTTCGACGGTGTCAACCTCCCTTTTATCAAACGAAAAAAATAAACATCACGTCACGTCGTCCAATTTAATCACACTAGCCTTATATTTTAATTAATTATGTTTAATGTTCAAAGTTCACAAAAGTGAGCGAGGTGGCCCTTCACCGCGCATCTCACTTCCCAATCCCCAATTGAATCCTCGGTCCATAGATCTCGAGTCTTGGCAGCATCATCAAAAAGCCTCAACGATGTACTATCAGCATCGGTTCTCGGAACCCCGACGGGTCGCGGGGATTCGGCCCCCGCTGTGTCGGTAATTCACGCCACTCACACCTCGCGGGATTGCGGCCTGTCTACGTGGATTGATTAGTCTTGGTACTTTGTTAATGGATTGGCAGATATATTTATTTTAGGATGATTAAATTGAAAAACTAGGTACTTCTAGGCGCGCACCATCATCGACCACATCGTCGCTTTCCATCAGGTGAGATAGTGGTCAAGCGCGAACCTATAGCCAATAAAAAAAACCTTGATTTTATCTTCTTTATCTTCAGCACTCTGTACTTTATTGCATTCCATATCTACATAGATGGTATTAAAAATAATAATTAAAGATCAATATGAACCCTGTTGTACTTAGCAAAATTATAGATGAGGAAGAAGGCTATGTAGCAATTCAACAAGTTCAACAAGATTGTATTGTGTTTAATTAATAAATTATATTTATTTTCGCAATTAGGTTTTCCAAAACACAATTTTTTTTCGGCAGTTTAATCTAGATGAGTCCAGTGTTTCCTAGCTGTAAGTTAATTGTATTATTAAGTCTAACTAAAGGTAGTATGTCAGGTACCAAGATACGCTATTGTCACGCTTTATATTAAACTAGAGTTCAACTTATTACTATCACTGTATTGTCAATTCCAAATGATAAATAGTTTATTTAATTCATTAAACCCCATGCGAATGCCGGCGTTCTCACACCTATTGTTCTTTAATTGTGTCTGTAATTACAAGATCGAAAGGTTTATTATTATTATTTTTTTCTTTCGCTGACAGTAGCTAGTCTTTCATACAAAATCAAAAAAAAAAAATGAAAAATAGTTCTGTTTCCACTACTTTATATTTGAATAGTATGTTTATCAGTTGCCTAGTACTCATAATACAAGCTCTGCTTAGCTTGAGACTAGACGGCGCAGTGTGATGGTTGTCGTTTATAAATAGGGACTTGATCTTTGCGTCAGTCAACAAAGTAAGTTCACATTCAATTCGCCTGTGACTTCAAGTATCAAAACCGTTCAGTCGCTTTAAACACAGTAATATATTGATGATGCTGTAACAGTCTATTGTGATCTTTTGTTAGATTATGATAAGTGAGATAACTTATTCCAACTTAATATAAACGTCTTGTGGTACACCCTAGTGTGGAGATGGCTTTATCTCAAACGCAACAATGTGTGGAGGAGCTTAAGTTAAGTAAATTGAGTTATAAATACTGTGTTTGTTTATTTAAGTCAACGTATTTAAACTAAGAAAATGGCGGTTAAATTAAATTATGGTTGCAATGTGGACGTTGGATGATGAAATTAGTTCTAAAATATATTTTTTTAGGATTTCAATCGTAAATATTTATTATTTAGTTTATTCATTTCAGTACATATCATATAATAATGGTTTATTAGTATATCTCTTCGTGCTCATTCACCTTTTCTCTCTTTTATTGCACTTACCACTGGCTCGCCATCACCTAAAGTTGACTGGTAGAAAAAGCTAAAGGCATTAAGTGCGCCTCTGTACTTTTATACATAAAGTGTTAAATACAAAAATAATTTAAAAAAAAGTATACTTACAAAATTATGATGTTAAGTCAGGAAAATTTATCAAAAGAATTGGCAACACTGAAGGAAAATGGCGCAAATTATTTTAACAAACAAAACCAGTAAATTAAGTTATAAATACTGTGTTATTTACTGAAGACAACTTGGTGTTTATATTCAACTGCAGTTTTAGTTATTTTAGTTGAGAATTCTGTGAATGATTTTATTGGTTGTTGGCCTTTTGGGAAACTAATTAGAAGTAGCATTTACGTTAGATTTGCCAATAAATTTAGAAGGACTTCTTACTGAGATTTTTAATGATTCTTGCTTATAAATAAGTGTAGAAAAAAGACAAAAAAGAAATACATAATGTAAAGAGACAGCTGTTAAGATCCAGCCTCACTTAGTTTAGCTGCTGATAAATTTACGAAGCACCTTTGTTTCCAAACTGCTATTCTTTCCAGTCTCAAATAATAAATCTAACTAAGATAAAGTAGGTACCTAGATATACATTTCCTTAAATAGATATGAAACCTTTAATTTTAAAAGCTATACAATTGCTTCAAGTTATTACGTATCACATGCCTATTTAAGAACATGATTATTAAAAATGCCTGATCTATTTCAGGAATTTTGAAATACCTTTATTATTATTATTTATACCAGGAATTTTGAAATACAATTATTAAAAGTTCCTGATCTGTTTCAGGAATTTTATTGGTACATAATAATAGTAAGTACACTCAATGGCAAAGACAGAACAACTTTTTGAATAATCAAAATTGGAATGCGAAACGCGAGCGTTATCCACATTAGTCTTACCACAAAAAGTCTGTCCGCGTTTATCCTCCACGACTCTCAGTTTGTTTAACATGATAATTGTGAAGACTTACGGCCAACATTCAATACGCACCGGATTTATTATATGAATAAAGTATTTCCACGTTAATCTTGTGGAGAATATTATATGAAGTTGTAATTATTACACTTCAGGGCAAAATATTCTTCTCCACGGATTATATGACAATTTGTTTGCACAGTCAGTGGAAATGTTAAACTATAATGATATTAGATCGATGTATACTTGTGACAGATCAGATTTGTAGTCGTGGCATGTATCAAGTGTTTACAATTCTAGTTTCCATATAAAATCTATGGGGACCGATTATGGGGTCTCCTTGAAGAATCCAGATTCTTTTTATAAACTAAAATTTAAAAGCTCACCAGTGAGTCTCGTCAAAATCGATCTAGCTGTTTTAGAGATTAGTATAAACAGACAGACGAATAGGCACAAAACAAAATTCCCATACGTACAAAGCGTTTTGGGAAGACATTCATTATGCGTACAGCTAAGGAGTAGAATTCCCTGCCTGCGTCTGTGTTTCCTGATAGCTACAACCTAGGGGTCTTTAAGTCAAGAGTGAATAGATTACTTCTAGGCAAGCGTGCTCCATCGTCAACCACATCATCGCTTACCATCAGGTGAGATTGTGGTCAAACGCGAGCCTATCTGGAATGTTAGGTATTTTTTGTAAATTAGACTTTTGAAACAAAATGGGAGTTAGTGATAGTATGACGGGTGACAGGACAGAGTGGAAGAAAAAAACATGTTGCACCGACCCCAAGTAACATGGGATTAGGGTAGGATGATGATGACACTTTTGTAAAGTGTAAGTAGATGCACTTATTGAAAAAATGCATAAATATTTTGAATTATGTTTTTATTTAAATTTATAGGCCCAATGTTATTTTAGTAGTAAGATGAAGTCAGTGATTTACGTCAAAGGACACCAAACGACTCTATGAAAGACCTCATACCTTTGTCTCATTTTCATTCAAAACGCTGTAAAAATCTTTTTAAGGAAAAACAAACAGTTTAACAAGAATACTTATGTAGCGTGCTACGTTGTACATGAACTTAAACCTTGAAGTTACGAAATAAGGTTTATTTTTGATTGCAGTAATTTTGTGTGGGCAGCGAATTAGTTGCGCTATTGTCCACAATGTAATCTGGTCCAGGATGTGAGAATATTACTTTGTTAATATGGTGATCCGGTTTCTTTTAGGAAAAAACTATTCTTTCTTTCTCATATATTTTTTTGATGGTGGAAAAAATCATCTAATGACGAAACCTGCTCTTGGGTGGAGTAAGAAACAGTGACAGAGTCTTACTGACTAAACGACCCACTTCTTTCCTTCTTTGCATTCATATCGGGGTCGGACCTTCCTTTCAGAAACTGGACTGGGGCCCCAGTAGGCTGCGGCCCTGCAGTTGGACCACTACATTTGCTGACAACTCCTTGAGGCGCGCGGGAACAGTGAGCCCCGTCGATGACAGGGCTTGGTCCGGATGATTACCAGACCAGATGGCGAGCCACCCATGCTTGCGTAAATGGTTCTTGGGTTGATACGAGCTTCAACACGAGGGTTATATTCTGTAAACCCTAATATTGACAGCATGGACGGTGCAGTGGTTTTTTTTATGGTGGGAAAAATCGTCTAATGACGAATCCCGCTCTTAGGCGGAGCGAGAAACAGTGCCAGACTCTTACTGATTAAAAGACCCACCCCTTTTCTTCTTAGCCTTCATACCGGGGTCGAACCTTCTTTTCCTTTTTTTCATTTTTGAGTCTAAGATCATATAATAATTTCACGCCCGAGTTACCTCCTCCATTCCCTCGCGCATCTCAGTCACAAACTGTCACCTGATACCTTGAATATGGCGTTTAAGTCGTGTGCCCATTTTACTACATTATAATAAACTAAGTGTCAGAACTGACGACGATTCCTTACAATATTAGTGGTTATACGCTCTTCTTTATCTAGATTTTATTTACTTAGTCTCAAAGGTGTTGGTTTGCAAGGAAACTGTGACCTATAATGGCTTTTCTGACTCATAATTTGTTGACTAAGAGGCTATGATATTAAATTAAACAGATATGCAATCGTGAAGACTGGAAAACTTCGAATTAGAACCTTTTTAGGTGATTGGCAGAATAATGTTTGTTTACATTCAAACCTACCTAATTGATAACAATTATTGTAAAAGCTATTTCTGTTTTTCTTCCTTCCGACTTCTTAATTACTATAGTTATTGCTATCGTCTTCGCCCACGTGAAAGTAGTAAAAAGATCGTAACAATAATACCAATACAATAACTGTTTTTTTTTTGTACTTTTTTCCTACTGCTATTACACACTTTGTTTACGTCTAATTTTTCCAACTCTCCTGTCGCAGATATGCTGGAAGAGATTTCTTTAGAAATAAGTATCACCTTTCTAACTGTTGTTCCTTTTTGAAGTCTTTATTGTAATGTGTGTACATAAATTGTTAAATAAATAAATATAAGTATCCTGGCTTAAAAGTATCCTACTTAGCTGTTAGCCTGACTTAAAAGTATACTATTTCAGGATGTAGTTACTATTGGTGTGAGACATCGAAACCGTTCAGCCATTTAAGCGTAAAAAAGCAACAAACATACAAACACACAAACTCTCAGCATTATAACACTAGCGTGATTATAAATCTGCGAACCTAAAAGACATTATTATAATCTAGCTACGTGCGAACAGCCATTCTCTTCCTTCACAACCTGTCTGGTCTACCATAATCCTAACTCTTACTTCTAACTTCACTATTTATGGTCAGCCTAATTCTCACGAGACTTTTTATACAACACACATACATCACGGCTTAACGAATTGGACTTGACCATGCAGTGAAATGTACGCAGAAGTACAACAACTTTGTGGTGTGAAAATACTGCGTAGTCCCATTTGAACACTAAGTCCGACGCATGCGAAGTATGTTCTCTTCTTTTTCCGTTTATTGCTATTAAATACTTACAAAATGCTTGTAAATAAATAATACAAAGATCTAGCATATTTTTTTTGATTTCGATTCAATTTATTTCATTAATTCTCTATTTAATTAAAAAAAAACGAAATAATAAAGTAATATTTCTTCATTCTATTAAAAAAAAAACAAATTCCTATTTTCTATTTAAAAAAAAATCAGATCATAATAAAGTAAAAAACAAATTATTGGTTTTATAATACAAATTGTGATTATCTCTTGTGAACCTAGGTGACGTTATTGTTGCTTCTCTATTGCATATCTATTTGTCGCATAAACAGTACGTCATGGGCGTTCTAACTTCCAGTTTTATCACTTAGTGCTCAGTTACGGAGAAGCGCAATGGGCGATTCTTTGGGCGTTCGTCGTGCGTTGCAGCAGTGCCCGCGTCAAAGTACGTGCAAATAAACATAATGGCAATGTACGACAACCGCCCAACGCCGAAGCATCGTTAGCGTTCAAACCTGTACCATTTGCATCAAGTGGACCTTTTTCTCATGTCTCTGTCGTATGGTCCCAAACCAGGTGACATGTTCAAATGTCACCTGAACGACTATTTAGTAATAAATGTCGTTTTATAGCTTATTAATGTGTATTATAGGATTTTATAGTCATTTAGAGAAGATGTATGGTAATAGTCGAGTTATGGGGTAATTTAGTGGACACAGCATTGTTAAATGTTCAAGAAAAATGGATTTGTTTTTTTAGCAACTTGGAATTTTGTTGTCAACTTTTGGGTTAAGAAACCGGATGTTACTGATTTATTTATTTAAATTTATTTTAAATTATTGTGCTGTGATCGTGTATCATGTTATTGTGTGTTTATAATCTCTTTGCACTAATTTCATATCATAGGATTAGTCTACACATTCTTTAATATATTTTTATGGTAGGTATAAGTCATCCAATGATGAATCCCGCCCATGAGCGGAGCAGGATACAGTGTCAGACTCTAACTGACTAAACAACCTTCCCAATTTCTACGTTGCCATGTATTCCAGTGATTTTTTTTATTGTTTATAGGTTCGCGCTTGACCGCTATCTCACCTGATGGAAAGCGCTCAAGGAGTTGTCAGCAAACTGTAGGGGCCCTTCAGGGTCGAAGCCTTTTCGCCAGTTTGTGTGAAACTGTTACCGCGGCTCTAGGAATAAGGCAAGGAGGAATGGGGTAGGTTTTTTAGTCAGTAAGAGTCTGACACTAGTCTCCCGCTCCGCCCAAGAGCGGGTTTCGTCATTCGATGATTTTCACCTACCATAAAAAAAAAAACTTGATAGAAAGCGACGATACGGTCGACGCTGGAGCGTGCACTCTTGACTTAAAGATACCCGGATTGTAGCCATCAGGAAACACAGACTCCGGAAAATTTCATTTCGGATTCTTCAAAATTCGCCCTCCTATTTGCGGGAACGCTTTTCCTTTTCTCATCCTCCTGATGCTCTTTGCAGGTCACATCTTAAGAATCTCCTTAAATCCCCTCCCCACTCCAACGATTTTTATTCTTACTCCTTCACTGCGCACGCAGTGCGATTATGGAATTCACTACCGCCTGACATCAGGGGCTGCCTAACTCTTCCAATTTTTAAGAGTAGAGTAAAAGAACACTATCTTTCTCTTCCGTCATAGTTGCATATTTGTATGTATTATTTTATTATATTATATAGTATGTATTCTTGTGGTATTTATTTTACTATGTGTATGTATATATTCGTTATACCTTATCTATATTTACATTTTATATTATTTAATTATCAATTATTGTGTGTGTACGAATTTTCTATTTCACTGTTACACACGGTGTCTACATATCTATTTTACTAACTGTCCTTTCGCAGGTGTGCTGGAAGAGATTTCTTTTGAAATAAGCATTACCTCTGTACCTATTTTTCTGTTTCCTTGTCCTCGTCTTTTATTCTTGTGTGTACATAAATAGTTAAATAAATAAAATAAAATTCATCATCCATACTTTGCAAAAGTCAAGATGTCAGAAAAAATGGAGAAGAATGTGCAAGAAACTTCATGGACACTCTTTTCAATCATGTTATGTATTACAAATATTTCGGTTATAAGGAGTGGATTTCTCTGTCAGAGTCTGTGTTTCCTGTTAGTTACAACCAAGGAGTATTTAAGTCAAGAGTGAGTAAGTTATTTTAGGCAAGAAACCATCGTAAATTTTCTAAGTTTATCCTTTATGTCGAGTTTTTTAGAAGTCTGTAGCTAAATTTTGGTACAAAATTAAGATACTTAAGCATAAAAGAAGAATTATTATGTCAGAGGTCTTTCTTTATCTACTAAGTACCTACTTAATTATAAAAAGACAAGATTAGATTGTATTTTTGACAGTTCCATTTTCTTGAAATAAGATTTTTGATTGAGAGTTACTGGTTTTACGCGAATATATTATATTATAAATAGGATTTTTTATAGTATTATACGAATTAAAAATTAAAGCTCACATTCATGTTTTTATCAAAATATAATAAAATTATATATAAATCGATATTTTAAATTAAATTGACAAGCGTACCTATTCCAATGGCTATAAAAATCGACATATTTAATAATTTATATTGTTTTTATCTACTAGGTATTATTAAACAGAAACCTGTTAATATAATAAATTTATAATGAATTACAAAAATCAGAAAAAAATATAACCCATTCAGTCCAGGTGTTCTAGAAAAAATCGTGGAATGCGATAAGGTATGGCCACTGGTTAGGTATGCTTCAATATTCAATACGCACCCTGTAGAGTACAGCAAAATTAGGAGAGGGGAAGACCTCTCTCCTAATTTTGCTGTATGATATATGCGGAGGTCGTGGGTTCGATTCCGACCCAGAACACAATATGTTTGTATGATAAGTACGATCATTTGTTCCGTCTGGGTGTAATTTATCTATAATATGTATATCTTTAGAAATACATAAGTATGTTTATCAGTTGTCTAGTACCCATAACACAAGTTCTGCTTAGCCTGGGACTAGACGGTGTTGTGTGATAGTTGTTGAATATTTTTATATTGTTATTATAGCCACAACAAACATTAATTATGAAAGATACTTAAATAATAACAACACCATCTCACACAGTAAGTAATGAAACAAGAAACACAATAGTTATAAGAAATTAAAATTATAAGCTAACAGAAGACTTTGAGACGGTAAAAATAAAGATGGGAACAAAGATAAAGTAATGAAAATGCTTATTAAATAAAATAAAACAACTGTGGGTATAAAAATAGTAATGTTCTGTTCATACTTATATTATCTTGTATGGGAGTTTACATGTGTACGTTTGTGAATGTACCCACAACACAGTCGTCTGGTAGCAGTCCAGACCGAGCCCAAGTCGTCGACGGCGCGTTCCGTTCCTGCGCGCCTCAAGAAGTTGTCAGCAAACCGTAGGGGCCCTACAGGGTCGAAGCCTCCCGGAGCTGAGGGTTGGTGCGAAAGCGTTACACCTGGGCTCTGGGAATAAGGCAAGGAAGGCACGGGGTAGGTTCTTTAGTCAGTAAGAGTCTGACACTGTATCCCGCTCCGCCCAAGAGTGGGATTCGTCATTCGATGATTTTTACCTACCTAAAAAAATAAATAAAAAGCCTACCATAAAAAAAACCCACAACACAGTATTATTCCTACACCGAGTTTTTCTTTATGGTCGGAAAAATCATTTAATGACGAATCCTGACCTTGGGTGGAGCAGGAAACAGTGTCAAACTCTTACTGACTAAACGACCCACTTCATTCCTTCTTAGCCCTCATACCGGGGCGGACTTTCCTTTCAGAAACTGGACCGGGGCCCCAGTAGGCTTCGGCCCTCTACGTTTGCTGACAACTCCTTGAAGCGCGTCGAAACCTTAGGATGGATCGTAAGAACTAAGTATAGTTTTAGTTAGTGAAAGTGCAGCACCATATATTAAATAACATCACATAAGAACTATAAGGAACCTGCATCGCGCAACCAAAGTTCTGTACGCATTTTGATCATATACGACAACCCGAAATCAACTATCGGGCAGTAGCCCACCAGATAACACCTGTCTGGTCGGAGGATCCTCCCTTTTCAACCGAGGTATGTGTTCCTTATACCTCATCATCCTACCCTTATCCCATTTTACTTGGGGTCGGTGCAACATGTTTTTTTCTTCCACTCTGTCCTGTCACCCGTCACACTATCACTAACTCCCTTTTCTTTCATATTATTCCTCACACAATCCATCCATCTCTTCTTCGGCCTCCCTTTTCCTCTCCATCCATCCACGTGTAAACTCAAATCCAATCACGTCCTCCCTCTCCATCATAGAGCGAGCGAAGTCATTAAATAATTTCCTTACTTTTAAAAAAATACTTGTGTAAAATGTATACATAAAATCCATTCATTATTATGTAAGAATTCTTTAAGATTTACGACAGCACACAGTTTGTCTGTCTGTCCGTCCACTAAGTTTTGATGTTAATTATTTAGAATCACGTTTATTGCTTTATTAGTTAAATAAATTAATACTTTATTATAATTAGCTTCATAATTTATACTTATATCAGTTTTGTGTTGTGGGAATTAGTGTGAGGTTGTAAAATAATATAATTTTACTGTTTATTACGGTTTTTACTCTAATTTGTAGATTTTTTTTAAAACACACGGTTTTGGTAACTGATTAATGTGACTATTAAAAATACAAGTAAACTTATCATTTAATGTAAGAAAATTAGTGAATTTAGCATCTAAGAAAGAACTGGGTACCTATATCCATTATACTAATGCGAAAGTAACTCTGTCTGTCTGTTACGCTTTCCCGCTTAAACCTCTCAAACGATTTTGATGAAATTTGGCACAGACAATCTTTAGAACCTGAGAAAGAACATAGGCTACCTTTTATTGCAAAAAAAAAAAACGCATACGAAGTCGCGGGTACCAACTAGTGTATAATATATGATAATTAGTGCCCGATATTTAAATACGCGATTGTAGTCATGATAATAAACAACATTTACTATGGGATTAAATCTGAAATCGCGAAAAAAATCAGCAAGTTCAGTACATTTTGAACAGTCAGGCGAACATAAATGTGATTTCAGACGATGGATGGCTATAGATACTAGCTTATGATAGGGGCTTTGCCCGCTTCAATGTGGTAAATATAATAGTCTGTGTCACTATATGATAACGCAGTATTGTGAAGGGTGGAAGAATTTTTTCAAATTGGTTTATTAGTTGGGGACGACCTGGATGTCTTCCTTGGGAATTAGAACGATAAAGCGAGTAACCGAGATAACTGGAAGGAATGGAGGGGGTCTTTGCCCAGCAGTGGGACAGCACAGGCTAGCTATAATAAAAAATAATAATAATTACACACTAAACTCTTGAGCTCCAAGCGAGCGTTCGCACACCTATTAGTATATATATAGTATATACTTAATACTTAATATAATAAAGAGGTAAAGTTTGTTTTTTTATTTTTTTGTTTTTTTGTTTGTAGGAGGTAATCTCTGGAACTAATGGTTCGATTGGAAAAAATTTAGCAACAATAGAAAGCTGCTTTACTCCTGAGTGACATAGGCTATAAATTATTACAAGAAATTTTCCGCGGACGGAGTCGCGGGCAGAAGCTAGTATAGTATATACTAATAGGTGTGTATGTATAGTCTTTCTATTATGTCTCTAATTACGGTATTCAAAAGACTAAAAATAAAAATACAGATTTTTTTTCTTTTTATTATATTAGTATCGTCGTACCGATCGATATACAAATATAAATAAACTTAGTCATACATAAATATTTTTTTAAGATTATCTGATTTCAATGAAATAAGACAAATAAGACTTTAAATTTTTCTTACTCTGTTTAATATAATAAAACCGTTTCTTTTTTATACAAAAAATTTTGTTTATTGCTTGTTCTTGCCAT
Organism: Mythimna loreyi; assembly: GCA_029852875.1. Taxonomy (NCBI): domain Eukaryota; kingdom Metazoa; phylum Arthropoda; class Insecta; order Lepidoptera; family Noctuidae; genus Mythimna; species Mythimna loreyi. Next base: position 16,567,978 of record CM056800.1, read on the forward strand.
CCAACGTAATCAGTAGGATCTCTGCTCACTCCACGCGACTAAAAGCGTAAAAATGCCCACTAATAAGGCTTCCTCTCATTGATTATTCATAAACGAAAAACAACAAAATTACAATTTTTATTTCTTTGGTAAGGAATTTTTACTCGACTGTATATTACGGAAGCACAGTATGGGGCCTTTTAGTGGACTACTGTGAACCGTGACTCTTGCTGTCTAAATTGATGTCAGAAGTTCAACTGACTGACAAAGCGCTGGAACAAGTCTATAGAATTTAAAAATAATATATTCCACAACTGTCTGGTCCTAAGCTAAGCAGAGCTTGCATTATGGGTGCTTAACAACTGATAAATACTCATATATTTCTAAATATATACATTTTATAGATAACGATGACGACTTGTACTCGATTTGGACAGTTACCAGACGACCGGACAGCGAGCTACCCTTTGCTCACCGTCCGCGAGCCAGTGTCTACGGTGGCCGGATATCGGCGGGATCGCGGCGGCGTGTCCTCTGGGCTGGCCGCACAGTGGCGACATCTGGGCGTCTCTTCCGCACGAACCACCATGTACCGGTGGCGCAATGCCGTAGGTCTGGTGTCCGGTTTTCTATGTAATAGTATGGATTTGTCCTGCAAAGGCGATCAGTGGTGGTACTTCTTGGCCGGCCTGGTACGGAGCAAAAAAGTATAGGAAGCAGTCAGTTTCTGTTTGTCTGTCAACCTGTTTTTGCGAAACATCAATGCCAGCAAAGAAAGTGGTGGAAAATTTAAGGAAAAGGCAATCCTCATACCTTAGACGTTGCAGAAGACGCCCTGAGTTTCCGGAGTTATAAGACGATTCTGAGGGACCGTAGGAGAGGCTTGCGGACGGTGAACAATAGGTAGCTTGCCTTCCAATAAGTATTCCGTGGCTCTAGAACGCATAGGGCCTACCACAGTGTTGTCTTTTTTAACACAAAGGTTGACTGGTAGAGTTTGCCTTGTTGCAAGTCCGCCTATGTACCATACTACTGTACATGAAGATTAAATAAATAAGTATTGAAGGCATACGGTTTTTTTTATTCTGGGCAAAAGTCATCGTCAATGACGAGTCCCGTTCTTGGGCAGATGGGGAAACAGTGTCAGACTCTTACTAACTAAACACCCCACCCTGTTCCTTCTTGCCTTGGATTTAAGTATGCATTCTTGTTAGATTTCTTATTAATTTTGTGTAGAATATGTGTAATTTGTTATAGCGCCTTGTTTTTTTTTACGTTTATATGTAAGCTTCTTGAATGTGGTACCTGATGGTAAGCAGTGATGCAATCGTTGAGATGCACTAGTTTATTAAGCAATTTACACTAGTCTTAAAGACACCTAAATTATAAACGAACGGAAAGACCGCAGCAGACAAATTGTTCCTGTCCTTCGATGCACGCGGTATAAATGACGAGGCAAAACGCTTTGGACTGTAGAGGTTTGGTACGTCGATTGAAATAAACCTTCTGCCTATTTCTTGTAAATAAAGTTAATGTCTTCATATACGCCTATAAAGTAAGTAAAGTGTATATATTTTATTATTATATCGTTTCCCAGTAGCGTTTGAATTAATTTTGATATGAATTAACGAGTTTTGCTTATTAATTATTATGATAAAAATGTATTTGTCATGTGACGCGTGGAAGATATATCGAATTAACCTAAATTTATGAAGTAAGAATAGAATAGAATACAACTTTATTGTACACCAAAAAGTTACACGATCTTAAGGTATATAAATCTTAATCTATCGATACATTAGCAGTCTTATAGTTGATACCGATAACTTCTTACTCTAAGCTATTTTCCTAAACCATGTTGATGTTTATTTATATACTTAAGTTTTTTTTTTTTTAATAAAGAGTCATATCAAGATTTTTTCCTCCCGCATCCGGAGCAGCCTTCAAGTCCGTGTCATAGCGGATAAACTGCAGGAGGGTCGCTTACGCTGGTATGGCCACGTTTTACGAAAACCGGCAGACTACGTGGGTAACAGATGCCTCGCCATGCCGCCTCCGCCGGGACCCGGAAAACGAGGTAGGCCTAAGAGGCGTTGGATCGATGTCGTAAGGGATGATATTCGTGCTAATGGGCTTCAGGCAAAGGACGCAAAAGACCGAGCGAAGTGGAGGCGTCTCAGTAAGAAAGCGGACCCTGGACAACGAGATGAAAGCCAAGGTTGGCAACCGGGACTACCATTATCACCATATCATCATCATCCGATGATGATGATCAAGATTTTTTAAGTTTAGTTAAGTACCTAAACAGATTTTTTATATAAACTAGTTTATAAACAGCCTGTTCACTCTAGCCTTGAAGACACCCAAATTATAATCGGACGGGAAGACCGCAGCTGACAAACTGTTACAGTTCAAGCGCCGGACCATAGAGGTTTCAACAACAATTTATTAAGAGCTGCCAACCCGATGTACATTGTCACACAACCGTTCTTACGTAATTGTGATATTATTACACATCTTTCTTCAGATATTTTGGATACACAGATATCGTGTAGATATTATTTAAGCTTCTATTGAAATCAAAACATAAATTTGTGTAAGAATAATCCAGATCTAAAGACCTCAGAAAACCTACTATTTTACGAGAATATTGAGTCTCCATAATGTACTTCTATATTAAAAATATAAAACAGTACTTTAAAAGTATAAAATAGAAGCCTTGCGCATTTAATTGAGATTCTAAATTATGCTAGTTTTTTTCAAAAATCGGGTTTAATAAAAAGACGTATATCCTTAAACAAGTTTTGTAAAAAATTCGAGTAAATCGTGGAATTACCGAATGCCTACAGAGTTTTCAGGTGTTATCTCTCTTTTTTCGCATTACTTTTGCATAAAACATCACTTTGGATTGCGTTAAATGAAGCAACAAGCTTTTAAACTATGCGCGACGTTAACGATAGGCGAGTGAGGAAGGCCCACCTTAAGATTGAGTATAGGAACGTGAAATTTTTCACAAAGTTCCCTCAAAATTCATCCCCTAAAACGATAAATGGAGTCCAAAAATTGTATGGAGAAGTCTACTGTTATGCGGGCGAAGCAAAATTTTTACTCAATTAGGGGTACGATGGCCAAAAGATGAGAGTACGGGGGGTTGATCAATCAATTGAATATCGACGTCGAGTTGCTAGCGTATCAGTTTTCGGGTTACTGTAAATTCGTCACAGTATGCTTTGTCAAAAATTAGTTTATTTTAAATTCGTCACAACAATAGTGACGAGTTTACAATAATCCCATTTTTCTATGGGTACATTTCGAGGATTGTGCATCGGAATTGCATAATTATCATCTTCATTTCAGCGAAAGACGTCAACTGTTGAACATAACCTTCCTTAAATGTTGCCACAATGTACGGTTTTATGCGCCTCGCATCCATCGGATTTCCATAACACGCTATGGTATCAGGTGGGATCGCAGTCAAGCACTAGTAAATCCAATTAAAAAAAAAACTCTCGCCAAGTCATCGGTCCACCTTTTAGGAACTCTTCCAACGCTGCGTTTTCTGAATAATTGCACATTATTGGGTAAATATTGTAACATCTATTTTTCTTAAGACGATTAATCAGGGAGTGTTATACTGGTTGTTTTTTATAAGAAATGATAAATTAAAGAACTAGGGCTTTAAAAAAGAGTGAAAGAGAGTTTCTACACGTTTTACAATTGTCGATGAAGGAAACAAAATTATTTTGACATTGAATTTGAAATTAAATTCATAAAACGTAGTAGCATTTTGTCAATATGAGTCTATAAAGACAATATTATCACTATTTTAAAACCCATTTATAGTCAACCAAAAGATTCCAAAATCCATAATTTACCAATAAACTTAAAATTCACAACTAAAAGTGATTTTATTAAAATCCCTCTTTACCTCAACGACCATCAAATTATGTCCCATATTCAGGGCACATAAAGAGGTATATCACAACCGCACATTAGCAAATAAATTGAATTTGCAAGTCATCTTTTATAGGTAGATATGTTGCACACATTCACACACAATCACCATGTTTAAAAAGCACACACACTCCCCATTTACCAATAAATTCACACACACATTCTCAAACAAACTCATCATTAGAACGTAAATACATTTACGCAATTCAATTGGCTATTCTAACTCGTACTAACGCAAAAACTGACGTAAGGTATGTAGCACACTTACACACAGTAACTGGGATTTTAATTAAACGATTTAGAATCTAAAAAGTGTATGTAACAGGATGCCTGGTATTATCTTATTGGCTGATTTGTTTTGACCACAATGGGTGCTCAATGAGTTCTTTGAATCGCCCCTGCGACCATTGGAGTTGGTCCTGTCAATAAATTTTGACAGCTCAATAAAAATCGTTATTGGTTGACCTTTGTTTAGTGAGTTAGGGTTGGGCTACAATGTTAGATTTAGGAATACACGGTATTATTTTGGGATTTAAGTTTTTTTTGTAATTGTTATTTTTTTTTTAAAGTAAGGTTTAGAATTCTAAGGAGTTTTGAGTGAATGTTATAATAAATTCAAAGGTAGGTTATTAATAAAACAAAAGTAAAATTAAAGGAAAAGATATTGAGATTTGTTCTTATTAAGCTTACCTTCTTTTACACGAAAATTAAACAAAATGTAGACATAATGTTAAATAAAGAGCTCATTTATTAAATAGAATCAACAAATCTAATAAATTAAAAAGCTAAACAACTCTACACTTGAATCTACGTATATAGAATATACGTTCACAAACATCTGGAATAACCTAAAACCACTATTTTTAGGTCATACAAATATTTATTCCTTACAGAAATCGAACCCGTAACACCTAGTGCAGCAGCCAAACACTCAACCCCTGCACCGATACCACCATCAGATTTATTTTACCACAACGTAAATATTTATTTAACCAACTAGGACCAAAGAATAAACCCAATTACCACATTTTCCACTAAAACAGCGAGCAACAGTACAATTTGCGTCACTCAGCAGTTCCCCTAACTCCCAGTACTAGGAACTGGCCTCGGACGTGTGTACCAGGGCTAAGCGACCGTTAAGTCAAAGCGTAGCATTCGATACACGCGCGCCAGTTTAGTGGCAGCCAATCAGGAGGCGCGACTAGCATAATAAAGGTTGGTGTTGGGCTGTAATGGAAGATAGGATATGCTAAGCTATAATATAATCATCATTCCATAAGGTTTCCCGCTATGTATGCTTAAATTTTTAAAACTAAGCAACGGATTTAGATGCGGTTTTTTTATAGATAGAGTGATTCAAGAGGAAGGTTTATATATATAATACATGCATAATATATTTAATATCACCCTTGTACCCGTGCAAAGCTGGGGCGGGTCGCTAGTATTTAAATAAATACATACAAAAAAAGAATAAAAATAAAAATTAAGGACGTCAAACACGTGTCAGAAAATAATGATTAAATTAAAGTATGTTGTGTAGCATGTAATACACTTGTTATTTACTATAGGTTGGAAGACTGTAAAAAAAACTCATTAAAAAGAAAAACAATCATAGACGACATTCAGCCAATTAGAAAGCCCTCACGTTTTTTTTTTATGGTGGAAAAAATCATCGAATGACGAATCCCGCCCTTGGGCGGAGTGGGAGACAGTGTCGGACTCCTAGTGACTAAACGACCCACCTTTCCTTCCTGCCTTAGTTCCAGGGCCCCGGTGTTCCGCTTTCACATCAACCCTTGGCCCCAGAAGGCTTGAACCCTGCTGGGCAGCTCTCACGTATAGTGTCAGAATTTAAATTTAGATGTGAGCATACGCAATGAACTTATTTAAAGAAAACAGTTACATACATACACAAAGTCACAATTCAATTTCTCAGTTTTTCTCTACTATAATTTTGGGATTTTATAATAATAGTATCTTCCAGTGGCTTCGCCTACGTGATAGTCGGTTTACCCCATCAGGGGGAGAGTTTCCTAAAATCCGTTCTTAGCAGATGTAAGGAACCTTATAAGGAACCTACTTTCCAAATTTTAAGTTTGTAGGTGTATAGTTTCCGAGTTTGTCTTGGTATGGCCATGTAAAAAGGAGGGATGAAACGCATGTTACAAAGAAAGCCATGAGTATGAATGTGGATGGATGGAGAGGGAGAGGGAGACCAAAGAAGATATGGATGGATTGTGTGAGAAGTGATATGGAAAACAGAGGAGTTAGTGATAGCGAGACGGGTGACAGGACAGAATGGAAGAAAAAAACATATTGCGCCGACCCCAAATAAAACGGGACAAGGGCAGGAAGATGATGAGGTGTATAGTTTCTGAAATTTTGTGATTAATCAGTGAGTGGTGTTTCGCTTTTATATACATAGACTAGCTTTCTGCCAGCGGCTTCGCCCGCGTGTAAGTATGGTTCTTCATACAAACTTTAGATCCCCGCTACATCCTTTTAGGGTCTGAATTTTGAAAAACACTTTCTTAATATTGGCCTACGTCATAAAAGGAAGCCTTGTGCAAAATTTCATGCTCCTAGTTTTGGCTGTGCGTTGGTATGCCAGTCAGTCAGTTTCTCCTTTATATATATATAGAAGATAGATAACAACATTTCGATTTTCTACCTTGCCACGTTAATCGCTTGCTATCGCGTCGCTCTCACTACAGCACAAACTCTCACCATCCAATTCAAAGGATAACAGACTCTGTGATACGCAATTAAATTTCTAACTTTCCTTCTCAGAAACAAACAATTCGGACATTTTGTTCATTTGAATATTACTTGTTCCTAAAACTTTTAACGGTGCTTACACCAGTGACTTGCTACTTTTTATTTGATACTAAGACCTGATGTGTACTAGGTTCCGTTCTCATTTAACTGAGACAGAGGTTGTGAAAAAAGAACTGAATTTAATTTGAGAAAAAAATTTCGGAGCAAATTTTCAAAAATATTGTTTTTGTGGTTCCGTATCTCATAAGAAAAAAATGAAACTCTTATCACTTTGTTGCCCGTCTGTCTGTTTGTCTGCTTTTATCTCGAGAACGAGTGAACGTATCGAGTTGAAATTAGACCCATATATTAAAGTCTGTGGTCCCTTTAGGTGCGCACAAGTGAAACATATAAGATAACGAAAAAAAAGAGACGAATATAGATCCAAATTATCGAGTACTCACTTCCAGTTGATTTAGAACCCTGATATTTGGCTTGAAGTAAGGTCTTATAGTGCATGTAAAGGAATAAATCTGAAAACAGAAAAATTTTGATTACGTCACCAAAAATTTTTTTTTTCGTTTCCAAAAAAAACATCTTTGAGATCGGTAATAGATTTATTATTATAAGATGAATGATACTTTCAGTGCGCGAGTCTGACTCTCACTTGTCCCTTTTAGGGGTAGATTTTTTAACATTTGATGGCTGAAACTTCAAATAGACTAATTACATTTTTATGTTGGGTAGCTTTTTGAACTACATTAACGATTTGCGTTTTGTGTTGCGCAGAGTTTGGAACACAATCTATTAATTTATATAAACATCCCAAATCTCTAGTTTAAGCAGTGCCACCATTTAAACTATTTTAAACAATCACTACTAAACAAAACGAAATTTTAATATAGATCCCAAAATTAACTGGAAGTACTTGCACTAACTCGCATTCGGAATAAACAATGAATCGTATTGTCATTCCGAATGGTAGACCGATTACTAATTCTTAAGAAAGCTGTTTTTATTTTCCTAATGGCTTCACACTTGTAGCTGACAGGGTGGGCAGACTAATAAGATTGTGGTTTTGGAATTTTTATGGCTTGATTCTTCACAAAGTCAAAGTCAAACTCATTTATTTCAAATAGACCATTTACAGGCACTTTTGAAATGTCAAAATTGAAGCTAGTTTGCACGTTCCAAGGCGTAGACTCCTATGGAGAAGAACGTGCAAGAAACTCCATGGGCACTCTTTTAAATCAAAATTTATATTTACATATTACTTGGTTACAAAATGTTGATTCTAATATGCGAGCACGATGTAGCGGTATTTAACAAAAAGTAAAATAATAATAATAAAAAAAAAAAATTCAAATAAGCGCCTAGCAGCCAAGAGATGACCGGTCTCAACTGACGGCACCCGTTCACGAGCATGACGCATGTATCAGCCCCACTCCGCTCAACCATTTTAGAGGGAACAGAATGACCCAACACACGCGCCACCATCAGCGAGACATTAGAGAGAGCATGACAAACTCTCAGCTGCCATGCTCGAATGTCAAATAAGTTGCAACCTAGCGAAAAATGCTCCATGGTACTTCACATTTACAAAATTTACAAAGTGCTTCTACATTATACAATGCTATTGTATCCAAATCAAAAAAATATAATAATTGTAGATGGTCATGAGCTTCAATTTAACAAATAAAATATAAAACTATTACGAAAAGCCAATATAAAAAGGGCAACAACTTCCATCCTTTCAATAAATATGTTAACAATAAAAAACAAATTAGAAGGCAAAAGTAGACTGTGGCTGTGGAGCAGAAACGGCATTTAACCAAGCATTATTATCAAGAATGTAATCTTCCAGTTTATAATATGCTTGTCTACATAGCGTGCGTTTAATACCAGTTTTAAATTTGGATTCATTCAATTGAATAATCTCACTTGGTAATTTATTATAAAATTTAATACAGCACCCCATAAACGAACTACGTACTTTGGCCAATCTGAACCGAGGTTGATCTAATTTGTCCCTATTTCTGGTATTAAAATTGTGCCTGTCACTTATCTTAGCAAAAAGATGAATATTTTTCCGAACATACATGATATTTTCATAGATGTATTGACAAGGTACCGTCAAGATATTTATATCCTTAAATAGTTCCCTCAGAGAATCGCGCCTGCGAAGATTATAGATGGCTCTAACTGCTCTTTTCTGAAGAATAAAAATAGACTCTATGTCTGCAGCACGTCCCCATAGCAAGATACCGTAAGACATGATACTGTGAAAGTAGCTAAAATAGACTAGTCTCGCGGTATCTACATCAGTAAATTGACGGATTTTTCTAACAGCATATGCTGCTCACCTTCTGATAAGTTCCGGTTCGCTTGTCTAACAAACAACGTAGGGTGAAAGTTCTAGGATCTTTTGTTGTGGTAGGTATAAATCATCCAATGACGAATCCCGCCAGTGACAGACTCTTACTGAATAAACAACCTACCCTGTTCCTATATTGCCATACATACTAGGGCTAGAGCCTTCCTTTCAGATAGGAACCCTTGGTCCTGATTGACTACGACCCTTCTGCAGAGTCCTTACGGTTGGTGACAACTCCTTGAGGCGCGCGGGAATAGTGCATGCAATAAGTTCCAGGATGGTGTGCAAAAGGCTAAATTTCAAAGGCTTTTTTCCTCTCTGCAGGTTCTAAGAGCAGTGGTAAAGGCTCCACATTACGAGTTGTAGGTCTTGAGTTCTATCTAGAGTAGTCAGGAGTTTTGAGGAACTTATTTCATCACCACTGCTTTCAAAACGGTGAAGGAAAACATCGTGAGGAAACCGGCATGTCCTAGAATCAAAAATTCGAAGATATATGATATCAACACACACTGGGTCCGCGTGGTGGATTACGGCCTCTCTCCTAAAGAGGAGGCCTTAGTCCCAGCAGTGGGAATAAGGCTGATGTATGTTATGCTAAGCAGGTTCTATGTCCATTAAAATAAGATTTGCGAAATCATTAAAATCGTAGGTATGCATGGTATTAAGTGAGTAATTGTCCGAACTGAGTCGAAAAGCCGTCTACAGATGGTAGCGTTCCAAGCGCTTCTCACAGAGATGTCAGCAAATCGTAGAGGATCTAAAAAAATAGCCAGCTTTTTAGTATATTACAGGAAGCATATTGAAGAGTGTGCGCGGGAATTGCATGACTTGATTCCGCCATCTCAATTCTACCATCGGAAAATCCGGCAAACGACAAATATGCACACTTACGTTGTTGAAACTTCTACTCGGATTAAGCGTTTTGCCTCATCATTTATACAGCGTACATCGAAGGACTAAAATAATTTTGCTGCTGCGTTTTGATGTCTTCCAGTCTGATAATAATTTTGGTGTTTTCAAGGCTCGAGTGAATAGGCTTTTACTAAACTAGGATGTCTCGCTCACATCATCAACGATAGCATTACTGCTTACCATCAGGTGGGATTGCAGTCAAGCACTATTTTATAATAATTAAAAAAAAACCGTTTCAACATAAAGAAATAACAAATACACAAACATACAAACTTTCACCTTTTTATATTTGTAAAAAAAAAACACTCTTACGTCATTTTTTTTTCGTCAGTTTAAACTATATGAGGCCAGTATTTCCTAGCTGACTACCCTGAGAAGAAACATCGAAACAAACTCAAAGGTCAAAGTCTCTTTTAAAGTCCATACAGTAAACATTTAAGGGTTAAAGTCATGTCTGTACAATATTAACTTTGACTATAACTTATTATTCGTAAAGTGTTACATTTTAGTATTCATAAAAAATGTTTCCGAAATAAGTAATTGTCTTGTAGCTACAATTTGAATAGTTTCGAATATTTTCTACTTTTAATTTATGACTTTTTGTTTAAAATTTATGTTATGTGACAGTTGAGTTATTGTAATGGCCGGTGTTTAAACACAAACGCGATGTTTATAAGTGTTTAAATATCGTTTTTATAGTGTTAATGTGTTTATGCGAAAGTTTTACGTGTGTCGTGGGTTGTGATTGAAGATTGAATGAGGCATCTTTTTTTTATGGTAGGTTAAAATCATCTAATGTCGAATCCCGCCCTTGGGTGGAGCGGGAAACAGTGTCAGACTGTTACTGACTAAACCACCTACCCCGTTCCTACATCGCCATACATACCAGGGCCAGAGCCTTCCTTTCAGACACAAACCTTTGGCCCTAATTGGTTTCGACCCTTCTGCAGGGTCCCTACGGTTGCTGACAACTTCCTGAGGCGTGCGGGAACAATGCGCGCCGTCGACGACTGGGCTTGGTCCGGACGATTACCAGACTACCGGATGGCGAGATACCCAATGCTCGCCGTCTGCAAGCCCGCGCCTACGGTGGCCGGAAGTCGGGATCGGAATCCCGGCGACGTCTGGGGCGCAAGTGCCGTTGCCTTATGCAGTCGGCCTCCTTCTTTGCTAGCATTACTGCTTCGCAGAAGGAGGCGACCGTCTGCCACTCTTCCTCACTCCGGACCATGGCTTTTACCAAAGCCCATGTGGCATCTGTCTATTGTACCTACGAAAAACAGTATTTATTTATTACATAGTTTATGTACAAAAAGTACAGAGGCGGACTTAATGCCTTAGGCATAGTCTCCCTATCAACCTTTGGGTGATGCAGAGAAAAATAGTGATAGGTGCAATAAAAGAGAAAAGAAAGACGAATTCAAGAATACATTATGCTAATAAACTTTAAATGTAATATAATATAAACTCAAATTAATAAACTACATAATTATCTGCTGGAGCAGTGGTGGCCGAGTGGTAAAGGCCCCGACTTACTTAGTTGTAGGTCGCGGGTTCAAACCCAGCCAGGTGCATTACTTTCTGTAATTTATTTCATCACCATTGCTCTCAAAACGATGAATGAAAGCATCGTGAGGAAACCAGCATGTCCTAGAACCAAAAATTTGAAGACATGTGACATCAAGTAATACGCACTGGGCCCGACTGACTAAAAAACCTACCCATTCCTTCCTTGCCTTATTCCCAGGCCCTGGTGTTACGCTTTCGCATCTACCCTTGGCCCAGGAGTCCTAGTTAAAACTATAATATTAACTAGGGTTCGTCTCTAAACTTAACAATTACGTATAGATCTTACTTGACAATCTAAGCTACCGCATTTTATGTCCTCATTCCCACAAAATCCCCACTAATTGCAGGACCCGCTGTACCCAGACGGAGGTGACCCCAGCAAACTTCCCCGAACACAATGCGTCATCTCTTATCCAGACAGAATCAACAATAAACCGCATATTACCGTAAAAAACTTAAAAACCGTAAAACAACGACAATTGTCTCTCAACCCGTTTGAAGAACGACCATTTTGTGTTCCGATTTCCTAAAAAACCGTCATAGTTCGTACGTGGGCTGTTGTAACCATGATTTTTGTTTGTAGAATCAAGGACAAATAATTTTAAAATGAATACTAATGAAGAAATATCAATCGTCAATATCATCCATGTGACTTTATGTGGATTGAGTCCTTTTCGTGTAATTACGTCGAAACATTCTGACGTCCACATACCAGAAGAAACAACGTTGGAAGGCCTGCTATAAGGTAGACTGACGACCTGAGGCCGGTTTCCAACAGTGGACGTCTTTCTGATGAAGGATAGAACTGTTTTGGAGCCTGTTCCTTCAATTGTTGTTGTACGAGGGTCAAATCCTTCAAATAATCTGAACTGATTGGCCCTATCAATCTTGTTGAGATCTCATTGTGACAGACGCAGAATATAACGCCCTGGCGATTTGGACTTGATATTTACCGGACTACCAGACAGCCGGACGGTGAGCTACTCATGGCTTCCGCAGGTCGGATTGAGAATGGAAATAAGTTTGTCCTTGATTATGGTTACTCTGAAGTTCGACCTTCATGTTCATCTTTGTGGGGGGGGGGAGAAGCTAGGCAGAGACTGAATAAAATTAAAGTTCAACAAAACTATGAAAAACTTTCCTTATTATTTATTATAGGTGGTGTCCCTACCAGACAAAGTTCCCAGTGCTACTCTGTCACTAATAGCACTTTATGTTGAACATAATAGCACTTGATGTGCCGCGTAATGTCTCGTGCGATACTGTAACGTGTTCCTGCAACGTCAATCAGCTGACTTATGACCTGTTCCTTGCAACACCGAGTTTATATGGAACTGTAGTTCTATAAAGTTAGTTAGTAGAGCTACTTTGGCGCACTAGTGCTGGTAACTAAGGCTGCGGGAATGTTCAATAGTAAATTTTGTTACAAATGGAGAAAGTTTGTTATTACGAAAAAGGTGAAATTTTGCCCGAGCTGCAGGTGAGGGTGATATGAAGCCACTTGCTGCAATGACAAATTTCCACGTGTGTCTCATAAATACAAAAACATAACATCCCAAAAAAAAATCCGCTGTAGGATAGAGCTCCGGCAAGAGCAAAGTCATTGGCTGGTTTCCCACCTTAAAAAAAAACCCCAGTACTTGTTTTTTCGGAATGCAAACCTTTATGGATAACCTCTAAGAGTAGGTGGAGTTTGTCATACTCGTATTGACTGAATACACCCCACTACTTTATTACACTCTTGCTTCTGGTACTGTCAGTGCAGTGTAACTTTTACTGACGTGAACTAAGCGCTGATCCACTGCCTGTGGGCCTTGTTTCATATTGGGAAGTCACTCCCCTATACGTCTAAAAGAGGTGTGCCTGGAACACTACGAACCCCCATTTCAAAGACGAAAGAAGAACGATGGGGTAATGGATTGCCCTTAATCCGTCGTTCATGAACCCAGGCAAACCAAACGACTGGGCCAATTTTAAATACTCGTTCAATACACAATTTTTTTTTCTAATTTAACTAGTGCTTTACTGCGATCCCACCTGATGGTAAGCAGTGATGCAATCATTGATGGTAAGGCGTACTAGTTTATTAAGAGCCGATTCACTCTAGCCTTGAAGAGACCTAAATTATAATCAGATGGAAAGACTGCAGCTGGCAAACTGTTCCAGTCGCTCGATGTACGCGGCACACAATAGTTTATTTGTTTTTAATTTAGTTAAATATAACACAGCAGTGGATTTTTTGTTTGCTTAAATGCGCTAATTTCAAGGGAAAGCTAGTTTAAAATAAATCCATGTAAGACAAGCAAGTCGCGGAATCGACCGAATTCCGGCAAAAGTTGTCACACGCCACACAATCCTAGCAGCGACGAGGCGCTTGTCCAATGTAGTATTGTGTCGACACAGTAGCTGACATCCTATCGAAATAGATATCAGTCTATGCACGGCTGTCTGTATTACCTAATGGCTATAATCTGGGAATCTTTAAGTCAAGAATGAATAGGTTTCTTCTAGGTAAGCGCTCCATCGTCGACCGTATCGTCGCTTTCCATCAGGTGAGATAGTCGTTAAGCACGAACCTATAAAAAATAAAAAAGCTTATACCTATTTACACACGTACAGCTTAGTTATAAAAACATTACATTATTTCTCACTAAAATAATGATTAAAAACCTGCGACGCTGGTGTGAAAGTAAAAAATTATCCCAATTGTACTGCCGAGAGAAAAGATTCCTATGCCAAATTCCAGGACAAAGTCTTTGGTTAGAATGAATAGGCTTTTGATAAACTAGTGTGCTTCACCACTCTTAACCTTTCGATCTTGTGATTACAGACACAATTAAAAAAAAATCGCAGGCGCAAAGAGTTGTCAGCAACTGTAGGGGCCCAGCATGGTCGAAGCCTTCTGGGGCCAAGGGTTGATGCGAAAGCGCTTGGGCCCCGGAACTAAGGCACGAAGGTTCCTTCGTGCCTTAGTTCCGGGGCCCAAGCGCTTGCGGGGTGGGTCGTTTAGTCAGTAAAAGTCTGACACTGTCTCCCGTTCCACCCATGGGCGGGATTCGTCATTCGAAAAAGAACAATAGGTGTGCGAACGCCGGCGTTCGCTTGAGGCTTAATGAAATAAAGTGATAAAATCGTTGATGGTGAAGCACACTAGTTAATATGTGATCTCTCTCAGAGATCCCACCTTATGATCCTCTCAAAGATTAAGCACCGTTAGATTGCATTTTGATTAGGAAAAGCATTTTATTTTATGTGATCGTTATATTTCAAGAATACATTCAATTTATTACCACTACATCCTGCTCACATAATGTAAGCAACAAGAAGTATGTAATCAAGGTTTACTATATGTTACTATGTGTATGTATAATGATTTGAAAGTGTCCATGGAGTTTCTTGCACGTTTTTTTCTTTAGAGATCTACGCTTTGGAACGTGCAAATTAGCTTCACTTTTTGACTGACCAACACTTTAACTATGAAAAGTGTTTGTAAATGGTTTATTTGTATTGTGGGTGTATTCACAAACATGTAAAGTTACATATACATGATACCCAGACCCGGAACACCTATCTGCAGGCCATACAAATATTTGTTCCGTGTGGGAATCGAACCCTCAGCGCAGCAGTCAATCGCTCAACCACTGCGCCGACCGAGCTGTCAAAAATAATTCGACAAATGAGTTTAAATTCTACTAGCTTTTGCCCGCAGCTTCGCCCGCGTACATAAAATATAGCCTATGTCACTCAGGAGTAAAGCAGCTTTCTAATGTTGCTAAAATTTTTCCAATCGGACCAGTAGTTCCAGAGATCCTCCTACAAACAAAAAAATAAAAAAACAAACTTTACCTCTTTATTATATTAGTGATTATTATATTATTATTATTAGTGTAGATTTCGACACAGATTCAACCGTACTGTCGACACAAATGGAAAACCCCAAAACCAACGGTGCTTATCTAAACAGTTTCCGAGTACATCGTGATGGCTGATAGTACAAATGAGCAGTAGTACTCATGTACTTGTGCAGGTACATGCGAGTATATGTGATCGACGTGTGACATGCTCGTTATGTTTGTACGCTCATCTGCCTGAAAATGTCGACTTTCTTGTCGGAGAACGATCGGGTTTCTTTCTTTGTTCTAATTTAGTCACATTTAGGCACGATTAGAAAAAACTCAGTAGCACCGGAGTTTGGACTCCGTTCAGGGGCTGCTGCTAAAGATGCAAATTTTAATTGCTTCATACGACAGAAATAATAAGTTACGTACCTTATTTTTTCGATGGGAAAATCATCCAATGACATCTCCACGCTATGAATTTTGTGTCATGAACAAATGAATGCCTTCGATACTTTAGTGATCGGAGAAACTAGAAAGAGGAGGGGGAGGAGAGCTAGAAAAGATGTGGCAATGGGCAGGACACATTGCTTGCAGAACAGTTGGCCGTTGGGGCTGAAAGGTTTTAGAGTAGTGACCACGTATCGGAAGACGCAGCGTTGGAAGGCCTTCTACATGGTGAACCGATGACCTGGTCAGGGTTGCTGGAATATTTTAAATGCTGGAATTTTGACAGGCCTGTTGGTCTAGTGGTTAGTGGCCCTGACTGCTATGCCGGAGGTCGTAGGTTCGATTCCCATCCAGGTCAAATATTTGTATCATGAGCACAATCATTTGTTATAGGTGTTATTTATCTGTAATATGTACGTATTTAGAAATATATAAGTGCCTATATTTATCAGTTGTCTAGTACTCATAATACAAGCTCTGCTTAGCTTGGGACTTGACGACGATGTGTGACAGTTGTATAAAAAAAAAACGATGGATGCAAGACGCACAGGACCGCTCGTAGTGGCGACATTTCGAGGAGGCCTATGTCCAACAGTGGACGTCTTTTGACTGAAAAGAAAATAGTTGGCCAGATGAATGAGACATTTTCTCAGTTTCAAAGAAGCACCTAATGGATGTTCTAAATGTTTTTATTACAAATTGCCCTAGATTGCATTTTAAACAAACGTGCAGGGTGCAGTATGAAGCTCAGATGTGCATTATGAATCTCGAGTTTACGTTCACATCATTTGAAGTATTTACAGTAAGTAGGTAAAACGTGCAGTCGTATTGTTTTCTTATTTTATTTATTTAATTTAAAAAACTAATTAGCTATAAGTTTTTATCCTAATTGTAAATGTTTTATCTTTTGTAAATACATTGTAAGTTATTTATTTAATGATTTTATCTCATTGACGTTTAATTTTAATGTGTTTGTTCCTAACTTAATTTATGGCTTTTAGACATTAAGTTATAACTAAATTTATTATTCTGTATTTTTGTGGATCTTTTACGGACTAAAATGTTTTTTTTTTTTAATTTC
This sequence comes from Mythimna loreyi, assembly GCA_029852875.1. Taxonomy (NCBI): domain Eukaryota; kingdom Metazoa; phylum Arthropoda; class Insecta; order Lepidoptera; family Noctuidae; genus Mythimna; species Mythimna loreyi. Next base: position 16,584,890 of record CM056800.1, read on the forward strand.
ATAACTAGCTAATACGGCAAACATTATTCTGTCATATAAGTTATCAAAAAAATGGGGGTGAGAGTTCTTACTCTAAAAATAGCCTAACACCTTTTTTCCGACCTATCAAATACCAAAAGTGTGACATTTTATTTTTTTTAGTTCTCGATTTAATTCAATGGTTTCTTTATTTTATATTGGTTAGGTCTAGTTTACCTACATATAATTTAAAAATTATGCATACAAAAGTAAAACAAAGAAAAAATTCCACATAATGGTGAATGGCAATTGTAGTGAAATTTTTGTTAGGCTTTTTTTAATTTATATTTTTATTGTTTGTTTCGGTGTAACAATTCAGTATAATTTAGCTATCCATATATCTGTCTAAATAGGCTTAAAAAAAAGTTTTGAGTCTTTGAAATTTTTATAGGTTCTATTTATATTAGATACTAACTTTTCCTAGCGGCTTCGTCCGCATGAAAGGCTAATCCCCTTACAGATAGAGTTTCGTAAAATTCTACTATAAGGAAACCTGTCAAATTTTCAGTTTGTAAGTGTTGTAGTTTCTAAGATTTCATGATTAATCATTGAGTGGTATTGGCTTTCATATTACACAGATTATATATTTAATTTTGTACAAAGAAAGGTACATCAAAAAAATTTAACAACCGCGACAAACTAATCACCCGCAAAACAAATTACTTAATCCCCGCAAACTAGGATCAACCAAGATCACACAAGACGCGTCAATACTTCAAAAACAAAAACGCGTTACGTCCTATATTTAATCCTTCAAAAGTCAACCGCAATATTCTTGTAACTCATTAAATCTTTCCTATAATCGTGTCCTTTTTATATCCACTTCTGACTCGAATTTCCACCCTTCCTAATCCACTAGAGCAAATTGGTTTAAGTTTACAAAAAAAACGTATAACTTTCGAGAGGTTTAGAAAAAAATCTTTTGCGGCATCGGCAGCAGTGAATAGTTGAAATACCGTGAAATAAGGCCTGGTGTTGGAAGTCAAAAGGATGTATGTCGGTGCCTTTTTGAATAGACATCGGACGTTTTGGTCTTGGGTGTGGAGAAAATTGGCATTTTGCGGTTACGTTGTATCTAATGTATTATATAGCCTGTCAATAATTTAAAAAGGTTTTTTTTTTCAAAAGTTTAGTTCTTTATTTACATTATACATTTTTCAATAATGTTAATTAAGAGAACATTCTCTTAATTAACATTATTGAAAACTTTTGAAAAAAGGCAATTTTGTTTTTCTTTAATTATTGACAGGTTTGAGAGCAATGGTGGCCGCGTGGTAAGGACCCCAGTTTACGAGTTGTAGGGCACGGGTGCAAACCCATCTAGGCGCATTAGTTTGTGTAATTTATTTCATCACCACTGCTCTCAAAACGGTGAACGAAAATATCTTGAGGAAACTGGCATGTCCTAGAACCAAAATTCTAAGACATGTGACATCGCCCGCGTGGTAGATTGCGGCCGATTCTCTCTTCTAGAGAAGAGGCCTGAGTCCCAGCATTGGGAATATTATAAGGCTGATACTTTGCTATGCTAGTTAGTTTTAATTAGTTTAGGGTTTTTATCTATATATATAAAAGGAGAAGCTGACTCTCTGTCACGCACAGCCGAAACTACTGGCACTAGGAGCGTGAAATTTTGCACAGGGCTTCCTATTATGGCGTAGGCGAACACTAAGAAAGATTTTCCAAAATCCCCCCCCCCCCTAAAGGGATGAAACGCATGTCGAAAGTTTAGCTAAAACGTATTTTCATGCAGGCGAAGTCGCTGGCATAGCTTTCTGCCAGCGGCTTCGCCTGCATAGAATAGACGACCGGGAAGCGGCTTTAGTTTACAGTTAAAAGACTTTGTAACATTCATAGAAATTTTATAACTTATTAAATATATTATTACACTAATAGAAAGCGCATTATTTTTAATACCCAAGGGGTGTGAATGCTAGTGTATGCTCAATTGCTTGCAAATTGTTGTTAGATAGTATAGCCTGTTCAACGATGCTTGGTGCGAACTTTTATTACGAAAAAATGTTCTTGCACGTGGCTACTCTTTTCATATCTTTTAGTTTTGTAGATCTTGACATGCTGTGTATCGTAGATATCGGTTAACATTAAGTAGTACCTATTATTAGTTTATTTATTAAATACTCATTTACAGGCACTTTTAAAATGTCAACAAGTCAGTCCGTCACAAGAAATATGCTAATTACATATCAGATATTATTTTTTTATTTCAGTTATTTTGATATTATTTACTAATCAGTATTTCCATGTGATTTACAAATATTGTGGTGAGAAAATAATTTAATAAAATGAATTTTATTATTATATTCGCGCTTGTGGAGGAAATATAAGTATTTTTATTTATTTAATCAGCATGTACAGTAATGGTACATAGGCGGGCTTAATGCAACAAGGCATTAAAAATAAATATCTATAAATTAAACTACCTACACAATTAATTCAGCTAAATTGTTAAACGATACACTCAACGCAGTCGAATACCATATCACAGTGCTCACCAGATGTCCAAATTTTTTGCCTCACCCTCGTTCATCCTTACGGCTGTAGAGTTCCCATTGTGTCGCAGTGTCGATTTCAATTAGCTCTCCATTGTGATATTGTGGGCTTTTCATTAGCTATGGTCACTTCTAAAGTGGCTTTTTTTGCCCTCTTTTAAAAGTCAGTTAAGAGATTGCTTTTTGTGCCCGCCGGTAGTTGTGAATTGTAACGCAACTATGGGTTGTTGAAGTTGGGTAGAATTCTTTTTTCTAATTTTAAATTTCGAATGATGAGTGACTGCGTGCAAATGGCTAGGTACTGAAAAGTTACAGGCATATAAGAGTTTTATTTGCACTAAAAAAAAAATAAACACCCTCACGATATTAGTGTGATATCAGTCTGGTCTTTACACAAAACAGATCAGAGTATCAGATCAGAGTACTATGTTACAATTGGGCAAAGAAAAAATAAGTTGAAAGTGTAAATTGTTTTTGCCATATCCTAAAATTAAATAATACATTTATATCATCATCTTGTTATTGATCAGTCGCAATCCTCTTTACTGGCCCACTCAATTGGCATTCAGAAGACTTAAGACTTGCCATCGCAATCTTTCGGAAGAACTGATTTTAAAACAATAAGGAGGTGAGGTATTAAATCAATGCTCTAGACAATTTTTTTTTAAACTATTTTCAATGAAAGACGAAACGATGATATCTCAAACTTAACTGAAATCGTATATATTATTAAATTCATTGACAGGTACTTTTCAAATGTCGATCAGTCAAAACAAATTAAAGCTAATTAATTGGCACGTTCAAAAGCTTAGATCTCTGTGGAGAATAATTAAGAACACTTACCGAAATGTTATCGTTTTATCCATGTCTAATTGGTGAATTCAAATAGATATTATTGTACGGTTAAATTATAATTTTAGTTCAGAAGAAAAAATTTCATCCTATCAAGTTCAAAACACACTATTGTCTAATTTATGTACATTATATTTATTAACTAAAAAGGTAGATTATTATTGGAATAATAACTAAATGTACATACATTAAACAATAGATATTGAAACGATAACATTTCTGACTAATTGAATCAGTGTTACTTCAAAAAATATTTCAGCGTAGCTTTATCAGCAAAAAAACCTCAACTAACGCTTTAGAAATCAATTAACTGCATGGAATCGACAATTCACTCAATATCAATTATAACTAACCATGACCATTGACCATGCAAAACATAGTTAAATATCAGCATTGTTAAAATTTAACGCAAAATTAGAACTCTATACGAGAACCATTAGTTTTTCGTCCACACAATGGCGACAGATGGTCAAAGAAAAAAAAAATTGTAAAGGTGTCAGAATGTCATAAATTGTCACATACACGTGGCTGCTGACATCTTGGCTTGTTGAATTTGAGTCTATTACTTCGAGTCTTCGCGCGACCAGAGGGCTGGGCTTTATTTTTGTCAGTGAATCAAGAACGGCTGAAAGCGTTGTGAGTACTTTTCCTATTGATATCGATGTGGATGAATTTTTTGATGGCATATAGAATAGAATAGAAATATCTTTATTCAAGTAACATGACTCGAAATATTAGTAAAACTTAAAAGTATATTACAGGGTAGGCGAACCTTTATGCATCAACGTGCCATTTTTTCCAAAAAAGTTTAATAGGGTGAGGTGCCATCAAATAATTTTGACTTAGGTACTGATTATTTGGAAAATAATAATAATTAATACTATCAAAACTCTCTATGAAATAAAGTAAACAAAAGAGGTACATTTTGGATTGTTTTTATTACACGCATAAATTAAATTACTGTAAAATTACTGTGATTTTTGTTGCTGCACATGTTTCATGATCGACGACGTGCCCAAAATATTAAGTCGCGTGCCGTCAATGGCACGCGTGCCATTGGTTCGCCTACCCTGGTATATTAGTAAAATAAAAAACAAAGACAGTAACAAAAAACACAAACATACATAACAGTGGATCATTGCGGTGACAGCACAACAATGACTCACAAAAACACAGTCTAGGCGACTTGCAATCATGCGCAGGATGCTGTTGGCATATAAGTTTCTTCCTTTTTTTAAATCATTTGTAAAAAAATAATATTTACATTTTTCTTGCATTTTTGACTTGTTAACCTTAGGTTATTATTAGAATAATAATTATATAAAAATAATTGCATAAATGTGGATGGATGGAGAGGGAGAGGGAGACCAAAGACAATACGGATGGATTGTGGGAGAAGTGATATGGAAGAAAGAGGAGTTAGTGATAGCATGACGGGTGACAGGACAGAATGGAAAAAAAAAATGTTGCGCGAAACCCAAATAAAAAAGGACAATGGCAGGAAGATGATGATAAATAATAACAGAAAATACTCCAGTAAGAGTTTATTACTTGCTCATTTTTATGATATTTGTGTGAAATATCAGCTGTCCGGTAACAAAGTAAATTAACTAAAAAACAGGAAATTAGTGACCGATACTTAAACTTGTAGATGACTACAATCACGTGTTTAAGTATCCATAGTAAAAGTTGTTTGTTATCATGGCATATCAAACAACTTTTACTGTTGGACCAAACCTGAAATCGTGAAAAATCACAATAAAAAAAAATGTGATTCATCATTATGAATTCCGGGGCGGAAAACAGTGTCAGACTCCTACTGACTAAACCCTATTCCTAAAAAAGCTACGGCTAAGAAAGACCTTCCTTTCAAAAACCGGACCGACCCCAGTAGGCTTCGGCCCTGCAATTTCCTGTTATCTCTTTGCCTCCCTTTCAGGGCTCCGAGTTTCTTTAACATAGCTCTAGTAGGCCTCTGGAATCTTGATCCCAGCGACTGGTGGGTAAGGCCCGTTCCCTCATGCGTGCGGCCGCCTAATTTTGCTAGCATTACTGCTTTGCAGAAGGAGACGACCGCATGCCATTCCTCCTCGCTACCAACTTATTAAACAGACAAACAGAAATGAACTTATTCAAAGTCCATCTTAAATAAACGAGCCTTCATCATTTGCGTAAGAATCAACTCAAAACCCAAAGACCACACTTCCTACACTCCAAACGGAACCAGAGAACATAATAAACCCATTTCTTTTCAATACACACAGCATTCAGTGACCGAACAGTTTTACATAACAAAACACAGCAAAAATCCAAAATTGATCATAAATCGTATAAAGTAGACAGCAATTTCAATTTAATTTTATTCAAAAGTTAGGATATCTTCATAACTACTGTGGTATTGTAAAGATAATGACAGAAGTTGCACTTCTTGTAAGACCCACACGTGAACGACGCCTGTGGTGTAATGTAGCTCTGTATCGGGTTTTTTTTAAGGTAGGTTTTTATCATCGAATGACGAATCCCACTCTTGGGTGGAGCGGGAAACAGTGTCAGACTCTTACTGACTAAAGAACCTACCCCGTGCCTTCCTTGCCTTATTCCCAGAGCCTTCACACCAACCCTCAGCTCCGGGAGGCTTCGACCCTGTAAACCGTAGGGTCCCCCTACGGTTTACAGCTGACAACTCCTTGAGGCGCGCGGGAACGGAGCGCGCCGTCGAGCTCTGTATCGGGTGGCCTGGGTCTAAGGTACCTTTATAAGTCTAGTTGCCATATAAAATTTATACAAAACATGTACAATAATAAAGATTCTAAAAAAATGAATGCCAATCATCAGTTTTCAGCAGCAATGACAACAGCAAATTCCATTTATTTGTTTAAACCATTTATTTTTTAATGAGTTTTCAAGCGCTAAATTTCACAGAGCCTAACTTCACACTTGCAAAAACCGACGGCCGTACTGTATATCTAAGACTTTCTTCTAATGAACTATGTCATTGGTTTAATAGCATTACTCAATTATATCATTACTCCGAACAGTTTTCTGCCCGTCGTGTTGAAGGAAGACTTTTGGCCGCAGGGCGTGGTGTTTCGTCGCTTCCGCGGAACTGTGCCACCGAACAGCACAAAATGACTCAGTGCAGTGAAAGTGCTACTAACATAGTCATAAGTTTTATTTACTAACGATAAACTGTATTTACTTTATATATGTTAGTCTATAAGGTATATATCTATGGGCCAAGATGCCTGAAAATAAATGATTTATTATTATTATTACTATGAGCTCCATGCGAGATTTCAGGATTCTTTCAGGTCAACAGGAAATATCCTATGAATTTTGATTTCCTTGTGAGTGTTGAAATACACTTAGCAAGAGAGACTACATAAGAAGAGACTACATAACGTTTTCTAGTACTTTACAGAAGTAGAGTACTACATAGCACCATTTAACAACAGCACGATCTTCATTCAGTGGACCTTCTGAATATATTTCCCATCTAACATAAGGTAGCAACTGAGCTACCATACAATAGCCAGTCGGCCATCAAACCGCGGGAAGTCATCTATTCGAATAATTTAATATATTCTAATAACGTATTCTGATGCCACATATCTTTCGGAAGTCTGTTTAGAACGTAAATGGGGGCATAAAGTCTGTTTTGTGATGGTCTGGTCAACTTTGACAGGTGGAATTTTTATTTGGCTTCTAATTTTCAATTGCCAAAGCATTTGTATACAGCGTGGCAATGCGGCCAGTCTTTCTGGCACTCATTATCAGTTGACGGCGATGTGGAGGAGTTTTTCGAAGGCATAGTTTAGATTACTGTTAGTTAGTTCTTAGGTAAGGGCTTTTTTATTTTGTGTATATTTATAGTGATCGTTTTTAGGGTACCACAAAAAGAAAAAACGGAGTCCTGTTCGTCTATCTGTCAAGACTCTTTATCTCGCGAACACGTGGAGGTATCAAGTTGAAATTTAAACCATATACTCAAGTCTGCGGTCTCTTGAAGCTGTGATAAAAACAAACGTCTAAGTTAACAGAAAAAGAAGATTTCGCCGTTTATTCGCAACAAACGAGCATTTCGAGACTCTCAAAGGATTCAAAATTCATAGAGTGCTTTCCGCTGACCTAGAATCCTGAAATTTGGCATAAAGCAATGTCTCATAGCAAATGTGTAGGAAAAAATCTGAAAATTGTATACCTACCTATGTAGTTACGTCACAAAATAAACTAAAGCGATTCAGAAATTTAACTATTTGCATAAGTTTGTACGGCCTCCATCAGGACACGAGTCCGACTTACACTTGACCAGAAAAGTTTTTTTATATGTGTGTTTGGTTTTTTGGCTTTGTCGAATGCAACCATGTCTGTGCGTACAAATTTTTCTTTATTTCGTAATACAAACTTTGTCAGTAGTTCTAAATATCCACTTTATTTACATCCTTTCCTAGCTACAATATAACAAAGCCACTCTACACGCATCACCACACAAAAATTCTAAAACAAAACACACATGGAAATATAAAGTTTCACCATAACTCAGTTAACTCAGCCAACGCAGCCAGCGTCAAAATATCTCAGTAAACACGCCACCAATCATGAGCGGTCATGTCCGTGTGTTTCTTACATACATAACTCATTAGCCAGTATTACAGCCACCTCGGTAATATAATTCTTTACAAAATAACTTTATATAAATCAGATGACACTAAGCGTCGTGTTTGGAGCGAGAATGAGTTGGATTGGGCTTGTGGGCCAGTTGGAAAGCGGTGCGAAGCTACGGTGAGCGAGAGATAATAGCCGTTTTCATTTAATCTTTTTTTTTTCAAGTGGGGAATCATCCAATGAATTCTTCTATTTTAAGACAAGCAGGAGGGGCGCGTTATTTTTACTAGCTAAACCACGTTTTTCTACATCTACGATCCTTCTTTGCCCTTTGCACGTATACGTGTAATAGTCTGCCAATATCGTGTCATTATTGCTATCGTTTACGGTCTAATGAAAGAACGGTCTGAAATGACACGACACAAAAATTTAGTTTAAAAAGTGAACTTTAATTTTCGTGTGGTACCTAATAGAAACCGCCTGTTTGAACCATCAGAAGGTCGGAGTTAAATAATATCAGCCACTCTTAGATTAAGCACCGTCTGCTGAATTACTGGGTTGTAGAGATCAGAAAGGCAGTCACAACATGTAAAATGGTATCTAGATGCATCCGGTTAAAATGGATGCCAACGTCATCAAGATGAAAGAAGGCTCGGCAAAAAAAGCGTCATTTTAACTGTAAGTTCCAAAATTATCGCTGGACATCTCTTCAACATCGCTACCAATACGCCACAAACCCAACCATCTCCACTCAAAAACCCACAAAGATCCCAGATATTGGGCGCACGTACACGGCAGACCCAGGTATCGTATTACGACTAATTTGAATAAGTTATAGCTTTCTTGTTCTCCCTGATGTCTCTATTATTTAGGGAGGCGACTGTCTTGACAATGGGGCTGTACAGTCGTACGCTTTGTACGCATGTACGACTTTTTTGTCGAGATTAACATGTTTGTCGGGATATAAAATCTAGGGTTGTGTCTTTGTTGTCTTGTTCCTTAGGGAGATTTAGATTGGTATTCTAGATCATGATGCTCAATTCGAATATAATGTTTCTTTTTCTTTTTATAAGTAACTGGCTTTTGTCAGTGGGTTCGCCTGCGTACGTAAAATATAGCCTATGTCACTCAGGAGTAAAGCAGCTTTCTATTGTTGCTAAAATTTTTCCAATCGGACCAGTAGTTCCAGAGATTACCTCCTACAAACAAAAAAACCAACTACCTCTTTATTATATTAGTGTAGATTAGCTGTAATGAGTATTCAAAATCTTTGAAATTCTGTGTTTTTCTCTATCACAATATAATTTACGTAAGAATATGTATTATTATTGTTATACACTTAAACCTTCCTAACGAATCACTCTGTTTTTGGTAAAACGGCATGAATATCTATTCAGTAGTTTTTGAGATTATCGCGTTTATAATACTCGTAGATAGACCAGAGCTTTCGGAGTTGGTTTTATACAGGTTTTCTAACTTCTTCTTACCGTACCTGTAATTATAGTACTAAGTTTTTTTGGGAAATAAATTTCTATTTCCATCAGCCACTAAAACAAGTTTTACAGAGTGGCTACTACTGTTAATATGTTTGATGGCTACCAACTTCTTTTCATAACTACACAGCCCTCAGTAAACGAGATTACTACAGTAATAACGATACAATCAGTTTAAAGTGTATGTGTTCATACAAAAGCTTTGTTGCTGTGACGCCCACATGCCTTGTGATGAGTACAACGAGGCCCTTAAGGGCCAGATATACTCCAGCGAGGAAAGAGGAACTAGCGATACTACCCGCGCATCAAAATTATTCGAATAATACTTTGTCCTTCATTTATTAAACGCAAAATAAATAATCTAGGCTCTTAATAAACTAGTGCACCTTGCTGTCAAAGATTGCATCACTGCTTACCATCAGGTGGGATCGCAGTCAAGCACTAGTTTATTGCAATAAAAAAATCTATTGTAATTCAGGCTTGTATCTGCAACTCCACGACTAAGGCATGTATTTTGCAAAATAAATAATCTATATAGGTATAATCTAATAGAAAAGATGGTAGTCCATAAAAATACACCCCGTAATTTTTGCCTGATCTTCGCTTTTTGTCTATGATAGACATAACTCTGAAAATAAATTGCATCAAGTTCAATGAAAAAAAATGTAAATATTCATATATCAAATTATTAGGTAAATAGTCTATTTTAACATATGTATTTTTCGAAACGACATGATTTTCGTTTTAAAATAATATAAAATTATATACCTGCCCCTTAAGACCATTTCTATTTAACTGAATCAAAGTGTCGGGCCAAATTTTATTGACGTAATTTTACTCTATCTTAGTTACTGGGTTTTATTTTTGGATGGGAATTCATTGAGTGATTTGTTGCTGTGTGTTGAAGGTTCGATTCCCGTATGGAAAAAAATATTTGGAAGGACTAAGGCTAGTTGGTTTGGTTGGTTTTGGGTCTGGCTGTCTTATGTACGCATTATGTATTTGAGTTTACATGTTTGTGAATTCACATACACGGATGGGAGTACTTCCAGGATGCAGAGTATCCTAAGTGCTATTCCTTTCCGGGATACAGTCTACCCGTAGTGTAACACCAGGGCAAAAACTAAAAGGAAAAGGAATGGGGTGGGGTTTTAGTCAGTAAAAGTCTCTCACTATTTTCCACTCCGACCAAGGGCGGCAGATGTCATTGAATAATTTTCCACCTAAAAATAGTCCTACAAATGTCTGACAAAATAATATCATGCCAACATACCAAAGCCTTACGTAAATCGGACACGCGTTTCAATTGTCAATAGTTACAATACTCGTGTCGATTCGACAAGGAATCGAGTTACAATAATGTTACCTCCATTTTGTTTCAAACTTAGGCTAAGAACTCAAGAAGCGGTTTTTTAGCCGCGGCCGCCGCGGTTTCGGGCCCACAGCCGCTGCGGTTTTGAGCCCGTCGCTTCTGTAGAATGCAGACTAATATGTAAAAAAAATAAATACTTTTCACGGCGAGTTTTAGGTCCTGTTGCACCGGTGAGCCGTCTTGCAACCGTATTATTATCGCAAGGTTTTCTAGCGAAAATTGCAACTGCTACGACACAGTAACTGCAGAAAACGGCAGTCTCGTAAGTTTAGAAATAAAGTAGTGGTTTCCTCTACAAAAATGATCGTGGCCGAAAACAGTGTTAGGTTTTATTTATCTATTTATTGTATAAGTACTTTATTTAAGCGTCGTGAAATATGTTTTCATTTTTTACATATTTATCTACATTCTGCACGACTAGGATCAAGTGGCTCAAAATCGAGAAAACTGGAAATAATGGAGGGAGGCCTTTGCCTAGCAGTGGGACAGTATCGGCTAGAATTAATAATAATAAATCAAATAAAGGAAATAATAATAATCTGCATTCTACAGAAGCTTTGGGCTTGCAACCGCGGATGCCGCAGCAAAACCGCTCCGTGAGATTTTAGCCTTAGTCGCGTAGGTGTTGAGTAGGCTAAGACAAGAATCTGTTATAATACATTTGTTAAGCATTTTATTAAAGGAAGTTCTGAATGTTTTCGCGATGTATGTTGTAGGTGGAACGTAGTTGTTTGGAAGATATTATGGGTGTGTTCATAGAAAAACGTGTAAGTTGTAATCGAACCTTATTTGTATAAGTGGTTGCTTTGGATACATTGGGGACCCAAAAAAAAAAGGTAAGTACTTAGGAGGTGGACTCATTACTACAAAACTATAGTTCGTTTTTTAATCCTAGACTACGATTTGACAACTTAAAATGTCAAACTCCAAAAAATTGGGAACATATTTCTAGAGTGTGTGATATTCGGAGTTGTCAAATCGTAGTCTAAAATTTAAAAAAAAAAAAAACTAACTTTAGATGAAGCAACAAGCCAGGATATGAGAAAGTATAATATTTAATATTATAATTTTTCTCATCACGTGTAAATTGAAAATTAGGTTCAGATACGCAATTTTTCCTTATCGACCCAACTAATCAATTTTTGTCCCACGTTTGGTCATACAGTTAATTCTAATAAAATAAATTTATGATGGTGTTCTTTTTATATTTGTAGATTTAAAAAAGTTTGAAATTATTAGAACCCGGCCTTAAGTTTTTCCATTTTACTGGTCTACGTTCCAATCCATCCATCCATTGATATATATTTTGCGATCGTAATAAGTATTTATTTAAGGAATTTTTTTTTAAATCAACAATACAATGCTCTCAGTTTGTCTAACCATACTGAATGGCTATTTCATGAAAAAGCGATACAACGGTTAGCTTTCAATAGCAAAGAAACACGCATAATGTTATGCCCGTTACCCCTAATTTGCATGTTTTTAATTACATCACCTTCTGCATATAAGGGTGTAATACCTGCTTATACATTCTCGACGGAAGAGCATCACAGATAAATCTGTGAATCATAAAATCTGAATAGAATGTGACAGATATTTAAAGCCAAACTCAAAATAATTTTATTCCAAATAAACTATTTACAGGCAATTTTTAATTGTTACTTGGTTTTCGATCTCCTAACTTTGCTGTGCCCGACAGGGTCCATTTTGATCTTGACAATATTTATACCACCTTATGTACATATGGAATGCAATAAAGTATCGAGTAACAATTAGCAAGATCAATTAAAACTTGACAACTTCACTTCAACGGACAAGACGTACAATAAAAACACAACAAACTAAAAACTATTAAACTAAACAAATCAATCATTGTTCTATCCTTGTTCAGTAATACCATCATAAAATAATAATCCACCACATTGTTACCAACATAACAAGCCCAACTTAAACGCCACAAAACAATAAAATAATGATCACCAAACAAAGAGCTAATTCATAAAATTTTACATGGCCAATTATGGTGGCCAAACAGTTTGAATGGTCAAAGGCCCTCTTTGACCATAGAACAAGACAAAAGACCGATTGTGGCCTGGACAGGCCATTAAATGACCATATATCTTGTTTGGGGACCATAAATTCGTTGGGCCATTATTCTCTACATAATTAGCAGAATCCTGGTGCATTGGGTGTTTTTCGGTTTCGGGTGAAGTGGGGCAGGGATGCATTTGACGTTAAATAAACTTTTTTTTGCACCAAGTATGATATATACGTCGGACTCGCGAACACAGGTCGAACTTGAGCACTAAGGGTCCTTCCTGTGCTGTCAGTGGCAAAAAAGGGGGAAAAATCACGTTTGTTTTATGGTATATTTATTATCACGTTTGTTGTATGGGGTCCCCCTTAAATATTTATTATAATCGGTTTTTAGTATTTGTTGTTACAGCGGCAACAAAAATACATAATTTAGAAAATTTCAACTATCTAACTATCGCGGTTTCTGAGATACAGACTGGTCTCCGACGGACGGACGAACAGCGAAGTTTTAGTAATAGGGTTCTGTTTTTACCCGTTGCCATCTGATTATCCATGGTATGGTATGGTATGGTATATCGGGCTGGTGTCCGCAACTCCACGACTAAAGCGCGTATTTTGCGTACGGGTGGGATAAATGTGTCATTCGATCCACCCCAGCTCCTCGAGGAAGGCCAGCAAAGCCTTAGTCCATTTCATTGAGAAATTGAGAAACTGATTATCCATCAGAAATTATTAAAAATACTATTAACATACTATTTTTATTCTAATATACCTTTTTTGTTTGCACAAAATGTTGCAGTTCAATAAACTTTTTTCATTATTTATCAAAAAATACTAATAACTCCAAATCAAAATTTTGCAAAAATCTTCTATTGCCACCAATCATAAGCAAGTACGTACCTACTCAAGATCATAATCAAGACATAATATTCCAACATTCATTTTACCCTTAGTCCATCTCTGTGCCCACAATAGTTTTGCCCAGCGGGGGGCAAGTCCGTAACGCCTGCACGTCAGACGGACACCATTGTACCGTGAGATTGTATCTACACTGTGTATCTATACTATTATGACGGTTAGAGAATTTGTGGGCAGATCCCAGATGAAATTGTCAAGTCTTTGTTGAAGAGACGCTGGTTTTAATTTTAATGTTTAAGTTAACAACTGCATTATGAGAGACTAGCTTTCTGCCAGCGGCTTCACCCGCGTGTATGTAGGTTTCTCCACACAAACTTTTAACCCCCGTTTCGTCGAAATCCTTTCTTAGTGCTCGCCTACGTCATAGAAGGAAGCTTTGCGCAACAATGCACGCTCCTAGTCCCAGTAGTTTCGGCTGTGCGCTGATATGTCAGTCAGTCAGTTTCTATTTTTATATTTATAGATGGGAGTGTGATAAATGTGTTGGTTAATACCTAAAGCCGTGTACGTCTGAACGAACACGAACATAGCGAACACAAACATCAAACTGGAACATTTGGTAGACGACATTTTCAAACACGAATGCGAACATCCAGGGAGTCTGCTATTTTCATAATATCTTCAATCCAACACGATATCATTTCATTTTGGTAAAAGTTTGTAATCTGTTGATTCGGAATACCTACTTCAGTTCGAAAGCATACGTATTTCGCACTGAAGTAGGTATTATTCCTAATTATAAATAAGACGTCAATTGAACTAGGCTTCGTAGTATGATAATTTCGATTTAAAATCTTTCGTAGTAAAGTTTTTCGATGTGTAACGAAACATCACAGTAACAAAAAGTCGAAACAAAATTCGACGGTTTTCGCACTGAAGTAGGGATTCCGAATTAAGAATACGGCTTTCGCTCTGATGTAGGTATTCCGTTAATTTATAATAGTCGATCATTGGTCGGTCAGTAGTATTGTAATATAAAACATATGGTACGAACTGTCTTGTAACGAATTAAAAGCAATGTCTGCACAATGACGTTCTAATGGCAGGTATCTAATCAAAGGAACTGTCAAAATTTTAGCTAATTACCGCATACGTCATACATTCATTTGTCATTGCGTATTGTTTTAGTATACTATGCAATTTCTTCAATGTACTGTCAGTGGTTGATCATTGGAAAGTCATAATGACGCGATTAAGTTAGTAGATTACCAAACTTGTCAAAATCAACAATTATAAAATCAATATAGACCATTCTAACAAGCAATAGCAGACTAGAGGCCCTGTACGGCCGTTCGACAGGTCTGAAGTTGGTCTCTTCAAATTTTAGCGCAGCTGCACTCATCATCATCTTCCTGCCCTTATCCCGTTTTATTTGGGGTCGGCGCAATATGTCTTTTTCTTCCACTCTGTCCTGTCACCCGTCTCGCTATCACTAACTCCTCTTTCTTTCATATCCCTTCTCACACAATCCATCCATATTTTCTTTGGTCTCCCTCTCCCTCTCCATCCATTCACATGTATACTCATGGCTTTTTTTGTAACATGCGTTTCATCCCGCCTTTTTACATGGCCATACCAAGACAAACGGTTCCCTTTCAACTTTTCAGTCACTGGTGCCACTTTCAAACTTCCTCTAATATACTCATTTCTCACTTTATCCATTCTCGTCACACCACACATCCATCTCAACATTCTCATCTCTGCTACATGCAATCTCTTTTCATCCGTCTTTTTCATAGCCCAACATTCTGACCCATAAAGTAGGACAGGCCTTATCACGGACTTGTAGATTTTACCCTTCAACTTGAGGGGCATCCGTGGGTCGCAAGTTGTTCCAGTGACCTGTCGCCATTTCATCCATCCTGAGTTGATCCGATGTGCCACGTCTCGGTCTACCTCACCATTCCCTTGGATAACCGACCCAAGGTACCTAAAGTCGGAACAGATTGGTATGGGCGTTCCAGCGAGAGTTATGGGCACAGGACTAGAGAGACCGTCAAAATCGCAGAACAGGTACTCGGTTTTAGTTCTGCTCAATTTTAGGCCAACTCTCTCCAGTCTTTGCCACCACACCTCCAATCTGCTCTGGACCTCTGGGGCACTCTCGGCAACCAGCACAATATCATCGGCAAACAGCATACACCAGGGCGCCTCTTCCTGAATGTCCGACGTCAGAGCGTCCATTATTATCAGGAAGAGGTAAGGGCTAAGAGCCGACCCTTGGTGTAAACCGACAGCCACATTGAAGTTGTTAGTGGTGCCTGCTGCAGACCGGACTTGTGTACTGCAGCGACTATACATCGCTCGGATCAACTGCACATACTTCCCAGGCACACCTTTCTCCTTAAGGGCCCACCACAGAACCTCACGAGGTACCCGGTCGTATGCCTTTTCGAGGTCAACGAATACCATGTGCAAGTTTTTATGTGCACCTCTGTATTTTTCGCACAACTGGCGTATAGCAAATATGGCATCCGTTGTACCACGACCAGGCATAAAACCGAATTGGTTCTGTGAAATTTCACTTTCTTCTCTCAGCCGCCGTTCAATAACTTTCTCCCATACTTTCATGGTATGCGACATTAGCTTTATTCCTCTATAATTGTTGCACTCAAGCACATCACCTTTGTTTTTAAAGATGGGCACCAAGGAACTGTTGCACCATTCATCAGGTATGGCTTCTTCCTGCAACAGCTTATTGAAGAATAAAGCTAACCACACCCATCCATCCACTCTCAATAACTTCCACACCTCAACTGGTATTCCATCCGGGCCAATGGCTTTACCATTTTTCATTCCATTCACTGCTTCCCTGACTTCCTCCATACTAACCATTCTGACTAACCCCACATTCACTGGTTTATTCTCTAAAACCCCACTCCAATTATTTTCTTCATTCATAAGTCTTTCAAAATATTCCTTCCACCTTTCTTTGATTTTTTCATCATCAGATAGAACCATTCCCCTTTCATCTCTTACACATCTTACCTGGCAAACATCCCTCGCCTTTCTTTCTCTCATTCTAGAGAGCCGGTACAGCTCTTTCTGGCCTGCAGGACTGTCTAATGTATCATACAGTTTGTCCTGGGCTTTTGCTTTCGCTATTGCCACGGCTCTCTTGGCTTTTTTCTTTAAAGCATCATACTCACTCTTTCTTTCAGCTTTCAAACTAACATTATCTGTTTGTACACACTGCCATTCCTTGAATTTTTTCTTCTTTTCTTTCAATACATTCTGAACTTCTGTCGACCACCACCATGTATCTCTGTCTATTGTGCCCTTTCCTCTCGTCTCTCCCAAAATATCTTTCGCTGCTTGCATTATACACCCAGCCATCTCCTTCCAGCTTTCATTTATACTTCGATCATTCATGTCTCCCATCTCTATCATTCTGTCCACCACTCGCTCTCTGAACTTCTTCGCGCAGTCATTCCTCTCTAACCTGTGCCATTTTATTCTAGGGGGCGGGCGCTCTTTGTTTTTCCTACAATGAATTTGAACCACTGATGTCATAACCAGGAGTCTGTGTTGCGACACTAGGTCTTCTCCTGGCAGCACTTTGCAATCCATTACATACTTTAAGTTGTTGCGCCGAACTAGAAAGTAATCTATTTATGTCTTATGATTACCACTTTTATACGTGGCCAGGTGTTTATCTTTTTTCTGAAACCACGTATTGGCTACTGCTAGGTCAAATGCAGTAGCGGATTGCAACAGTGACTCTCCTTCATTGTTTGGATTTCCGAAACCCCATCCGCCATGTACTCTTTCGTACATACCTCTCATTTTTCCCACATGTCCATTAAAATCACCTCCCACTATCAACTCCTCATGTACAGGGATGTTCATTAAGGCCGTATCAAAATCCTCCCAAAACTTCTCTTTCACCGTTTCATTACATTTTTTTTTTTTTTTTTTATGGTAAGTGAAAATCATCCAATGACGAAACCCGCTCTTGGGCGGAGCGGGAGACCAGTGTCAGACTCTTACTGACTAAAAAACCTACCCCGTACCTTCCTTGCCTTATTTCTGGAGTCGAGGTTACAATTTGCACATACCCTCTAGGCTCCAGGAGGCTTCGACCCTGATGGGCCCCTGCAGTTTGCTGACAACTCCTTGAGGCGCGCGGGAACGGTGCGCGCCGTTGACGACTTGGACTCGGTCTTACCAGACGATCGGACGGCGAGCTACCCATTGCTCACCGTCCGCGAGCCAGTGTCTACGGTTGCCGGATATCGGCAGGATCGCGGCGGCGACGGCTACGGCGAGTACGCCGTTGCCTTTGCCTTATGCGGTCGGCCTCCTCCTTTACGAGCATTACTGCTTCGCAGAAGGAGGCGACCGCCTGCCATTCCTCTTCGCTGCGGACCATGGCCTGAACCAGGGCCCGGCGCGAGAGGTCGCCGCCGCCGATCACCCCCACGAGGACACGGCGATGCTCTTCCCAAGCAGGGCACACCTCCACCGTGTGCTCCACCGTGTCCTCCGGGCTCGCCTCACAGTGGCGACACCCGGACGTCTCTTCCGCACGAATCCGGTGCAGGAATCTCCCGAACTTTCCATGTCCGGTGAGAACCTGCGTCATGCGGAAAGTGAGGACGCCGTGAGGTCTATCCAGCCACGCCTCAAAGAGGGGCACTACCGCTGAGATTACGGTGTGCCCAGCGCTGGGTTGCGACAGTCACCGTTTCATTACATCCTACTTGTGGAGCATACACACTAACTACATTCAACATAACATTCTCTAACATAACCTTCACAACTATAATTCTATCACTCATCCTATGTATATGGATATTCTTCATGATTTTTTTTTTTTTTTATGGTAGGTGAAAATAATCCAATGACGAAACCCGCTCTTGGGCGGAGCGGGAGACCAGTGTCAGACTCTTACTGACTAAAAAACCTACCCCGTACCTTCCTTGCCTTACCTATTCCTGGAGTCGAGGTAACAGTTTGCACCACCCTCTAGGCTCCAGGAGGCTTCGACCCTGAAGGGCCCCTGCAGTTTGCTGACATACACAGTTTGCTGATATTCTTCCTGATAAGGCTTTACAATTATGTCACTTAACACGAAAGAACAGCTCTATAATTAAAAAACGATTACTCTTAATATGAATTACCTATTCTATCTTTTATCATAGGTACTAATAAAACTAATAAACTCGCAAATACATTCAGATAATTATTTTCTTCCGTTCCCATCAATTTCAAAGACGCAATACAAATAAAAATTACAATTCTATTTTCATTTCCATTACATTCCCCCTCAATTGTAAAAGTAAATTAATATACTCGTGCGCAATTAATTTCCGCACAGCTCTTTATTTATTGGTTCAAATTGAATTAGGAACGGGTGATGTGATCTACCCTCCGGTTGGGGATAAAGGCCGTTGTATTTAAAAGTTGGCAGAATTGATTTGGTTTGGTTTATTGCTTAAATTTTGTTAGGTAGGTTGGTAGTTCTGTGGTGCGACTTTTATTGTACTTTTGGAATGATTTTTAAATACTTAATGCAAGTGACTAATTAAATTTTACTTGTTTTACAGTGACATTAAACGCCAGCGAAGAATATAGGTGCTAGCATCGATCCCCGCACTTCAAGATTTTTTGAATAATAATAATATGTCCTTTATTTACCGTAAATCAAAAAATTAGTAATTACTTATCTTTTAGTTAGTGAAAGTTTCATAAAAATACACCCAGTGGTTTTCGCCTGATCTTCGTTTTTTGTCGTGTAGAGATCTACGCTTTGGAACATGCAAATTAGGTTCATTTTTTTGACTGACCTACATTTTGACAATTCAAAAGTGCCTTGGTCTATTTGAAATAAACTTCGTGAGTTTGTCTAAGTTAAACGTAACTTTGAAAATAAATCACACTAAAATCTATAGGAAAAATAAATAATAGGTATTGGTAGGTATATTAAATTATTTGGGAAATTAGTGTAGTTTGTAATTTTTTATTTTCAAAATTTTTGGACAATCCCTTTAGACGGGATGTTGCATTTAAAATCTTCAAAAATCTGCGCCTTATTTGTTTATTTATGAAACATTTATGTACAAAAGTACAGAGGCGGACTTATTACTTCAGGCATTTTCTACCAGTCAACCTTAGGGTGATGGAGAGACAAATAGTGACTATTGATTGACTCAATTACCAGTCATACAAGAATCTTGACCAGAACTTGGTCTACTTACTGAAGAGCCCTAGTGTCCATTTTAGGACCTAATCATCACCATTGTATTGCTATTAACCTGGTCTACTAAACTGAGCTCAAATAAACCATTTAAAAAGTTCCCTACAGAGTTACTTGAACCTTGTTCGTAGAAATTCAACTTGCATTGCATACATTCACTTTTAGTCCTTGTGATCATCTATGTGTAATGCTAATTATATTAATAAAATCTGTTATGCTCAACACACAAAGGCAACATTTCGACAAGTATTACCAACATTCAAATAACTACAAAAAGTCTATGCGAAACTTCATTTCAATCATTTCACGAGTACCTTACCGCCATTCCATTGACACCAAAGTCATTGACAGTCCTCTTACTCAATACAAATGTGAAAGACATACATGAGTACATCAATAAACTATCGATAGACGATACGAATAGAAACTTATATTTCATTGTGTAACAAGAAGATCTTCATGTCGACAATAAAAACGAATTTATTTGCAACAAATTGTCACTCGCCATTCTGAGAAGGCGCCATGACACAATTATTTCCAAATTCGAAATCTATATAAGTGTTGCTACATTACAAAAACCATTTGGCGAATGATTTAAAACTTTATTGCAAAGAGGTTAGGGAGTTTGACAGCTGTCATGTAGCTGTAGAGTTAATGTTGTCTATGGATAAAGACGTCAAGTCAGGATTTAACAATGCGCAGTGATTGCCGTCAACCATTGTACATTATTCACGGTCATTATATTCTATTTAGTTCGATATAACCGTTTAATAGTTTACGAAATAGTTTACGAAGAGTTCCCCTTAGCATGCTTATTAACAATACAATAAAAATAAATAGCCATAGAGCCACTTTACACCTTCTCAGAAAACGGCAGTTGTTTAGAAAAAAAAAAAATGAAACGTTCCCTTTATGAGTTTTTGTTAGTTTATTGATAGCTTACCCAAATTTTTTCTCACTTTTCATTACTGCCAAGTGACTTTGAACTTTATTTTATGGACGTAACTTAGAAAGGAACTTTTTGAAGCGCAAAATAAAACTTTGCCAATTCAATAATGACGCTTATGAAGTGGAAAACGATAGTATCATTCTGTCAATCCCTTTTCACAGTTGCGTTAATATTAAATTAATATTTTTGTGAGCAAAAAAAACATCTTTGCCATATGACAAAGGTTGTTTGACAAATAATTTTCACGTGAAATCGTAAAGTTGAGAAGCGTGAAATTCAAGAGGTTATAATATTGTTCTGAGAATCGCAAACGTGTTAGAGATTGTGAGCAATATGTTATGTTTGATTGATAGATGGATGGTCCAGCTTCGCACGGGTACTGATATTCAATTTATTATGCATATATTATAAACATAAACCTTCCTCTTAACCCTTTACCGCATGGATTTTTAGAATTTGCTCAAATTAATTTACGATACGTTTTACCCCGTAAAATATCCTAGAAAAATAATAATAAAATTATAAATACATGGAAATTCTATAAAAATCGATTAAAACCCCCTGTTCCATATTTGGAACAACATGCATTCATAGTTATTTATACGTATGTTCCACATTTGGAACAACATGCAGGTATGGTAAAAGATCCTTTAATGGGTTTAATATATATATATATATATATAATAGTTTTCAGTTTAATATGTGCTGTATATTGTATAGATTATATTAAAATAAGAATAAAGATTTATAATAAAACATAGGTTGAATAGTAAAAGTTTTATTCATTTGTAAAAACATGAAAAATTTTAAAATAATTAAGGTCTTTATTAAAACAAAAGTAACAATTACATTTACTGCAGTATACGTGAGACTTCTGTCCGCAGTTTTTACAACGCTGGCGTTCATTTGCCCAACTAGGCCAGTGTCCGATACCATCTTCAGCCACTTCACGAGGTGGCAGATCTATGCGCCGTCTTTTTGGTTTTTTAGTATTTTCGATATTGTGCTCGGACAAGGGTCTTCCTCTACCGCGCGTGGTTGGCGTGAAAACGCCGGTCGTCTCTATCATAAGCACGTCTGCAATATATAAGTTGAAGTCAAGAAGCTTAGGTAATTGATATTTATCGTTATCTGATAGGTTTTCATCATCCGAGTCCTCGGGAAGTGCCATTACATGATTGTTTATTTTGTTACCTGTAAGTAGTGTAATATGAAGTAAAAAACACAAATAGGCACATAGATAAAATTTAAAGCGGTCATTGAAAATTACATCTTACCATGATGCACCAAATGCAAATTGTTCCATATTTGTCCAACACTAAATACAACCCTTACTTCATGGAGTTCCAAATTTGTCCGAATGAATTTACCGTTAGCGCATCGTGTTCCAAATCAGGAACAAAAATTATGGATGTTTTTAACTAGGATACTGTTAATTTAACTTACGTGTTATGCCATAAAGTTTCTTAGGATCCATTTTTCTTTTGTTGTTAAAACTTTTTATATTTTTATTTGCACAAAAACTTATAAAAATCGGCGACACAAACAATTCAACCAGGCATTCTCAACGAAATGGCCGAAGGACGAGTTCTGACACTGAAATATGGAACGATTGATAACATAGAGTTTTACAATAGACTTTTTATGTTCGAAAACAATTCTATAAAACAATTGCGCTTTATGACAACACGAACAGATATTGCTAGACAAAAATTTTAACACAATAATGAACTGTTCCAAATGTGGCACGACATGCGGTAAAGGGTTAAATCACTCTATCTATTAAAAAAAAACCGCATCAGTTAGATGCGGTTTTTTCGGTTTTCGGTCGTTGCGAACTTCTTAAGACCTAAGCATACATAGGAACAGCGGTAAGCAACTTTGTTTTATACTATGTAATGATATAACAAGTCTAAATCTACAACAGATTTACAGTACGGACGTCGGATCTTGGCGAGTCTGAAGTTGCTGAAGATCTAAGAATTTTAGCACTTGTAAACTTATAAAAAAAATATTTAAACAAATACATGCAAATTGCAGTTGTTATTGCTGTTAAAAACTGTTATTGCCATTTATTTTTTTAAAACATTTATTTTTGTACGAATTTATTTATCAACCGCTAAAATTCACAGAGCCTCTTCAGACTCACTGTAGGCTTGTTATATTTGTCGTATACGTACCTATATGTAACGTGCTTAACTTACTACTAATCCGTAGTAAGTACATTTATTTATTAGGCGTAAAGTACAGAGTACGGTCATTTTACTTGACTTAGGTGATCTGCAGACCATACACTGTTACATTGATGACATTAGTGCAGTCTTGACGTTCACGCAGTGTGAGAGCGCTGTCAGTTTTATAAGTTTCGTTAGACGACATAATGCCAATGAAGCGTTACAACGGACTTTTGTATAAACTTTTCAGTATTTTGACAAATAGTTTCTATGAGCGTGCTTGTGTATTGCTAGACTATTAGTCAATGGCTGAAGTAATATTAAACTACGATGAAATGTTTAGCACCATTTTATTTATCAAGATCGTGAATCAATCATTGCCGTATTATATATTCATGTGTTTGTTCGGTAGACACGTAATAGGTACAAATTCCACATCGCATCATCATCATCATTTCAGCCGAAAGACGTCCACTGCTGGACATAGGCCTCCCCCAAGCGCCGCCACAAAAACCGGTCCTGTACGTTTTGCATCCATCGGCTTCCAGCAACCCAGGTCATCGGTCCACCTTGTGGGAGGCCTTCCAACGCTCCGTCTTCCGGGACGCGGTCGCCACTCCAGAACCTTTCAGCCCCAGCGGCCATCCGTTCTGCGTGTAATGTGTCCTGCCCAACATTGGCATTTCACATCTCAATCACCTCTGATTAAATCTGCGAATTATAAAAACCTTTACCTACATGAAAAAATTCTATTGTCATTTTTCACTCCTTGTAATACCTAGATACAATCCTTTTTTATTTGATATGAACTAGTGTTTGACTGCGATCCCACCTGATGGTAAGCAGTGATGCAATCGTTGATGGTAAGGTGCACTAGTTTATTAAGAGCCTATTCACTCTAGCCTTGAAGACACCTAAATTATAATCAGACGGAAAGACTGCAGCCGGTAAACTGTTCCAGTCCCTCGATGTACGCGGTATAAACGACGAGGCAAAACGCTTAGTCCGGGCCGCAGGTGTCTCAACAACGTAAGGGTGGATATTTGCCGTACGCCGGGATGTCCGAAGGTAAAATTGGGATGGCGGAATCAAATCGTGCAATTCCTGCGCACACTCTCCAAAATGCATCCTGTAGAAAACCGCAAGGCTGGCTACTCTGCGCCTGTGCTCGAGGCTTTGAAGATTGGACTCAACCAAATCTGGATCACCAATCAGCCTCTGTGCACGCCTTTCCACCGAATCCAAAGCAGTTATGCAATTGTTGTAGGTGTGCCGCACTAGTTTATTAAGAGCCTATTCACTCTAGTCTTGAAGACACTCAAGTTATACTCAGATAACGGAAGACCGCATCAGACAAATTGTTCCAGTCCCATATTGGGACTGGAATAATACGCGGTACATACGACGAAGCGAAATGCTTAGTCCGGACCGTACAGCTAAAGGTGGATATTTGCCGTGCGTCGGGTTGTCCGATGAGAGAGAGAAATGAGATGGTGAAACCAAATCATGCGATTTTAATACAATCTCCTTCGCACGGAACAAAATATTTGTATGGCCTACAGATAGGTGTTCCGGGTCTGGGTATCTTGTGTAGGTATGTGATTATACTTGTTTGTGAACGCACGACATTTATTTATTATTTATTTTGACACATTCATACAATATTCCTTATATTACCATTTTATAGATCCATCATTTAATGCAATTGTCTTACTGAGAGTTGTGATTCTTTTCTTGCTTTTATATGGCGTCTTTCAATAATATGAATGTGAGAACATTGTAGACGCAAATTTTAGATTACTTCCTACCATTTTTACGTGTTCACGACACAGGAGTAAATCCTAGTGTGAGGCAACTTTTTTTTTTAAAGAAGAAGTAGCAGAATCTGAATGTATCAATGATATTAGTTACGGAAACCTAAACCTAGACATACACAAGGTCATCATCAGCCTTTATTAATGTTCCCACTGCAGGGACACAGGGTTCCTCGCTAAGAGAGGGAATGGGCCATAATCCACCACGCGGGCCCAGTGCGGATTGGTGGATGTCACATGTCTTCGAATTTTTGGTTCTAGGACATGCCGGTTTCCTCACAGTGTTTTCCTTCACCGTTTTGAGAGCAGTGGTGATGAAATAAATTACACAAAGTAATGCGCTTGGCTGGGTTTGAACCCGCAACCTACAACACGTAAGTCGGGGCCGTTACCACTCGGCCACCACTGCTCTACACAAGGTCACCTATTAAAAATCAACACTGCATCTATTTGCCAAACAGTTCCTTGAGTCTGCAAATACATTAAAATCTACATGACCTGTTTATAATTGAGTAATTTAAACTGTGACAATTGTATCTTATCGAGCAATCTTTATTAGGGTACCCATATGAATCCTAATACACCTCCCAATTTACCATTGAAAAGAGGACCTTATTGTTCCAAAATTATGGTTTAATTTTGAATGGACAGTGCCGGGTCAGCGATTGCGTAGATCCTTCAGTGATACATATTGAATAGTAAGGTTTGGTTCACGTTTGCGATTGTTCGTGCGACTGTTTTTGTCGCATTGCGTTTTTGTGAATGATAAATCATTGATAGATAAAAGAACAGGTGTGGAAAAAATAGTGAACATGAAAAAAAAATGTTTAAGACAATTTCTGCTAAGATTATTTTATGATAGTTTCAATTATTAATCAAATGAATGATTTATATACAAACAAAAAAAAATTACGTAACATGCAATTTGTTTGAAACATGCGTTGGAAAACGCACGTGTACTTATATTGAATATATGCATGTATTATACTCATAAACTTTCCTTTTGAATCACTCTATCTATTAAAAAAAAACCGCATCAAAATCCGTTGCGTACTCTTAAAGATACATAGGGACGAAGCAACTTTGTTTTATACTATGTAATGATATATATATATATTAAAAATCGTAACCAACTGGCAAGAGGAAGCGCGGGGCAGCGATTTATGAAAGGACTGGAGGTAGCAAAGGCCTACCTCCAGTCCTTTTCCCCAGGGGTGGGAAAGAACAGGCTAACACAAAAAAAAGTCGCAAATGCGTCTCCACCCTTATGTCCTTGTGTGGCATAACGTGCCCAGACATGAACAAAGGTCGCAACTGATAGTAAAGTATTATTATTTTACGATTTCATACTTATAGTGGTAATGTAAGCATATGAATGAAGCCACTCTTCAGATTAGCTCGAATCAGTTTTATAGCTTAAATATATTATTTAGTTTGAAGGCTACTTGACCTAATTCTAATCATTTATCTACACTAATATAATAAAGAGGTAAAGTTTGTTTTTTTGTTAGTTTGTTTTTTTGTTTGTAGGAGGTAATCTCTGGAACTACTGGTCCGATTGGAAAAATTTTAGCAACAACAGAAAGCTGCTTTACTCCTGAGTGACATAGGCTATATTTTATGTACGCGGGCGAAGCCGCTGACAAAAGCTAGTTTACCATATAATTATACCGTATTTTTTTATTTTTGCATGGCATAGATCAAGCCTCATAATGTTCTCACTGCTGGGATTCAGGCCTCCTCTCTATGAGAGAGAATGGGCCGCAATCCACCACGCGGTCCCAGTGCGGGTTGGTGGATGTCACATGTCTTCGAATTTTTAATTCTAGGACATGCCGGTTTCCTCACGATGTTTTTCCTTCACAGTTTTGAGAGCAGTGGTAATGAAATAAATTCCACAAAGTTATACGCCTGGCTGGGTTTGGGAAACCCGTGACCTACAAACTCTTAAGTCATAAGATTTTGACTAAACTCTACTTTAGGCCGGAGTTTTGACAGCTTATGGCAGGAGTGAAGTTTAGTGACTGTTGTGAAGATTTCTTTTAGTGGTTTTCGAAAATTAATTTCTAGTGTAGGTATAGTAGAAAGTTGGTGTAGTTTTATTACTTAAGTGTCTATGAAGCTAGACAACATGTTTTTTTTTTATGGTAGGTGAAAATCATCCAATGACGAATCCCGCTCTTGGGCGAAGCGGGAGACCAGTGTCAGACTCTTACTGACTAAAAAACCTACCCCGTACCTTCCTTGCCTTATTCCTGGAGTCGAGGTAACAGTTTGCACATACCCTCTAGGCTCCAGGAGGCTTCGACCCTGAAGGGCCCCTGCAGTTGCTGACAACTCCTTGAGGCGCGCGGGAACGGTGCGCGCCGTTGACGACTTGGACTCGGTCTTACCAGACGACCGGACGGCGAGCTACCCATTGCTCACCGTCCGCGAGCCAGTGTCTACGGTGGCCGGATATCGGCAGGATCGCGGCGGCGACGGCTACGGCGAGGGCGCTGTTGCCTTTGCCTTGTGCGGTCGGCCTCCTCCTTTACGAGCATTACTGCTTCGCAGAAGGAGGCGACCGCCTGCCATTCCTCTTCGCTGCGGACCATGGCCTGAACCAGGGCCCGGCGCGAGAGGTCGCCGCCGCCGATCACCCCCACGAGGACACGGCGATGCTCTTCCCAAGCACACCTCCACCGTGTGCTCCACCGTGTCCTCCGGGCTCGCCTCACAGTGGCGACACCCGGACGTCTCTTCCGCACGAATCCGGTGCAGGAATCTCCCGAACTTCCCATGTCCGGTGAGAACCTGCGTCATGCGGAAGGTGAGGACGCCGTGAGGTCTATCCAGCCACAAGCTAGACAACATGTGGAATCGCTGAAATAGAAGCGATTTTGATTTTACCTATTAACTACCATACCACAACGAAACTTGCCTAGAAGTTTGATTCGATACATCTGTTGCCAAATATTGAATACTAGCTTTTTCCAGCGGCTTCGCCCGCGTACATAAAATATAGCCTATGTCACTCAGGAGTAAAGCAGCTTTCTATTGTTGCTAAAATTTTTCCAATCGGACCAAGTAGTTCCAGAGATTACGCCCTACAAACAAAAAAACATAAAAACAAAAAAACAAACTTTACCTCTTTATTATATTAGTGTAGATAAAAAAATAGAATAATGTTACATCCACATTTTGATATCTTAACTCTTTAAGAAAATAACTTAAAATTACTGAAAATTTCACCTACTTTCTAAACTTGGATGCACAAAACGTTTGAAAATAAAAATAAAGTAAAAAATAAATAAATAATAAAACGTTAATTAAAAAACAATTTCAAACCAGAATTTTGGCAGTTGACATTTATTTTTCTTAATTATTCACATACTATAACCAATAATACGAACTAAACATTTTTATAAATCATTCCACAAACAAAAAAAAAAAGAAAACATTTTTACTAACAAGGGCTACAAAAAAGGTTTTTGTAAAGTGATCCCGCGTCATAAGTAAACTTACAAAAACTGTTATTTCAAAGAATTAAAATGGGCGTTCTAACGCTGTCGGGAGCGATGCCAGCAAATTGCCATTATAATTGGCCGTTTAAACATGTTTGGATTCGATTTTCGAAACACGTTTGGTTGCAAAAAGTTTGGAAAGGAACGCATCTGTCATTTCGTTGAGTGATCGATTTGAAATGAGGGATGGTTTGTGATAATCATAGGTTTTGTTGTTTTTGCGAATTTCGATTTGGTTCGTAAGGGATAGTGATGAAAAAGGTAATGGATACTAGGAAGAAAGGAGATTGAATATATTGTTAATAACAAATGGTTTTTAAGAATAAAATCTCTGATATCTAAAGTTTGATGTGCGAAAGAAAAGTACATACTTTAACTCACTAATCGTGCACACTCAACATATTCTTCAATTTATATAAAACTAGCGACCCGCCCCAGCTTTGCACGGGCACTGATTTTGAATATATTATGCATGTATTATGCACATAAACCTTTCTCTTGAATCATTCTATCTGTTAAAAATAATCCGCATCAAAATCCGTTGCGTAGTTTTAAAGATTTAAGCATACATAGGGACAGGCGACTTTGTTTTACACTATGTAATGATCTAATAAAAAGTATATATTATCTCTGAAAAAGGAATCAAATCAAATGGCTTCTTATTTGCCTTCGCCGAAATGCTCACACAGTTTCTTTGCTTTACAATGTGCTCTATAATCCTTGTTGAACGAACTTTCTTAACCTTTCGACTACAGAAAATTACAGACTCGTGGACACCGGTGTTCTCTTTGGGCTTAGTGAAATAAAAACTGAAATTTTAATTTTACTAACACGCACTTAATGTGTGTGTTTTTTTGTAAGGAATCAGTATTATCATAATTGTAAGCAAATAATATGGTATCGAAGTAATAGGAACATTGGTACAAGTATTCAAAACTCCGTGCTGGCATCGCCACCACGGAGTTTTGAACGCAGACTTTTTGCTTTAAGGCTGATTCCCACTTGCGCAGAAGTGAAATATCGGGACTCTTTAGTGATATGAAGCGAGAAGCGGGAAAGGGGTGTGCAATCCTTTTTTTTTCGACGACCATCACACAACGTCGTCTAGTCTCAAGCTAAGCAGAGCTTGTGTTATGGTTACTAGACAACTGAGAAACATATTTATATATTTCTAAATACATACATATTATAGATAAATTATACCCAGACACAGAACAACTGATCGTGCTCATCACACAAACATTTGTCCTGGGTGGGAGTCGAACCCACGATTCAAAACTCCTTGTACTAATGTTTGGCTCACCGATGTGTATGATGAGCAAAGCGATTTTAGCAGCTCTTTCACCGAGACCTCAAGATTCGTACCGGAATCTGCACCGTATTATAAGAAGAGGTCTGCTTAATGGTAGCTTAAATCGGCCCTGTCTCTTAAGACTATAATTGACTACAATGATACAAATTCATATAGCTACGAGACCTGTCAAAAACAGACACGTAGAATAGTCATAAATCTATCCCCTACACCAAACTTATCCTCATTTAATTGTCTCCTCGTCAAGGGCCAACATTTTATCGTATCCCAGAAATTTACAGCCAAACAGCCTAATCAAACATTCCTCAACACAACCATAATTCACTATAACAACAATTTCGAAGTAAATTAGACAATTTAGTGTCAGGGAGCCACAATTTTTAACTACACCGTCGTTTACACGTAGGACAATATACTCGTGTCATGGAAATCAGAATTCCCGTCGGGTGTCATCGTAGTAATAATTTAATGGCTACGTCAAACGTGCTGGCTTCCTGCGACTAGGGTGGGGTGTGCGCGATGCATTGTGATGCACTATGGCGCTTGACGTTTTTAATCTATGACGTGTGACGTTTTTGAATATCGAAGGTGGTTATTTGAATGGCGCGAGAGAATTGTACCTAATGGCGTAATAGTTTTATACAATAGACGATATTGGTGATTGGGTTTTTTGTTCGTTGATTGATTACTAATTGCTTCCATAATGTCGGCCCAGAGCAGTCAAATTATACTTCCGTCTCCGGTTTGATGCAATAAGGTGCGTAAGTAGTACTATGTATGGATACTTTTGTAAAGAAATCTTGTTGCCATCTTTGTTGATAGTTTTCCTGTTTGGCTCCAATTTTGTTTCCTGTGATTTTCTCTGGTTTTCTGTGTTTCCTTTATTAATATTTTTTATTCATATCTTTATAAAATATATTATTACAGTTTTTAGAACCTAATTTCAAGACTCCATTTCCAGAAACATCTGGAACATAATCCTGAAATTCCCTGTCGGTTTTTAAGGAACAAATTTTCAATTAAAAAATATTTTTATCTCGAGCTTTTATAGCGCGGTACATATCCATATAATTATTTAAAACTCGTCAAGACGAATAGTTTGTATTGCTTAATTACAGAGTTTCTATGACTACCTTCCTGTTCCATCTTCAAATCAACCCCACGACTTAATAATTTTGCATTGAAATCTGATTGGCACATGCATGCAAAATTTCAGCTCAATTGGTAACCGGAAAGTGAATCAAATTAAATTTACAAGATTTGATTACAAACATCGGGACTGGTGAAACTAAATAAAAACTTGTAAAAAAAAGTCAACTATCGGGCAGTAGCCCACCAGACGATAACACCTGTCTGGTCGGAGGATCCTCCCTTTTCAACGGAGGTATGTGGGACTTTACTCTCTGTTCCGCATGCCTCCAAAGTGCTCTTGCAGTCATGTCAACTGCATTCAAACTGCATCCGAACTGCAATTTGCAGTTGGATTGCAGTTGAACTGTGGTCCGTCTGTCTAGAGCCTTATCTCCTTCTAATGTACCTGTGAAAACACATACAATGGTCTACATAGGACTAAGTGCGGAAACCATACTCAGACATAACATTAAGTGAACAGTGAACTTCTAGGCAAGCGTACTCCATTGTCCACCACAACAACGCTTACCATCAAATGACAGTATATTATGACAATGACAATAATAAAAAAAAAATAGAGGAACCGTAAATAAAAAAGAAAAAAAGGATTAATTGATTTCGTAGATTTTAATTTGTGAATTGACTATGATTCATGTTTTGTTTTATATTGTTTGACATTTTTATGTATTTTGTTATGTTTATTTATCTTATTTTTTTTATTATTTGACATTCAAATTTGATTTGTTTGTAATAATTTATTGACATTATTGTTACAGTTTGTGTATCTCAATGACTTGTAAGAATTCCTTACCAATAAAAAAATATGACAATAAACAGTGTTAAAACAGAAGCCAACCTTTTAGGTATAAGTGTTACACATTGTCATCATCATCATCAGCCTTTCAATGTTCCCACTGCTGGGACACAGGCCTCCTCTCTAGGAGAGGGAATGGGCCATAATCCACCACGCGGGCCCAGTGCGGATTGGTGGATGTCACATGTTTTCGAATTTTTGGTTCTAGGACATGCGTATTTCCTCACGATGTTTTCCTTTACCGTTTTGAGAGCAGTGGTGATGAAATAAATTACACAAAGTAATGCGCCTGGCTGGGTTCGAAGCTGCGACCTACAACTCGTAAGTCGGGGCCGTTACCACTCGGCTACCACTGCTCTGCATGTGTTACACATATTTTCACATAAATTTTGCTTCACAAACCTTGCTAAACTTGGCAAAGACTATACTATAGGCATGTGCTCTGTGCGTTAACTATGCCATTATAGAGGAATCAGGTCCCTTGTAGGCAGAGCAGTCGTCAAAGGCGCCGGCGATGATGACCATGACGTAACGGAGGAGAATAGATGTCATGGCGCAATGGTGGTGTCATTGTTTTAATTGTAAAGACGTCGTTTGACACCCGGATGAGGTGTAGATGGAATATATTAGTGTTACTAGCTTCTGCTAGCGGCTTCGCCCTCGTG
Organism: Mythimna loreyi; assembly: GCA_029852875.1. Taxonomy (NCBI): domain Eukaryota; kingdom Metazoa; phylum Arthropoda; class Insecta; order Lepidoptera; family Noctuidae; genus Mythimna; species Mythimna loreyi. The sequence goes on from CM056800.1 coordinate 16,617,259, forward strand.
AAATTCGGTTAACACCCTTGGAGGTGGGGAGAGGTAAGTTTCGTAAAATCCGTTCAAAGATTCAAAGCATTTATTTCAAACTAGCGTCTGCCAGCGGCTTCGCTAGTATAAATATAGGTTTTTCCATATAAACTATGAACCCTATTGCATCCCCTTAAGGGGTGAATTTTGGAAAATTCTTTAATAGTGTTCGCCTACGTCATAAAGAAAGTCCTGTGCAAAATTTCACGCTCCTAGTTCCAGTAGTTTCATCTGTGCGTTGATATGTCAGTCAGTGAGTTTCTTATTTTAAATATGTATAGATACCTTTTATGGGCACTTTTGAAAGGTTACTGAAGGTAATTAATTGCACATCCCAAACCGTAGATCTCTGCGGTCTTACCATCTGATTATAATTTAGGTGTCCTCAAGGCTAGAGTGAATAGGCTATTCACTCAGCACTAGGCTATTATTTTTCATAAGCTATTGCGCCTAACCATCACCGATTGTATCATTGCTTACCATCAGGTGGGATTGCAGTCAAGGACCAGTTTATATCAAAAAAAAAGAATGAGTTGTAGATTTCTAATAGGCAGTCACTCCATGGAAAACACAGTTATTCATCAGTTCAATTCCAGTATACCGACCCCAATGCTTGTTGGAAATAATCCAGGGAGATATTGAGATCAATTCAGCTAATGACGTATCTGCAGCCTAGATTAACAGCATATTGTCTACCTTCCTCAATGTTATATAACAGCCAATATCATGCTATGGTTTTTAATGGGAGTTTTTTTGAGTAAAATTCGATAAAATACGTTAATTGTAGGTATATAAATTGATTCCTAGAGGTATTGTGATGTAAAATTTATATAATTTTGTATCTCAAATGGAAACAATTGGATAGTCGGTAGTTAAGTAATATCATTGATAAAGGCGCGATTTTGGTAACATGGAACTGAAAAATTATTGTAGTAATTACAAACTTATCAAAGCTGGAAAGTTGACTCGATTCATTTACTGCGAAAAACTACAAAAACATTAGAATGCAGTGCATTCGAGGGTACTTATGACATCAGAAATTTTCTCCCTAGTTGAATCATGCGAGAAGGGAGTGACAGATATTCAACTGACGGAACAATGATGGGTTTTAGATGGTAAAAGTCTAATCTGTCTTGTGTCACTCCACCTACAGCGAGAGCGAAAAAAACGAAAAAAAAACCTACAGCGAAAGAAGTCATTTTTTCAAATTCCCATATCAAAAATCAAACCATACACATTTAAATATGCAGTTAGGAAGGAATTTATTAAGAAACTAGGGGCAACGTTTTATTAGAAAAATACTAAGAAAAAACAAATTGACAGACATAAAGACCACCTATACCAGACCCCTCAGAATCCAGACGATGTTGAAGTAATGTTTAATGCGTTGTTTAGAGTTATAATGTTATAATCACCTGCGTTGCATATTGATGTACACTTATAACGATCATATTCGCAGAGACAAGCACTGATCGCAAAAATAACGTGTGCATGTAAAGATTGGAAAAAGATGGAATAAGGAAACTGTGGAGCTGTGCTATTCAACTGCACTTAATAGAATTATTAAGTGCAGTTGAAACTTAATTTATTTATTTAATAGCTGCTGCCCGCGACATCGTCTGCGTGAAGGCTCTACAGCACCAAAAAACAGCTGATGCTATTCGATTAAGGGTAGTTGAAACTTAATTAAGTAATTTGTATATACTTTACTGTATACTAAGATAAAAAAGTGTGCCTAAAATATAAAAAATATATAGTGGGCGGTCTCCTTATCGAACTTTGTCATATGTACCAGGCAACCTATACTTTCTTACTTGTTTCTGCTAGCGGCTTTACCCACGTCTGATTTGAATTTGGAACGTTAAAAACCATTATATTTAAAAACATAATTTAAGTGAATTTAATTTCACTCAGTAATGACTGATACGGTAGGTTCTATATGAAGATTTTTTTTTAATTTGTCGTGTAGTTTTTTATCTTATCTCTGTCTATTATTCTTTGTAATTACAAAGAATAATAGAGAGTGTTTTCTTAATGTAAAATATTACAATTAGAATATTAAAAAATATATTTCATTGATGGACAATGATATTTATTAGATATTATAAAGTTTACTAATGTATTATTTAACCTACTTTGTATTCAATAGATTCCGACCGTATTTTTCAATAAGTACTCAAAATGTTCCATTTGGTCTATAGCAAGTAATTTTCTAGTTGGACATCGTTTTACAATAGGTCGGTACATCAATTTTAGAGATCAAATCACTGTCATTCCAACATGACTGATTTTATTAATATTCAATAAACTAACTGGCAAAAAATCAACATACAAGTGGTTTTTTTTTTTAAACTCTGACATTAAACATACCAACCAATATCTACTCCACGAAAACAAAAAAAAAAGTCAAATCAACTCCATACCTTTAAAAAATATGATATTCAACCCGTATACATTCAATAAACAACGTTGCATTCAATTCAAAACTACAGGAACACACGGTGTGGTCAACTGCGTATAACTATGCGTGGCGAAGCAACAAGACGCATTTAAACATAACTAATTCGTGTTATGCGCTTAGAATTAATTTCGTGGAGAATGCAAGTGATGCAGCAACTAAACGCACGGTTGGCGGGAGTTTTGACAGCTGACAGTTTTATTTTTTTAATTGTTTTCTTTTTTTTTCTATGTTCGTTTATTGGGGTCCGTTGCACAATGCAATGGTTTGTTTGGTTTGAGAAAACAATGTTCTATTTTAAACGAGGTGTCAATCAAAACAAATAATCTATAGCTCCACTGAACACAGCTCATAAGACTTGCGTTGATACAGTCAAAAATTTTATTCACTTACACTTATTATTAACTTCCTTAGCATCATGACTGTTTTTAATCGCTAATGCCAATCTTTCAATGTATTTAGTATTTGTATATTTGATTCAAGTTCTTGAAGAGACTTCATCGGATTTATAACAGAACAGGAGAAATTCACAGACAATATTTTGTCAGCCCTGTAGGGCCCTTTGCAATTTGAGTTCATACGTGCAAAAAGCACACCAATACGTCGACTACGCACACTAGATTAGGCGTACCGTACAGTGGTGGAATACTTTACTTGACTTAGGTGACCTGCATGCCATACACTTCTACATTGATGAAATTAGAAGTGCAGTTTTGACGTTTCAGCGCTGTAAGTCATAGAAGCTTTTATAGATCGGTTGCAGTGGAATTTTGTATACTTAAACTTTTCAGTATTTTGACAAGTTTAGTTTCTTTGAACGTGCTTGTCTATCTCTAGGATGTAATCCGATGCTATGAATATATACCGTAAAGGGGGGTTACTTTGGCTCTGGGGTATAACTTTGACAAGCCAAATATCAATATTGGTAAACTGTGCAAAAGTTATACCCCAAAGACAGTTATCCCAATTTACTCGGTATATACCCTACCAGCTAGATGTGTAAAAAAACGAATGGCTGTCCACTAGTTTTTGGTCTAGATCCAGTGGCGCCATTAATTCAATACATTGCATTGCAAAACTATTCCTTGCTCACAATCTCCAATCCAACAGAAACGCATAACATCACAGACGAGTCTGTCTATTTATATCTCACACTTCAATAAAACCTCATTTTAGAAGGCATGAGCCAATTCCATAATGCTCAATAACCAATGTAGCTCGCGTCCTTAATGAAGCCATCATTATATCATCTCTGTTCATACCGAAGGAAGTGCAAGCGTGATGGTACTGGCCAAGTGTGAATTGCAACATTGTTAGGCAATACAGCAGAGGCGCTTCCTTTCAAAGGGAGCGATAAGTATTGGTATTTTACATTTGATCAAAGACTATCACGTACACTGCATAGGGACAAATTGTTCGTTTAAAGAATTCGTCGAAGAATACGGCTTTTTTTTCTTACTAAATAAAACAAATATCAAAACCATATACATCAAATAAACAGTACATGGTGGAGATCCCACCCATACATACAAAGCATTTTGGGAACACATTCATTATGCGTACAGCTAAGGAGTGGAATTGACACTGATAGCTACAACCTAAGGGTCTTTAAATAGGTTACATCTAGGCAGTCGTGCTCCATCGTCGACCACATCATCGCTTACCATCAAGTGAGATTATGGTCAGACGTGAGTCTATCTAGAATAAAAAAAACCCTTTACGTATTTTTGAATTTTCAAAAGGACGTTCAGTCAAAAAAGTGAAGTTATTTTGCACGTTCCAAAGCATGGAGCCATCTTTAGGGAGAAAAACGTGCGAGATACTCTATAGACACTTTTTTTAAATTTTTGGTTTCTCTCATAACACTGATGAATCTCGTAGGTTTTGGCAGAGACCGGGTTTTTTTTTTATCTGATATAAACTTGACTGTAGTTCCACTCAATTTGTCTTTGCAGCACTAGGCTCCATAACGCCCTCGCCTGCCGCTCTGATATTATTATACTCTTACACACAAACAATGCCTTACCATTCCTAGAACTTATTAAAATACGCAATCGAACGTATCAATACCATTCAACAGTAATTGTCTAATTACGAACCCAGCAATAGTGCCGATATCAATTAGCTACCCAGTTACAGTACTCATATATCCTATTGCTATTGCTAATAATAGGAATAGCGCCAGCAATTCTTATTATAATCTACTAGCTTCTGCCTGTGACTTTGCTTGTGGAAAAGTCGGGAATTAACCTGAGGGATCAGAGGCAGCCTGCGTCTGGTAGCAAGGACTATCACTGGACAGTACAGATTCAGTGTATAGACACTGCCACGACTTACGAGTTGTAGGTCGCAGGTTCAAACCCAGTCAGACGCATTACTTTGTGTAGTTTATTTCATCACCACTGCTCTCAAAATGATGAAGGAAAATATCGTGAGGAAACCGGCAAGTCCTAGAACCAAAAATTCGAAGACATGAGACATCCACCAATCCGCACTGATGGATTATGGCCCATGCCCTCTCCTAGAGAGGAGGCCTGTGTCCCAGCAGTGGGAACATTAAAAAGGCTGATGATGATGATAGACACTGAATATGCACCTCCACACAATAAGTAGCACAGAATGTGCCCCTGTGCAGAGCATGTTCAGAGGGGGAGGAGACAATTGCACATGGCCCCTTAGCTGCACAGGCCACACAGATATACGCACACGAACTTTAGGATACCCCGCATAGACTCCCGCACCGACGTCCTGCAAAGACTGAAAGGTAGCAACAATAGCAAGCAACAACAGCAAGCAGCAAACAGCAACAGGCAGCAGGCAGTAGCAGGTAGCAAGGTGGCAGTTTTTGGAGATAGGTGGGCTGACTGGAATGAACCCACTTTAAGTTCTGGTCACCAAGGTATATGCTATACGTACAAGTTTCCGCATAGGAATAAGTGCGGAAACTTGGCAAAAAAATAACATAATATGCCCTATGTGCTTAGTTCAATGACACGCTATAATTTGTGATTAAGAATACAGCTGCACTGTGCTTCGTGGGTTTTAATCCCGCACAGAACAAATGTATCTGCGTGTCCTGTTACGTATTCTAACACTACACCAAAATGCATTTAATTTGGCTCAGTAGTTAAGGAAAGCGTAACAAACACACAGACAGACTACTTCGACATTAATATTTTGGATTAGCTATTCAAGTATTCATGTACTATTGCCCATAGTTAGCGACTCTATAGTTAGTCATAGCCCGCTATAGTTAGCTATAGTTAGCTACCAGCACAGTTGCATCAGATACGCGTCTGAACTACATTATTGAACGAACATTCATTTGTCACTCATTGACTTTGTCTCCGACTAGGGCTGGCACTTATATTCTTCAATTTATTGACACAAAGAAAGAAAGAAAAACAGTATATTTACGCGTAATGACGCTAACTTACAGCTAGTTAACAAACATAACCAATTACATTAGGAAGAAATGCACTAAATACGCGCAAAGCGGCCGAACGCTCAGCATAAGGCTGTGGCTTCACGCACATTGTGATGGGCCACAGCTATAAAAAAGATTTCAACTTGAAGGCAGATTTATATTGAGTAAGTAACTGACGTCAGTCCACTGACGAGTCAGTGCTGACCTGGCACTGCCATAGTGTAAATTGATTTCAAGTCAGCACAGTACTGTCACGTCAGTACTGACTTCAATATTCGTGCATCAATATTTTCGGCGTCAGTGTCTGAATATACATTAATAGTATGGACTTTTAAAACCCTAGCGTAAGCATTAGGATGCAACCTAATGTATAGACATTAGGGGTCGAATTGTCATAGCCGCTACCACCAGATCACCACTGCAAAAATTAAATTTAATTAAGTTTTAATTTCCTTCGTTGAAATAAATTGTTGTCTTAGTAGAATCTAATAGAAATATAAGTTTGATCGATATCACTCCTGACAGAATGGTCGTGTTCATCTTCATATCTCCTTTGGTGGCAAGCTTCACAATACGCCACCACTCTTCTCTGATGGTCGCCTTCTTCAAGAATGTAGTGATGATAAGCTATTTACTGTAACTGTCATCTGGTCAGTTCACCTCAAAGGCAATCTTCCTCGAGGCCTGATACCCTCAACCTTGCCCTGGACCACAACTGGCTCAGTAACGACCTCCCCTTCGTGTCATACGTGCCTAAGAACGGTGAGGATACGACTGTACCAAAGACGATAAACACTGCTAGATGCCGAATTCTCGAAGTACAGACTCGTTGGTACGCAAAACAGTCCAACATACTCCAGGCATTCGGCACCAGCACCACATCTCTAGGGCGTCTATTTTCTTCTTCTCTACCATGTCCACATTTCTGCGGCGTCCTAGAATATGGGGAATATAAGTGGCCGAACTATCCAGATTTTTGCGGTTCTACAATATGTTGCGATTTTTCCAAATTTTCCTCAATTTGTCCATTGCGGACCTAAAGATTGCCTAAAGATGGAATCGAAGAAGTGAAGAACCGTATGCCTCTTCACTTCTTCGGTTCATCCACCGATGTTCGTAATGAAGGCTCCCAGATAAATGTATGATTGCACCACATCACAATCAGCAACTCGTGTAGATTCTGAAGAATTGTTTTTCATTTGGAGAATTGTGTGTCAATGATAATATCTATTAGACGGTAGTATCTGAACATACAACTTTCAAGATGTGTTTTCAAATATGATTTTGTATCTATACAGTGTAGAACGGATCCAGTAAATGATTCTGGACTCTCCAGAGACGAAAATTTTCGAAAATCGGCATCAGGTGTTAAAAAAAAAACATCAATCACCAACTTCTTCTCTATAAATTCTTCACCATAGATGACCAATTGGGACCGTGCACTAGTTTCTGAAGTTTTATGTGCCTATGTCCAACAAGGAATAAATATTTGGTTCGAACAGGACATAATCCACTTCTGAGAAGCAGCCCTGCCCCACAACCCTCAACAATCAGGCATTCTCTCAACGCGTGCTTGTCACCTAATGTATGGTCGTTAAGTCATCGTACGTGGTCTGATTGCGATGCAACTGAGGATAGCTTCAAGCTTGATAGTATGGGGTGGGCAGAGATTGAAGTAAAATGTGTAATAATATATTAATTAGTAGCTTTTGTCAGCGGCTTCGCCCGCGTACATAAAATATAGCCTATGTCACTCAGGAGTAAAGCAGCTTTCTATTGTTGCGAAAAATTTTCCAATCGGACCAGTAGTTCCAGAGATTACCTCCTACAAACAAAAAAACAAACTTTACCTCTATATTATATTAGTGTAGATAATCATTATCAGCCTTTTTAATGTTCTCACTGCTGGGACAGAGGCCTAGTCTCTAGGAGATGGAATGGCCCATAATCCACCACGCGGGCCCAGTGCGGATTGGTGGATGTCACTTGTCTTCGAATTTTAGTTTCTAGCACATGCCGGTTTCCCAACGATGTTTTCCTTCACCGTTTTGAGAGCAGTGGTGATGAAATAAATTACACAAAGTAATGCGCCTGGCTGGGTTTGAACCCGCGACCTACAACTCGTAAGTCGGGGCCTTTACCACTCGGCCACCATTGCTCCACTATTAATTATATTATTCCACAACTATCACCAATCTGGAATTCTTTTATCCCATATCGGATCCAGGTGGACCGCTGCAAAAAAAATCTGACCAAATGTTGTTACCTCGACCCATCTCTAAGATAGCGGCAGTGTTGTGCCGCTGCACAGGACAGGCGTCATCTACTATGATACCCATCCTGCACAACAACCTGCACTTTTCAGGATTGCCAAACTGTACAGGTTTCCAAACATTTGACAGAAAAAAAAATATTTCACCGACTAAAAAAGGAGAAATAATATATTTTGATACAAGTGCAGAAAGTTTTTCATAGCGACTAAGGTTGCAGTGTCAAATGCACGTGTAATAAACGAGGTTTTTCAATTCCCTTACAAAGAAATCCTTTCTCTGAAAATTAGTTCAGCTATTTTCGAGTTTTGCGCTTATGAACACGTTTTGCGATTCATCTATTTAAATAAAAGGAGACACTGACTGACTGACATATTAATGCACATACGAAACTACTACTACTATTTTTTAAAACCTATTTACAAATAAATATCATTTATCATTTATCACATACGAAACTAATGGGACTAGTGGCGTGAAATTTTGCATAAGGCTTGCTTTTATGACGTAGGCGAACACTAAGAAAGGATTATCCAAAATTCACCCTCTAAAGAGATAAATAGCGTGTCGAAAGTTTTAACGCGGGCGAAGCCGCTGGCAGAAAGCTAGTTTTTATATATAAAACTAGCGACTCGCCCCAGCTTCGCACGGGGGCAATGCTGATATTTAATATATTAATAATATAATAATAATATGTCCACAACTATCACACAACGCTTATCTAGTCCCAAGCTAAGCAGAGCTTGTGTTATGGGTACTAGACAACTGATAAACATACTTATATATTTCTAAATACATACATATCATAGATAAATTACACCCAGATACAGAACAAATGTTCGTGCTCATCACACAAACATTTTTCCTGGGTGGGAATCGAACCCACGACCTCCCGCATAGCAGTCAGGGTCACTAACTACTAGACTGACAGGCCAGTCATATTATGCATGTATAATACATATAAACCTTCCTCTTGAATCGCTGTATCTATTAAAAAAGCCGTATCAAAATTCGTTACGGAGTTTTAAATATTTAACCATACATAGGGAGGCAGCGACTTTGTTTTATACTATGTAATGATGATTATTGTATCTCGTCGGTACAATCCTGTTGGTCGGTTCCATCATCTCGGCCTTTGGCCCTCTGCCAGGTCCGAGTGCTGCAATGGAAAGTGTCCATTACTCAATTAGCTGAACTGATGCAATCACGAGTTTTCCACTTATTCATTATGTCATGACGTTAGTCAGAGTTACAGTAGGGCCTCGGCTACCATGAGGTCTTAATGCGATGCATTTTACGAACTGTTAAAGGGATGGAGACTTACAGTTAGCAAGTACCCTTATATTGTTAATACCTCTAAAGTCCGGACAAATGATAAAGGATATTTGGTTTGTAAATAGGTTTTAAAATAACACTTTTACACGTCATTTTTTTTTTCAGTTTAAGCTAGATGAGTTGGGTGTTTCCTAGCTGACTACCCTGAGAAGAAACACCGAAACAAACTCAGGACGAAGCGTTTCTCCTCGTTGTTTATACTGCATACATCGAAAGTAGACAAATACAATAGTACATTGTTATACGAGGGATGAAAGTTAGTTATTTAGTCCCGAGAAATTTCTTGGCGACCGAGCGACAGCGAGGTCGCTAATAGTTCGAGGGACTAAATAACTCTTGAACCCGAGGTAAACACTGTGCTTTTCATTACGAATACGAGGAAAATAAAATAATAATAAAAACCTGAGTCGTCGTCAAATGTCTTCGTACGTTTTTAGGTAGGTATATTTCTTTTGATTTAGGCGGTAAGCGGTTTTCTCCTCAAAGAATCTTGCGTTAAATTTATAACTGAAGCTGATGAACTTATCGTGTTAATAAAAATTTCTTGTAACAGATTTAGCAAAATGTAAACAAAACTATACACCTCGAAAAAAAAAAGGAAGATCAAATCGGCCACAGATTATAGAGAGTCTACCATTTACCCGCCAATTCTTTTTTTCAGTGTTCGGCTCCCTGGCTTTTCAGTCAATAGTTTTCATTTTGTCATTGTAAAAATGGGTCCGGTCAACATTTTTCTCAAATATATATTAGTTTTAATGAAATAATTGAAAGTAAATTAAAATAAAGTAATTAAAAAAAAGTATTCTTAAATTATTTCTATTTCTATGTCATTTTAATTCGGTATAAAGTTTCGGGTCACGATTCAGTAGAAATGTCAAAATAGAACTAGTTTTTTTTTTAATATTTGCTGTCTAAATATTAAAAAAACTACTGTCAGTTGTAAAGTAAAACTCCCTAGGGAGTAAAAGTACTTCTTCCAACCCTGTCCGCAGGCAACTTTACACCTACTTTCAGAGTATGAGTAATGAAAAATAGTTTATTGTCACAACTAGCCTTATCATATTTACAAGTATTTGGAGCTTCCTTTTAAGCGAAACAGTGCCTGGATTAGGAGACTCTGCGCTTCTAAATGGTGAATTTTTACAAAAATATTGTACTTAATGTGACACAAGAAAAAATTAGACGACATGAGCTAAGAACGGATTTTAAAGAACTCCATCACTAAGGTAGCCTACATACTAAGGGAATATAATTAGGGTCTAGACATGCTCACACTTGTGGGCTCACGAGTTTAAGGTCGGTACTTTCACGCGGGCGAAGCCGCTGGCAGGAGCTAGTTAGTTATCTACATCATTACATAGTATAAAACAAAGTCCTGCTTTCCCTATGTATGCTTAAATCTTTAAAACTCCGTAACGGATCTTGATGGTTTTTTTAGTAGATAAATTGATTGTAAAGGCCTTCCTTTTGAATCAATTTATCTACTAAAAAAACATATAAACCTTTTTATATGTATAATACACATACTATATATTTAATATTAGCATGGCACCCGTGCGAATCTGGGGCGGGTCCCTAGTACTATATAAAGGGACAAACTGACTGACTGACATATCAACGCACAGCAAAAAAAATTTTGCACATCGTTTCCTTTCATGATGTAGGTGAGCACTAAGAGAGGATTTTCCAAAATTAACCCCCCAAAGGGATAAAACTAGGGTTAAAAGTTTGTAGGAAGAAACCTATTTTCACGCGGGCGAAACCGCTGACAGAAGCTAGTATATAAATATATTTAAACGCATATGCATTCCATTAACATCTGCAACCAAAATAATAAAAACTTCCAAAACAATATTTTTTAAATAAATGTTACACTAACCCAAATTAAATACAATGACACAATCAAAGCCAAAATCGCTTCATTCGCTTATAAATTCGCAAAATAAGTAATGATATCATTTAGTACAATGCACCACAAATGGTGACATCATCCCCAAAAACGTCCACCCAATTCTAGTCATCACCACTTAAGTCACAAAGACGATTATTGTTTGCAGTTTCCGGGCCAGCTGTTGTGTACGTTGTACAGCGGAAATATTTTTGATGGCGTCATAGTAATAAAATTTTTATAGCTATATCTTCTTATTGAATACTAATTTGTACAACTTCTTAAAAATAACGTTAAAAGGTGTTACTTTTATTATTCGCAGATAAGTGAATGGGCAAAGAGACATAATAATTATGACCATTCACCGTAATATCAATAAAAGTGGCCAACAGCTGTTTTTGGTTGTGAGGAGATCAAAAGATACTTCATTTTTAGGGTTCCATACTACAGTCGGTAAATACGGAACCATTGTCTGACAAGATCCTTTTTTTCAAGAACACATGAAGGTATCCAGCTGAAAGTAATATCAAATACTCAAGCCTATAACTATTCTTTAGAGCAGTAAAAAAGTGAGCGGTGGCCGAGTGGTAGAGGATCAAAATGGAAAAAAAAACTTCTAATGTTCCCACTTCTAGGACACAGATCTCTTCTCTAAATAAAACCGGCTAAGAACGTGTCGGACCACGCTCAGTGTAGAGTTCCGTAGTTTCCCGTCCGTCTCAAATTTCTCACGATGTAACAGAATCCTTAAACTACGACTTCAGCGCGAAGTAGCCCATATATAAATTAGTAACCCAATTCCCCAAGAGATGGCGCTGTACCAGGTGGTAATTTTGAATTGTGTGAACCGATTTGACCATCAATATCAATATTATTTCGACAGGACGTTTTTTCGATATGCACTTGTTCGATGAATCTCTATTTTGACTGAAATTTTTCGTTCTATACTGATTTAACCTAAACAGTTTAGATTTTACATTGCGTTCACTTTTGTGAGAATTGATTATTTCACTCCTCTATAGCATCAGCCTTATAATGTTCCCACTGCTGGGAATCAGGCTTTCTGTCTAAGAGAAGGGCAGTTGTCCACCACATGGACCCACGTCACGTCTTCGAATTTTTGTTTCTATGATATGCCGGTTTCCTTACGATGTTTTCCTGTACCGTTTGGAAAGCAGTGTTGATGACATAAATTACACAAAGTAAACCGCCTGGGTGGATTTGAAACCGCGACCACCACTGCTCTATATCTCTATATCAACTGTATGTCTAAATACCTAGTCTCAACAGCACCTTTCCAAGTAAGTAAGCAAATACTGCTGCCGACAATCTTCAAAATCTCATCAAAACCTATCCAAACATTAAAACCCAAACCAAGATGCTTTCTAAAATTTGCGTGCACGCATCTCCTCTAATTCGAGGCGACCGAGCGGCACATACATCCATCTCTGTCTGTCATATAGCGCGCTCTCGCTCCCACGTCATTACGTTATTAGCCCGCTTGGTACTCCAAGAGCTGTGATTAGCAGGTGATTAAGGTTCATTCAACATAATCATGTAATTATTTATTTATGTTTCAGAGCCGAGTGGGTTTTGTACGTAGTATATTTAAGAATATTAGATAAAGAAAGTTTTTAAATAAGTTCTTATTCTTTTTGACAAATAGTTATGATAAATTAATAATATTTATTTCGCAAATAGATTTTCAAAAATATTTCTGCACGTCAATTTTTTTTCGTCAGTTTAAACAAGATTAGACCAGTGTTTTGTTGCCTAGCTCTAAGAAAAAACACCGAAACAAGCTCAGGTGTCAAAGTCTTTTTTTTCCAAGTTTACTGTATGAACTTTCTATACAGTCAACATGCAAAGGTCAAATCACATGAGAACCAGGCAGATTAGAGTCTCAAATAGTCTTTTAAAAAACCAAAGATTAGAAAAACAGATTTGAATGGACCTGTCCAGTCAAAACATGCATTAGCTGTAACCTCATTAAACTGTTTGTGTCCAGTAGATAGATGGCTAAGAAAAAAGAAAGAAAAAACACCCTCCTAAGGTGTATGGCCACTGTGGGGGAGGGGCACTCCAACGTGCGGCTTATGTCCTGAACAGAGTCACCGCACTCACATTAACGGGTTTTATTTTCAGATGAAAAAAAATTGTTACAGTTAAGCATTGTTAGTAACGTCATAATGAACCAAAAAGTGACTCTGCAGACACGTATAAAATTAAAGAGAGTAAACTAAGCATGTCAAATAAAGAAACTACAATAAAGAATTACATGTCAATAATTAAAGACTTATTCTATACTTATTAGACTGTTCTAATTTAAGTACTTCAATAATAACAATAACTTTGTATTGTTACGAAAAATACTAAAATTATATTATGCAAATAAAAAGGTTTAACAGCCCGTAGCTCCAGCTACTAAAAAAAAAACATATACCAAACAAAAAAAAAAAATAAGTTGGAAGAAAATTTCAATATTTTTTTAACATATCAGAAAACCAAACTCCTAATTGAAATACATTACTTTCACACCAATTATTCCAGTATTCGCATCTGATTATCTAGCGTATACTGCGCGGGTGAGTTGAGCACGCAGTAACGATATCTGCTCACGATCAGTAATGAAATGAACGAGAACGGTCCGCAGCACCGGGGGGACATACGGACAGACACATGGGGCAACCGGCTGAACACAGTCCAGACTTTTTTTTAATGTAAACTCGTGCTTGAATGTTTTGTATGGGCAAAAATCATCCAATGACAACTTCCGCCCTTAGGCAAAACGGGAGATAGTGTCAGACTTTTCCTGACTAAAAACCCACCCTGTCCTGTCTGTGCGATTGTTCCAGAGCCCTGGTGTTCAATTTTACATTAGCCAAGGCCTTAGGAGGCTTCGATCTTGGTGGGCTCCTACAATTTGCTGACAACTCTTTGAGACGCGCGGGAACAGTACGAGCCGTCGACGACTTGGGTAAACTAGTGCTGGAACCCATCTGGAATCCCATCTGATAGTTAGCAGTGATGTAATCGTTTATAGAGTCTGTTTATTAAGATATCAAAATTATAATCAGACGGGAAACCGCAGCAGGAAGTTCGTTTGGATCCTTCGATGGACGGGGTATAAACGACAAGGTAAAAGGTGTTAAAAATCATGGTAAAAAGGCAATACCGGAATTAAGTTATGTAATTCTCGCGTAAACTGTCCAACACTCATCCTGTATAACACGCAAAGGCTGGCGACTACAATACGCCTGTGCTGTGAAGATTGGATTCGACCAAATATGAATTAACAATTTGCTTCTTCCCTGACTCAACCCCTCCACCCAGTTTTCCTTTACATTCCAAGTTCAAAGGAAAGGGTGAATTTATAGGATTCACGCGTACTCAACGCGAAAGTTGCGTGACTGCGTGAAAGCTGCGTAACCGACGCGTGAATGGCGCTTAATTTAGTCTTTTTACATTATAGTCTTGTGCTTGACTGTAATCCCATGTGCTTGACGGTAATGCAATCGTTGGCGGTGAGGCGCCCTAGTTTATTAAGAGCCTATTCACTTTAGCACGTTTTTTTCTTCAAACACAAAATGCTGTCCATCCTCTGGCCCCGTGTGTCCGTCAGATATTTACCGGCTAGTTAGATAGACATTTTCCACCGGAAACACACAACATTACAACGTTGTTTATTGTTGTTTGCGACTAGAACAAATAACAAGTTTGTTTGTATGCCAACTTATAATTACTGGCACCTTGGATGGTCTCGTATGAGCACCTAGTTTGATTTGGTGAGATCTTCTCACATTAGAGCAAATCAAAGAGATGACTTAGTAGGTAAGTTTTTGTAGTTGGATAGTGGCGAAACGTAAAACCGATAAGCCGCGGATTAACTCTTCTGCACTATAATATAATATAATAATAATATAACATTCGACAACCATCACACAACGCCGTCTAGTCCCAAGCTAAGCAGAGCTTGTGTTATGGGCACTAGACAACTGATAAACATACTTTATATAAGTATGTTTATCAGTTGTCTGTATACATACATATTATAGATAAATTACACCCAGACACAAAACAAATGATCGTGCTCATCACACAAACATTTGTCCTGGGTGGGAATTGAACCCACAACCTCTGGCATAGCAGTTAGGGCTACTAACCACTAGACCAACAGGCTGGTCCGAACTAATGGTAAGCAATGATGCAGTCGTTGAGGATGAGGCGCATTAGTTTATTAAGGACCTATTCACTGTAGCCTTGAAGGCACCTCAATTATAATCGGACGGGAAGACGGCTGCAGGTAAACTGTTCTAGTCCTTCGATGTACGTGGTATAAACGACGAAGCAAAACGCTTAGTCCAGACCGTAGAAGTCTTACAACGTAAGGGCGGATACTCGCCGTACGTCGCGTTGTCTGAGGTAGGCTTTATCAACGGATAGTAGTATTTTTTTTTTACTTTACATTAAGTACCACTACATTATGATGACCTGGTAAGAATGCGGTGGATGTGAGACGCACAAGACTGTTCGTTGTGGCATCACTTAGAGGAGACCTATTTCGAACACTTCGGCTGAAATGATGATGATGGTGAAAAAAAGTGAAATGCTTCAATTCGAAAAAAAAAATCAATTGAAAAAAAGACCGCCATTATAACCACCATTACTTCAAATAGTTTCAATTATCAGGTGCGTTCAATATCTTAGTCTTTAGTAAGAACTACAACTTATGGAGTGGCGTGGTGGTTGAGCGATTGGGTTTAGCGCTATGTGTTGCAGGTTCGATCCCCTTACAGAACAAACATTTTTAGGCAGTGCAGTTACTTGTTTCAAGTCTAGTTATCTTATATACGTGAGTTTATATTTTTGTGAACGCACCTGTCATAAAAAAGTAATTTTTAGTATATGAGGTAACGTTTTGTTAACAAAAAGGAGGTGAAGAAGTCATTTGATAGTATAGAATAATACTTCATTGTACACCAAAAAAGTAACGATTTCACAGAAACTTATATGAATGGGTACAAAGGCAAAAAAAAAAAAGGAAAATAAATCGTAATTAATAATCTTTGTTAAGAAAAATTAAAAAGCGAAATAAACCCAATTCAAAGCAATCAGGATACAGCAAGGTGCAGTAATTAATGAAACAGTCGATAATTGCTTTACGAAAAACTAATTAATTCTACCTTGTTCCGATAATTAGCTATGAGGCGTTATTAGCACTGCTCAGGCTCACAGATAAGGATTCGAATTAAAAGAGAAATTAATTTCTCGATTTTAGGTATAGTAAGGTAATTAAAGAGCAGTACCTAGTGGCCGTTTGGTAGCAGCCCCGACTTACGAGTATAGATCGCGGGTTCTAACCCAGCCTGGCACATAACTGTGTGTAAACCACCCTGCTTTCGTCACCACTGCTCTCAAAATGGTGAAGAAAAACATCGTGACGAAACCGGTATGTCCTAGAACCAAGAATTTGAAGATTTGTGACATCTACCAACACGCAGTAGGTTCGCGTGGTAGATTAAACTCCCTCTCCTAAAGAGGAGTCTGAGTCCCAGCAGAAGTAACATTATAAGATTGCCTTGGTTAAGTTAGAAAACAGATGATGCTTATAGGTTTCCTGTGTTGAGAAATTTTATTTTATGCTAGCTTCTATTAGCGGTTTTACTTGCGTGAAAATAAGAACTAGAATAAGAAACATATTATTTGCGGAAAATGATGTAATTATAAGGTCACTTATAAACACACGCATAAGGCGACGAGGCCATGGCGCTGGTAAGTTACTCCGTACAAAATTTGGACCCCCATTTCAACCTTTAGGGGGTGAATTTTGCAAAATCCTTCCTTATTCTTTGTATGAATCATAAAAAGAACCACTACGTATAATTTTAGAGTTCTAGATCCTAACGTTTGGGCTTAGGGACGTTGTTGAATTTGTGAGGGAGTTAGCCTTAGCCAAGATTATACTCTACAGAAAAAGAAAACTGATACTTGTAGAAAACTAATCAAATGTACAGAACAAAATTCAAAATTACAGAATGAAACGCAATCGTTGGTACGATGTTTAACATCCTGTAGTTTTATGGTGTAGGTAAATGATATGCTGAGGCGTTTCGATCGTAGAAATAGACTCGACAAGGAACTGTCGGTAGTTGGCCAGGCCTGCTGGATTATAATACCATTGATAAAATATACAGAAGGCTAGCTTCTGGTAATGGGTTTGCCCTTAAAAATTAGGTTACTTTATACAAAATTTGGACTTCTTTCCTCGTTTCCGACAAATCTCATGCGCTAAGAAAGATGTGGGTAGCATTTAGAGTAATACCGCCGCGATTTCGATCCCGATTTCTGGCCACCGTAATTAGGGGCTTGCGGACGGCGAGCAATGGGTACTTGTCCAACCGTTCGGTACGGTTACTAGACCGAGACTAAGCCGTCGATGACGCGTATTGTTCCCGCGCGCCTCAAGGAGTTTTCAGCATACTATAGAGCCCCAGCAGGCTAAATTGGGGCCTTGGGAAATCTGAAAGTGAACATCAGGGGCTTGGAACAAAGGCAACATAGAAACTGTGTGAGTTTTTAGCACTGACTAAAAACTTATACTGGATAGTCTGACACTATCACATGCTCCTCCCAAGGGCAGGAGATGTTATTGAATAATTTTACCGCATCAAAAAAAAGAACAACGATGTGTATTTTGAACGGCAGTGTAGTGTTTTAGACAAAGAAAATTTATGCAGTAACCAGCACACCTTTCGACTAACCCATTGGATGGTGAAAAAAAAGCAAAAAGTAAACGAAAACATACGTAAATTTTATTAACATTACCGCCAATAAATATACAACAAAATGTAAGTCTTCACCGAATTTTTGCGATTGGTTTACGATCCAATAATGTTTATAGTTTTTATTTCGTGAACACCCTGAATACCGGGAACTGTTAACTACCCTTAATAATTGGTTTACTATCACCTTGTTAAGTTGAGTGAAGCCAGGAGCCTTGTTATTGAGGCTGCGTTTACACCGAAGTGTAACGGGCGTGACCGTAGCGAAGCGATCATTCGCCTAAAAGTTGCTCGTTCGAAGGAATGCTTTCTGAAACTGACATATTTCAGTTGCTGTGCTATTTATGTGTGTGGGTGTATATGTTTATTGAAGCTGATTTGGCTTTTTTTGGATGTAATTTGGTTCTTACATGGGTAGACCTGCCCTATACTGTTTATCGTGGAATTATGTTGTTGGCAAGATTTTTGTTGGCCTTCAATAGCTAGCTTGTTCATTTTTATTTTTATTCTAGGCTTCATTCTCCCACAGGTCCAAAAAATTCCTTGAATTGCTATTCAGGGTCTGGGTGCATAAAAATCCAGTGCAAGAACAGACCGTGTTGGGTAAGAACCTGCGTCATGTGAGCAGGCCGTGAGGTCTTTCCAGCTACTCCTCAGAGAGGGGACTTACCGCCATCAACCATAATTATGGCGTGCTCGGCACTGGGTTGTGACAGTTGCTGTCGCCATTTCACCATAATACAGGAATTATTCCTAGTGTGGGGCAAAAGGTAAATAAAAACCGGTCAAGAGCGTGTCGGGTTACGCTCAGTGTAGAGTTCTGCAGTGTCCTTTCCGTCACAAACTTCTCACAATATAACAGAACCCAGTAGCCCATATATAAATTAGTATCCCAATTTCCCGAGAGCTGGCGCTGTACCATGCGGTAATTTTTACACGCGAACAGACGGACTTGGCAAAACTACATATAAGGGTTCCTTGTTGACTTCGTAACCCAAAAAATAATAATTATTATTTATGGTTATTGATATATTTATATGTAAGTATCATATGATTTTAGTGTACTTTAACTTTTGTGAATTATTTATACACACTGTGTCTATATCTCTCATCCAACTCTTTTGTCGCAGGTATGCTGGAAGAAATTTCGTAAAAATAAGCAGTACCTTTGTACTCTTCTGTTTGTGTCATCATCATCATCATCATTTCAGCCGAAAAACGTCCACTGCTGGACATAGGCCTCCCCCAAGCGCCGCCACAAAGACCAGTCCTGTGCGTCTTGCATCCATAATTTTTTACATTTTGTGTGTACATAAATAAATAAAAAAGGAGTTCACTGCGGTGTAAATGTTTCCAACTTAAATAAGTAGTCAACATTAATATATTGGTCACAATCGAGCACGTCTACACCGGTCATAAACTGACCTACTAGGAATTCATTAACACGCCTATATGGCCGTTAAACGGCTCCATGTTTACGATAATTAATTTCTGATTGATTAATTACGTTTCTCGAGGAATCATTCGATGTTAAAGTATTTAGGATTTTATTTATTGGACCAATTAATGTTATGGCTTACGCTAAACTCGACTGTTGATAGTCTAGTAGAAGCAAGATGGACTACTGAGTGGTTTTGAGTTCGATAACCGGGTCGGGTCGGGTCGTAGCGTTGGAAGGCCTCCCACAAGGTGGACCGATGGCCTGGGGTTGCTGGAAGCCGATGGATGTAAGACGCACAGGACCGGTCTTTGTGGTGGCGCTTGGGGGAGGCCTATGTCCAGCAGTGGACGTCTTTCGGTTGAAATGATGATGATGAACCGGGCCGGGCAAAGAAAATGTTCTACACCGCCAAGTTACCTTCGTTTCGTTAACGTCGAACGCTTTGAGTTGGCCCCGCATTTCCTTTGTTCTGGTGCCATATCAATGCAAAGTCACGTAGTCACAACAAAGGAATTGGAAGGCGTGACCAAATCCAAGCGTTTGATGTTTACGAAACGATTGTAACTTGGCTAGGGGGGCTGGTCTAGTCTAGTGTGAACCTGTGGGTCAGGATGGTTACAGAAACAAGAGTAGGTATATATATAGGTCGTATAACAAAAAAATAAAGAAAAACTATTATCCAAATATTCGAACAGAGTTATTATCTTACAATGTTAGTTTCTTGGTAACGGTAACTAAGTAGTCTAACTAAAAAAACCTGGTAACACATCTGCTTTTATAGCTTACACTTAGGACCGAGACACACCAAAATTGCACCGGCTGGCAGCGACGCAGCGAGCACTCTCAATGTGAAACAATTTGAAACTTTATGATCATACTTAAAAGACGAGTATTGCGTGAGTAGCTTGAAAAGGTTCGAGGCTGCCTGAGGTGCCGCGAGCAACGCCACCGACATTATATTCACGCGAAACTGCCCCCCCAGCAAGTTAGAATCGTTTCGTTTAGAGATAGCGCTTGTAGTTGGCAACGCCCCCATTTCCTTTATCGAGATGACGTCCGAAAAAAGGAATTGGGGCCATGACCAACTACAAGCGCTAACTCTAAACGAAACGATTGTAACTTTCTACTCCTCTGCGACCGCTGCTAAGCCGGTGTGTTTCGGTCCTTAATATTTATCAAAGAATCATGAACAATCATTAATCAGTTTATCAGTTTATTAATCAGTTTAATCATTAATCATTAATCAGTTCAGATGGCGCTGCCGTCATGCTCAGTTCGGCTCCGTGATTAAAAATATTTTAAAATAGTTTTATACTTCCTTTTCTGTATTTAATAAGTTAAAAGTGCATATTTAGAAGCAGTTCTTCAGTGCCAGAGTGGACAACAAATAGTTTTAACAGTGTTTTTTTCCATCCGAACATTAACGTGATGTAAACAACCATAGTTTATAACCATAATAACGAATATTTAAGCGTCTGAAAGTTTAAGAAACACCTCTAAACATACCTATAAATAACAATAACTTTACAATAAACATTGTAGTAATTTTAAACTAAAACATTCAATATAAACAATAGTGTAAACAACCTTTTCAAATTTGAGTGCGCGCGCTACATCGATTTTTAAATTGTTCAGATAGCGTCCTAACGAACTTTTTATTTTGCGATTAACAACATACTGGCCTATTTCGACAACCCGATGTATGAGCAGATGGCGCGTTTGGGTACAGAGCGTCATGTCGTCTCGAGAGAGTCCGAGTTCGCGTCCGGGATTTGTGTTTCCTTTTTGTGAACTCAAATATCGTTTTTAAAACAAATTATATTTTTCACAGTGTTATAATTTCAAAAACTATTACGAACTATAACATTTTATTTTAGTTTCTGAGAATTCTATGCTTTGGACGCCTGGCCGCTACGCACACTGACGCGATCCCAAAACGCACGTGCAGAAGTTCGTGGATACAGGTCATTGACCGCTTTAAGCTTTGCATGAAAGACGCTTTTTATAAAATAATTATCCTGCATTTGCTACTTCGAACTGTTTTGTTTGCCTACGCAATTTTTATAAGGCTTTTTGAACTTCGATAATATTCATCATATTATTATCTAAACATGGATTGCTCGGCATGTCGTAGCAATATTTTGGGTGATGAGGACTACGTACGTTGCACGCTAACCACCTGCGATAAAATATACCATGTTCTTTGCACGGGTGGGAATAACGCTACGAAGAGCAATGTTACAACATGGATATGTCCAGAATGTCAATGTACGTCAAAAAAAACAGGTGATATTTCGTTAACACGAGTGGATTTAACAAACAAATTCCAAGACCCAAATGTTACGCTCAGAAAAAGACTTCCATCGACAATTACTAACATAGAAATGGTTAGTGATCCCACATGTATTTCCGCACTCAGCCAGGAAGTACAAACATTAAAGGAACAGCTCGGCGAAGCTATATCTCTCATCGGAGCATACCAAGCTACGGTTGATAGCTACATGCAACAAGTAGGAATCCTTAATGATAGATTAACAATTTATGAGAAATCATGCTCATGCAGCGCACCTAAAAGATCTGCCAACACCGAAGTATCAAATCTGAAGCTTTCTGCACCCGAGGCTGTGTCCAAGACAAAAACCATCGCTCTGCTAAGCCCTCGTAAACCGAAACGACTCGCAAACCCTAAGGTCTTTAAGCAAGCGCAAATTGAAATAAGCCACTCCAATCAACCCGACACGACCAGGAACAATAACATAAGCATGGTTGAGCAAAATAAAGTGGCCGAAATAGCTGTAAACGACCAAAATACTGAATGCATCAATAGCTCTGGCTCCGTAATCCTGGACTCCGACCAAGAGTGGACTGAAGTTAAGCACAAAAAACGTCAACGAACGGCTTCACTGTATGGGACGGCTAATTCTTCAGTTACTTCTTTAAAAGCTGTTGAAATACGTAAGTACTTACATGTATGGAACATGGCGTCCACAGCCACCGAGATCTCCGATTACCTTAAAGGCATATGTCTCACTGGTACTTGTACAGTGGAGGAACTTAATCCAAGAGGGAATTACAAATCTTATAAAATTGGCGTACCCATAGCTTTTTTTGATAAATGCTTCTCGGTAGACACATGGCCCATTAATGCCAGGATCAATACATGGATTAATCGTCGAAAACTTGGAGTTCCAAACCGTAATACTGACCCGAATCCTACTTCTGAAACCCAGTCCTTTCGTTTCACGCAAGGCAAACAATAAAAAAACTCAGATTAATTGTATATACCAGAACGTTCGAGGAATTAAAACTAAGCTCTGTCAATGGCGAAATAATTTACATATGATTGAACAAAATCTGATAGCGGCCACCGAGACGTTCCTGGATACGTCTGTTGAAGACTCTGAGTTGCTGAACAGCGATTGGAATGTGTTACGGCGTGATAGAGGTACGCCATGTGGAGGTGTACTGCTCATGGCGCGTGCACCGGTCGTTTTACTTCGGCGACCTGAATTTGAAACTGATAATGGTGAAGACCTATGGGCGAGTTTCACGTGGCAGGGTCGCCCTGTGTACGTATGTGTTGTGTATATAAAACCAAGTGCGACGGACGATGTCTATATGAAATGGTTCACTAAAGTGGAAAGTTTTATCAATGATTTAAAAGGTACAGTTTTAATCTTTGGTGACCTTAACTTAAACAGTGCTTCTTTAAATATTAACAGTTACTATTGCTATTTTTTAACTTTTTCTAATATGTGTGAAAGGAACATTGTTCAAAACTTGCATGGGAGTATGTTAGATGTTGTTTTAGTACAGGAGAGCGCAAGCATGCTCGAAGTTTCTGTGACCGCGATTGAAGGTTTGGTGCCCCCTGATTCGTATCATCCGCCATTGGACATCCAGGTAATGCTACAGTCATCTAATCAACGTGACAGAATTGAGCCCAGTAATATCGATAGTAAAAAGGACTGGAACTTTAACAAATGTAACTACAACTTACTCTTTGATCTACTATCTGAAGTTTCTTGGGATGCAGTTACCTCTTCCAGTGACGTACGCACATGCACTCAAAGTTTTTACAATATTATTTACAATCTTTTTGATACTTGTATCCCCAAAAAAACCCGAAACAGTAAAACAACTAAAAGGTATCCCACCTGGTTTACATGTGATATAATCAGAGATATACAGACAAAAGTTAAACTACACTCAGCCTGGAAACGAACCAAATGTGATTTAATATATAAAGAATTTTCAGAACTCAGGGCTAGCCTAAAATCCCGTATTGCCACTGCTTATGACGCTTACATTAGGTCCATTGAGGGAAACATTAAGAAAAACCCCAAAGAATTTTGGCGGCACGTAACCAACCTTCGGTCGAAAGGGGGATTTGAACCTAATGTAACACATAAAGGGAAAATCTGCAGTGGGGTTGCGGCCGCTGATGCATTTGCAGAATACTTCGCGAGTGTTTTCCAAACCCAAGTACCAAATTTAGATCCGGATAACGTTACCCATCCAAGCAAATGTAATGTCAGTAACTATATTAATATAATTAATTTTACTGAGAATGATATAAGCAAAGGGATAGATAAACTAAAACCTAATAGCTCTATTGGACCTGATAATATTCCTCCCTGGTTCTTAAAACAGGGTAAAAAGTTTCTCACTTTACCTCTTAGCTACATCTTCAACTTAGCTTTAAAAACTGGGGTTTATCCATCCCAGTGGAAGCTGTCGCGCGTTACTCCTATACCAAAATCTGTAAATAAATCATCTGTAGACGGGTATCGCCCGATTGCGATACTATCTTCTGCAGCGAAAGTCTTCGAGAACGTCCTGCACGATGGTATCTACAGTCAGGTGAAACAGCATCTTTGCAATGAACAGCATGGCTTTCGCACTAAAAGGTCAGTTAACTCTAATCTGCTGACACTTGTTGATTTTATCTCCACCAGTCTTGACCGCAGACGTCAGGTCGATGTTCTCTACTTCGACTTTCGAAAGGCGTTTGATAGAGTCAACAATGACGTTCTGCTATCTAAGCTTAGCGCGATAGGTGTTGCTCCAGGACTTCTGCGGCTTCTTGCTGACTACTTACGAGATCGACAGCAATTTGTAAGACTTGGACTATACGAGTCGCTACCGTATCACACTCGCTCAGGAGTAAGCCAAGGTTCAGTGCTTGGTCCTCTCCTCTTCATTTTAATGGTCAATGACCTACCTGACGTTATTAAAAATGCCAAATGCCTCTTATATGCCGATGATTTAAAACTTTTCTACGAAATAAAATCTGAGTTTGATTGTCTAGCCCTGCAAGCTGATATAGACTCAGTGTATAGGTGGAGTTTGGATAACCAAATGGATTTCAATACCTCAAAGTGTTATGTAATGACTTTTGGTCGAATGCGGCGCCCATTATACTTCGGATACAAGCTCGATAACGATCCCATTGCACGAACAGATGCCATGAAAGACCTGGGCGCTACATTTGATCAAAAACTTACATTTCACAATCACATAGTATCCACCGCCAAGGAGTCCTTTAGACGTCTTGGTTTTGTTTTAAGAAACTGTCGTGATTTTCATAGTCCCCATGTCATCAAACTAGTTTTCGGTGCGTTAGTTCGTAGTAAGCTTGAGTCAAGTGCGTGCGTTTGGAATCCTTTTGAAAAACAATACACGTTAACTTTAGAAAAAGTGCAAAAAGCATTCCTTAGGAATCTTTATAAACGTCTTTATGGCTATTATCCTTTTCTATATCCCACGAAATTCCTTCTGGGTTGCTTGGGTTTCAATTCCTTAGAAGCTAGACGCTCTCGTGACCAGATGATTGTGGCATTCAAAATACTCAGGGGAATTATAGATGCTCCTGACCTACAAAACCTCTTATGTAATTTGTATGTGCCAAATAACTACAGCCGTGGCAGGAAACATCGTCTCCTAGCAGTTCCGACGTGTCGTACAGTTGCGCATTCCAAATCACCCATACCACGGACACTCTCTGCGCTTAACGCTCTCCTAGAAAAGAACACTGATTTTGATATGTTTGGGGAAGAATGGAAGACGATACTATCAGAATGTATGAAATTCTGCGAGATGAATGTATGACTGTGTTTAATGTCTATTAGATGACCCCTGAAAGTCCTGCGCGACTTTTCAATTATCTGTTGTTTTTATATTTTTTTCTTTTTGTAATTATTGTTTTATATTTTATAGTTTTATTTCTACTTTTGTGTGTTTAAATAGTGTAATTGGCTTCGGCCGTACTGTTTAATAATAAATAAATAAATAAATAAATAAATAAATAAATTAACTTTTACTCACATTTGATTCACCGGAAGCTGACAAGCGTAAGGCTATAATGGTATATTTTTAATTATTTCGACTTATTCCGACAGACCAAGAAATTACCAAATGATTTACATTAGCATGTAATAGCATAATCAGGGTTTAAGATTTTCGATTAGGTTGTATTTTTTTTTTGACATTTGTTACATCAGAACTCCGTCTTTTATGAACCGATTTGCATTATTTTTTTTTTTTGTTATGAAAGAACAACACAGGTTCCCTCTCCTAGAGAGAGGAGGCCTGTGTCCCTGCTGTGGGAACATTAAAAGGCTGATGATGATGATGAAAAGATATAATATTTCCAGATTAGTCCCATTTTTTTTCAAAATCCTGTTATCAGAACTGGATTTTAAAATGAATCCATGAGGAATCGAACTCCTCAAATGTCATAGACAACTATAGTGATGTTGGTATTTTCATCGAGAACTTAAGTTTTTTAACCAGAAATGGCCAAAGAAATTTCATCGGTTTCTACACTAAGAAAGGAAATGGACCGTTGGTGATATCATTGATGTAGGATTTCTATGATAGTAGAAGGCCCAAAGAAAACAATTTATATTTTTGGGGAAAATAAACATTGTTTTCTTTCTTTTCTTTTAAAGAAAGTAGGCCAAACTTAGACTGGAATATCACCAAACTTTAACGATCTGGCTAGTCCTAATTTGTGTCATCATCATCAACCTAGCGCCCGTCCCGGTTGCTACCTTGGCTTTCACCTCGGTGCCCGGGGTCCGCTTTCCTTCCTAGACGCCTCCACTTCGCTCGGTCTTTTGCGTCCCTTGCCTCAAGCCCATTAGCACGCATGTCGTCCCTTACGACGTCGATCTAACGCCTCTTAAGCCTACCTCGTTTTCCGGGTCTCGACGGAGGCGGCGAGGCATCTGTTACCCACGTAGTCTGCCGGTTTTCGTAAAACGTGGCCATACCAGCGAGTTCTAGTCCTAATTTGTGTGAGTGATCAATTCCTAAAATCTGTCCACGACTTAAAAAAAAAGGATGTTCGATCACAGATAGTCACACCACGTTCGGCGGCGTCGACCTCCCTCAGGCGCCTGAGGCGTCCATGAACTATACGAGCACACTCAATTAATTTTACTTCTAATACAACCTAAAAAGACGCACCTGCCTCTCTCCCCTTTAGTTTACAACAACACGGTGATTAGTATGTAAGTCTGTTCGTTATGAATTGCCGTAATCTCGATTAGTGAAATCAGAAACAAACTCATTAAATGCCGTGTAGTAATAATCAAAGATCTCCACGCTAAGTCCAAGCCGCTGGGAGGTGTTAAAAACAGATTGGGACAAATAAAAATGTTAAAAAAGAATTTTTGGTTGTGTCGGGTGACTGTGCTGTGACACATTTTAGGATAGTCCTCACCGGACTATCCTAAAATGTTTAATACTTTTTTATTTCGAGGTATAAAATTATTCAATGACTTCTCGCACTTTAGAATGAAGCAGGAGGACGGAGAGACTTTTGCTGAATGTACCTGTGTTTTTCAGTCGCCGTATGCGTTTTTTTTTAAATTTGATATGGATTATTGCTTGATTGCAATTCCGTCTGATTTTTAAGCAGTGATGCAATCTTTTATAGTGAAACGCACTAGTTTATTAAGCGTTCTAGGATCACAGGTTTCCTTTTCAAAGTTCACGGAGACCCTAGAATTCCCCATGGATGTAAAGTCCAATCTTTGAGTTTTTTTACCTGTTTTGTGCAATAATGAAATTCTTAAGCTCCACACCTATTGTCTTTCTATTATTTCTCTAATTACGGTATTCGAAAGGTAAAACTCGACGAATCGCCAACATTTGGACAAAAAAAGTGGCGAGATTGATGGCGTCCGCATACCAAAAGGCATAGCATTAGTGGACTTTGTGTAATGGAAGCGTGAATTCGATAGATGCGACATGACGATCATTGTCGCGATGACACTTGGGGAAAGCTATTTTATTAAATATTTTTGAAGCAAAAAAAAAACTTGTCAAAAGATGCAATCAAAATATCCCTCCAAATTCCCCAATCATACTCCCCCTACAGGCCAGTAAAAACACAAGACGACAATCTTACGGGATCTTAATTGGGGTCCAAGCTATGCGCGGCATTTCGGCGTCCAGGGCCCGACAATTCTTTTATTCTCTTGACCAGGTCTCTGCGACCAAGCCGTGTGTCACTGTCGGCGACTGTTCGTCTGCCTGTCCTCAATTTTACTTTTAAATCACAATGCTTTATGTAGCTTCAAGTTGCTCGTAAAAAATCATGTTTGTTTCTTTGATGGTTCGAGGGAAAAGAGTGGTTTCGGGTCTTTTTGTTTGGCGTGGTGTGGGATTTTGGGTTCGCGATTTGCGTGTTCCTCATGTTTGAGGATCTCTTGATAGTCTATTGCAAAGATGGCATACATATGACTGGCCTGTTGGTCTAGCGGTTAGTGGCCCTAACCGCTATGCCGGAGGCCGTGGGCTCGATTCCCACCAAGGACATTGTTTATGTGATAAGCACGATCATATGTTCTGTGTCTGGGTGTAATTCATCTATAATATGTATGTATTTAGAAATATACAAGTATTTTTATCAGTTGTTTAGTACCCATAACACAAGCTCTGCTTAGCTTGGGACTAGACGACGTTGTATGACAGTTGTGGAATATATTAATTTTTATGGTATGCGGAAAAACAATCCGGTACACGCCAGTATAGATTTTTCTAGATCTAGGTAATATTTTTTATGTGTGTATCGCTTTTTGTCCTCGGACACAGCTCATCATAGTCGCGTCGTGGGGATCTTCGGACTAGGACCGCGTTCCCAACATCTACCAATAATTTTATTTTTGAGTAGCATTTTGGCACCACGATTAAAATAAGTATAGTTTTCCTGATAGCTTTACTGTAATGCCTCTTTGTTTGTGGTCCCTAAATACGACTAAAAAAATATTTTTAAATGTGGTGGTCGGTCCAGAATGCCTTCCAAAGCCTTTATTTACTTAGACAATTTAAAGAAAACATGGTAGCAGCAATCGTTGCCTTTTTTTTTAACATAAATGTATGTTTTGATTTCTATAGAAGACTAGAACCACAAGATAATTATGTATTCAAAATATCTGAAGAGAGATATGTAATAACATCATAGTCACGTAAACACGATTGTATGAAAATGTACCTACCTCGGGTTGGCCGCTCTAGATGGGCCTCCCTCACTCGCCTATCGTCAAGGTCTCGCATGGTTGAAAAGCTTGTTACTTCATTTAACGCAATCCCAAGCCATGTTTGATGCAAAAGTAATGCGAAAAAAGAGAGATAACACCTGAAAACTCTGTAGGCATTCGTTAATCCTACGATTTACTCGAACGTTTCACAAAACTCGTTCCAGGAAATTAAGATATTTTTATTAAACCCTTAAGGATTTTTGAAAAAAAAACTGACATTATTTAGAATCTTGATTTAATGCGCTAGGCTTTTATAAAGGTACTTTTTTATATTTTTAATATAGGCTTACATTATGGAGAGTCAAATTTCACGTAAAATAGCAGATTTTCAGAGATTTTTACTGGATTACTCTTACACAAATTTACGTTTTGATTTCTATAGAAGCCTAGATAATATCCACAAAATATCAATGTATACAAAATATCTTAAGAAAGATGTGTAATAACATCACAATCACGTAAGAGCTCATATGAAAATGTACCTTAGGTTGGCCGCTCTTAAGTGGAATTCCATTACCTCATCCCTTTTTAAGCAACAAACCTTTATCTCCTTATTAGTATAATAAATACATATAATAATAACTGGCTTCGTCTCGACGCATACCGTTCATCACGCACGCGCCGAAGCGGATAGACAGACTTACGGACAGACGGTGCGAAAAATTAATTATATTTATTTATTGGCCACTGAACTTGCACACTTTGGTCTTATTGTACTGTGACGTGTGTGTGTGAGTAATGAGAGGTTTGTAAGGAGTGCAAGGGTTCATTGTCAAGGTTATGAAACATCTGCAGGCAGAAAAGTAATCTGCTTAATAAGAAGTAATTCGGCTGGTCTATTGGTCTTGTGGTTAGTAGACGTTTTTTGTCATCGTGGTAGAAATCCTCATGGATGTTCTCCGTCCTGGGGTAGGTGGAAGGGTCTGTCAGACTCTTATTGACTAAGACCTTGTACAATTTTGTCGGGGGCTGCGGGTCCAGTTAGATTACCGCTGACCCAGACTAGTGGTGAAAGTTCAAAGTCACTGACTGAAGTAACAGTCTAACACTGTTTCCCGCTCCGCCCAAGAGCGGGATTCGTCACTAGATAATTTTTGCCCACTACAAAAAAAAGGCACTGACTGAAACTTTACCGGGATTTCAAACAACAAATATTCGTGTGATGAGCACAAACATGGTACTTCTGTAACAATCCTAATAATAGAATGGGACTCTTTAAATAGCTTATTACAATTTGTCAGATCCTATAACTTCTAAAATAAACCAAAACATAGAAATCACAAAATCATCACAAAATAAAGAAATATAGCAAAATTTTTGTTAGAAAACAAACATTTAATTTTACCAACAATAGCTTTGTGCATTGCATTCAAGTGAAAAAAAAAAATAAAAAAATATACATATTAAAAATGGCGTCGATAAATTAATCAGAACATGTTATTCACTTACGGGAACAGTTATCATCAAGCGTACTTTTCATTATTTGTATCGGAGTCAGTTGAACGAAAAATCGATTACACTTCTCACCAAATTAATCGCTGGAACGAATTGTTTGGGGCAAGTTATGAGCGGAGAGTTTTGTTATGTGACATTAGTGAGTTCATCATCATCAGCCTTTTTAATGTTCCCACTACTGGGACACAGGCCTCCTCTCTATGTGAGTGTGTTATTTATACCCATCCAATGTAGCCCTTCTGGCTTACCTTCAGAGTGCTGACACATCATTTCTCAACTCCACTCTGTAAACCAGCGCCGTGGACTCGTCGCACTATGTGTGTGTCGCACTAACTACGTCGCACTATGGCTTTATACTGAGAGGTGGGTCGTTTTTTGTCTAATTTTAAAATATTGTTTAAGATTTTAACTTTTTTCTTTCTCTCTTTTGTAAATTATTATATATTACTTGTATTATCGTTAAAAAAAACCAATGCGTCCCGCATTTTTTTTTCTTTCTTCTTCTTTCCATTCCACTCTTCTTCTTTAAGCTATAACTCCAGTTCGTCGTCTTCCATTCTTATTGATAGAGTGCAAGTGATGATTCACGTGCACCCGCGAGGTGCTGTCATTTAAATGTTTCCTATTTCCTTTTTAAAAAGAGCGATAAAAACTGCGTATTTTAATAGGCCGTTCGAAAGTAAAAAAATGTGCTTATGTCACTGTGTCATTCACTGTGTTAATGATGTAGTAGCATTAACAAAAATATAAATCATTCAGACTCTTGCAAAGAATCTAATCACTACAAAATTGCAACGGCATCACAGATTGCCTGAAAAAGATTGCCGAGTTAGGTAAGCCCACCTATTGTGGGTTTCTTTTAATCAAATTTTAAGGCTTCAAGTATGTAATTGTTATCTTGGTGTACAATAACAAGGTATAAATATAAATTAATAAACACAGACAGGACAGAGTGGAAGAAAAAAACATATTGCGCCGACCCCAAATAAAACGGGAAAAGGGCAGGAAGATGATGATGAATAAAATATTTGAAATTTAAAATATCATAGACACACAACATTTGGACCAAACCTCACACTTTTCTGCACAATCTCTTTTTGTGATCTTATTGTTTCTTTTATTCTAGCTGATCAATATATAAAATCAATGCCACTTTTCGTTGTAATTTTATAACTCCAGAACTAGCTCACCTTCAAATCAAATGTTTAGTCTTTGTTTGGATTATTTAGTAGATGATCTATGTGAAGTTTGCACAAAATCGGTAGAGCGGTTCTTCATGTATCGCATTTTTCTGTTGCCGGGAGCAAAGACGCGGGCTAAAGCTAGTTTTATCTGCATAATCAGGTTTAATCAGAGTAAAGTATAATAATTACAAAAAAAAAAAATTCTCTGTCATCTTATAACTTACGCCACGCCCTTAAGGACAAAGTGAGACAAAGTTTTTTAATTTGCAATGATTAACACTGCCACCGCTGTCAGTTGTTTTTTGTGTTGCTCTCAACCATTTATCATTTAATATTTAAATATTAACTGACCAGGATACAGAGACTGTTGATTTTAACACGCTCTTAAAGCACGAAAGTAATAAAATGTTGCTTTTTGTTTTTTTTTGGCAGTAGTTTTCCGGACACACCACAGTGCAATGTACCACATTACTCAAATACCAGGATACACCACTATGCACTTCATAACTCAAGTAGCAGATATCTTCCGGAGCTGAGGCTTGGTGCGAAAGCGTTACACCGGGGCTCTGGGAATAAGGCAAGGAAGGCACGGGGTAGGTTGTTTAGTCATTAAGAGTCTGACACTGTTTCCCGCTCCGCCCAAGAGTGGGATTCGTCATTCGATGATTTTTACCTACCATAAAAAAAAAGTAGCAAATATCAAGGAAATAACAGCCAGGCTGAAGTTGGAGTAAGCTGGCCACGTCGCACGAATGCTCGCCTGACAGATGGAAGAAGATTGTCACATAGGAACACCTGAAGGAGTTTGATGTCATTGAGGACAACTGCAGTGAAGGTAATGTGACCAGATCCTCACATAATATTCACGGCATAAACTGGCCCAGCGCGATCGCTGAGCCAGTTTATGCCGTTTAAACTTCTCTGTCTTGGGCGATCCCAAGACAGAGAAGTTTGGAAGGAAAAGGGGAGGTCTCTATCCAGCCTGTGTGGGACACTAAATAGGCTATTAAAAAAACAGTTATACGCCAGACTGTCACTAACTCCCATTTCTTTCATATTACTCAATTATCAACTCACACAATACATCCATGTAATTTTTTGGTTTCCCTCTTCCTCTCCATCCATTTTGTGTGTTACATGTACTCTCATAAACCTTTTAGTAACATTAAAACTACTTATCGACAATTATAATAGTAAAATGATAAATGATCTTTATTTTGCAATCTACACTAATATAATAAAAAAGTTAAGTTTGTTTTTTTATTTTTTTGTTTGTAGGAGGTAATCTCTGGAACTACTGGTCCGATTGGAAAAAAATTAGCAACAATAGAAAGCTGCTTCACTCCTGAGTGACATAGGCTATATTGTATGTACCCACGCGGGCGAAGCCGCGGGCAAAAGCTAGTTAGGTATAAAAACACTTTTACACCTCATTTTTTCTTCTATGCTAGATGAGTCCGGTGTTTCCTAGCTAACTACCCTGAGAAGAAACACCGAAACAAACTCAGGGGTCAAAGTCTCTTTTTAAAAACCAGCTGGTTCCGCACCCAAAGAATTAGCATTGCTATTCAAAGTAACAATACTGACAGTATTCCATGCATATTTCTATTATACCCTGATGACAGCAATATGAACAAGAAATAGTAATTTATAAATTTTTTATGGTCAATTAATATTCAAGTCTTACTACTTATGTAAATATATTTTATTATTTCATAATAAACGTATTAGCAATAGTCATCAATCTATTTAGAAATTAATTTCATTTTAATTAAAAGATAAACTTTTAATTCAATACTTTCACCAGGTATCACTTTCCACTACACTTCGTTAGCGAACAAACAAGCACTATTTCAACTCAGTTAATAATTAAAGTCAGTGATTCAGTGATCACTGACTTACGATCGTGTTGGCGCCTAACAAAATGGTGGCGTCAGATAGCTAATTAAAAGCAATACATAATGGTGTGACGCCCCCACGGTAAGGGTCGTCACCTGTTCGGACTTTTTAGTTGGGTCGACTGAAGTTTAATGTATGATTTTTAGAGTAACTTCGTATTTATCATTTTTCTAGCAGAAGCTAGAACAAGAAGTCGAAGTAGAAACCGGTAACTTCGCCTACAGGAATGTAAAAATAAATGTATTCTATGCCATTCAATGATAAAATAACATTGTATAGGTGAAAACATTCGGTCAAGGGCTGGGACACAGCATTCCGCACCAGTAACTCCACCCTCAAAGAGCTCCACATACGGGACAGACTCTTGCCAATTATGCACTTTCGAATATTAAAGTTCTTTGGGCACATCTCCAGAAATATGGACTTGATAGAAAGACTTGAGGTTCATGACCACGTTAAAGGTAAGAGAATCGATTCCCGACTCGATGGATCGACCTTATCACCAAGGCTATGCAATTGAACGCAGTATGGTGTGCACGTAATGCTAATAACCGGCAGAAATGGAGAGACATCAAATGGGATGATGGTGTGTTGCAGCTTTGTCCGTCAACAATAGCTATGAACACTCTGACAAGAGAGCCCAATTACTAGGAAGACGATCAAAATATTTTTTTTTAGTTTCTTCTTTTTCCCAAACAGGATTCTACCTAACTGGAACAACATCATCTGTTTCCCGATTATCTAGGCAATTAATATAAAGTATGGTATATTTCCGCGCACCGCTGCCCTGCACCTCCAAGCCGCTGTAACGATGTATAGTTGGTAGTTCAGTTAACTGAACAGAGTAGTTTTATACTACCTGATTTTGTAACATTCTTCTTCTTCATTATCTTCTTTCGTGTCGACCTGGTTTTGATCTGGTTCCACCAATATTTAGCCACCTGGACAGCTCTGTCGTTGGCCTTGGAAAGTGCAGATAGTTGTGAAAAGAAAAGACGCATATGCTGTGAAAGCTGGCTAAGCCAACACTGTATGTTTTATCAGTCGTTATCGTCATTCAAAAGAGGTTGATTTGCGGTCATTACTGGTCTTAGTGTTTATCGAGCCTTGCCTTGGCGCTATGAGCGACGCCTTGGCCGTTCATCGTACATTACAGCAGCAGGCCGCGTTATCGCACGAACAAACGCATGCATATTACAGGAATATACGACAAACGCCAAAAGCACCGCGCAACGTTCCGCGTCTCATAAAACTTGCTTAGGCATCCCCCAAGTATCTTGCATCTATTGGCTTCGCGAATGAGTAGCTCGCGGTCCGGTCGTCTGGTAACCGTCCAGACCAAGCCAGGTCATCGGCGCGCTCTGTTCACGCAAACCTGAAGGATTTGTCAGCAAATGTAAAGGCCCAACTGCAGGGCCGAAGCTCACTGGGGCCCCGGTCTGGTTTCTGAAAGGAAGGTCCGACGCCGGTATGAGGGCTAAGAAGAAATGGGGTGAGTTGTTTAGTCAGTAAGAGTCTGACACTGTTTCCCGACACGCCCAAGGACGGGATTCGTCATTAGATGATTTTTCTCACCATAAAACAAAACCTAACATCCAGCGATCCACCATTCTTTTAAGGTGAGGTTTCATCCAACGTCTTTTCTCGATTTATAATATTATTTTAGTTCTTATAAAACATCCTAAGGTTATCTAGTAGATAAATATAATAATACGACCGACATTGTAGCCACAGATTTAAGTTCATATCTGTGTTACTTTTTGGTGTACATATATATACTAAAGCCACTCTTAACCCTTCCGACAAACTGTCAAAAAAGTTCTCAAACGATGACACATCCAATATTTTCGTATCTAATGGAAGAAAACTACCATTTATTAATATGTTTATCTTAATATCGGAATGTAGGACTCTATAACAACACTTGGTACGTACACTCAACCAAAGCGATAAGTATACAGGCTCTTGGCATCAACCTTATAATGCTCCTAATGCTGGGACTCAGGCCTCTTCTCTAGGAGAGTGAATGTGCTGTAATACACTAGGCTATTATTTCTAGATATTAGTTTAAACGAACTAACTTTATAATCAATTCATTAAAATACGTGCGTGTCGATAAGCTAATTGCTAATGATTGTTGCTACAAGTTTGTTTAGAAGTTTAAAAAACTAGCTACCTATTAAGCTTACAATAAAGTAATCTTATTATACCTTTTGTCCTTAGGATCGAAGGAACGCCTGCTTGATAGCAGCTTAATAGCCTCTCCAAGCAGAATGAAAGAAAATTTAGGCATTTTACTGAACGAAACCTACATTTGTTCCTTCAGTAGCCGTTTCAACAGCACCGCATACGCCTAAACGACTCATCATCTTCCTGCCCTTGTCCCGTTTTATTTGGGGTCGGCGCAATATGTTTTTTTCTTCCATTCTGTCCTGTCACCCGTCACGCTATCACTAACTCCTCTGTCTTCCATATCACTTCTCACACAATCCATCCATATCTTCTTTGGTCTCCCTCTCACTCTCCATCCATCCACCTTTATACTCATGGCTTTTTTGTAACATACTGTTTTTTTTGTAACGACTACTGACTCTATTTAATTATTAACATACGTAGTTATTTGTATAACAAAACACACCAAAAATTAACAACACACTTTAAATTAATACAGGCAAACACTCACATATTTTTATATAATCAAACAAAACGAAACACTCCAATTGAAGAAATAGCCTCCCAGAGTTTGTTGTCCAGACTTGCACACCAAACGCTTTCGTCAACTGTACCTAATCAGGTAGGTGGTCAAAGTGTAAAGTCAATAACGGACGGAAGCGGATGTGTGTGTGTTTGTGTGTCAACATATTAACCGGGGCTGTTAGTGTGCTGTGTCATGTGGGGTAAGCAGAGAGGTAAGTGCTGGGATTTATGCTGGTATTTAAGCTGGCACTACTTCGCCTACCCTAACCAGGAAACAGTTAAACCTGGGATCTTACTTTGACTTCATTACATAGTATAAGACACGCTTCGTCCCTGTGTATGCTTAAATCTTTAGAACTACGCAACGAATTTTGATGCGGCTTTTTTAATAGATAGAGTGATTCAAGAGGAAGGTTTATGTGTATAATACATGCATAATATCAACATTGCACCCGTGCGAAGCTGGGGCGGGTCGCTAGTGTTGAATAAAAGGTGATTCTTTGAAACCAAAATAACATCTCATTCACAAAACAAAAAATAATAAATTCGAGGTTTAGAAAAAAAAGAAGTTTATTTTTAAATTCTCTTTTACAAATTTATAGTGTTTCATGTAAAAGTTTGACCCTCTACGGGATTAAAACGATCAAAATTTTGCCGCAGGTCGTCAACGGCACGCTCTATTCCCGCGCGCTTCAAGGAGTTGACAGCAAAAGTAGCCCAACTGCAGGGCTGAAGCCTCCTTGGGGCCCTGGTAAAGTTTCTGAAAGGAAGGTCCGACCCTGGTATGAGGGCTAAGAGGGAATAGGGTGAGTTGTGCAGTCAGTAAGAGTCAAAAAAAAAAGAGGAAAACAAAAAATACTACTATCAACAAATGAGTGCCTTTGAGACATATAGTAACCGGGGGATCATCATCTTCCTGCCCTTGTCCCGTTGTATTTGGGGTCGGCACGATATGTCTTTTTCTTCCACTCTGTCCTGTCACCCGTCACGCTATTACTCCTCTTTCTTTCATATCACTTCTCACACAATCCATCCATATTTTCTATCATATAGTAACTGGGGGATACTAATATGCAAATAAAAATATTAAATCATACAGATAAAACTAGACTAGGTCTTGGTTTCAAAGAATGACAAAAAAATGTTCAATTATTCGTAAAAATTTTAAAATAAAGGTCCTAAAAAGGCCTATTTTTCTTTCGCTCCACTAAATCAGCACGGAAACTAAATATTTGTGATGAAAACATGCAGTGACAAACAGACAGACAGGAAGCGATGGGCGCTGTTTAAAACAAACAGAGAGCTCTCTGTGGACACTACTCAAGTATTGGAACAGTTCTGAGGGAGATACTCATTGATCATTTTCTCAGCATTGATATATACATCAGTTATAACCTTTTGAATTTTAGAGACATAATATATAAAGCAATAGATGTGTGAACGCCGGCATTAGCTCACCTAACCTATTGTATTTATATACTGCCGTTTATGTAAGTGAAAACGTACTTTTCGTCACTTTCAAAGGAATTAAAATTCATTTAGTACTTCCCGTTGATCTGGAACCCTGAAACGCATAAAGCAAGGTCTCATAGCACATGTTTAGGAAAACATCAGACTGAAAACTGTTACGTCACATAAAAATAATACTTTTTTTTAATTCGAATATCCTGTCTGGACTCGATTCGGGAATCGAACTATTTAAATATACCTATAAGCTAGTTTGTACGGAACCCTAAGTTTGCGAGTCCTACACACACTTGCCCAGTTTTTTTTTTTGCATCTGCTAGCGGTTTTGCACACAAAATATTAGAACTGTAGAAAATTGTCGCAAAGAAAAATTCCGAGAAAAAAATATACCATGTGCTGTTCCAACATCTGATCTATGCCAAATTTCATCCGAATCCAGTCAGCATTTCAAGAGAACTAACAAACACACACAAACGTTCACCTTCATAACATTAACGCAATTTTCCCGTAATTAAACAACCAAAAAAACAGCTTTTTCGTCTAAATTATAACCATAATCATGTTTATGTGTTTAAACGCTGTTGTCTGTCTGGTTGCTGGTTGCGGGTTGCGGACAACCGCGGCTATTTGCAGGCTGTTAACTCATTTAATTTATTGCTGTTGAAACGTCCCTGTTAAATTGTTATATTGATGGCCCTGCGGCTCGGGGCACAGGGTTGCCACGCACTCAACATTATAAGATATATTTATTTATTTTTTATTATAGTTACACTCGCGTTTTACCACCATCTCCTCCTCTTTGTATCGTAATACTCAATGAGATTTTGTGACCTTGTAAAATTGATAGTACGTTCGTTAAGTGCCAAATGAGGACCACCATCTCACCTATGATATATATGTGTATGTGTATAGTTTGACGGCTCGGCTGGCGCAGTGGTTGAGCGATTGACTGCTGTACTGAGGGTCGCAGGTTGGATTCCCGCAACACATATATTATATGGCCTACAGATAAGTATTCCAGGTCTGGGTATCTTTATTGTGTATGTGACTTTTCATGTTTATGAACGCACCCACGAC
Organism: Mythimna loreyi; assembly: GCA_029852875.1. Classification (NCBI taxonomy): domain Eukaryota; kingdom Metazoa; phylum Arthropoda; class Insecta; order Lepidoptera; family Noctuidae; genus Mythimna; species Mythimna loreyi. Next base: position 16,656,211 of record CM056800.1, read on the forward strand.
ACAGGAATAATTCCTAATGTGAGGCAACGCTTTAAAAAATAAATAAATATATATATGTATATATGGATAGTAAGTAAGTTAGGATGGTTTTTTTTTTTTTTTTTTTTTTTTTTATGGTAGGTGAAAATCATCCAATGACGAAACCCGCTCTTGGGTGGAGCGGGAGACTAGTGTCAGACTCTTACTGACTAAAAAACCTACCCCGTACCTTCCTTGCCCTATTCCTGGAGTCGAGGTAACAGTTTCCCACTTCCCTCTAGACTCCGGGAGGCTTCGACCCTGAAGGGCCCCTGCAGTTTGCTGACAACTCCTTGAGGCGCGCGGGAACGGTGCGCGCCGTTGACGACTAGGACTCGGTCTTACAGACGACCGGACGGCGAGCTACCCATTGCTCACCATCCGCGAGCCAGTGTCTACGGTGGCCGGATATCGGCAGGATCGCGGCGGCGACGGCTACGGCGAGTACGCCGTTGCCTTTGCCTTATGCGGTCGGCCTCCTCCTTTACGAGCATTACTGCTTCGCAGAAGGAGGCGACCGCCCGCCATTCCTCTTCGCTGCGGACCATGGCCTGAACCAGGGCCCGGCGCGAGAGGTCGCCGCCGCCGATCACCCCCACGAGGACACGGCGATGCTCTTCCCAAGCAGGGCACACCTCCACCGTGTGCTCCACCGTGTCCTCCGGGCTCGCCTCACAGTGGCGACACCCGGACGTCTCCTCCGCACGAATCCGGTGCAGGAATCTCCCGAACTTCCCATGTCCGATGAGAACCTGCGTCATGCGGAAGGTGAGGACGCCGTGAGGTCTATCCAGCCACGCCTCAAAGAGGGGCACTACCGCTGAGATTACGGTGTGCCCAGCGCTGGGTTGCGACAGTCGCTGTTTCCACTTCACCATGAGATCTCGCCGGAGCTCCTTCCGCCACGCCTCGACATGTTCGGGCAGCGGATCTTCGCCCCGGCGTTGCACCTCCACGCGCTGGTCGTGCATGTGTGCAAGGACTGTTGCCTCCAGATCCCATGGTGGTAGGCCAGCAAGGAGGCTCGCCGCCTCTCGGGACACCGTGCGGTATCCCCGCACCATCCGGATGGCCATGACCCTCTGGCAGGCGTTCAGCTGGGCCGCCGGGCGTTTACGTAGCGTCGGCGCCCACACTGGTGCCCCATAAAGGGCCATGGACCGGACGATGCCGGCGTAGAGCCTCCGGCAGAAGGCGTCTGGACCCCCAAGGTTCGGCAGGAGCCGCTTGAGAGCAGCCCCCGTCCGATTGAGTTTGGGGGCCAGACGTCGGAAGTGCTCCTCGAAATTCCATCGGCTGTCGAGGACAAGTCCTAGGTACTTCATCGTCGACCCGACGCCGATGTGAACTCCTTCTACCGTTAGTTGGGAACCCGTTGGTGGCGCGTTCCGAGGGCCGTGAAAGCACATGGCCTCGGACTTGTGCAGCGCCACCTTGAGTCCCAACTGCTGGATCCTCTCAACGACTGTCGCAACCCCACGTGTCGCTAGTTCGCCGCCTGGTACGACCTTCCCTGCGCTAGGACCAGCGTGTCGTCTGCGTAGCAGACCACGCTGACCCCTACGGGGAGGTCGGCGCGCAGCACGTAGTCGTACCCGATGTTCCACAAGGGCGGTCCTAGTACCGATCCCTGTGGGACACCGCACGACATCTCTCGCCGTTTCCAATCTCCTTGGTGACCGGGGTAGACTATGTACCTGTCGGACAGGTAGGCCTCGATTGTACGACAGAGGTAGTCGGGCACCCGGTGATACCGGAGTGCCGTCCTAATGCAACTCCAGGGCAGGGAATTAAAGGCGTTGGCGATGTCCAATGACACCGCCAAGACACACCTGCCCCGGGACACCGCATCCCCCGTCGTGAGGGCTCGCACGCGCATGATGGCGTCCACCGTGGAGCGCCTCCTGCGAAACCCGAACTGGTCGTCCGCGAGATCGGGCCCCTTCAGTGTTAGGTGCTTGACGAGGCGGTCTGCAATTACTCTTTCAAAGAGCTTGCCCACCTCGTCAAGCAGCACAATGGGCCGATACGCGGACGGAGAGTCCGCAGGGCGCCCCGGCTTCGCGACGAGGACCAGTTTTCCCGTCTTCCAGGGAAGTGGGAACTGGTCCCTCTCCAAGCATGCGCTAAAGAGCCCCCCCAATCGAGACCCGAGAGCCTCCATGGCCAGGACCCAAGCCTTTCCTGGCAAGCCGTCGGGTCCTGGGGCGGTATTCTTCGCTCCCATCCTGCGTACCGCCACTCTCATCTCTACCTCGGTCACTTCCGGAGCATTGGTACCGTCGTCGCTGACGTGGTCCGCGTCAGACACCGCTGGTGGCGGAGCCATGGGCGGGGGGGAGTGGTCCCCCCGCGCAGGGAACAGAGCGCTCACCACACCCTCCACGATCTGTGGCCGGAGACTCTGCGTCAACGGGGGAGCCCATGGGCGGAGTTTCTCTCTCACCAACTTGTATGGGCGTTCCCACGGATCAGCGTTGAGCGTCCCCAGCCACGCTTTGCAGGCCTCATCTTTGGCCCGCTTTATCTCCGATCGGAGGGTGCGCTTTGCCACCCTGTATCCCTCATACAGCTCCGCCTCTACGGCCTCCGCATCCGGCGGGCGGAAGCGGCGCCTGCGGTGTCTGGTATACCGGTGTCGCGCAGCATTGCATGCGGCGCGCAGCGTCGCAAGCTCTGGCGACCACCAGTACACCTGGCGTCGGGCGCGTCCTGGGCGGAGACGGGGCATTGCCGCGTCACAAATTTGCGACAAGGCCTCCCGGAACCACTCCGCCTCGACGTCGATGTCGGCAGGCCTGACCGGTGCTTGCACCCAGGCCTGCACCGCCGCGGCTTCCAGGAAGAGCTCCTTTTCCAGCTGCCTCAGCGCCCAACGCGGACCACATGGGGTCTGTCGGACCGGCGCGGTCGAGGTCTGGGCGGAGACGTCAAACCGGATATACCGGTGGTCCGAGTATGTCTCCACCCCCTCCATGACGCGCCAGTCAACTACACGCAGTGTCAGAGCGGGGCTGGCGAACGAAATGTCCACCACGGACTCACCCTGCACCCGCACACACGTGGGGACAGAACCCCGGTTTAGGACGACCAGGCCTGTTTCCAGAGCCCAGTCCTCCACCAACCGACCCCGCTGGTTCGTGAGCCGGGAACCCCAAGCCATGTTCCAGGCGTTGAAGTCTCCGCAAACGACCACGGGGACGGTACCATACCCAGCGACGACGGTCTTCAGCTCCCTGAGGGAGTCGTGAAGATCGGCGAGAGTTCTGTTCGGGGACAGGTAGACGCCTACCACTGCAATGTCCCCGAACCGTGCTGCCACGCAACCCCGACCCTTCGTGACGGCCTCGAGGGTCGGGGTACCAGCGGCGGCCGACGAGATAAGGGTCACCGAGCCGCTCAGGTCCTGAACCCAGTCAGCTCTGGGCAAGACAAAGTGCGGCTCGGAGACCACGGCGACGTTTATCGACCACTGCGCCATGCTCTGGAGCAACAGATCCTGAGCTGGGGCGCAGTGGTTGACATTCGCCTGGAGGAGACGTAATGGAGCCGTTATTGGCAGTGCATAGTCTCCTCCCTAGCCCTCTGAGAGGGTGCCGCCACAGTGGTTGCGGCGGCGACGGCAGCAACAGCGGCGGCGACAGAGGAAGCGGCTGCGGTTGCGGCGGTGTTGCTGGTGGGGGGCCGACGAAGTTTTGCCTTCACGTTGGCCGGGGGGTCGCAGGACCTGCACCCAGCCCGGTGGTCGGCCTGCTTGCCTGCCGCCGCACATGCGTAACAATGCGGCGCATTCCGGCACTCAGCAGACCTATGACCGGGCTTACCACACTGGTAGCAGTGGTCGCTGCGATCCACCTCCGCGGCACAGAAGGCCCCCACGTGGTGCCCCACGTGGCAGCGGTAGCACCGCAGAGGTCTGGGCTCCAGCAGTTTTACCTGGGCGGAGACCCAGCCCACAAGAAGCCGTCGGCCCTCACTGGTGATGGCCTTGGCCGCCGGCACGGGGCAGCTTACCGTGACGGCTCGCATGCCCGTGCTGTCAACGCGGATGGTGCCCGCCCGAACCTGTTCGGGCGTGCAACCGCCCACCCTGACGATGGCGGCCACCACCTCGTCCACCTTGACTGAGTCGTCCAGGCCCATGATGCGCATGTCGATGCACTTGGTGGGCCTGGACACTCGGGCCTCCTCCGCACTGAGGGCCACCCTAATCTTGTCGGCCAGGATGTCAGCGACACTGGCCGAGCCGGGGACCTCAAGAATTCGGGCCCCCGTTAGGGTCTGCCTTATGCAGAAGCCCCCAGGCACTCCGAGCTCGTCAAGGTGGGGCACCACCGCCCGCCTTGCCTTCTCCATGACGGCGTCATAATTCGCGCCCTTCTTACCCGCTTCAGGCTGTAGTGTGATCACTACAGCCTCGGATTTCGAGGCGCGAAGTCTCGCCGCCATGGCCCGCTTTCTGCGCTCTTGGCGCTTCGCACGCTTCTTGGCCGCCCTGCGCGCCTTGCCCGCGCTTTTCTTGGCGCCGACGACCGTCCAGTCGGCGCCAGACGATGGATCTTGAGGCGGGGGAGGCGGCAGGCGCGACCGAGTCGCCGCCACCGCGATGGGAGCGCCCGCTGGCCTAGCAGCAGCAGGCGCCACACCACCCCTCGTGGGAGGAGCGGCTCGCGCCGGACGCTGCCTAGTCACCGGGGCTGGCCTCGCAGGCTCCGGCGCTGAGGCCCTGCGCCCGGCTTGCCCCAACGGGCCCGCCTTGGGCGCAGCAGCCGTGGCCGCAGCGGCAGCGGCGTAAGTTGCCGCTTGACGCTGGCCGGAGGTCGCCAGTGGAGGGCGCAAAACTATACCCTCCAGCAGGGACAGCTGCCGCTGGATCTGCAGCTGGAACTGCTGCTGCTGCTGAAAGGCAGCTAGCTCTGACCGCACCAGCGTCAGCAGCTGGTTCCCTGCCTCAGGCTGGGGCTGGGGCCGACTTTGTCCCTGCCCCTGCCCGGAACCCCCTCCGACGGCCTCCCGCCGAACGGCTCCAGGGCCCGCGGGCCCGGCCCGAAGCTCAGCTTGGAGCTCGGCCCGCAGCTTCGCCACACTCTTGTCCAAGGCCTTATCGAAAGCCTCGGACAAAGAGGTGGCGTGCTTCAAAACGGTCTTCTCTTTCGAGGCCCGTTTTGCGACCCTCTTGCGGCCCATGTCGCGCAGCGCCGCGACCATTAGCTCGCCGAAGGACCTGCGGGCCTCTTCGGCGGAGTCCGCCTCAGCGTCTGGCGCGCCACCGGACTGACGCGGCGGGCGCTCCCCAGCGCTGACCGCACCAGGGTGGCGTCCTTCCGCAGCAAGCTTTTCAGCTCGCTGAGCGGACTCCTGCGCAGTGAGCCCCCTGCCTCTCCCTCGGCTTTGGCCCCCACCGCGACTGCCGGTGGGGATTTTTGGGGCCGAGCCCTTCCCATCATCGGAGGACGACTGCCCGTCCTCCGATTTGGTGCGCTTCCGGAAGGAACGCGAGTCCCTTCCGGAGTTGCCCACCAACTCTTCCTCCGCCTCCGAGCCTGAGCTCCTTCTGGACGCAGCGTCGGACTCCGACCGCTCGTCACTCTCAAAAAAGTTTTTGGTGAAAAATTGGCTGTTCATGCTGTTCCCACGAGTATACTACAATCTGTACTTGCTCAAGTTTAGTGGTCCGCACTAGAGACTAATTTAGCTACCCATTAGTCAAGCTAACAACCTCCCTCACGGTGCGCCGCCGCTTGGAGGTTTGGGGTGATTTTTTATAGAGGTTGTCTTCCTCGCGGCCCGGGCGGTTAAGCCAAGGCCCTCGACCCCCATCGAAAGTCAGAAACATGACCTTGGACAATCTTTGGGGCTACGAGTCTAGCGGTGGCAGAAGGAGGAGGAACTCTTCCTCCTGCCTGCCCGATGGCAGGGTGAGTGCACACCGAGCCCGCTCTTACCTCGTCACTGTGCCCTCTGCTAAATCAGAGGGACACGCGTTGAGGCGATCCTCCCAACAGAATATTCGCAAGCGGCCATCGAGCACCCTTAGGCAGGGATTGCCCAAGGGTGGGTCGATGGCGGCCTCCCGGGGTGCACCGTCCCGCAGACTGGTCTTCCCTCCGGACGTGTCCGCAAGGGAACTCCAGCCTGCGGGCGCTCGAGGAGGTTTTCTGTCATGGCACCCCAAGTTAGGATGGTAAGACGATAAGCACCTTTGCCTAGAGGAAGCATATTCACTCTTGACTTAAAGATCCTAAAGTTATAGTTATCAGGAAAAACAAAATCTAGTAGTAAATTAAACTTTTTAACTGTATGTAAACTTTTTCTTGATGTGCGGAATTTATTTTTCGAACGAGTTATTGCAACCCTAAAATGCAAAGGGTTCCAGAAGAAACAAGGTAGGTTGCAGTCAGTAAAAGTCTCCTCTCATAGAGTGAAAGTTTTATTTGACTATTTCATAGATAAAATCATAATTATGGCAGTATTTTTGTCATCATCATTTCAGCCGATAGACGTCCTCTGTTGCGGATAGGCCTCTTCCACGTGCTGCCACAATACAATGACCGATCCTGTGCGTCTCGCACCCATCGAATTCCAGCAGCTTATTATAATTTGTGCTTTAGAAATGTACTTACATAAACTCTATAGGGCATGGGTCACCAATTATTGTCATCAAGGTTTGTTTATGGTTGGAAAAATCATTTAATGACAAATCCCGCCCTTGGGCGAAGCGGGAAATAGTGTCAGACTCTTACTGACTAAACGACCCACCCCATTCCTTCGTAGCCTTCACACCAGGGTCGGACTGGCGGGCCCTATACGGACCACGGTCCGCCATTTGGTGACACCTAGACATCGGGTGCATACCTCCATCCTTTTTTCTCGCTCACACGCTTGACATTTTAACATTATCATGGTAAAGTCTGATCCTGATCTGATTGGGCTTTTTGTTTATTTTTAGGTGAGTAAAAATCATCCAATGACATCTCCACGCCCTTGGGTGAGGCGGGAGATATTGTCAGACTTTTCCTGATTAAAAACCCACCCGTCCCTTCCCGTTTGTAAAAGTGTCCAAGGCTTTGGACACTTTCATATTTACCCACGGCCCCATGAGGCTTCTACACTGCTAGGCCCCTACAGTTTGCTGACAACTCCTTGAGACACGCGGTAACCACAAAGGCTCGTGGGCAAAATGCAATATGGGGGCTCGAGTGGATAATCTTTTTGGGATTTACGATAGGACAGTTAATGAATGTTTACACTATAATGCAGATGATGATCTATCAGGACACTACTTACAAAATTAAGTTAAAAAAAATTTGCTAGTGGCAACCCTGAGCATAGCCCCGCCTATTAGTTCCTCAGCTCATGCTCAGAGGCGAAGTGGGAGCCAATTTGAGCTCAACACCACACACACACAAACAGCTGCAGTTGCACACAACACACACACCTGCGGGGGTGTGGCGATGTAAGCTCGTGTTTGCATTTAATGTTTAGCTCAAAATTGTTTAGTTTTCATAAGGCGTTGAATCTGAAGAGGACATGAAAATTTTTAAACAATTAGAGTTGAATTAAATACGTTTTTAATTTTTAAAGATTAGTAGAGATGTAGCCCATGTCAGCGTCATTTTTTTGTTTTTTTTTTTTTATAATGGGAATAAATCATCCAATGACAAATCTCGCTCAGTAAAAAGCCTAGACTCTGCTGAAGGGTCGAAGCGTCTGAAAGGAAGGCTCGGCCCTGGTAGAAAGCTAAATAAGGATGGGGTGGATTGTTTAGTCAATAAGAATCTGGAACTAAATCTGTACGTACTTTAAAATCAGATCAATCTTGCAAAGATCAACTTTCCGTTTACTGATTGAGCTGAAATTTTACAAACTTAAATATTATGTACATTTCGTGACAATACAATATTTATTTATTTATTTAAACTTCATGTACAGTAGTGGTACATAGGCGGACTTAATGCTACAAGGCATTCTCTACCAGTCAACCAATATCATGAAGACATGGAGCTGATCTGATGATGGAGCTGGATGGTGGCCATAGGAACTCCGTAATAATGGAATTGGAAGATGACCACAGAAACTCGCTAATACAAAAAAAAAATATCCTAATGTGTTTGTAGTTTTTGGAAAGATCTTAATGAGCATTTATTACGAAGATATATACGGAAACATATTTTCATTGAAAACTTTGTTTTTAAGCAAGCTTTTGTTCCCAACTGTACCCAACAAATCAGTGTATATACAAACAATCACACAATACCAGTTCCTCCCGCAAGTCGGTTAACAGACGTTAAAATTAAAGATACAGGATAAATATGCACAGAGCTGTCAATAATTTCAATAAATATGGCGAACAACTATAACTTTAGTTTTGTGTTGGTTTAATTTGTTCGCCCAAGTAAATTATTGAGCTTTTGTTAAAGGAATAATGTTTATTTACGAAGTTTTGTGGCGACTTCAGAAAGGTATTTGCAAAGTAAAAGCTGACTTGAAAATGTTTTTTGAAGTCAGCACTCATCCAATCTACACCAATATAATAAAGAGGTAAAGTTTGTTTTTTTGTTTGTAGGAGGTAATATCTGGAACTACTGGTCCGATTGGAAAAAAATTAGAACAATAGAAAGCTGCTTTACTCTTGAGTGACTAACTGACTGACTATAGGCTATATTTTATGTACACGGGTGAAGCCGCTGGCAAAAGCTAGTATATAATATACCAGCTTCTGCCCGCGACTTCGTCCGCGGAAAATTTGTGAGACAAAAGTTGTGATAGCTCGGTTAATATCCATGTTATATAAATAATTTATAGCCTATATCACTCAGGAGTAAAGCAGCTTTCTACTACAGCATATTTTTTTCCAATCGAACCATTAGTTCCAGAGATTACCTCCTACAAACAAAAAAACAAAAAAATAAACTTTACCACTTTATTATATTAGTGTAGATTACACAACTATCACAAAACGTGGTCTAGTCCCAAGCTAAGCAGAGCTTGTGTTATGGGTACTAGACAACTGATAAATATACTTATATACATATTTCTAAATACATACATATTTTAGATAAATTACACCCAGACACAGAACAAACGATCGTGCTCATCACATAAACATTTGTCCTGGGTGGGAACCAATGATAGCCAACCAATAACCAATGATAACTCCCGCCCTTGGGTAGAGCAGGGGATATTGTCACACTCTTACTGACGAAACTGCAAATCCTATTTCTACGTTGCCTTTATACCAGGGCCAAGCTTTGCTTTCAGACACGAACCCTAGGCCTCAGTTAACTTCGACCCTTCTGAAGGGTAGGGATCCTTCAGAAAGGTCGTAGGGACGACCAGACGGCGACCCGCGTCCGCGGTGACCAAAAATCGTTGTTCGTCTGCAGGATGAATTGAATTGTGGCTGAGCTTTCCTTTCAGACGCGAACCTTTGGCCCCAGAAAGCTTCTACCCTTCTGCAGGATCCCTACGTGGCTTAAGGATGGTTGATTTTTTGTTATAAAAGTAGATCTTGCCAGCTACTTCACTCGTGTGATTGTAAAAAATTGTCCCAAATGAAGTCTCTTCAAAAAAAGATAAAAAGTCTATGTAAGTATAGACTCACAAAGACTTTTTATCCCACATTATTATTATTTTTTCAGCCTTAGTTTCAGGGCCACTGTTCTGCTTTCGCATCAACCCTTGGCCACAGAAGGCTGCTACACATTTACATTGACGACATTAGTGCAAGTTTGACGTTCACGCAGTGTAAGAGCGCTGTAAGTTTTAAAAGTTTTGTTAGACGACATAATGCCAATGTAGCGCTGCAGCGGACTTTGTATAAGTATTTTCTACCAGTCCATCTTAGTACGAATCTACTTATAAGAAAATTGTCGACACCATCGTCTGAATAAAGTACTTATTATTATTAAACTAAAATTATTTAAAAAGCTACAAAAACCTCTTCTGACCTCTCAAAACCCCCAATACAAGCTCCAAATTTGTTAACAACCCGAAAATAACTCATGTTCCGCGCCCCAGGGTAACTTCATTAGATCATTATTTTATGGGCCCCAAATTTGGGCATTAAAACCTATTATTTGGGCCAATATCAGGCCAATTATGGGCCTTCTCGGAATGCCGATGATTTGTATCGGTAGGTATGCGCTGATTTAAAAACTAGCCTTGGATGGGCGTGAGACGGGGGCAGAAATAATTGTATTTTGGTGCTTGTTAATTTATTTTAAGGGTAAATTGGAGTCGAAAGTTGCTTTGTATTTGCACTGGTTTCGCAATCATCATAGTACTTACACCTAATTTATGCCTACGTTAGAATGTCAATAAAAATATAGTTTTGAATAGAAAACTTGGTTAACATTATTTTTTTTATTTATAACGGTCTTATAAGTTTTCAAGATATTTTGTTTCAAGGGGTCATTAAGCAATGCTACAGTTTTTTTTTTTTTTTATTTCTAAGTGATGCAAACGTGGATGTAAAAATGTTCAAGATTATATTTTTAAAATGGTTCATACAGAAATACGTTTATATTTTCAGGACACTTACAATTCAAAGGGTATTTTTTAAGTTAGATAAAAATCATTCAATGACAACTCCTGCCTTGGAGTGGAGCAGGAGAGATTGTCACCTTTGGTCGGTGCGGGAAACTGTCAGTCTTTTACTGACTAATGAACCTACCCCATTCCTACATTGCCATATATTGCAGGGCCAGAGCCTTCCTTTCAGACACCAACCCTTGGCCCTAGTTAGCTTCGACCCTTCTGCAGGGTCCCTACGGTTTGCTGACAACTCCTTGAGGCGTGCGGGAACAGTGCGTGACGTCGACGACTGGGCTTGATCTGGACTGTTACCAGGGTCATACAGAAGCGTCATGGTTTTTACAATATTTGCAACTTCAAAGGGTCATATAGTAATGACATAGTTTTAATAGTAGTTTTAACTTCAACCGCCTTCTCAAAACATGGCTTAAGGCAGAGATATAACATGGAAGGTTTTTTTTTTTAAATTGCTATAAACTAGTGCTTGACTGCGATCCCACCTGATGGTGAGCAGTGATGCAATCGTTGATGGTAAGGTGAACTAGTTTATTAAGAGCCTATTCACTCTAGCCTTGAAGACACCTAAATTATAATCGGACAGCAAATGGTTTTACTTATTTATCACGAACAATTTAAATTGTATTTGATACATTAGTTAAGTACTATCGAAGACAATTCTACCTGACCACCGTTAAGTTCATTTTTGCTTGCACTCGAAACGAAAACTTCAAAGGTTTTGATTTGACGTCGCGCCATGCCAGGATTGAAGCGACATTATAGAAAGACAATCGGTATGCGAACGCCGGCGTTCTATCGGGGCTAAAGAGTTTAAGTAATCAGGCAGAAATGACCGCTATAGTACATACATCCTCTGGATCAACATTAAAAGGGAGACTATCAAACAAGGCTGACCCAGGCAACTGAGCTGGAATGAAAGTAAGAAAAACAAAAGCATGGCGGCTACAGCCAGTAATTAGCGCAGCGTAATGCTGAGCATCACGCTGCGCAAGCGCTGCAGGTGTAGAGATAGCAGAACAAGATAAATTATAATCAATACTGTTTGTAACATAATGATTATTTGAATTTATTTAGTATAATAATTTGACATTGATCATAATAAATACTATAATTTAATAGATTATTATTTTAGCATTTGTATTTTATTATTATAAGTAAACTAATTTCAATGTTAATTACGCGGGTTTTTGACTCACTCAGCTGATCTTCATGTTGCGTAAATTATTTTTTTTTTTTTTAAATTAATTTAAGTTTTTAAAAAAAGTACTTTATTTTTTAATTTTACTTTGACAAATCGACCCTCCATGGGATTAAAACGATCATTTATTTAGTCTTGTATATTACATATTTTATTCATATCTCTATATCTCTAAATTGTCATATCATAGATTTTTACCCACAAAAAAACCCCACTGGGGATGAACTTACGTAAAATCCATTCTTAGCGAATGCTTACACCCTATAACAGGAGTGGCCAACTTAATTGGACACATGGTCTACTGTTTACTAACTAGACTCTGCAAGATCTACCAATTACAAAATCAATCTATTATTATTTACGTACCACAACTAGACACAAAGTTTAGATAAATTTAACAATACAAATGACATGGACAGCGAGTTCAAATATTTTTACACAAAGTTTCGGTAAAAAAAAAACTGTCAAATTATGCGAAAAATCAGGTAAACGAAGAAAAAAGAAAGAAGCAAACCCAAAAATATCAACAGACTTTTTTTTGATAAAGAAAACGAGTTGATAAGGTAATACATATGTAATGCCCCACGATATAGTCCTGCTAGCCCAAAAGTAAATATATTATTGTTGGTTAAGATCGACTGGATTAACTGCTGAGATCGACTAGTCGATCGCGATCGACCGGTTGGCCATCCCTGCCCTATAAGGAACCTACCTGCCAAATTTTAAGTTTGTAGGTGTTATAGTTTCTGAGATTTTGTGATTAATCTGTGAGTGTTATTTCGCTTTTATAGGTACACTAGCCTTCAGCCGGCAGCTTAGCCCGCGTGAAAGTAGGGTTTTACATACAAACTTTACACCCCATTACATCCGTTTAGAAGCTGGATTTTGAAAAACCCAGTCTTAGTGTTACCTACGTCATAAAAGGAAGCCTTGTGCAAAACTTCACGCTCCTAGGTCCAGTAGTTTTGGCTGTGCGTTGATATGTCAGTCAGTCAGTTTCTTCTTTTATATAATATAGACATAGATTTATACGAACTTAGATACTTAATAATTTATTCATTATAATGCAATTGAATAACTTACTAGCTTTTGACAGCGGCTTCACCCGCGTACATAGAATACATATAGCCTATGTCACTCAGGAGTAAAGCAGCTTTCTATTGTTGTTAATTTTTTTCCAATCGGACCAGTAGTTCCAGAGATTACCTCCTACAAACAAAAAAACAAAATGCCGGCATAGCAGTCAGGGCCACTAACCACTATATGGTTAGTGGCCCTGACTGCTATGCCGGAAGTTGTGAGTTCGATTTCCACCCAGGACAAATGTTTGTGTGATGAGCACGACCATTTGTTCAGTGTCTGGGTGTAATTTATCAATTCTAGCTTTTGCCCGCGGCTTCGCCCGCGTGGTATTGGGGTTATGGTTTCCGGAATAAAAAGTAGCCTATGTCCTATTCCGGAGTGTATCGTATGCCTGTGCCAAATTTCATCCAGATCCGTCCAGCCGTTTTGGCGTGATTGAGTAACAAACATCCAAACATCGTAACTTTCGCATTTATAATATTAGTAAGATATGTATGTATTTAGAAATATATAAGTATGTTTATCTGTTGTTAAGTACTCATAATAACTCTGCTTAGCTTGGGACTAGACTGCGATGTGTGATAGTTGTGGAATCTACATCTACACTAATATAATAAAGAGGTAAAGTTTGTTTTTTTTGTTTTTATGGTTTTTTGTTTGTAGGGGGTAATCTCTGGAACTACTGGTCCGATTGGAAAAAAATTAGCAACAATAGAAAGCTGCTTTACTCCTAAGTGACTTAGGTTATATTTTATGTACGTGGGCGAAGCCGCTGGAAAAAGCTAGTATATTATATTAAAAAAAAAATGTTCCCACTGCTGGGACTCAGGCCTCCTGTCTAGAAGAGGGAATGGACCATAATCAACCACTCGGACCCAGTGTGGATAGGTGGATGTCAAATCACAGGTTTTCGAATTTTTGTTTTAAGGACATGCCGGTTTATTTTGGCTTGTAATTTAATGGATACAAAAAAAAATGGTTACAAGCAAAAATTTACAATCCCAAATTAATAATGTTTACAGTTCTCTATTTTTTTAATGAATAAAAAAAACTTATAGCGATTGCTGCTTTTTCTAAGTCTCAGCAAAATCCCAGAAAATATGAAATAGCCTTTTTTAAAACGGGCTGTTTTGAAATATTTTTGGATTGCCTTGCAATTAATTATAAGTAAAATCAAATAAACTTTGTATTACGTTCTTTATTTTTTTGAAATTCGGTATTTAGTAATTTCTTTTTGTTTTATATTTTCTGTATTATTGCTGTATTTATAACTATTATTTGTAGTCCTTAGACTATTATTTTTAGATCCTCCAAAATGCAAGATTTTTGTTTAAATAGAAATTCATTAAATAACTTTTTCTGGGCGGAACAACTTCTACTGACTAAAACTCACCTGTGTTCCTTCATTAGCCCTTGACATCCCAGGACAACGGCAACTCTTTCAAAGACACGTTACAACTGAAACAATTAATACCAACATTAGCATAATGTTCACTTCCCACTTACTCACAAAATTAATTCACGTTTCAAAGAAAGTCCCATTTAAATTCACGTCGGCTAGTGTTGTGCGGCTATCGATACGGGGCGTGTCCACATATAACTCACGGGCTATTACTGCTCCACAGCATTAACAAATATTTAAACATATTATACACGAGCAAAAAACGTGCGCGCGCAGCCCCTTATGACGTAACAGCACGTTTAAAAATGGAACGCTTTTTTTATTTTTTTGTAATGTGCGTGCTGAGTGTACTGGTGTTTGAATTTCGAAGAATAATGGGAATTTTGAAATTGGAATTCGAATTTTGAAATTATGGTGATGTTTCTAATCAAATTATTTCAGTAAGTTTGCAAAATACTTTGTTTTTAGTTCCAATTGTAGTCATTTTTATTAACAACATAAAAGTTAAGATACCTTATATATCATACAATAGAATCGAGAGAGACCTCAAGTTAGCTCATTTGCCAAATCTGACAGCCGATATCCTATCGCCAATTAGTCAGGAGACTTAACCCCTAATAATGGGATCAGGAGAAAATAAAGAAGATACAACATACTGCTTAAAATTCAACTCACTCGCTAATAAGCCGATAAACCCAAAACTTAATAATAAAGTATCAATTTAAACAAAAAATCTCAATAATTCTAAGAACCACATTTGCACCTTATGCACCATTTAATCACCGAGCCACCCCAAAAAAACATTGATTAATCACCAATACGATATAAACGACCAATAATAAACGCGTTAACTAAAAAATCATTACGGAACCCTTTCCAATACGAAAATAAAGGCATGCCCACATAATTGGGGCTCGAACAAATTTCATTGATATTCCGTGATGTGAAAAAAACACAAAACGAGTTGTCGATGAGATGTGTTCTGGCCCGATATTCTGAGAACGATTCTACAAATTTACCTTTACACTCTCATTGCACCTTAGTAACAAAAACATAAGAATCGATTTCGAGAGTCTTGCCTTTAAAAATAATTTGGTATTTTTATAATAGGCCACTTACGAGCAGCGCAAATCGCCAAGAATTGCTTCGTCTCAACAAGGTGTCAATTTGGTAAAGTTATGAAAGTTTTCGTTTCTGAGAACTATTTGTTTTAAAGTTACGCCCGTGGTCGTTCAGGGGTTTATTATGTGCATTGATTGCGTCCATGGGCGTCGGAGCGTGTTTTATTGAATGCGAACGTCGATAGAATCGATTATGAATTGGTGCTGATGTTGTGGTGGCGCTTGTGAGTTGCGATTGTCATGTGAGATGCGTGGCGAAAATAGACTTTTATAGTCTTGTGGCTGGTTGTGTTGGTTTTTTGTTCTGGGGACAAAAAAAACGCGTTTTAAATCTATAAATGTATCTTTAGAAATAAAATTATCTTTGTTTTAGCTTCTTGTCTTACTGTTGCCCCGTGCACTAGCTTATAGCACTATGTGAAATAAAATATTTTGACTTTGATATTGTGTAATAAGTTTAGTAAGTGGATAAAGGATAGAAAAAAAAGTTTAAATTTAATTTCTTTTGGACTTTCATATTATGTACCAAATTTTTATTTAATTAAAAAAGAATCAAACTAGGTGAGGCCGGTGATTTTCTAGCTCGATACTCTGAGTTAAAACATCAAAATAAAAGAAGAAGAAAAGTTCTAACATTAACTACTTAATACTTTTTTTGTTATTTAGTGGTATTTAAATGATTGTATGATGAGCAGGTATTTTATTCTTATTGAGTTTCGTAGTGTTGGAAGGCCTCCCACAAGGTGGACCGATGACCTGGTCAGGGTTGCTGGAAGCCGATGGATGCAAGACGCACAGGACCGGTCTTTGTGGCGGCGCTTGGGGGAGGCCTATGTCCAGCAGTGGACGTCTTTCGGCTGAAATGATGATGATGATGATGATACAATCATTTGTCCTAGGTGGCAACCCACGAGCTCTGGCATAGCTATCAGGACCACTAACCACTAGACCAACAAACCAGTCAAACATAAATTAAAAAGCTTCATTTTATGAGGTGCCAATAATAATATTACATAACCACACAAAAGCAATTAATAATAAATTTACAAACATCGATACTTAAATAATTCGCTTATCGACTTCACCCCAACTCTAAACCGAAACGAGATTTATATCATATCATTATGCATAAAATATTTCTTTTAAACGTATAATTAGTTAATATTAATATTTTAAATTATATATTTTGTCCCGACGTTGGCTGTGATATTAATGGCAGGCTCGTTTGCTTTATTTATAATTATCAGCTCTTTAATGAATTCTGTTAACGGAGAGTTTATGGTAGAGAAGTCATGACAGCTCTCCGTCCGGATTAAGAAACATTATAAGTTAATATTTTTGTTGTTATTTGGGAGAAATTATAGTGTTGTGTTTATTTATTTGAGAGTCGCACAAATAAACGTGAGATAACTATTGATATTTATTATTTATTTTGTTTCAAACCTACGCAAGTTGTGTCAATATTTGTAATAGATATTAGACTTTTTTAGTTTTTTTTTACTGAGAGTTATAGTACAAGGAAAATTTGTTGAATCATTTGCTCTGGTCTTTTTTTATGGTGAGAAAAATCATCCAATGACGAATCCCGCCCTTGGGCGAAGTGGCAAACAGTGTCAGACTCTTACTGACTAGGTAAACCACCTACCCCATTTTTACGTAGCCAGAGCCTTTCTTTCATACGCGAACCCTTGTCCACAGTTGGCTTCGACCCTTCTGCAGGGTCCCTATGGTTTGCTGACAACTCCTTGAGGCGCGCAGGAAAAGTGCATGACGTCGACGACTGGGCTTGGTCCGGATGGTTACCAGACGATTGGACGATTGACACCCGAAAATTGATTATCTCGTTACACAAGTTGAACCATCAAATCACGACAACACCTCCATCAAAGTAGAAGACTGCGATTTCATAACCATAGCAAATGTTTCAAGTTATTTTCTGCGTATTATATCTTTTAGTAAATTGTTAATGCTATTTCTAAAATCAAGTCACATCATCATCATCAGCCTTTTTAATGTTCCCACTGCTGGGACACAGGCTTCCTCTCTAGGAGAGGGAATGGGGCCATAATCCACCACACGGGCCTGGTGCAGATTGGTAGATGTCACATGTCTTCGAATTTTTGGTTCTAGGACATGCCGATTTCCTCACAAGCAGTGGTGATGAAATAAACTACACAAAGTACTGCGCCTGGCTAGGCTTTAACCCGCGTCTTACAACTCTTAAGTCGGGGCCGTTACCACTTGGCCACCACTGCTCTCAATCAAATCACAAATGAAGCTTTATTTTTCAATACAGGAAAAAGATTAATCAAAACGGAGATTCCAAATTAACCGCTCGTGTACGGTTTTAAAACCAACATCAGCAAAGTACAAACAATCTCTGCTTACTCCAAAAAGAAAATGGCGTGAAAATATGCAGATAAGTAAACACACACGCTCATATACCAAACTTTACTGCAAAATGTCTGCACTTATACCCATTAACTCACGAACACTTCTCAAGACAACCCCTAAAATTTCGCACAATTACCCTTTATGTGGGTAATTTGCGATATACTGGCAACACTGGTCGGTATTACCCCATAACGATCACAAATCTACACTTGCTGATCACAAACAAATATCTCTTTAACATTTTGCGGCTTAAATACTTTTTTAACTGCAAATTTAATTTTGTCGAAGTCAAAATTTGTTAAGATCTTGCTACGTGATTTTGAACTCAATTTTCATGAAGTTAGAGTTTCAAATAGTTTTGTGATGATTACTGGCCATCAGCAAACATCGAGTTAGCACCGGGCCATTATTGAATTTACTTTATATAATAATGGTTAATCACCAGAATGCATCGTTCGATGCTGCCTTGTTACTGAGAGCAATAGTGATGTGGTATGCTTTGCGGGTATCGATATCGATAAATTAATGTTACACTAGACTAAGTAATGGAATGGAATGTTTCAAAGACTAGGCAATATCCATTTAGAATAGATAGTAGTTGCTTTCAATAAGGTTTTAATATTTTCTCAATATATTTATAAATGATATTCTAGTCATATGAATTCAACCTCATAGCTGAACACGTGAATATATTTTATGGCATTCTGAGTGATTTTTGTTTTATATAGTACCTACTCTTTAATTTATTATGGTTAGGTTAGGTTAGTAAGTTAGTAATTATAAATTAGTAGTAAGAAACCTCAATATCGATTTGGATTAGTCGGGATTTAAAAAATAGAATTATAATATATTTGTAGTGGAGTGATTATTTGATGATTTTCCAGAACTGGCCTTCTAACTGCACCTAATGATTTTAAAACAAAACTAATATTTTTTGTTGCAATAATATTTAATAAGAAGAAGCTAGAAAAATAAAAAAAGCTTACTTCTACTAGGAAAACGGTATTTTTTGAAAGAGTTACATTAAAATCTGGCGTTACATAAAAATAGTATGGGCTAAATTGAATTATTAAAAATAAAATTAGTTACCGTAGCACACGTAATTGTGTTGTGTTCTGATTTCCCTCTTCATTAAAAAATAATTGCTGATTAAACAACATTGTTTTGTGTAACCTCACAACCACTAAGTAACAGTAACGATAACATATATGGATATTACTGTACAGTTTTCTTCTAAGTTTTTTGTTGACTGTTTGCAATAGTTTATAGTTTATTTCGTATCTTCAAATTCCTTAAAATCACAAAGAATGATCGGTTGTCAGTTAAATAAAAATTCTGTTGTAGAAAAAGAAAAATAAATGCTCATCTATATAGCACATAGATCTATACATATGTATAAAAGGGGAAACTGACTGACTAACATATCAACGCACAGCCGAAACTAATGGGACTAGGAGAGTGAAATTTTGCTCAAGGCTTGCTTTTGTGACGTAGGCGAACACTAAGAAAGGATTTTCCAAAAATCACTTACAAACTTTGTACACACGTTTAAACCCTTTAGGAGAGGGATAAAACGCGTGTTCAAAGTTTGTGCTAAAACCTATTTTCACGCAGACGAAGCCGCTGGCAGAAAGCTAGTAATTATACAATTCACATAGTTAAACCCACCATATATTTTTGTGATTTAGTGTAAGAAATTCTACCAGTTCGTCAGTCATCTTATCCCAAGTTATTCACCAGTGTCTAAACAATTTGGACACAGTGGTTTGAAATAAAGTATTTATTATTATATATATATATAAATAAGGACAAAGATAGATATATTAAACTTTATTGTACACCAAAAAGTTACAGAACTTATACAAAAACTTAAATCTATGGGTACAAAGCTCAATCCATCGACATCCTCAGTTTATCGACACATCCCCACAGTGACCGCCGGCGGCGGCTGGGCGCAGGGCGTGGCACTCATTCTCCCGCCGTAATTTATACCCGCATCGTTAAATAATACCGCTCACACTTGCCACTTTCCTGTACCATAAACACGCACCCATTTTAATTAAGCTTTCATTAGTTTAGATTCAAGATATAAACCTTTAAGTTTAAACAAGCTAGCTGAAGTTATGATGATCGTTTTCGAAGCCTTTACTAATTATGTTGAGATTAGAAAATGTGAAATGGCCGCCATTAAATCTTAATCAATAGGATGTAATATGAAGTTACGACATGCGGTCGTAACTTTACTTCTTAGTTCTTACCAACATCCTATTGATTCGAAAGATTTACTTCTTCTTCTTCTTCAATCAATGGATTCGATTTCCCTCAAAGTTTTTAGGCCCAGTAGGTTGTCATTTTTATAGCCGCGTCAATGGATTTTTTGAGGCTCTCCAGGGTGAATTATACAGACTTTTTGGGCACTCTAATATGTCGGCTAAAAACTAGTATTTTACATAGAGCGACTGCCTATCAGGCCGCAACCCAAACTAAGGCATAAAAGAAACAGGGTAGGTTTTTAGTCAATAAAAGTCTGAAACTATCTCCCGCTCCACCCAAGAGCAAGCTGTCATCACATCCGAATTCATTAGTTACCGAATAAACGTGTCTTTTTTTCAAACAAATACTTCACAATTTCTTTCGATTAATAATATTAGATTACCATTAAAAAAAACTCAGTTATTGGGCAATACGATACTCCTTGGATAGACTGATGGTCAGACTGTCTGGCGTTTGACAACTTGAAACAAATGTGAAAGATCTACGAATGACAATCGCTAATAACGGCTTTACGCTCTTTCGTAGAAAAGCACTCGTGCTTTTTGAATTGGTAAAATCACATTGGTATTTGCCTGGTTTCAACGCCGTAACCTCATATTTATTTCATATTAGCTGAACTTGCAAACTTTGTACCGCCGAATAATGAATGTTGTCATACCTTTCAGAAAGTCGCTTTCCATCAGGTGAGA
Organism: Mythimna loreyi; assembly: GCA_029852875.1. Classification (NCBI taxonomy): domain Eukaryota; kingdom Metazoa; phylum Arthropoda; class Insecta; order Lepidoptera; family Noctuidae; genus Mythimna; species Mythimna loreyi. Next base: position 16,676,944 of record CM056800.1, read on the forward strand.
TAGCGGTCAAGCGCGAACCTATAATCAATAAAAAAAATGGTATAATGATAACACCATCTACTGATATTACCAGCATAATTTCAAATTTTATTTTAATTAGAGATGGCGTTGCATTTGGATTTTTTTTCATGAATTTTTCCATTTCCTCACCTTTTAAACCTTTCCTGAAGTATCACGAATATTACAAGACCAAAAAAGTTTACATTAGTCTAGCAACAGTTCTCAACAGCTATTAATTTTTATTATAAAAAGAGATTTTGAATTTGAACTCATCATCATCAGCCTAGCGTAAGTCCCGGTTGCTACCTTGGCTTTCACCTCGGTGCCCGGGGTCCGCTTTCCTGCCTAGTCTTCTCCACTTCGCTCGGTCTTTTGCATCCTCTGCCTTAAGCCCATTAGCACGCATATCGTCCCTTACGACGTCGATCCAACGCCTCTTAGGCCTACCTCGTTTTCCGGGTCCCGGCGGAGGCGGCATGGCGAGGCATCTGTTACCCACGTAGTCTGCCGGTTTTCGTAAAACGTGGCCATACCAGCGTAAGCGACCCTCCTGCAGTTTATCCGCTATGTCACGGACCCGAAGGCTGCCCCGGATGCGGGAGTTCTTAATGCGGTCTTTCCGCGAAACTCCAGACATCCAGCGCAGCATATTCATTTCCGTGACACGCAGGCTTTGCTTATGTCGCTCAAGTACAGGCCACGCTTCACTGCCATACAAAAGGACAGGCCTAATGATGGTCTTATAGACCTGTCCTTTGAGCCTAACCGGCATTTTGGGGTCACAGATAACCCCCGCCACCTCACGCCATTTCGCCCAGGCCGCCGAGATACGTGAGTCGACGTCGCAATCGACGTCCCCGGACTCGTGGAGCACCGATCCCAAGTACCTGACCTGTTCCGTGCGCTCAACTGTGTCTTCGCCAATGCGAACAGGAGCAGCGTTAGTTGTGTTACAGGCCAAGTACTCGGTCGGATTTTGAATTTGAACTATCATAAGAAAATTCTACTTACTGCCAGTAATGTATTTATTTACGAAAAAAACAAAGATCCAAGTTTTATGTTACACTGTTTTTAAATTACTAATACACTACCTCACAAGATAAGTATTACATTCAGTCCCACATATTACCATCACACTTTGGCCACAAGCAGGAAATATGTTACATTGTTGGGAAATTCCCACCATTTTCCCACAAGTTATACTTATGACAGATGCCTGAAGGTATAAATAATATTATTGGCTTGTACATGTCCTACAAATAAGGTGTGTTCTCATAGGGAAGGAATAAGTATATGTCAAAGTATGGGTTGCATTTCCCAGCTATTAGCTATGATCAAGGCTAAGGAAATGTGGTTCATGAGGCTTTTTGTAATCTGTAGAATGTATGTTGCGTTGAGTAGTGTTGAGCGGGCTTAAGGGTGGATAATAGTGGATATTAGCCGAACGTTGGGTTGTCGGATGTTACAACAGAGATGGCAGAATCAAGACACCTAATTCCCGTGCACACTCTCCAAAATCGAAAGGCTGGTTAATCTGAGCCTGTGCTTTAGGCTTTGAAAATTGAAATTAACCAAATCTCGACGAATTTTCAAAGGTATGTGTTGCTGAAATGTGTTCTGTCGGATCAATACTAGTTTTACTTTTATTAGAGCAATGTGTAATTGAACTAGTGATTCAAAAATATCTAAATAATATATTTTCTTTTTTCTAATATGTAACTAAAAACCACAGGCATGGGCTTGCGCACGACGAACTGAGTAACTCAACGTCCGGTCACCATCCAGACTGAGCCCAAGTCGTCGACGGCTTAAAAGTTGTCTAAAACCGTAGGGGCGTAGCAGAGCCAAAACCTACTGGGACCATGGGTCATTTAAAAAGGAACCCCGGGGACCTGGAATGCGAGATAAATAAGGAATTAAAACGGAAGGATAAATAGGAGCGGATTTTAGTCAGAAAAAGTCTGACACACCCATTATACAGCGAGAAAAGTCATTGGATAATTTTCTAAGTAAAAAAAAATGTTACGAAAAAAGGCTTTAACTAGGGCAGATGTTTTAAAAAACCATTACAGGCAGTCTATAGTCTACTAAATTGGAAAATTATGAAACGGTACGCTTTTTAAAATCGAGTAATTTCATAGAATTAAGTTTAATCGTGAGACAAGTTTTGCTGTCATTATAAAGACATCAACGCGTGCAACCTTTCATAAACAGTTATTTTGTTTATTTAAACGTATGTATCATGTTTAAACGTATGTATCATGTTTAAAACGATTAACCGTTTAAAGTTAATAATAGTTGGTTAAATACTAGGTACGGGTTTAAGTTTCGTTTGCGTTGACAGTGTGGTTTGGTTAAACGTGTTATTAATGGATAGGGAGGTGCTTGTGTGTGCATGAAAATGTTGAGTCGTGATTATGATTTCACGTAATTTGTTTACTGTAACTGTTTATTAATTGTCTTACTGACTCAACAACGCCTACTTTTGTAATTTAGAAAGCTGATTTTCGTTCAAGGTTTTTGGTATGATTGCGAGGAATAATAACAATTTTTCTGAAAGAGTTGAAATTTTTTTATAAGAGTTCGTTATTAAAAAAAAAAAAACTAATAAGAATGAAAAATATTTTTTTGGTTGATGAATATAAGTATTTCTATCTCATCCTGAATATTAATTATTTACTATTAATTTCTATGTTACTCTAAATGCAAAGTGAACAAAACCCGAAGAAACATTGAAACGCATGAAATAAAAAACACAATTAACTATTCACAAAAACAGTATAATGGTAATATTTAAAATATTTTCTAAGGTAATTTTTGTACTTTCCAATTTAGATGTTCATAAAATAATTTCCATAAATTACTAATAATGCAGTTACTAACGCCATCTATGGTCATTAAACGGTACTGATGTTAAACAATCGATCGTTATGTTGAGTGTCCAGTTAACAGAAGTCGTAAATATATTATACAAATTCCATTTAAGCATACAGACAGATAGTTGGTTGTAAATTCATTATATATTCTTTTCAAGTTATTCATGATTGTAACATAAGCTTTTTATGTGGCAAATAAACCTATGTATATTTTTTTTTTATATACCAGCTTTTGCTCGCGGCAACAGATGAATGTGATAAATGAAGAACCGCTCGACTGATTTTGTGCAAACTTCACATAGACCATCTACTAAATAGTCCGAACAAAGCCTAAACATTGGGTATGGATGTTATTTTATAACTCAAGAACGGGCTCACCCGTTCTTGAGTTATAAAATAACAACGAAAAGTGGCATTGATTTTTATATATGTTTATTTAGTTTATTGAATTGTGCATATCTGTATATATAAAAGCGAAATACCACTCATTGATTAATGATGAAATCTCTGAAATGACTCGTATAACCAACTTAAAATTTGGAAGGTAGTTTTCTTATAGGCTGTAAACTTCCGAAGGGGTTGGAAGTTTGTATCGGAAAACCGACTTTCACGCGAGTGAAGCCGCTGGTCGAAATTAGTATTACAGAAGTGTGTTGTATTTTTTCTTAAGGTGGAAGAAATCATCAAATGGCAAATCCCGCCCTTGGGCAGAGCGGAAAATAGTCTCAGATTTTTACTGACTAAACTACCCAACCTGTTCTTCAGGGCCCTGGTGTTACGCTTTAGCATCAACTCAGGGTCACAAAAGGCTTCGACCCTGCTGGATTTCGAGTTTGCTGACAACATTACGATTCATTTGAATTTTTTTTTTATACTCACCTTTTGTATTTCTATCTTTTATTGCACTTTTGGTCTTGAAATATTCATGATACTCCAGGAAAGGAAGGAGAATAGAAGGAAGGAGGTATAAAGAAAATATGGGAAAATTCACAAAAAAGATCCGACTATTAGGCGGTACGAAGTTTGTCGGGTCTGCTGGAGCTATAAAAGCTACATCATTACAAAAGCTACATCATTAAAAAAGATACATCATTAAAAAAGCTACATCATTAAAAAAGGCAAAGGGTAAGGTAACAAACACTCCTTGCCTCTTTTCACTTTGCCTCTACACACTCAAAAGAACAAAAAAGATCGCTAGCACGAACTAACATAGCAACAAGAGAGTAACATATCCTGAGATGCTTGAGGAGTGGAGCAGTATTCCACAACTGTCAGAATAAACCTCGGTTGCAGCGTTAAAAACTTTAAAAGGCCTCCTACAAGATGGATCAGTGTCGCGGGTATCCGATGGATGCTAGACATACAGGACCCTTAATGTGGCAACACTCGGGTGAGGCCTATGTCCAACAGTTGACGTATGTCGGCTAAAATGATGATGAATGAAATCGGTCTCTAGATGGGTGAACATCTAAACATACAGAGATTCGTCCGTGCCTCAGAAAGCACGTGAAGTCATTGGAAAATTTTTGCTAAACTGGACCTATTTGGCGCAGCCTGTGAGACACACCATTTTATTTATTTTACCTTTTTCATCATATATGTCTGCATGTGGTTTCCGCATTGTGTGTGTCTATGTGTTCAATAAACTATTTTTCTTTCTTTCTTCAATGGTCGAACCTATTGGTCCCTGTTGTATCTATAGATCTTTGGCAGTAGTTATGAATAACCAGTAGCTAAGTAATCTGACACCAGTTTTACCATCAATCGTGTTACAATACTCGGCATTTAAATTGAATCAAATTGGTAACAAATTTTCAGGTTTCAATCGAAGTACGGAGCAGCGAAGGGTTACGCGTAACTATAGCTACGACGGCCATTTTAGTTCAACTAATTAGTAGAGTACTATAGATTTTCGGTTTCAGTCAAAGCCTGGGGTTGCGTATTATATCAACGGGTTCAACTTATTTAGATAGATATACTTTTTATGGCAGGTAGGTACACCATAAATACTATTTGGTATAATATTTGAAGCTTAAAACTAGTAAGGTGTGGAATTCCTTGCCGGAGTCGGTGTTTCCTGATGGCTACAATCCGGGTATCTTTAAGTCAAGAGTGAATAGGTTACTTCTAGGTAAGCGCGCTCCATCGTCGACCGCATCGTCGCTTTCCATCAGGTGAGATAGCGGTCAAGCGCAAACCTATAACCAATAAAAAAAAGGTGTTGTAATGGGCGGTCTTATAAGCGATTTTTTAAAAGCAACCTTTGAATGTGTTTGACAGAGGAAAAAGGTACACGGGTAGTTTACAGTACACTTATTTACCAGGTACAAACCCAACCAAATTGCTGAGTTGTAAACGTCACTCCACATAAAATACTAGTAGGTATATTTAGATGCATCTTATTATACATTGGAATATCTAGTTAGACTAGAAACCGACCCTAAGATTGGACGAAGGGTCGCAGCAGAAGAGTCGAAGCTAACTCGGGCCAAGGGTTTGCGTCTGAAAGGAAGGCTCTGGCCCTGGCACAAAGAAACGTCAGATCGAGGTGAGTTCATTAGTCAGTAAGAGTCTGACACTAGTTCCCGCTCCGCCTAAGGGCAGGATTAGTCATTGGATAATTTTTACTCACCATTAAAAACCCCCAAAAAAGCAGGGAAAAAGGTTCAATATTTTACAAACTATAACATCTTACTAGGAATATTTTTTTTGCTGCGGTCTTCCCGTCTGATTATAATTTTGGTGTCTTCAAGGCTAGAGTGAAAAAAACTCCTAATAAACTAGTGTACCTGACCATCATGATTGTATCACTAATTACCACCACGTAGGATCATAGAAAATTCAAATGTTCCTTCAAAACGCTTCAATATTTCTTATTTATGAATGCTAACCTTTTCAAAATATTCGCCCTTAATGACCATTTTTTACGCTTCACAACATAACTTAGAGTCACAGATTAACATGGCTAGTGGTAATCCGATAAATCCACACTCAACCATACAACTCCATACATTATAACCAATACACTGTGAAATCAACTCTATTCTTTATTAAATAAAGTACAAACTCTTTTAATTTGAGTACAAAATAAAAAGATGTAAGTTACAAGTACTCTCGCGCATTTACAAATAATTGGAACTAACCAGTCGACCAATCAGGACACAGCACGCTTGAGCGCTATTGTCTCTGTGATGACGTCTCGCTCGCTCGCGTGGATAAGAGGTCTGTTTGTCTCTTTCTTTCCTATGATTGGGAAATTGGATGATGTTGTCATCTCGCTCGAGATACTACTGTTTTTAAACATAGGCCTATTTTTAAGTTAGGCCTAGAGTTTGTTTAGATTTTTTAATGTTCTATTGTTTAAATTTTGTCATCAATTTTAATTTTGTTTACAGTAATTACAAAATAATACGCTTTATAATCTTAAGCGAAAACAGTTATGGCTGATGGTCGCAGGTTCAAACCCAACCAGGTGCGTTACTTTGTGTAATTTTTTTTTACTTGCAATAAACTAGTGCTTGACTGCGATCCCGCCTGATGGTAAGCAGTGATGCAATCGTTGATGGTAAGGCGCACTAGTTTATTAAGAGCCTATTCACTCTAGTCTTGAAGACACCCAAATTATATTCGGACGGAAAGACCTGCAGTCGGCAAACTGTTCCAATCCCTCGATGTACGCGGTATAAATGATGAGCACCATCACCATTGCTTTCAAAACGGTGAAGAAGGAAAACCATCGTGAGGAAACCAGCATGTTTTAGAGCCAAAATTCCCTCTCCTTGAGAGGTCTGAGTCCCAGCAGAGAGAAAATTATAAGGCTTGTATACTGTGCTATGCTATGCTAAATAATTATAAATTCATATTAGATTCAGATTCCGTATTGACTTAATAGTCACGTGAATGAAAAAAGGGAAATACTAGAAAAGTCTCTGATTTAGTTAATTTGAAATAAGTTATTTTGAATGTCACAAAAATTCTTACGAAGTACTTTGAATGTTATAAGAATTGCAGTAATTCTTCACTTAAAATTTTCTTTTTCTTCTTCTTTTCAAATCGATGATAAACTCTTTAAACTGTTGGGGCCCAGTAGGTGGCTACGTTAACAGCAGTATCGGTGGCACTCATTAAACCCTCCATAGTGCTGATGTATGGGCACTTAGGGCACTCCAATTAAAATTTCCTTACTGCCTACCCTTATCTAACAAGAAAGAAATTCAGTTAGACCTGCTATTTTTATGTATTTTTTTGGTGGGAAAAATCATCTAGTGACGAATTTCCCCCTTGGGCACAGAGGAAAACAGTGTCAGACTCTCACTGACTAAACAACCTACCCTATTCCTACGTCGCCATATGTACCAGGGCTAGAGCCTTCCTTTCAGACACGAACCCTTGGCCCCAGTTGGCTTCGACCCTTCTGTAGGGTGCCTACGGTTCTACATTATGTTTGAGACTTTTTGAGGCCTGTGCCAACTATTATAACTTCTGCAAATTAACAAAATAACCTTCTATTGAAAGTCAGTATCTTCATGTTTGTGAGAGCTGTGATGACCCCGACTTACGAGTTTTAGGTCTTGACCCAGCTAGGCACATTGCTTTGTGTATTTTTTTCAACCCACTCTTAAAACGGTAAAGGAAAACATCACGAGGAATTAGTCATCACTAGTCCAAGAACAAAATAAAATCGATGGCAGAAACGAGGCAATTATCTAGTAACCCACAAAGGGCTATCCTATAAAGGGGAGCTATGCTATCCTTACGTGATCGAATCAGAAATGGAAGATATCCGTAAGAGAACCAAGGTTGCCGACATAGCGAGATCTAAAAAAAGAATCATCAAACTTAAGTGGCAATGGGCAGGACACATTGCACGCAGAACAGATGGCCACCGAGGCCGGAAGGTTCTTGTATGACGACCGCGTGCGGTAAGGTGGACCGATGACCTGGTTAGGGTTGCTGGAGTCCGATGGATGCAAGACGCACAGAACCGGTCTTTGTGGCGGCGCCTAAATGGTGAACCATGGTCTATTCCTACAATTGTCATTGGATGATTTTTACCTATCATAAAAAAGTAGAGTATCTTGCTGAAGGCTTTACTAGTACTTTAGGAAAAGGAATTGGCTTTATTCTATAACGAGGGCCCAGTGCTGATTGGTGACTGTTACATGTATTTCTTTTTTGTTTTTCTAAGACATAGCGGTTTCATTACGATGTTTTCCTTATGGTTTCATAAGGAAAACATCGATGATGATGCGGACGACGATGGAGCAAGCTTGCCTATTCGTAGTAGAAGTAACCTATTCACTCAAGATTTAAAGACCCTTAGGTTGTAGTATCACGAAACACAGACTCCGGCAGGGAATTCCACTCCTTAGCTGTACGCACAATGAACAAAAAAAAAAAAATATAACGACTTTATTTTAGGAGGCATCGATTTTCTTTCCGAAGTTACTTAATTCATATTCCTCTCGCCACCTTACAAATTAAAAAAGAGAACTTCCAACTAAATCAGCCTTTAATAAACCAATTGATTATTCAGAAAACCCTTTAAAAACACGTACACACGTTTAAAATGCCTCATTTACGTACGTCTCATTATTTAAAACTAAAACTTCACAATTAGTATGCGTGGTTCGAATGAACGAATTAATTTGTCAAGAACGAACGAATGACTCGCATTAAGGTTCCATTCAATTTTGAATGAATGTAATTTGTATTCGAATAATTTGAATGGTGTATCTTGATAAGGTTAAATGGTAGGATTTTAATGTTAATCTTGAGTTTTGAGTTAACTTTCGTGTAGCAATCGAGTTACAATTAGGTTTAGGGAGATTACAAATGTGTGATGTCCGGGTTTATCTTAATTAAAGTTAAGTGGACTCACTCTCGGCTAAGCGTATCGTGTTGCCAGTTAGTGGGTTGTATTAAAAAAACGTGACCGAGATATGTAAAAAGAATCTCTTTACATGTTACATTGTTGCAGTCGTGGGTTCAAACCCAGCCAGGAGCATTACTTTGTGTAATTTATTGCATAGCTCTCAAAACGGTGAAGGAAAACATCGTGAGAAAACCGGCATGTCCTAGAACCGAAAATTCGAAGACGTGTGACATCTATAATCCGCACTGGGACCGCGTGATGAATGACGGCTCATACTTTCTCCTAGAGAGGAGGCTAGTGTCCCAGCAGTGGGAATATTAAAAGGCTGATGATAATTATTATCATTGCAGCTGAAAGACAACCCAACGACGACATCTTGTGGGAGAACTTCCAACGATACGTCTTTCAGTACGTGGTCGCCACTTCGGAACTTTTCAACCATCTATCAAGCAATATGCCCTGCCCACTGCTACTTAAGTTTGGCGTTAACTGGTAGACAATGCCTAAGGCATAACGTCCGACATTGGGTCACAATACACTTGTATATAAACACATTCTTTGGACTATCTTGATAATAGCAAATATCTGTTTTATGTATATCAAACCTTAGTTGCAAATGGCGAGATACTAGAAGTCGATCGACCACATAGTTAGAAGGAGAGTCGGCAGATTAGATTTAATTTGGCTCCTAAGAGCCAGTCACGGCCCTGTGATTGTAGATTGAGGACTTAAACCCAGGTAGGCGCTATAATTTCTTTTTTTTTTTAATTTCATAACCACTGCTTTCAAACGCTGAAAGAAAACATCGAGGAGAAACAAAGTACATGATACTCGCATGTGCTAGAGCCAGTCATTTGGAAGCCATGTGACTACCAACCCGCATAAGGCCTTTGTGATGGAATCACACACAGGAGGGTTGGGATCCAGCAATGGCACCATTACATTAATAATGGCCACGGTATAGTACACTGATTTGTTGATCTAGTAGTCACAAGATTCAATCTCACAGTTCTGATTTCGAGATTCGATTCCTAGACCAGAGCCCGTACTATGACGAGAACTCAAGGAGTTAACCAAAGGTTGGTGCGAAAGTGGAACATTGGAGCCCTGGAACTAAGTCAAGAAGGGACGGTGGTTCGTTTAGTCTGTAGGAGTTTGATACTGTCTCCCGCTCTGCCCAAGGGCGACTCGTCATTCGATGATTTTTCTACCATGAAAAAATAACCATGACGAGAAAGAGGGATGGAGCTATACCTTATACAGCTCTAGCCCTTTAATAGTTCAATTTAGGTCGTGAAATGAATCGCTTGAAGAGCTCGTAGTAAGGCCTCAATTAATGCTAGTATTATTTACATGATAGATTGTAAACTCTGTTTAACATTTTGCTGCAATAAAAATGTAATATTGTCTTCCCGAATGAAAGAATTGACATAAAGTAGATATTTGACAGACTCAAATTTGACAAAACAATAAATATGTTAATACTTGACATCAAAGTATGATTTCACACGCTTAACTAACCAAATTCTCAATTGAAAAAAACGAATAAAAAAAGAAACGTTGATTTATAACAAACAGATTTTATAACGCACCTCATCTCAACTACATCGCTATCTGCCATCAGTTATCACCACACACTAACACACAAACACACACTACACACACCACACACAAACACACACAAGCATACAAGCAATCGTACTAAGGAATGGCTCGCGTGTAATTAATTCATACGTTTTGTACTTCACACGCAACGGACGCGAAGTGGTCATAACATGTATAGAGTTATGAAGGTTTAGACAGGAAAATTTGTCTTTTTTGGCATAAGAAAAGAATAGGAATGATTGAAAGTGGCGCCAGTGACGGAATTTTCTTGGTACCTATGCACCTGAACAGATACATTAGGATCGTCTCTCACTGGGCGTCTGAGGGTGGCCGACGTTGTCAAAATCGACCGGGGTGAAGGTGGTGTAACGATCTGGTCAAGTTCGCGGAGTAAACTGGAAGGCTTTTACCTAGCAGTAGGACACCAGAGAGGCTATTGAACCAGCCAGTACATAACGTCTTCTGAAATGCGCGCATAAAAGGTTTCAGAAAAACTTTCATTTTGCGTACAACAAATGCGAATTCTCGAGTCTATAAATAAAGCCTGGGGATCTTTGAGTCAAGATTGAATAGATTATTTCTAGGCCATGGCGTTTCATCACTTACCATCAGACGAGATAATTGCCAAAGGTAAGGTAAAAGAAAATTGACAATTAAAAATTTATAACTAGAAGTAGCTTTTTCCAGCGGCTTCGCCCGCGAACATAAAATATAGCCTATGTCACTCAAGAGTAAAGCAGCTTTCTATTGTTGCTAAAATTTTTCCAATCGGACCAGAAGTTCCAGAGATTACCCTCTACAAACAAAAAAACAAACTTTACCTCTTTATTATATTAGTGTAGATAGTGTAAATTATCATTAAGCGGTATTTCGTTCTTTGGTTTATTTCGTTGGTCAGTATATATGTTGGTTTATGTACGTCTGTGGTACTTAAAGTTCTACCAACCTCATACAAATCTTAGCCAAGTTCCTTTACAAAGAACCTAACAATACTTTATCGCTTATCAAACAAGATTAATCTCTCGCCAGATCTAAATATTCATAAGCCTGGAAGCAATCACGCCTCTAAACGGTCCGGCCGCGTGGAAAAAGGACAAATATAATATATTTTCAATTGATGTGAAAGGGATAAACTTAGCTACGTCACAGCGGGGAATCTTCCCGGACTTGTATTGGACGGACGGAGTGGAGATGGGAGAGTGAGTGAGTTCGTGTGTGCGAAGTACATTGCTGGTTTAGTTCTGTTAATCAAATTTGTTGGGTGGAGACCATTTTTTAAGCCTATACTATATGTATAATCCATTCAAGGAGTTGTCAGCAACTGTAGCCCAGCAAGGTTGAAGCCTTCTGGGGCCAGAAGAGTTGATGCGAACTAAGGAACTAAGGCAGGAAGAAACGGTGGGTCGTTTAGTCAGTAGAAGTCTGACATTGTCTCCCTCACCGCCCAAAGGCGGGATTCGTCATTCGTTGTTTTTCCCACCATAAAAAAAGTGTTAGGTGTACTATGCCCAAGAGGGCTTCTTCAGCCGCATTTGGTTAGATTGGAAGCCGAATAATTATATCCTAACTTCGATAAACGACTACACACCGACTTTAACTTTGAACTACATACATTTGTATGTAAGGAAATATACCTACACTTCTGTATCGAACTACTTCTCCACGTCTCGTATAGTGTAGAAAAACAATTAAAAGTCTGTATTTTATTAATGTTCTTAATTTATTTTAAAACTAACTTTTGCCCGTGGCCTAGTCCGCGTAACAATAATAAATTACACTATAGGATACGACATCGAAAGCATGGTCTAAATTTGAAATCCATTAAGGCATTGAGGCGTAACAAACTAGAAAACATCTAGATTTCACATTCATTATATTAGAAAGAGTAATGACTTAAAATATCATTCCATTTATTTTTTTCCGTACTCTTTAATCTTGCCAAAACTTTGTGCCCATTACAAACAATTCATTTTGTATTAAGTGAGATCTTCATACAAAGCCGTCGATGTATTCTAACGTCGTCATAACTATCGTAATTGAACCTGTAGTGGTACTCGAGCTCGTTAAGTTAGCGTCTTTTGGTTTATTTTCATAACTACCCATATCTATCACTGTTAACGATGTTTATTTAAGCAGTTATGTTGAGGTGACCATGCTTCTAAGTTGGTTGGGATAATTTGGGAAAATTTTTAAATTACGTACTTTGAGTAAAGTATATGTTAGTGTTAAACACTTTTGATTTTTAATATTTTCTAGAACGAAAATTAATTAAATACACCTGCAATTTTTAAAGATTTAATTAGTGTCACCGATATGGCAGTCAATGCAGTTGATGCTGCAGTCAACGATGCAACCTATTGTACCCAAACTATTTAACGTTATTTAGTTTATCATTGATTTGAAAAGAAGAAGAAGATTTAATACTACTTCAAAATAAAAATAAGCTAAACAAGATAGAATATATTCAATTTATAAATAAAAAAACACGTATTGGATAAGGATCATATTGATAGGAGATGTTCCTAAACACAAGAAAAAATCAAAGTCTAATAATTCAGACAAAGACATTAGAAACTCCAAGGCTGAAATTGTTCGAAAGAGTCACTGTGGCCCTGGAACGCAAAGGTCATCAGAAAGAGGACTGATAGTCAAAAAAAGGCAGACACTCTTACTGCAGCTAGAGTAGAAAAAATCATTTGAAAATTTGCAAACCCAAAATATATAATGTACCTTTTTTTGTAATAACTAGCTATATACAGCTATTTCACTAGATAGTATACAGTAATAAATAAAATATGAAAAGCACATAGTTTATTAAGAAACTATTTACTCAAACCTAGAAGATTACTAAATTATTGCCAGACGGAAAGACCACTGCAGGCAAATAGCTCTAGGAAATGAAAATGATCCCAGAAACTAGTCCCAACCTATGCCCCAGTTCATGGCCACCCTACCATAATAAGGCATAAGCTTACCGGCTATTTGCTCTTTTATTGAGAGTCAGGAGCTCTAATGATGTTGTTACAAAGCTCTTCGAGGCTCTACGGTAGCATTTTTTAGCTGTCAAACTTGGTATTGGGTATTACTGCCCAGAAATTAATGGATAGGAGCATAGGAATGGGTCTGAAGTAATCATGGCTTGACCTATAGAGTTAATTGGTGATTGCTGAGAGCAATGTTGGTATCAAGATGATTTTTGTTTTTTATGGTGGGCAAAAATCATCCAATGACAACTCCCGTTCTTGGGCGGAGCGGCAGATAGTGACAGACTTTTACTGACTCAAAAAACCCATTACAATCTTTCTGTGCCTTAGTTTCAGGGCCCTGGTGTTACGTTTTCACATTTACCCATGTAGTCTGGAGGCTTGGACCCTGCTGGGAACCTACAGTTTGCTGACAATTCTTTGAGGCGCGCGAGATCGACCTAAAATTATGACATGCCAATTAATCGTATTTATTGGATTAACCTTTCGTTTCGTTCGTTCATTGTATTTCTATTATGTTCCTAATTATGGTACTTATAATTAGGGACATAATAGAAAGACAATAGGTGTGCGAACACCGGCCTTTGCTCTGGGCTCCAGAGTTTAAACTATCTAAAAAAAAAATATTTACCTTGAGGAAAAAGTATTAAAGAAGAAAAGGTCTTGGGCCGCAAACAGATGGATTATTCCATCTGATTAGGTACTAAACTAAATGTAACGAATCTCGACATGTAAAATAAATGCCACGTTGATTTAACAAAATAATTCTTAAAAATGTTTAACATTACTAATTTACCTAAACCAATGATAGGTAGTTACTTAAAGTCAAATAATCATTGTATGTTTAACAATCTACACTAATATAATAAAGAGGTAAAGTTTGTTTTTTTGTTTTTATGTTTTTTTGTTTGTAGGAGGTAACCTCTGGAACTACTGGTCCGATTGGAAAAAATTTAGCAACAACAGAAAGCTGCTTTACTCCTGAGTGACATAGGCTATATTTTATGTACGCGGGCGAAGCCGCTGACAAAAGCTAGTTTTTAATATAAAGACATATCAAGATTGTTTACGTTTCGATAAGTACCACAGATGGAATATACGACTATTTTTAAAACGGGTTGGGGTAAATTTATATGTTTAATTCAATCCTTACTTACTTTACTTAACTTACCTTGCATGTTTGTTGTTATCTAAAATTATATATTAAAAGGCAAGGAGTTACAATTTCCTGACAAGCTGCTAATAATCAATATTTACTTCCACGCTTACAGCAAACTATCTTTGAACATCCGTAATTATACCATAACACTGTAAACATACATAAAAAATGCCTTTACAGAATCGTTTAAATAAAAGAGATTTTTACCAACTTATTCACACTTTTAAATACACAAAAGTAACACTTAAATTTAACCTTATAGGATAGTGTTAACCGCAAAAAGGTCTGAGATATGTAAAGCGAAGATTATCTCGCAAAAGACTTAAGTATGCAATACACAAGTTGCACAGCATTACTGTGTTATAAATTGGTTTACTTGCTTCACACTCGGGTTTGCCTGTTTTCATATTTCATTTGTGTATTTCTGCCATTTAATATGAAGATTTGTCAGAATGACAGAGAATATTAACGTATGGAAAACTTTTCGTTATTTATTCAGGCGAATAGAAAGAAAGAAAATAAGTTATTTGCGTTTAACATGGCGCATACCATAAAAAATGAGCACTAATTTGGCGGCTGCAGTCTTTCCGTCCGAATATAATTTGGGTGTCTTCAAGGCTAGAGTGAATAGGCTCTTAATAAACTAGTGCGCCTTACCATCAACGATTGCATCACTGCTTACCATCAGGCGGGATCGCAGTCAAGCACTAGTTTATTACAAGTAAAAAAAAAAAATGGCCGTCGAATCTTGGCGAGTCTGATGTAAGGTTCTGCGAATTTAAGCGCTTGAAAACTCGTAAAAAAAATACATAGTTTAAACAAATAAATGCAATTTTCAGTTGTTTTTGCGGTCAAACCTGTTATTGGAATTTTTTATCCCATTATTTTACTTTTTATCCCAGAAGTGTGTAACCTTGAAAACGGTTTCTACTAGCACGCGAGGGAAGTCGCTGACGTTAGTTAGTATCCGTATTATATAAAATGATAAACTGACTGACTGACATATCCATGTCCATGGAGTTTCTTGCACATTCTTCTCCATTGAGACCTACTTTTTGGAATGTGCAATTAGAGTAATTTTTTTCCTGACAGACCGACTTTATGACTTTTCAAAAGTGCCTGTAAAGGTTTATTTGAAATAAATGCTTTGAATTTGAATTTATCTGAAACTAGGAGCGTAAAATTTTGCAACAATGGGGATGAATTATAGAAAATCTTAGTGTAAAGGGAAACCTTTTATGTCGAAGGCGAGCTCTAACATTTTCTCAAATTCATCCCCTCAAATGAAATAGGATTATTATATTATATTTATTATTAAACGGGTGTCCAAAGTTTCAATCATCATCATCATCATCAGCCTTTTTAATGTTCCCACTGCTGGAACACAGGCCTCCTCTCTAAGAGAAGGAATGGGCCATAATCCATCACGCGAGCCTAATGCGGATTGGTAGAAGTCACATGTTTTCGAATTTATAGTTCTAGGACATGCCAGTTTCCTCACGATGTTTTCCTTCACCGTTTTGAGAGTAGTGGTGATGAAATAAACTACAGAAAGCAATGCGCCTGGCTTGTTTGAACACGCGACCTAAAACTCATAAGACAGAGCCGTTTCTACTCAACCACCACTGCTCTGCAAAAGTTTGTATTACAAAACCTAATTTCACGCAGGCGAAGTCACTGGTAGAAACTAGCATACCTATCTTATAACTTGACCCAAGATCGCGAATTTCTGAAAGGATATTAACAACTAATACACATCAAGATATAAATCAAATTACCCATCATCATTTAGCCTGCCTCCAATCCAAGTCTCGACTAAATTGCCAAGATAATTAAGACATCTTACAGACATCAAATTAAGACACTGAGTGCCGGGACAAATAAACACGATACGACGTCATACCACGATGCGGCGTCATTTCACGATGCGACGTCGCGTCGTGGGAATCTACGACGAGCATCGTTAAAAACTACGTCGCAACATCGTAACGTGTCACGTTGTGAATTGTCGCAGTTAATTTCGAGAAATGGACCGCACTAGACGCGTCTTGCTCCTGCTGTTGTTAAGAAGACGGATAAAGAAAAGACAGAAACTCAGAAGATACTGGATCCACCCATTTCTTTTGATCATGAATAACAGGAGCCGTGTATCGTGGTACTTTATGATGTCGCGACGTAGTTTTTTACGATGCTCGTCGTAGATTCCCACGACGTGACGTCGCATCGTGAAACGACGCCGCGTCGTGGTACGACGTCGTATCGTGTTTATATGTCCCGGCCCTGAGCCATTACATCACTACTTACTTAGCAACAAATAACTAAAAGAAGAGCCTACAAAAACACACAAACCAACAGAGATTTATCATCAATTTAATCTTAATATAAACAGCATAATCGAGCCGTCAGTAAAGGTAGCCTTACTGACACTCTCATCTTGAACGGGGCACCACGGGGTACTATTGTACAGAAAATAATGAATACCCATCCAAGATGAGCTTAATATTATAATTTGATATTTTTAAACGTATAGAGATATTAAAAGTCACGCGTCCAAGTGTTTATTTAACGCGTTTCTGAACGATTGAGTTTTAAAATGAATGTGTTTTTTTTTTTTGAGAGGTGAATGGTCGGGTGATCGATTGGGTTTGACAGGTAATTGTGGGGTCATGGGGGTGTCTACAAGCTTGTTACGGCTTTTTTTTTTAAGTGGGAAATCTTACAATGACCTCTTTTGCTCTAGGGTAGAGCAGTGTGTGAGTTTTACTGACGAAAACAAACTCCTTTGTTCTTTCTTTGCTTTGCTTTCCAGGTACCCGATAGGCTTCGGCCTGGCTAGGCCACTATGGATTTGCTGCCTTTATTTGACTCGGGCTCAGTCCGGACTGTTATTGAACAACCGGACGGCGAGCTACCAATGCTCGTCGTGCGCAAGTGCACGTCTACGATGACAGAGGATGAACAGACATTGAAAAGTGTTAATACATTTTTTAAATAAGTTTATATTTGCAGTCTCAAAGCGTTCAATGTTTCCGAGCGCCTCAAGGAGTTGTCAACAGCAACTACAGAAGGGTCGAAGCCGACTGGGGCCAAGGGTTCGCGTCAAAAAGGAAAGGTCTGGCCCTGATATAAAGGCAACGTAGAAATGGAGTGAGTTGTTTAGTCAGTAAGAGTTTGACACTGTTTTCCGCTCCGCCAAAGGGCAGGATTTGGTATTAGATAATTTTTTACTTAAAAAAAAAACAAATTCCAATAAATTAAAGACAATGACCCACAAGTCCCTCTTACGTGTACAAAACAACATTTTTACACTTCTGGAATGCAACCCACAACATTCCGTTACCCGACACTCTGACCACAGAACTATCACTATTCTGTACTTATTAAAATCTATGTCTATAAGTAATATGATACCTAATGAGTTGAATGTTTAAGAATCTAATTATAGCATGGGGTCGCAGGTTTGGAGTGTAAAAGGTAACAGAAGGACCACATGTGGGTTTTAGTCAGTGATTTCACTGCATGTCCTCTCGCACCATCTACAGAGGTATCAAGGAGTTATCAGCAAACTGTAGGGGCCCTACAGGATCGAAACCTCCTGGGGCCAAGGGTTGATGCCAAAGCGTAAAACCAGAGCTCTGGGACTAACGCAAGGAAGGAACGAGATACGTTGTTTAGTCAGTATATCTGACAATGGCTTCCGCTTCGCCCAAGGGCGGGATGATTTTTACCTGTCATAAAAAGAAAAATATGCTAATGATTGGAACACCGATCTATAAAATCTGACTATAAAAGTTAAAAAAAAAATAAAGAGTACATAATGCAATATATAACCTGCATACGTATACATGGCATGTAAGTTGAACCTATAACTGTGTGTTGAACGTCGAACGCCATTTTTGTTCAACTCTGAATTTACTCTTCCTCATCTGCTGCCTACCTCTTCACAGGAAACAAGCATGATATTATATTTAAGCAATAAAAACCGGCCAAGTGCGAGTCGGGCTCGCGCACAAAGGGTTCCGTAGCAGCAAATATAATATACTTAAACCTGCTACGAAACACTAAAATTTGCACCAAAAACAAATGAATTTATATTATTGGGGGATTTATTAGTACGTGACCGGTTTAATAGCACCTATTAAACCAGTATACCTACTTACTTATTTTTTATAATAGGTACCATTCAATATTAAAAAGTCTCAACGCCAAATTCGACTTGCGAAAGAAGTAAATGGGAACGATGAAATTCTCTTAGCGCGCACAAGTGACAACGACGTCTGCCCTCACGTGTCTGCCCGTTCGGGTCGACGCGGTTAGCTATCTTATCCCCGCCCCCGCGCGAGACCACGCCCCGCAACTCACGCGCTGCAGCGCAGCGAGCGACCGATCTTCTTGAATCGATGTAATAATAATCTATAGGATTAACGCGTTTTAAAAATATTGGTTCGATGGATATGTTTAACCTATTATTACTCAACAATCACATTTGTAATATTAAACTTTATCAAATGCACAATGTATTTAAGGTACATTACTGGATAAGGATTAATGGCGTATTGCTTGAATAAGCTAATATTTCTCATAAAAAGTACCTACATTATAAAGATTTTATATCATCGCGGATTTTTAAAGGTGTACAATACTGTAGTATATTTTTTGATCTATCTTATAAGGTTCAGCCATCGTTTTCAGTGTAAGCACAATAACTTAACCAAAATTACAGTTAAATCAACCTATCTCAAAAACTATAAGAGATACTTTGATCAAACCAAAAATCGTTGAAAGAGTTAATTAGCATGCATCACCTCTATTTTTTTTAGAATTTTATACCCCGTAGTTATAAAAATAGAGGGGGGGGGACATACTTTTTACGACTTTGAGAGCTGATATCTCAAAAACCGTTCACTTTAAGAAAAATGTTTTTTAGAAAACTTTATATCATTTTAAAAGACCTTTCCATTGATACCCCACACGGGTATGTACATCGAAAAAAAAATTTTCATCCCTCAGTTACATGTATGGGGGGCCCCACCCCCAATTCTTTTTTTTACTATTTAGTGTCATAATTTTGTAGCGGTTCATACAACACATATTCCCATCAAATTTCATCACTTTAGTACTTATAGTTTCCGAGTAAATCGGCTGTGACAGACGGACAGACGGACAGACGGACAGACGGACAGACGGACATGACGAAACTATAAGGGTTCCGTTTTTGCCATTTTGGCTACGGAACCCTAAAAAACCGTATACCAATAAAAGATAAGTAATGATATTAAAACAGATAGGGTTCGAATTAAAATAAATTATTTATACACTCCATGACTCATGTATATTGGGAATACACGAAATAACTTGACAAGTAAGGTGGTTGCGCCCGTCGATGGTATAGACGCGAGGATATTTCATTCTAAATAGTTTATTGATATAATTAAGTAAACTTTAACTATACAACATAAAAAAAAGTATAAAATATAATAAGTCGTCAAAAAACTCTTCCGCATCGCTATTATAGTTTACTTTGACTTAATTTTATCTATTTGAAATAAAAAAAACAGTTACATGTAAAATCATTTTACTTCCTGTACTCTTGTTTTTTTTCTAAATATAATTTTACTTTTTTGTGCCCCCACCATATTGTGTCTTTTACGACCCTAGGTTGACTGGTGGAGAATGCCAAAGACTGCCAAATAAATTGGCAATGGGCAGGCCACATCGCTCGCAGAAGCAATGTGCTCAGCTTTGGGGCCAAAATGTTCAAAGTGGCGAACGCATACCGGAACACGCAGCAATGAAAAACCTCCTACAAGGTGGGAGTCTAAAGTTTGTATGGAGAACCCTACTTTCAAGCGGGCGAAGCCGCTGGCAGAAGGCTAGTCAACAATAAAAAAAAATGTAAAGTCCATCAACCGGCGTCCTCACCCTAACAGATAATGATCACGTAACCGTCATCTAACGACACATGATTAACGACACACCTCGCACGTAATGAAGGATAATCAGCTCTGTTTGTTTTATGTGCATCTCAAGCCCAACGCTGGGACGATGCCCAGCACTGGGACTTTTAGAGATCCATGAGTCAACGGAGCATTTGTTGGGTTTTTGCCATATATTTTTATACAGTTTTGCGGGAATGGGTTGTTTTTTTTTTTAGTGGAAAGGTAATGAGATGAATTTCTCAAACCACATGTTTTTAGTAGTAGACGTGGATGAGTAGTAAAGGTTCCAACTTACGAGTTGTAGGTGGCAAGTTCAAACCCAGCCAGGCGTATTACTTTGTGTAATTTATTTCATCACTACTGCTCTCAAAACGGTGACAGAAAACATCGTGAGGAAACCGGCATGTCCTAAAACCAAAAATTCGAAGACATGTGCCATCCATCAACCCGCAATAGGCCTGTGCAGTGGATTACAGCCTATGCCCTCTCCTAGAGAAGATACCTAAGTCTCTGATCTGATAAGGTGATGTAGGGTTTCCTATTAGTCTGTTTCCTGATCACTACATAAATGATAAATGATCATCATCATCATCAGCCTTTTAATGTTCCCACTGCAGGGACACAGGCCTCCTCTCTCTAGGAGAGAGGCCCATTCCGGGCCATGATCCACCACGCGGGCCCAGTGCGGATTGGTGGATGTCACATGTCTTCGAATTTTTGGTTCTAGGACATGCCGGTTTCCTCACGATGTTTTCCTTCACCGTTTTGAGAGCAGTGGTGATGAAATAAATTACACAAAGTAATGCGCCTGGCTGGGTTTGAACCCGCGACCTACGACTCGTAAGTCGGGGCCGTTACCACTCGGCCACCACTGCTCTCGATAAATGATATTTAATTATTTTTTTTGTCACTTTTAACTATGAGTCCGGTGTTTCCTAGCTGACTACCCTGAGAAGAAACACCAAAACAAACTCAGGGGTCAAAGTCTCTTTTAAAGTCCATACAGTAAACATGTTATAGTCAAATCATATGAGAACAATGCAGATTAGTGTCTGAGATGGTCTTTTGAGGAAAGAACCATACAGATTTGAGTGGACTTGTCCAGTCAGTGCAAGCATTTGTCAGTATTCGTGTAGCTCAACTTAGGACAACTAAGGAGCAACCAAGGTATCTTTAAGTCAAGAGTGAATAGGTTACTATATACCATATAATTTCTATATCAATGATATGATCAAACGATTATTAAAATATCGTTAAATGTTAGCGTATCAACGATTTGGCCAATTTCAGTTGGCCATATCCAGAAGTAATCATTTCAATTTTCAATTTCCATGGCCATATATTTTTACTTTTTTTTTTTATTTCCGATATTTTTTTTTCATTTATATTTTATTATTACAATTCCTTTAGAAATAAGCAGCTTCTTTGTACTCTTCTATCTTTTTTTTTTGGTATTTGTGTGTACAAAAATAAATAAATAATATTAATATGCAGGCAATGAGCTCGCTCAGAGTAACTTTCAAAAACCGGTGATCTGTTACAAAATTATAAACATCTTAAGTATCTACGGAACACAATAGCAAATAAAACTAATATATCTTAATAAGAATAACGTCCGATATTGGTAGGTGGCACAATGACTCGACAAGTTTGCTGATACCCAAACGAAACGCATTGTGACGTTAATGATTTATTATTTAATAATATTTCCAGGAGGCAGCCATATTTGAAATATTTCCTAATGGATGAAAAAAATATGGCGGCTACCTGGCGTCTTAGTAATATTATTAATACTAGTAGCTTCCAGCGGCTTCGCCCGCGTGAATATTAGTTATAGCGGACGCACAGTCGAAGTCGAAGACAGATAAAAAGTAGCCTAAGTTCATCCTTAGGATTCAAACTAGCATCGTACCAAACTTCATCAAAATCGGTCCAGTAGTTTAACAACTAAAGAGTAGCAGACAAAATTACTTTCACATTTATAATATTAGTATCAGGAAGTTAGGATCATAAGGATATTTAGTAAAATTGGTGTTGTAATATGTTACCTACACGTTTTTAGTTACCATTCTGCTCCCGTAGGTTGTAGCATGTTCTTACATAACCTATAACCTTCCTCACTAAAAGAGCTAAAGCTTTGCCCTAGTGTGAAAGGCAAAGAAGGAACTGGGTGGGGTGTTTATTCAGTAAGAATCTGACACTGTTTCCCGATCCGTTCAAGAGCGGAATTTGTCATTGGATGATTTTTGCATGATGGGCAAAAGCACCAAAAGAATTTTTACCAGTCAAGGTAACAGCAATTCCTGGTGAGTAGAGGTGAAACCAATTTCGATTAAACATTGAACACTAGTAGAACATGTCTATAGGATACTCTTAATCCCGAGAGCATATTTCCTTGTCATAATTTTCTACTTTCGCTAGCAGCAGCAAGACAAAAAAAAATGGAAACTTAAAATGTCAAAAACAACTCATCAAAAAGTGAGGAAACAAGCCTATTAAACACAAGTATAAGCACACATTAGTCATCTCAAAACCCATACATAACTGAACTAATCAACCACACGATAATGACCTCACTATCCCTGACAGAGAGACAGAATATTAAGGTCCTAGCTCCCCGAGCAGTGGCATTCTTCTTCTTTTCTTGTCGATTTGACTCAAATTTTGTCCGACCAATATTTAGCGACCTGGACAGCTCTCTCGTTGGTCTCGTACAAGTCATTAAAGGTGCAGGTGGTAGTGCACGCTGAGCAGGAAAGGAGGTGACGCATATCCTGTTCAGGGGCCTCCACACTGGCAATGTACAGTGCAGTGGCATTAAAACAAAGACTTTCTGAAGCCTTACTCCTCGGTAACGGGTAGAGCAATAGGTTTGAAAAAAGTAGTGGCCGAATGATAAAGGCCCCGACGAAAGATTTGTGGGTACATCCATCTATCGCATTACTTTGTGTAATTTATTTCATCACCACTGCTCTCAAAATGCTGAAGGAAAACATCGTGAGGCATGTCATAAAACCAAAAAAATTGAAGACATGTGACATCCACCAACCCACATTGGGCCCGCATGATTGATTATGACCCATTCCCTCTCCTAGAGAGGAAGTATTGATTGCTTGCTTGATTTAGTTATATGTTAGTACTTCACTTATTTATGCTGTTTAATCGTAGTTTAAGTGTTCTGTTATATTGTGAGAAATTTGTGACAGACGAGAAATTACGGAACTCTACACTGAGCGTGGCCCGACACGCCCTTGGTCGGTTTTTTTTTAGAATCTAGGTATATATCGCGTTTGTAATCAAATCAATTAATATTTCGCAAAGAAAATAGTATTACAGGCAGCAATATTTTGTATGCATTTAATTCCATCCATATGTTCAAGGAACTATACGCCTTAACATCAACTAATTACCCTGCCAGTCTGCCAGTGCCAGAGTGCCAGCGAGCCAGTGATGGAGGTTGTAATTGAAACATCTTCGTTTGTTAGCTTACGCCTGGCAGGCGGGTGTTCGTTTTTTAGATGTCGACATTTGTGTGTGTGATGATACGTCTTTGTTATATCTCTGTCTGATGATACGGTTACGGTTTTTTTTTATGGTAGGTAAAAATCATCCAATGACGAATGCCGCTCTTTGGCGGAGCGGGAAACAGTGTCACACTCATACTGACTAAACAACCTACCCAGTTTCTTCCTTGCCTTATTCCCAGAGCCCAGGTAACACTTTCGCACCAACCCTCGGTTCATGGAGGCTTATGATACGGTTACGGTTAGAGCAGTGGATGCATGATTGGCTGCTGAGTTGCTGAAAAAAAAAATTTGTATGATTTACAGATGGTATATGGGTCTGGGTGATCTGTGATATCTGAAGGCTTGACAAATATATGCGGACAGCGAACAATGGGTAGCTCGCTGTCCGGTCGTCTGGTAACAGTTCGGACCAAGCTAGGTCGTCAACGACGCGCTTTGTTCCCGCATGCCTCAAGGAATTGACAACAAACGTAGAGGCCCAAATGCAGGACCGAAGCCTAATGGAGCCCCGGTCCATTTTCTTAAAAGAAGGTCTGACCCCGGTATAAAGGCTAAGAAGGAAAGGGGTGGGTCGTTTAGTCAGTAAGACTCTGATACTGTTTCATGCTCCGCCCAAGAGCGGGATTCGTCATTAGATGATTTACCTACTATAAAAAAGGCCATACAAATATTCGTTCCGTGCTAGATTCGATCACGATGTATGTAGCAGAGTAGCCGTGTAGTAATTTGTAATAACCAACCGTGTAGCTTAATTTGTATAACAAGGTAGAATTGAATTTAAAGGCCGGTTGAAGTCACTAAGTATTATGTATGAACTTTGCCCGGATTTAATGTCAATTTTGCCAAGTAGGCCGCTGCAAAAACAACTTGGCAAAATGGGGGATTATAGACCCCGGTGGCACACAATGCGAGTGCGGTGTTTCTGATCAAACAATGGCCCACCTATTATAGTGCCCAAAATGTCCCTACAAATGCACGCTGGAGGACCATACAAATGCCACTGAATCTGCTATAAATGTGGCTACCTACTGGACCCAGAAACTTTTGAGGGAAGCGGAATCCATCGATTCGAGAAGAAGTTGAAGATGTCGATTTTAGAACTGGGGCCAAGGGTTCATGTCTGAAAGGAAGGCTCTGGCCCTGGTAGATATGGCGACGCAGTGACGTAGGAACGGAGTAGCTTGTTTAGTCAGTAATACTCTGACACTGTTTCTCGCTGTGTCCAAGGCCGGGACTCGTCATTGGATGATTTTTATCTACCATAACAAAAAAAAGACCCTGTAACAAAGATTTTAATATACCTAAACAATAATAATCGCTGCTTGGAACTGATAGCGTCATATTGGATTAAAATCGTAAATTTGCAACTGGCAGCTTCAGAATCAATCTCAACTGCTGACAATTCTGGCAATGGATGCGTGATATGCGTATGATACCTTCATTCGTAGCCTGCATCCACAGCCTACAGCCGAAGTTCGAATGGCACCTGACTGTAAAAACAGGGTTTTAATAAGTAGAAGTCTGATACTCCTCCTTGATCCACGCAGAGAGAAAGAAGTTGATGATTTTAACATTAAAAAAAAAATGTACCATAACATTTGATGCAGGATCCCAGCAGGGTTGAAGCCTCCTGGGACCAAAAGTTGATGCGAAAGTGTATTACCGAGCCGAGGCCAAGATCAAGGCAAGAGCAAGTCAGTAAGAGTCTGACACTGTTTCTCGGTTTGTCTAAGGGCCGAATTCGTCATTGGATGATTTTTTACCTCCTATAAAAAAAAAACCACAGCATTTGAACTTACATTCTTCGATTAAGTGAACTTCTTGGAAACGTGACTACCCCAAATTAGATTACCAACATTTAGGTACAAAACAAAACAAAGAAACAATAAACTGCAAATTACGCACACCATTGCATCTCAGCTGCGTTGATTAGACATGAAATATGGTGACTGACTGAATATCGACAGACAATACATCAGTGTCTCACCAAACGATACTCAGTCAATCTACACGAAATCTTCATCATAACGTTTCGCAGAATAACATGTATTTTTGTTATGGTGTTTTCCCTAAACGTAATGAATGTAAGATCAAAGTATAGATAACGTTGTCACCGTAGGAGCGGGCTTGCGGATGGCAAACAATGAGTAGCTTGCCGTCATATCATCTTTCATGGTGGACATCCCACATATACGTACAAAACGTTTTGAGAACACATTCATTGTGCGTACCAAGGAACGGAGATCCTAGCGGGAGTCTGTGTTTCCTGATAGCTACAATCTGGGAATCTTTAAGTCAAGAGTTACTTCTAAGTGAGCGCGCTCCATCGTCGTCTTTCCGTGTGGGGAGATAGTAGTCAAGCGCGAACCTGTAATAATGATTTTAAAAAAATGTCTGGACCAATCCCAAGACGTCGACGTCGAAGAATTGTCAGCAAACCGTAGGGACCCTGCAGAAAGGTTGAAGCCAACTGAGGCCAAGGGTTCGAGTCTGAAAGGAAGGCCCTGGCCCTAGTAGCAACGTAGGAATGTGGTGGGTTGTTTAGTCAGGGAGAGTCTGACACTATTTCCTGCTCCGCCCATGGGTTGATTTCTTATTACATGATTTTTACGCACCTTAAAAAAAAGTAAAAGTAGTTCAAGATGTAAGAAACGAAACAGCATCATTCTATATTTTATATGAATTATAACAAGAAAGTGTTCACATCAGCCATCAAAAACTGTAATCTAAAAAAATACACTTTATATATTAATTATACTTTCTAAAAAATATTAAGATAAAACTCGAAATTAATCAAGTTAATTATCTAAGTTATTAATCTGTAACTTTGATAACTTAAAAACACATGATTTCTACTTAATTGCCGCATTTAAAGCTACCATGTCACATTTACGCGTCGCATTATTATTATTTATGGCGGCCATTTTGTTTTTTTGAGTGTTTATTTGTCATAATGACGTTTAAATGTCAAAATAGGCAACTGTAAAAAAAGGATTTTTAAATACAATAACATAAACAAAAACAAAATAATAACATAATAGCTTATAATAAATAAATAAAATAAAATAATAATTTTTACTTATTGTAAAAAGAAACAACAATAAAGGTCATTTTATTTTATTTTTAATAGCTTATAATAAATAATAATAAATAAAAGTCCAAAAATTAACTAACCTGACAACCTGGGGTCTCTTAACAGCCTTGCAACCAAAGGAACCTCGCGCAAGCCCTCGCTTTTTTAAGACCGACTATTTTTATTGTATAAAATAGGCTCTCTTTTGTTCACTTTCTCACTTGGTCAGTTTTTTTTATGGTAGGTAAAAATCATCGAATGACGAATCCCGCCCTTGGGCGTAGCGGGAAACAGTGTCAGATTTTTACTGCCTAAAAACCTACCCCATTCCTTCCTTGCCTTCTTCTCAGGCCCTGGTGTTACGCTTTCGCATCAACCCTTTGTCCCAGGAGGCTTCGACCCTGTAGGGTACACGACCCTACAGTTTGCTGACAACTCCTTGAGGCGCGCGGGAACAGTGCGCGCCGTCGACGACTTGGGCTCGGTCTGGACTGTTAGGGTGTGATTGAAGGCTTCTTTTAGGCGGGCAAAAATCATCCAATGTCATCTCCACGTCCTTGGGTGGGGCGGGAGTAACGTTTTCGGTAGGGTTTCACCCTGTTGGGCCGCCGTCGACGATTTGGGCTTGATCCGGACGGTTACCGGAAGGTAACCGCTCCTCGTCCTTAAGCCCACGCCTACGGTGATGAGATTAAAGGCTACAATGTGACAGTGACTGTTTCGTTTTTGAATCGAAAAAAGAAAAAGGCCTCACTGCTGCGTCTTCACCCATATTTAAACTAGTCCGCGCTACGCCACTATTCCGCAGAACAATAAATAAAACCTAATTAAAACACGCCGCGTTAAAAAAGCGCTTTAAAAAAAATAAGAAGCATTTAATGAGACCATCAGTAAGAATATTAATTGCAATAAAATTACAATCTTAAGATCTTACCGAGTTTATATGTTAGTAAATGAGTTGACGCGAAGTGTGCTCAATTCGAGTATAATGACTTTATTCCAATGGCCATTTTTGGAAGAAGAAAAAATAAAAACATATTTTTAGTATTTTTTGCGAAGGCATATCTTTATGAGATGTGTTTTGTGATTTATAAGCGGATAAAAGGTAGAGATATTCATCATTTATTACGTTTTATTGTTGTTTTAATGGTTTACATGTTGCACCTGATTTGGAATTTTACGTTACGCAAGCAATCTTTTTTTTACAACTATCACACAACGTCGTCTAGTCTTAAGCAAAGCAGTCCCAAGCTGAGCAGAGCTATGTGTTATGAGTACTAGACAACTGATAAACGTATCTACTTATATATTTCTAAATACGTGCATATTATAGTTAAACTACACCCAGACTCAGAAGAAGTGATCGTAGTTTTTTTACATAACCATTTGTCCTGGGTGGAAGTCAAAACCACGACCTTTGGCATAGCCGACGGGGTCAATAACTCTAGACTGACAGGCCAGTCAAGCCTGGAGTAATAGAAAGACATAGATGGACTTTAGTCAGTAAAAAAAACCCTCCTCAAAGAAAAAAAAACTCATGCATTGTAGAGTCATCTATATATGAAATGCTTTCTCCTAAATCACTAACGGATGAATCAACGCACAGCCTAAATCGCTAATCGTAAAGTCCTGAAACTTTAAGGAACTTTGTATGACGTATCTGATAAAAAGTATTTTTCGAAATTCCACCCCTAAGGCAGAGAAAAAGGAGGGCAGAGTTTGTATAGAGAAATCTATTTTTACACGGGCAAAGGCGTTGGCAGAAGCTAATCATCCTTACATAGTATAAAACAAAGTTGCTTACCCCTGTTGCTGTTTGATATATCTATGCCTACCCCCTATGTATGCTTAGATCTTTAAAAGTTCGCAACGGATTTTGATGCGGCTTTTTTAAATAGATAGAGTGATTGAATAGAAAGGATTATGTGCATAATAGACGCAAAACATATTTAATATCAGTACTCGTGCGAAGCTGGGGTGGGTCGCTAGTGTTGTATAAATTTCTATCTCGAATCAATATTTCAAATTAAAAAAAAAACATAAAAAACTAATCACAATTTAACAATAACAGAACCAATTCACAAGACTCCCAATTTGCTAAACACTATTATAGAAGTCTCAACTATTAATCATCATTAACTTTTATACGTGGTATAAATCAGCCAGAACTACAAATTCCGACAACCAATACAATTTGAGAACCGCAAAAGAATCTTAAAGAACCCTAATTAGGAACCAAAATAATTAATTATAGAGACACATAGTTTTAACCAAAGTTATTCGAATTAACGGTTAAAACACGTTAGTTTCAAATGGCGTTACTGCATTTAGAAGTCAAAATGTGGTATCTCAAGAAAATTTAAAAATATGTTTTTTTTTTTTATTTAATACCTAGCTCGGAATATTACGTCGGTAGGTACTTGTCTTATTGGTAAGGGATTCTTACAAGTCATATAGGTAAAAACTGTTACAATAAGGTCAACAAATTAAATACATTTGAATGTGAAATAATAGATATATTATAAATTTAAGATAAAAAAAACTAATAAAATACATAAACATGTCAAATAAATAAAATATAAGGAAAAAATACAATTATATGTATTTATTTATAATTATTTGTAAAAAGCTAACTTCTAAGTTAACGCAATCTAAAGATAAAGCCGTTTATGCTTCGTTTAATGCGCATATTTTGACATATGGTGAAGTACGTTTGTACGTTTATACTTATGATTCTCTAATGAGTGTTGACCGAAAATCCTGTTTGAATCCAGAAAAATCCTTCAGACTTAGTTCCTGTACGGGACTTTAGTACGCAAGTCTCACTCGCACGCATTTACCCGATTTTATTTTTTTCTCTCAAAATTAATTTTAATTAAGTTACCCCTGTTCAACTTCCAAATACAGCATAGTACTACCCGAAATTATTCGAAATAAAGAAAAAACACGTTACGGTTCAACAGACATTATTACTGTAGCACTTATAATGAACGTTTAGAAATACGACCGCTCAAATTAAAATTAATTAAGACTTAAAAAAGATGGAATCAGTGAAATACCAATAGTATTATATCTCCACTTGTGTTACAGACGTCGAGTTATCGAATTAAATAAATCTTGACTGGCCTGTTGGTCTAGTAGTTAGTGACCCTGACTGCTGCGCCGGAGGTCGTGGGTTCGATTCCCACCCAGGACAAATGTTTGTGTGATGAGCACGATTATTTGTTCTGTGTCTGGGTGTAATTTATCTATAATATGTATGTATTTATAAATATATAAGTATGTTTATCGGTTGTCTAGTACCCATAACACAAGCTCTGCTTAGCTTGGGACTAGACGGCGTTGTGTGATAGTTGTGGACATATTATTATTATTATTTCGTTTATTTAACATGTAACATATAAATTATATTTTTAAATATTTCATTAAAAAAACAAATAAAAAAAACATTTAAAAATATAAAAAATAGTGTCCCACCGGTATCGGGAACAGGGTCCAAGCTACCGGCGGTCAGGGCTCCAAAGAAAGGAACCTCCTAACTATACGAGCCGTGTCCAGGAGTACCGCTTTCTGAATCAAGCCCTTGATCCAGCCGCCTAACGAGAGCCTCCTAAGGTGTTGGTCGAGGCTCTTGGCTATTAAGCCATTAGCTGACACGACTATCGGTACAATGATTGCCAAATCCACATCCCACATGTCGACAACCTCGCGAGCCAAGTCAATATACTTGACTTGTTTATCTTTCTCGGCTTTCACGAGGTTCTCGTCATGAGGGACGGATATGTCAACAATCATTGCACGCCTCTCGCTTCGGTCTACCACCACTATATCAGGCTTGTTGGCTAAAATAGTCCTGTCAGTGATGATAGACCGATCCCAGTACAGGGTGATATGACCATTATCAAGAACTGGGTCGGGCTCATACCTGTAGTACGGCACTTCCGATTCCACAAGAGAGTATTTCAGAGCAAGTTGCTGATGGATAATCCTGGCTACGAGGTTGTGCCTGTGCAAGTACTCGCCGTTAGCTAGACGAGAACAACCAGGAATTATTATTATTATTATTATTATATGCATGGGATGTGGGTTTGTATGTTTAGTCTCAGTTTTACTAGCTTTGGATTTTATTTTCTTATAGTGTCTCGGAAATAATTCATTTTTGTAAATACAAAATCAGAAACTGGACCCTGTAGAAGGGAAAAATAGACCAAGTTAAGGTTTTTTTTTGTGGTGGACAAAAATCATCCAATGACGAATCCCGCTCTTGGGCGGCGTGGGATACAGTATCAGTCTCTTACTGACTACACACCTCACCCCGTTTTTTCTTTGCCCTTCGAACTGGGACCAAGCCTTCCTTTCATAAAGAGACCCTGGACCCCAATCCCCTGGGCTTCAATCCTTTTGCACAGTCCCTACGAGACCAAGTAGAGATCATAATCCGGAGCGGGTAGAAATGGCAAAGGAGGAGCCGACCGCATAAGGCAAAGCCGCTGGAATAAGTTAATTTTAAGTATTATTACAAAATTTAATACTAACTTATGTCAGCGGCTAGGCCCATAGAAAAGAAAAAAATATATATGACTCAGTGATCAATTAACAGTCTACTGTTGAAATTAAAAAAAAAAACTCATCCAATACCAATTCATGCTGCAGTCTGTAACTTAGTTGAATTTGCACCTACATAAATACGAGTAAACTATTCTATTGTTTCTACGGACAACATAGTGTTGTTAAATAAGTCGAAATACTCGTATTTACCACAAAAAGCCTAAATACATCCATTGTTTTATATCACAGTCTTTAACTCATAAAATAATCCTTAATTTTTTTTTACAGCCGCAACAAAGCTATTTAAGATAAGTTTCCAATAACTACCCTTAACCAACCAACGCCACAGAACATAACTATATCGAGATAAAAATAATAAAAGAATGAACCCACTATCTCTGCGCCTAAGCTTAGCGCGACCAATTAGTTTATTGGGCGACACATGTCCTTCCCGGAACGCGGAGATAACATCATCTGAGGAACGACGCACACTGAACTGAACATACCAAGGGGTGAACGAATGATTATGAACGAATGAAGTCGTCGGTCAATCATTCAATCACATTGAAACGTCGTAATGGATTGTACGTTGTGCTGGCGCTCTTGGAATGTTATTGTTTTTTTTTAAGAATACTTGCCAAATATAATTTAACTTAATTTATAGCTGGTTCACTAATGCAGTCTTCAACTACATCTAGTTGTAGACTACTTGCATTACGTTACGTTAACTATATTTTTATCAATGAAAAGAAAACAAACGTACTATATCTGTGCCTACGCTTATTGCGACCAATTAGTTTATTGGGCGACACATGTCCTTCCCGGAACGCGGAGATAACATCATCTGAGGAATGACGCACACTGAACTGAACATACCAAGGAGTGAACGAATGATTACGAACGAATGAAGTGGTCGGTCAATCATTCAATCACATATAAACGTCGTAATGGACTGTACTTTTTTTAATACTTGCAAAATATAATTTAACCTAATTTATAGCTGGTGCACTAATTCATTACACAACTACATCTAGTTGTAGGCGTTACGTTACGTTAACTATCTTTTCATTAATGAAACGAAAGTTAATGTACCTACTATCTCTGTGCCTGAACTCAGCGCGATCAATCTTAGGTGACAAATGTCGTTCCTGGACCGCGAAAATAACATCGTTTTAGGAATGACGCACATTGAACTAAATAAACCAAGGAATCAACGAATGAAAGTGGAGTATAGATTTGGAGATGTAGATATGCTCAAATTATAATTTGAAAAATCCACATATTTATTGGTGTTTTCATTCAATTAAAGCTTGACTAATTAAATTAAATGCAAGCACTTTAAGGAACGAACATCGAATGAGAAGTGATCAGTAGGGGGTTCAAGAATTGAAATAAATTTTAATTTTATCAATATTAAAAAGAAAGAAAAAAATTGTGAAAAGAAAACTATTGTTTGTGAAAATTATGAATTATGACAATTAAGACTCATAAACAGAAACTAATGTCAGTTTCCTACAGTAGCAAATCATTCACTCACTCACTCACTCTTCCCAGTGCCCGTCAATCCTAACGCGAACAAATCCAAAACGCGCGTTAATGTGCACGTACACATACGGCCGATAATATACACATCGGGCCGAAAAAACAACGCCATCTCCCAATACCCAATTAATAAAAAAAACCTTTAGCTCACTCTTCTCTTTGTAATGTTTTGTTAAACAACTAAATTTGGGGTAAAAAAAAACACAAACCATCTTGTTATCCGTAGTCAACTTATATTTATTTTGACAGCAACCGTAAATTCAAAAGTTTTTGTTGGCCCTAAGATTAATCACCTATTATATTGGTAATTTAAATAGGAGAAGGTGTTGGGCCCCATTTTGGGGACCCGCAGGTGTTTTATTGGCACGATACCATCTTAGCTTGATGATGTCATTCGGATTCCGTAGAGATTGAGATAAAAGAGGGTTTTTATGGTAATTAGTGTGTGATCGTTTAATTTTATGTTTTCAAGAAGATATTTTCACGCTGTGTTCTCAGGATGGTGGCCTGAGTTAATGCTCTTCATTGTGTGTTAAATTATTTATTAATCTTTCTTTTTTTTTTGTAAACCAAGCTGTATAAGAAATATGTCATTAGAAACTGCTACTAAGAAATCATTTCAACTTTTGCAAGGCTTACCTTGGAGCTAAAATTTATATTCTCATATTATAATAATTTATAATAGGTATATATAAAAATCAATGCTACTTTTCGTTGTTATTTTATAACACAAAAACGGACTCACCTATCCAAACCAAATGTTTAGGCTTTATTTGGACTATTTAGTAGATAGTTTATGTGAAGTTTGCACAAAATCGGTCGAGCGGTTCTTCTTTTATCATATTTTTCTGTTGCCGGGAGCAAAACCGCAGGCAAAAGCTAATAGACTATATATTGACATAAGTTCATAAATGTCAAACGCGCGAATAGTGTTCGACATGCGTGGTCTGTTTTTTAGTTCAAATAGTCCTTTTTCTGACTACACTACTAAACGTTAAAACGCCAGACCTATTTGCTTCTTCTCGTGTAGGGAACCCTAGAACATACTATTCCATATCCTTTAAACTAGCCACAACACTTCACAAACATAAATATTTTAATCACCATACAAACTATTTAGGTGGTTGACACACTGAGCTCAAAGTGGTTGTTGTCGCGCGGTTGAGCGGTTTTAAAATCGCGGTAAATTGTAAAATCACACTCAATATTATAGGATGAAAGTTTTTATATGTGTGTGTGTTTTACTCATTCACACTCAAACGGCCGAACGGATTTGAGCATGGCATTCTATGTCCTGAAATGTTTGTCCAGTAAATGTACCTATATATTGACATATAGGGCAAAGACGGTTTATTTTCTGTGACACAAACCCGCGTCTAACCGCGTCTTGCCTCACGCTTAGTGTATACGGCCGTTGGATCTTGGCGAGTCTGAAGTTACAAAAATAATAAATGGTTTAAACACATAAATGCAATTTGCAGTTGTTATTGCTGTTAAAATCTTTATTTTGTACAAGTTTTCAAGCGATAAAATTCATAGATCCTAACTTCAGACTCACCAAGATCTGACGACCGTACTGTGTGCTGAGTGTGAGTTGTTTTACGCTAACGCAATCATCGCGTTTAAGACGTTCCCGCTCCAAGCTCTTTAACCAATCACAGAGCCGAACGCTCTAAATGTCTCGATCACGTTAACTTAAAAACAACTCACACTCAGCAAACTGCTCCCAGTGTTTCACGCTCCTAACGTCTCTACGACAAACCAAGCAGTGTTGCCGCGTGTCGCCGCGTCGCGCGTTTTGTTGCCAGTGCCTCGTGTAGTGAAGAGCGCTTGTTAGAGAGGGAAGTATTTGTTCCGGCACGAATAAACTCGATTAATGTGAACAGATACCCCGGTACGTCGGGTAAGGCGATTTATTAGACTTGACTATTTGAGGGCCGAGTTGGGAGATGAAGCGGGAATATGGTATTTTACAGTACATTACGCATAACATAAATATCATAACTGTTATTTTCAATAGACTTGCACAGAAAATGGCGCATATTGCACTACACTTAGCCGGCAATAGGTAGCATCAGTTACCAAACTGTGATATTTTGATTACCATTACGCACTAGTGCTGTAATGTTGCCTGTAACCTTTTTGTTCAACCTCTTTGTTCGCAAACAAATTTTGAATACGAAAAAATATCACATTAGGTTATTTGAAGTCTTCTGGAACAAATTTTGGTCTTTATTATAAAAAGTTATATTTTGAATTGTATTATTCGTGTTATATTTTTAAGTCCTTTTAGTTGTATTATGAGTAGTTTCGTAGTATTTATTAGTCTATTATTTTAGAATACCTACCCAGGATTATGTATAATAATAAGTATCTAGCAAGTTAATCGTAATTAATTTTATTTCACATATTATTTATTTATAGAGCACACCTTTTAGTGTAGTCTTATAAACCAAAAATTAATTAGTAAAGCCGCAGAACAAGTAAAACTGTGGTTTTTGAATAGAATAGAATAAACTCATCACTTATGAGTTGTAGGTCGCGGGTTCAAACTAAGCCAAGTGCATTATTTTTTGTAATTTATTTCATCACCACTGCTCTCAAAATGGTGAACGAACACATCTGAGGAATCCGGCATGTCCTAGACCCAAATATTCGAAGACATGTAACAATCATTCACCCGCACTGGCCCCGCGTGGTTGTTGGCGGCCTATTCCGCCTTCTAGAGAAGAAGCCTGATTCCCAACTGTGGGAACATTATAAAGCTGATACTATGCTATGCTTATTATGCTATATGCACTTACATTTTGTTAAATATAACAAGCATCGAAGATGTAGTCATTGTATGGTCATACCTATTCAAATGTGTACAATTAATTTCGTTTCTGAAGAACAGCCAAAAAAAAATCTATCAAAAATAATAAACATCCAATCCGCTACCATTTCATAACTTGGACCAAACCCAGCATGCGACCATATAAGCGGCTCAGCAGTTTGTTAAACCATCCTCAAGTGAGAACTAGTATTATTGGGTCCTAATTAATTGTGTTTTATATTACGCCCGTTTAGTGGCTTCAGATTTATGTATTTGATGTTACGATGAAATATTAGATAAGGGAAGTGTGTTATTGGATTTTTTGATGATTACTTTTTATGTGAAATATTTTTAAGGATTTGAGATCATTAGCTGAGATCCTGGCTGTTATTTCTACATTTTTTATCGTATAATAATCGATATACATAATCACACATCATTACATAGTATAAAACAAAGTTGTTTATGCCCTATGCATGCTTATATCTTTAAAACTCCGCAACGGATTTTGATGCGGCTTTTTTTAACAGATAGAGTGATTCAAGAGGAAGGTTTATGTTCTAATACTTGAATAATATATTCAGTATCAGTACCCGTGCGAAGCTAGGGTGGGTCGCTAGTTATGTATAATTTATCAATAACTGATTAAACGACCCACTCCATTCCTTCTTAGCCCTAATACTGGAGTCGGAGTTTCCTTGAAGAGAAGAAGAGAGAAACTGGTTCGGGGCCCCAGTAGGCTTCTGCCCTGCATCTTCTGTAGTTGAGAATACTGATGATGATATTTAAAGATTGTTCATCATTTACTACAGTGTTAAGTTCAAGTCCTGCGCAGAGTCAAACAGTTATTTTAACATTTATATTTTGTTGCAGAATTATATTTTGTAAGTACGCAATACGTAAAGCGAAGTATATTATGTTACTTGACAAAGATTTATATTCGTAGTAACATTAAAAGTTCAACTTAAGCAAAAGTCAAGAAGTCAAGCCAGCAAAAAATTCTAAGCCATGATTACTTAATACATATCGTAAATAATCTAGTCAATTTCGTTTCTAAATATTACGACTTTTTTATGGATTTGACTGGCCATTCATTTGATTTAAATTAAATTTATTATGTACTATCTTCTGCCAGCGTTTTTCCCGTTTTAGCTCTCCAAGGGTGAATTTATTTGGAAATTCTCTGTTAGAACTAAACCTTTCTTTCAGAAATCAGCCCCTGGCCCCCATAGACCTCGATCCTACTGAGCCCCTACAGGTTGCTGAGAACTCCTTAAGGCTTGCGGGAACAGTACGCGCCGTCAACTCGGGTGCGATCCAGACTTTACCGGATGGTCGGACATCGAGCTACCCATTGCTCGCTATCCGCAAGGTCACGCCTACGGTGGCCGAAAATTGGGATTGGAATCTTGGCAGTGGTTGCGGCGGGAGCGCCGTTGCTCTTCCCTGATGCGGTTGGCCTCCTCTTTTGCCAGCATTACTGCTTCGTGCCGAAGGTCGAGTAAATTAATGTCCAAATTAAATTATATATCTATTAGTGAGATCACCCCAAACAAAAACATTAGTAAGATGACCGATATACTAAATCGTTCACCTATTCGTTCACTAAGCACACCCACACCACATTCTTACACGTCGTTCGATCGTCGAACAAATCTCGTCGCGGGCTAACCTCGCGATCATTATGCGTCGCCCACAAAAACGCGTCCGAAGCGACATCGAATCGCGACACTCATAAATAAATACATATCAGTGAACTTGGTACAGGGGAGGAGCGGTTCGCTGGTGTTTGAGGACTTAAGGGTAGATTTCTGTAATTTATCTCATCACCACTGCTCTCAAAACAGTAAACATTGTGAGGAAACTAGAACGTTCTAGAACCTTCCGGTTTCCTCACAATTCGGAGACAATTCGAAGACATGTGACATCTATCTATATATTAATGTTAATTGTATGTTTGTATTGTTTGTTATTTATGTTTGTATTTTTTAAATTTTATTGATTTTCGACCTAATTTGCACACCGGCTATGGTCAAACATGTTGAGCCTTAAAATGTTTTGTACACATGTTTATGCAAATAAACAAATCTGAATCTATCAAAACGCACTGGGCCTAAAGAGGAGGCCTGAGTCCCAACAGCGGGAACATTTTATAGTTGATGCTATGCTATTCTAAGCTAATGGTAGATATCTGTGGATGAAGAATTTTTCTAAAAGTGTACTGTGGCCTAGGAACGCAATGAAGGAAGACAGGTGTATTTTAGTCAGTAAAAGCCCAAACCTCGCGTTTCGTTATTTATTCCAGGAACATCGAAGGCCCTCTCACGCCAGGCCTTGGTTCGAAGCGAGGAGAAATAGCAGACGGCGGCCCCCTTCTGCGAAGGCTGGGGCAATAGGTGTGATAAAACGAACGTCCTCACGCTCCAGTCATCGAGATTCCGACCTTGACTACCAGCTACTATAGGCGCGGGTTAGCGGACGTCGAGCACTGGGTAACTTGCCGTCCAGCCATCCGGTACTTGACCGGACCGTGACCGAGGCTTCGACAGAGAATAGGCTCTTAGTAAACAAATGCGCTTCACCATAAACGATTGCATCATCCATATGGTCAAGCCTTCCTTTTTGTTGGAAAAAAGACCCTGGGCCCCAGTTGACTTCGATCCTGTCTATTTGATGTCACAGGCCTTTTTGACCAGAACCTTCGCTCCCCGCTCTCTCCTACACCACACCCCAACATAAAAGACCCCCCCCGCCCATGGCTCCGCCACCAGCGGTGTCTGACGCGGACCACGTCAGCGACGACGGTACCAATGCTCCGGAAGTGACCGAGGTAGAGATGAGAGTGGCGGTACGCAGGATGGGTGCGAAGAATACCGCCCCAGGACCCGACGGCTTGCCAGGAAAGGCTTGGGTCCTGGCCATGGAGGCTCTCGGGTCTCGATTGGGGGGGCTCTTTAGCGCATGCTTGGAGAGAGGCCAGTTCCCACTTCCCTGGAAGACGGGAAAACTGGTCCTCGTCGCGAAGCCGGGGCGCCCTGCGGACTCTCCGTCCGCGTATCGGCCCATTGTGCTGCTTGACGAGGTGGGCAAGCTCTTTGAAAGAGTCATTGCAGACCGCCTCGTCAGGCACCTAACACTGAAGGGGCCCGATCTCGCGGACGACCAGTTCGGGTTTCGCAGGAGGCGCTCCACGGTGGACGCCATCATGCGCGTGCGAGCCCTCACGACGGGGGATGCGGTGTCCCGGGGCAGGTGTGTCTTGGCGGTGTCATTGGACATCGCCAACGCCTTTAATTCCCTGCCCTGGAGTTGCATTAGGACGGCACTCCGGTATCACCGGGTGCCCGACTACCTCTGTCGTACAATCGAGGCCTACCTGTCCGACAGGTACATAGTCTACCCCGGTCACCAAGGAGATTGGAAACGGCGAGAGATGTCGTGCGGTGTCCCACAGGGATCGGTACTAGGACCGCCCTTGTGGAACATCGGGTACGACTACGTGCTGCGCGCCGACCTCCCCGTAGGGGTCAGCGTGGTCTGCTACGCAGACGACACGCTGGTCCTAGCGCAGGGAAGGTCGTACCAGGCGGCGGTCGAACTAGCGACACGTGGGGTTGCGACAGTCGTTGAGAGGATCCAGCAGTTGGGACTCAAGGTGGCACTGCACAAGTCCGAGGCCATGTGCTTTCACGGCCCTCGGAACGCGCCACCAACGGGTTCCCAACTAACGGTAGAAGGAGTTCACATCGGCGTCAGGTCGACGATGAAGTACCTAGGACTTGTCCTCGACAGCCGGTGGAATTTCGAGGAGCACTTCCGACGTCTGGCCCCCAAACTCAATCGGACGGGGGCTGCTCTCAAGCGGCTCCTGCCGAACCTTGGGGGTCCAGACGCCTTCTGCCGGAGGCTCTACGCCGGCATCGTCCGGTCCATGGCCCTTTATGGGGCACCAGTGTGGGCGCCGACGCTGCGTAAACGCCCGGCGGCCCAGCTGAACGCCTGCCAGAGGGTCATGGCCATCCGGATGGTGCGGGGATACCGCACGGTGTCCCGAGAGGCGGCGAGCCTCCTTGCTGGCCTACCACCATGGGATCTGGAGGCAACAGTCCTTGCACGCATGCACGACCAGCGCGTGGAGGTGCAACGCCGGGGCGAAGATCCGCTGCCCGAACATGTCGAGGCGTGGCGGAAGGAGCTCCGGCGAGATCTCATGGTGAAGTGGAAACAGCGACTGTCGCAACCCAGCGCTGGGCACACCGTAATCTCAGCGGTAGTGCCCCTCTTTGAGGCGTGGCTGGATAGACCTCACGGCGTCCTCACCTTCCGCATGACGCAGGTTCTCACCGGACATGGGAAGTTCGGGAGATTCCTGCACCGGATTCGTGCGGAGGAGACGTCCGGGTGTCGCCACTGTGAGGCGAGCCCGGAGGACACGGTGGAGCACACGGTGGAGGTGTGCCCTGCTTGGGAAGAGCATCGCCGTGT
Organism: Mythimna loreyi; assembly: GCA_029852875.1. NCBI lineage: Eukaryota > Metazoa > Arthropoda > Insecta > Lepidoptera > Noctuidae > Mythimna > Mythimna loreyi. Next base: position 16,717,372 of record CM056800.1, read on the forward strand.
CCTCGTGGGGGTGATCGGCGGCGGCGACCTCTCGCGCCGGGCCCTGGTTCAGGCCATGGTCCACAGCGAAGAGGAATGGCAGGCGGTCGCCTCCTTCTGCGAAGCAGTAATGCTCGTAAAGGAGGAGGCCGACCGCATAAGGCAAAGGCAACGGCGTACTCGCCGTAGCCGTCGCCGCCGCGATCCTGCCGATATCCGGCCACCGTAGACACTGGCTCGCGGACGGTGAGCAATGGGTAGCTCGCCGTCCGGTCGTCTGTAAGACCGAGTCCTAGTCGTCAACGGCGCGCACCGTTCCCGCGCGCCTCAAGGAGTTGTCAGCAAACTGCAGGGGCCCTTCAGGGTCGAAGCCTCCCGGAGTCTAGAGGGAAGTGGGAAACTGTTACCTCGACTCCAGGAATAGGGCAAGGAAGGTACGGGGTAGGTTTTTTAGTCAGTAAGAGTCTGACACTAGTCTCCCGCTCCACCCAAGAGCGGGTTTCGTCATTGGATGATTTTCACCTACCATAAAAAAAAAAAAAAAAAAAACATAAAAGACGGACACCGCGCGTTCCTCATGCATGAGGCACCATGAAAAACCCGTGAAACCTGCGTAATGGCCTCAGAACATTTGTACCATTATACCAACGAATACTTTAAAGGGCTTCTTGTAGCCCTAAGGATTTATACCGACCGGCCGACAATAGGTTTTTGTTTGACGTAGGTGATTCTCAAATGGTCCGGTTTTAATGTTTAATTTATAATGTCATTTGTTAAATCTGTTGTTGTAGTAAGGTTCTTTTGTGGACCAGTGTAGGTTTTTTGTTGGAGTTCTTGCAAGACACTAGTGTGAATTAAAATGATGATAGGGTATTTTTACGGTGAGTAAAAATATGCTCGTTTTTGAATGAAGCAAGAGATAGATATCAGTTTCTTACTGATTTAAAAAACCCAGCCTGATCCTACGTTTCCTTTCATACCAGGGTCGAGCGAACCCTTGACCCCGGTAGGCTTCCATCCTTCTGCAGGATGTCTACGGTTTGCAGACAACTCTTTGAGGCGCGCCTGCGCGCTGCGTACGATTTGGGCTCGGTCCCAACAGTTACCGGACAATAGGATGGTGTGCTAACTATTACTCGTCGTTTATAGGGTAAAAAATCTGACAGCAAAAGTGATTAAAATGTTTGAAACAAGTCACTTTAAGCAATGATGCAGTTGGTGGAATTTATTTTTGTTTAATCATAGATAGAGACGCCATCATCTGCATCTGCTTAAAGCGATTTGTTTTGATCTGTATTTTGTTCGTTTTGTTTGCAGTCGTGTTTTTTTATATTCTCATCTTTTTTTTGCACATTTTAATGTGTACCTAATACTTTTGAAAACGACTCCTCGTGCCCATTGTTTTTTTTAATTGCTTTAAACTATTGCTTGACTGCGATCCCACCTGATGGTAAGCAGTGATGCAATAGTTGATGGTGAGGCGCACCAGTTTATTAAGAGCCTATTCACTCTAGCCTTGAAGAGACCTAAATTATAATCGTACGGAAAGACTGCAGCTGGCAAACTGTTCCAGTCCCTCGATGTACGCGATATAAACGACAAGGCAAAACGCTTAGTCCGGACCGTAGATGTCTCAACAACATAAGGTGGATATTTTCCGTACGCCAGGATGTCCGACGGTAAAATTCGACGGGCAGTTTTTTTTTTTCAGGTAAGCAGAAACACAAAAACCAGGAATAAAACAAAGTTAATTTATTTATTTATTTATTAGAACTTCATGCAACACAAAGGTACACAGGCGGACTTAATGCCTTAGGCATTCTCTACCAGTCAACCAAGGGTGGTAAAGAGAAAAACATGGCAGGTGCATACAAATTAACGAAAATATTAATAAGATCCAGGGTTAAAATATATATATGAATAAAATAAACATACATATAATATTTATATATATAATATACCTACATATACATATTATCTATATATAGTAAAAGAAAGGGGTTTTGAGACGACTCTGCTATTTGTGGAGAAAATATTTCGTATTTTTACCGTATTTATAACCGTAGACACCCTGTAAAAGTTAATTTATGTTAACCATCGATATATATGTACTACACACTTGATTAAGCGTACCGTACTTAACTTAGTTGATCTGCAGGCCATACAACTATACATTGATGAAATTAGTGCAGTTTTGACGTTCGTGCAGTGTGAGAGCGCTGTAAGTATTAAAAGTTTTGTTAGACGACATAATGTCAATAAAGCGCTGCAGCGGACTTTTGTTTTACTTTTCAGGATTTATACTTTGGGTTTTGTTAAAACGGTTCCAATTGGAAGTTTCCTATGGAGAAGAACCGGCAAGAAAGTTCATGATCCAACTCATTCTAATTGGAATTTGAAACGTTTGACCACAATTTCACCTGATGGTAAGCGATGATGTGGTCAACAATGAAGCACGCTTGCCTACCAGTAACATTTAGCAATACCTTCACAAACCTTTACTTACATTTATATTTGTTTATTTTATTGGAGACAGAAAAAAACAGTTACTTGCGAGAGATACAAATAAAACTTTACAACAAGATGCAAAAACATGAAACCTATTCCAAAGTCCACAATACCTTAACATATTATGAATAATAGACAGTGAAAGACTGTGGTAAGAGTTAACAAAATACAGAATAAATTGCGTTCTTCTTCATTTAATCGTCATGTACAGTAGTGGTACATAGGCGGACTTAATTAATTAATTATACTTAATTTTAAGTGTCCTAATGTACCAAGTTTTGTTTATGGTGTACCTACAATAAAGAGTATATCTATCTATCTTAATGCAACAAGGCATTCGCTACCAGTCAACAACGTCCGTTCCGTCTCTCCACCACCCATCATTAAGTTTCCATCAGAAGCTCACACATCAACGCCCATCACACACAATTCAAGCTCAACTTTTTCTTTGATCGCGGCGAAAATTCCTCTCGATGTGCGAATCTCTTCATTAAGGCACAGTTTTTTGCCACCAAATACCCCAGACAGCTTGGCTACAGAGAAGTTTTATTATGTTGTCAACTGGGGTAACGGTGCCAACAATTGTTTTTTTCTTTCTTTTTGAATTTAATTAAAGGGTCAGAGAAAGTCTAAGATATTGGTGGGAGTTGAGCATTTGTTTTTGAGTTTTTATTGTAAAAAGGTTTGTTTAAAAAAAAAATCTCTGTGTTTCTTTTTAGGGTTCTGTCCATCGGATCCCTATTGGTAACTCTCCACTATCCGTCTGTCTATCTTCGATCTGCATCTCATAAACTAAGAGAGATAGAGATTTGGAATTTTCATATAATAATGTAATATTTCTGTTGCCAATTATAACAGTACATAACGAAATTCGGCAAATATCCACCCTTACGTTGTTGAGACACCTGCGGCCCAGACTAAGCGTTTTGCTTCGTCGTTTATACCGCGTACATCGAGGGACAGGAACAGTTTGCCGGCTGCAGTCTTTCCGTCCGATTATAATTTAGGTGTCTTCAAGGCTAGAGTGAATGCGCAGTTTTTTGCCACCAAATACCCCAGACAGCTTGGTTACAGAGAAGTTTTATTATGTTTTCTACTGGGGTAACGGTGCCAACAATTGTTTTTTTCTTTCTTTTTGAATTTAATTAAAGGGTCAGAGAAAGTCTAAGATATTGGTGGGAGTTGAGCATTTGTTTTTATTGTAAAAAGGTTTGTTTAAAAAAAATCTCTGTGTTTCTTTTTAGGGTTCTGTCCATCGGATCCCTATTAGAGAGTTATCTCCGCTATCCGTCTGTCTGTCTTCGATCTGCATCTCATAAACTAAGAGAGATAGAGATTTGGAATTTTCATATAATAATGTAGTATTTCTGTTGCCAATTATAACAATACATAACGAAATTCGGCAAATATCCACCCTTACGTTATTGAGACACCTGCGGCCCGGACTAAGCGTTTTGCTTCGTCGTTCATCCTTTCTCTTTACATGACCATACCAAGAGAAACCCCCTTTCAATTTTATAAGAACAACAAGAAAATGATAAAATCACCATAAAAATATAAATGGATACAGTAAGAAATCACCACCCACTCAATTTATAACGTAATCAGAATCTTGGCGAGAACAAATGACAGTCCAGACCCATGGGGTGTCGCACCCTTGTTATGGGGTGCACTAAACCCCATAACATGCCCCGTGGGGGTTGTTCCGGCTAACCGTTACAAGCGATGGGGCGGCAAGTTGAGTTAGGGGGTGAAATAATATGGTGGTACTTTTCGATCACGGTTATGGAGGTTATAATGGTGATATGATTTTTATTTAATGGTTCTTCGTTTTATGGGGAAGCAATTGGTAGCTGCTGGTTGCTAGTTTGATTCCCATAGGAATAAATATTTGTAATTCCCTTTATGATAGTTGTTTCGGGTCTAGGTTTCTCTTGGTGTGTTAATTTTTTTTAATTGTATGGGGAAAGAAAGAAAGAAGAAAGAAAAAATTTTTGTTTGCTTAAGAGTATGGCGCATACAATAAAAAAACAAAAACAACTAAAAAACAATGCAATGTGTTTTGTAAGAAAGACAAAATCGAACTTCTGAAGAAACATTTTGACCCTAAGCTAGCCTAGTAGGTATAATACGGAGTTTTAGAATATACGAATATAAGCCTAGTGTTTACATTAATACGGTTCACACTTGACTGACAGATTGTTGTATTATGTGCGTCTATTTTGGGCAAAATAAACATTGTTTTCTTTTTCTTTTCTTTCACTTTATTGCCTTTTTTGCAAGGTTTCAAATTACGGCTAAGGCAGACATTAATAAAATCCCCCGCAAAAGTTTGACCTTTTTGAATACCATAATTAAAGACATACAATAGAAGGCCGAAGAAGAGATGGATGGATTGTGTGAAGAGTGATATGAAAGAAAAGGGAGTTAGTGATAGTGTGACGGGTGACAGGACAGAGTGGAAGAAGAAAACATGTTGCACCGACCCCAAGTAAAATGGGATAAGGGTCGGATGATGATGAATTAAAGACATACAATAGAAAGACAATAGGTGTGCGAACGCCAGCGTTTGCTCGAGGTTCAAGAGTTTAATGATAATAATAAATAATATTTATATATTTTTTATATTTTTAAATGGTTTTTTTTAATGTTTATTTTTAGAAAATATTTAAAAATATGTAATATATTATACATATATTACATATTTTAAAATATTTTAAAAGGAATAAATGGAATAATATTTGTTTTTCCAATACATTTTTACACGACAATTTTTTTTAACTAGTTGTGGCCAATTTTTCTCACCTAACTACTAAACGAGCCTTGATAAGAATTACTACAATAAGTCAGAAAGGCTAATCTATTACGATTTGACAAGCATTAGGTTATACAAGCTTTTACCAGTGGTATCACCCGCAAATAAGTAAAAAATTATCCAAAGGGGACAAAAGGAACACTCCGAATAAAAGACTGGCCTGTTGGTCTAGTAGTTAGTGACCCAGACTGCTAGGCCAGAGGTCGTGGGTTGAATTCCCACCCAGGACAAATTTTTGTGTGATGAGCTCGATCATTTGTTCTGTGTCTGGGTGTAATTTATCTATAATATGTATGTATTCAGAAATATATAAGTACGTTTATCAGTTGACTAGTATTAATAACACAAGCTCTGCTTAGCTTGAGACTAGACGACGTTGTGTGATAGTTGTGGAATATATAAGTATTTATAAAACAGTATCTAGATAAAATAGTAGATTAAGTGTCTTGCCAGCTGCAGTCCTCCAATTCGATTATAATTTAGGTGTCTTCAAGGCTAGAGTGAATAGGATCTTAATAAACTAGTTCTCCTCACCATCAACGATTGCTTCACTTCTTACCATCGGGTGGGATCGCAGTCAAGCACTAGTTTATATCAATAAAAAAAGATATCTGCTATTCCAGGACTATGTAATAAAGTAACAAGAAATCTCGAAGAACCATCACTGCATAACTGCTTAGCATCGGATCGCGGTCGAGAACTAGTTTATAGCAATAAAAAAAAACTGTATTCTTTACCAAAAAAACTTTTTTTTTTCCCTGTACTGGGAAGCCATCAAAATACTCCTTCCACTGTAGATGAAACGAGAGTAAATGTCCGACATTTGCTGACTACAACCCTTCATTCCGTGTTCCAGGAACGAAACTTTCACATTGTCCAAATTTTGTAACCATTTTTACAAAATCTCTTCAATACGCAATCAAGAAAAACCTTAGCGACTTTTATTCCTTATTGCTAACACAAAGAAAGCAAAAAAAAAACATCTAAACGAAATAATATAAACTCCAAAATCCATTTCTTCACGTTAATCACAAACACACGAGCACAAATCGAGTCACAAACCCCAATTTCGTTGCACAAACAAAATCGCGAATGAAATCTTAAATTTTTATTATGTATACGCTTTTTTTTGCTCATGTTGTGTGTTGTTGGGTTTTATTTGTGTTTACACTGGCAAGGCGAGGAATGGCCGTCAATCAAGCCGCCACCGAGGCGTCCAGGCCGATTGTTTTCAAATAGGCTATGTCCCTGCTTCGTATGGACAAGTATAATCGAGAAGGTAAAGGAGTGCACTCATACGATGTAACTGTTGTTTTTAATTTGTTAATATTATAATGTGAACTCTATTTAGTAATAAAAACGAGTTTGCAATAAAAATATTTTTTATTTATACCTTTACTACCTAAACTAACGACCCGCCCCAGCATCGCACGAGTCCTGATATTGTATATATTATGCATGTATTATACACAGAGACCTTCCTCTTAAATCACTCTATCTATTAAAAAAACCGCATCAAAATTCGTTGCGTACTTTTAAAGATATAAGCATACATAGGGACAGCGGTAAGCAACTTTGTTTCATACTATATATTAGATAATTAAAACGCGTCAAGACGAATCACACGAACTCAAACTAGTTGGGATTGTGTCGTTTAAATACAGAGTTCCTATGACTACCTTCCGGTTCCATCCTCAGGTCAATTCCACGACATAATAGTTGTGCATTGTCATCTGATTGACATATGCATGCAAATAGCTCAATCGGTAACCGGGAAGTGGATCAAATTTAATTTACAGTAGTTATTTGATCATAACCATCGGGAAAGGTGAAACTAAATAAAAGCTTGTGGTGAGCAACTTTTATTTCGGATAAAAGTGGTTCTTACATAATAATTAGTAACGACCACAAACATTTGATGTGTGAAAAGATTGTCCATAGCGTCTCTTTTACGTTTATCTTCATAGAGATCTACACCTTGGAATGTGCAATATACATTAATATTTTGACTCAGTGACTTGACAATTCAAAAGTAGATACTTTTGAAATTTTTGAGCATGTGTATTATGTTTCTTGCTTAATTTTACGTTTTCGATTATATTTAACCAAAGAGAAAAATCATAGATACTCCTGGAATAAAAAGTATCGTATGTATTACTAAGACAAAAAAAAGAAAAGACATTGTCAATCCGTGCGCGTGCCAGATTTCATCCAAATGCCTTCAGCAGTTTCAGTATGAAGGATTTGTTAATCACTCACACATCTCGCAAACTTTCGCTATCAATTACCTATGATATAACCAGCTTTCGGCCAGCGGCTTCGTGCTTGTGAAAATAGATTTTCGGACGAACTTTGGACATGCATTTTATCCCTTTAGGGGGTGAATTTTGGAAAATTCTTTCTTAGTGCTCGCCAACGTCATAAAGGAAGCCTTGTGCAAAATTTCACGCTCCTAGTCTCAGTAGTTTCGGTTGTGCGTTGAAATGTAAGTTAGTTCTCCAAAAACCTCTTACTATTGCATCAGGATGAACCCGGTCCAGTCCATTGTACCAGCCCTCTTAGGAGGTTGTAAAACGAACTCTTAACCAAATAGTGTGGCGATACGTATCGCTGACGCGCGCTGAGTTTGCGAGTCAAATGTGCTGATAGCCGAGAGTACAGAACTCTGGAAATATACGGGAAGGTGTTGGGAACTGGAGCTCTGGGGAAACGCTGGGGAGAGTTGAAGAAGTTAGAGATAGATAGATAGATAGATAGATAGATATATTCTTTATTGCACACCAAAATAAAATTAACAATAGGATCCAGTTTGTGAGTAAAATCTGCTGATAGCTGAAAATACAGGACTGTGAAAATATACGGGCAGGTGTTGGGAACAGGTGCTGTGGGGAAACGCTGGGGAGAGTTGAAGAAGTTAGAGATCCAGTTTGTGAGTAAAATCTGCTGATAGCCTCTTTTAAAGGACTGTGGAAATATTCGGGAAGGTGTTGGGAGCTGGAGATGTGGGGAATCGCTGGGGAGAGTTGAAGAAGTTAAAGGCCTAGAGCTTTTGTTTCAATGTGAAGAGGTTCTAAGAAGAGACATTTTTTCATGGATTGCGTTTATCGAAATGCCGTATTCTTTCCAGAGACTCCCCTTGAAGATCCCATAATGCGAAGCAAATAAATTAAAAATCGGTTTCTCTGTATTCAAAGTCGACCGTAAGGATGGTTCAACTTGTGTGACGAAAAATTATGCCAGTTTATTAAAAAATCTTGAAAATAGAAAAGAGGTACAGAACAAACACACATGTTGGTAGCTAACTGGAGACTCACCCCAGCTATGCTACTGAAGTATATATACTATTTGGAGATTTTCCACCTTCCTCCAACCAACAAAGAATACTTGATTCAAAATTTATTTCACACAAGCGAGTAGCCTTGAATCTTGAAACCACATCAAAATCCGTTGCGTAGTTTTAAAGATATAAGCATACATAGGGTCAGACTGCGGGAGGCGACTTAATTTTATACTATGTAGTAATAGGTCTCCATGGAAACTTAATAAACGAAGAAACTATCGTTATCGTATCGTATACGGCGCCAATTGGTGGGTTTCTATGAAGAACAACCAGCAAGAAACTCTATGGTTAATCGTAGTTAACTGATACTACTCGGGCTTAACCGTATACTTAAAAATTCTTACAAGTACAAGACAAATATTTATCCAAGAGACCTATGATCTGATCGTCTGAGAACCGCAAAAATAATCTGAGAAACTACGTAAACATATTTACGTAATAAAAACCCGTGGTTTTACTAATCATACACACAAATATTATTAATAATCTTTTGACAGATAACCGCGTGGGAAGATAACCATCAGACACTGTTTAGTTTTCAAATCAATGGGATATTGATGGCGTCTACATATTAAGAGCGGCCAAACCGACGTACATTTCCATACAACCGCTGTTACGTGATTACGATGTTATTACACATCTTTCTTCAGATATTTTGGATATACGGATATCTTGTGGATATTATCTAGGCTTCTATAGAAACCAAAATGTAAATGTGTGTAAGAGTAATTCAGTAAAGACCTCTGAAAATCTGCTATTTTATGAACTTTGACTCTCCATAATGTACGCCTATATTAAAAAAGTTAATACTTCTATAGGATCCTAGTGCATTTAATCGAGATTCTAAGTGTTGTAATTTTTTTTCAAAAATCCTTAAGGGTTTAATAAAAACACGTATTTCCTGGAACAAGTTTTCCAACAGAGTTTTCAGGTGTATTCTCTCTTTTTTGGCATTACTTTTGCATCAAACATCACATTGGATTGCTTTAGATGAAGCAACAAGCTTTTAAACCATGCTCGACATAGATGATAAGCGAGTCGGGAAGGCCTACCTTAATGGCGCGTCTTGAAATCCGGCAGACACGCTAATGTCCATGAGAAATACGTTTAGCAGCCAATTACATAATTAAGTTTGTAAATAACGTTCGCTTTATTGGATTGGGGTTCCGTAATGGCTGTTGGTAAACGCTCAAAGTAAATACATCCTGAATAATTACAGGATTTCTACTGTTAAAGGTGGAAATCTGGCGTTTCGATTCTAGGTCACCTCGTCGACGGTGGCTCTGTTCCCGCGCGTCTCACGGAGTTGTCAGCAAATGTAGAGGCCTAACTGCAAGGCCCAAAGCTACTGGGGCCCCGGTTCAGTTCTGAAAGGAAGGTCCGACCCCGGTATGAGGCGGCTAAGAAGGAATGAGGTGGGTCGTTTAGTCAGTAACAGTCTGACACTGTTTCCCGCTCTGCTGATTTTTCCCACCATAAAAAAAAAACTTGGTCACCTGGGCGGGGGCTTGTTTTATGTGTTTGGTTTGTATTGTGGCTAGATAGGTATAAAACTTTCGAAATTCAAATAGAAATCTTACTAATATTATAAATGCGAAAGTTACGATGTTTGGATGTTTGTTACTCAATCACGCCAAAACGGCTGGACGGATCTGGATGAATTTTGGCACAGGCATAGGATACATTTTGGAATAGGACATAGGCTACTTTGTATCCCAGAAACCCCAACCCAAGTACAATCTATTTGGTTGGGAAAACGTACCTCCCAACCAAGGGCGTTGAATGTCATGGTTTACAACCAATGTCTATATGGACTGAATCTAGTAAGGTCACCAGTTCACATCAAGGAGTTGTCAGCAAACCGTAGAAACCCTGCAGAAGGGTCGAAGCCAACTGGGGCCAAGGGTTCGCGTCTGAGAGGAACGCTCTGACCCTGGTATATATGGCAATGGTGTAAGTTATTTAGTCAGTAAGAGTCTGACACTGTTTTCTGCTTCCAAAATCGGGATTCGTCTTTAGATGATTTTTACCTACCAAAAAACAAAAGCCAACTCGCACTTAGCCACATTAATTCAATCAGAATCACTGACTTAATGAGATGATAATCATTTATAATCATTCATAATACCGTCAATCGTGGTCATTGATTCCAAATAACATAATCTTTCGCTATTGATGACCAAAGATTTGACATTTTAAATTGCTTTGAATATATTATTGAGGTATTGGGTTTTTGCTGTGGGTTTGCTTGTAGTAGTGAAAGCTTTAGTAGAAGATATTAGGTACCTACCTATAAAATCGCAGGTAATATATATTTTTTTCTATATGTATAATATATTTTTCTGAATTTAATAGAGAAAGTTGCCCTGTGCATTAAGACCGTCTATTGTACACTTACACCCGTATTCACAAACAATACTCAAACGACCCTTAACTAAGCAAACGCACAGCGTTGAAATAGAGCTCTGTGATTGGTTCGTTTGTGTTGCGTAGTTCACAAACCCTGCCCTGTGCGCTCGCGAGCACTGTGAGACCGCACAGTAACGTTTGTGAATACGGGTGTTATTTTAATTAATGCTTGTCCTGTATTAAGCTAAGGTGTGCAATAAAGTTATAAATAAATAAGTAAAATTTGAAAGTGACGCCAGTGACAGAAAAGTAGAAGGGGGAAGGAAGGGATGAAGAACATGTTACAGTACGGCCGCCAGATCTTGGCGATTCTGGAGTTAGGCTCTGCGAATTTTAGCACGTGAAAACTCAAAAAAAAATAAAAGCTTTGAACAAATAAATGCTGCTAAAAACTGTTATTGGCATTTATTTTTTAAACCTATAGTTGGAGATATCATTGGATGATTTTGACAAATTGGTTGCTGGTTTGATCCTGTCCTTGTTTCTCAATTATTTCGTTTTTTTTTTTTAATGAACTAGTGCTTGACTGCGGTCCCACCTGATGGTAAGCAGTGATGCAGTCGTTGATGGTGAGGTGCACTAGTTTATTAAGAACCTATTCACTCAAGGCTTGAAGACATCTAAACTACAATCTTCTTTCTCTGTTAATCTTCCTAAACCCTTACGATAATCAAACAGAATAAACTTTTCGTCGCAAGTAACAATGCGGTTCAAAATTCATCAACGTACAAACATACCTAACAAATAATTTTATACTATTATAGATAATCAAGTGAAGCCATTAAAATTGCCAATTTAGCGTTTAACATAATTTTATGTCAAGTTAATTTGACCCGTTGAGACATAAATCACAGGGGCCTTGGAATTTAAATAATATGTTTATCTGGGCTTACAAGTTTACGCGTTATAAACTATACGCAATCTGTGAACACGACTTAATTAAAATATGTTGGGAAAAAGTATTGGTCCTACAGGTTTTATTGACTTTATTGGTAACTAGCTTTTGCCCGCGGCTTCGCCCGCATGTGTTTGGGGTTTCCGGGGTAAAAAGTAGCCTATGTGCTATTCCGGAGTGTATCCTATGCCTGAAAAGTAACAAACATCCATACATCCATACATCCATACATCCATACATCCATACTTACAAACTTTCGCCTTTATAATAGTAGTAGGATTACAGTTTTGGAAAAGGGAGGCCGAAGAAGAGATAGATTTTTTTTTGTTATGGTATGTGAAAATCATCCAATGACGAAACCCGCTCTCGGGCGGAGCGAAAGACAGTGTCAGACTCTTACTGACTATAAAACCTACCCGATTCCTTCCTTGCCTTATTCCCAGAGTCGCGGTAACACTTTCGCATCAACCCTCGGCTCCAGAAGGCTTCGACCCTGAAGGGCCCCTACAGTTTGCTGACAACTCCTTGAGGCGCGCGGGAACAATGCGCCGTTGACGACTTGGAGAGAAGACATGGATGGATTGTGTGAGGAGTATGAGGATATGCAAGAAAAGGGAGTTAGTGATAGTGTGATGGGTGACAGGACGGAGCGGAAGAAAACAACATGTTGCACCGACCCCAAGTAATATGGGATAGGGGTAGGATGATGATCATTGGTAATTACAGTTTTTAGCCGTTTGGAGTCTTGGATTATGGGGTCCGAATGCGCGTCCCTTTTCAAGGAAATCTCACACCGCCTATCGACACTGCGTGACCAGCGGGCTGGCTCATTCTTTTCCCAAAGAATTAGCTTTGCCATTCAACGTGGCAATGCTGTCAGTTTTTTGGCCACGTTCCCAGATGATAGCGATGTGATGGAGTAGACTACTTCGACGCTTGGGTATATTTTGTATTTTTATTTGTTAGGTTTAGTGTAAATATTTAGTTTATATATCACATATCTTCGAATTTTTGGTTCTAGGACATGCCGGTTTCCTCACGATGTTTTCCTTCACCGTTTTGAGAGCAGTGGTGATGAAATAAATTACACAAAGTAATGCGCCTGGCTGGGTTTGAACTCACGACCTACAACTCGTAAGTCGGGGCCGTTACCACTCAGCCACCACTGCTCCTATTTGGCCTGAATAAAAAGATTTAAGAAAGAAAGAAAAATAAAATATTTTGCCTAAAATAGACACACATAAAACAACAATACAAAATACAACAATAATTTATTATTATTATTATAAAGTTCAATCGCCATTTTGATTCGACTTATTTACCTGCTACTATACCTGCGTAATATCCAATTTACGAGCGACCCAGCTCGCCATATTCTCCCGTATACCATCCAGAATGTCAGTGGTGCCCATGTTAGGTGTACGGCTGCAGATTTAACGACTCCAGAATTTGTTGCTCCGTCTGATTGAAAGGGTATTACTGTTTGATTTGAGTTTCTTAAAGGTTATTCTCTTGTGTGCATTGTGGTTGCTTCACCTGTTATTTTAAAACGATAGTACTGGGCCTCAAGTCTGCTATATAGTAATAATATTTAATAATATTTGACGACCATCACACAACGCCGTCTAGTCTCAAGCTAAGCAGAGCTTGTGTTATGAGTAGGTACTAGACAACTGATAAACATACTTATATATACATAGAAATATATAAGTATGTTTATTAGTTGTCTAGTACTACGGGTTACGGGTAAGGTTGTCGAAAATATTTTATTATATTATATTATTATACATATTATAGATAAATTACACCCAGACACAGAACAAATGATCGTGCTCATCACACAAACATTTGTTCTGGGTGGGAATCGAACCCACGACCTCCGGCATAGCAGTCAGGGTCACTTACTACTATGCTGACACGCCAGTCAATAGTGTCAGAATAGTCGATCATTGAATTCAAAATTGTTGATTTTGACAAGTTTGGTAATCTACACTAATCTACACTAATATAATAAAGAGGTAAAGTTTGTTTTTTTGTTTTTTTGTTTTTTTGTTTGTAGGGGGTAATCTCTGGAACTACTGGTCCGATTTGAAAAATTTAAGCAACAATAGAAAGCTGCTTTACTCCTGAGTGACATAGGCTATATTTTATGTACGCGGGCGAAGCTGCGGGCAAAAGCTAGTAATATAATAAAGAGGTAAAGTTTGTTTTTTTGTTTGTAGGAGGTAATCTCTGGAACTACTGGTCCGATTGGAAAAAAAATAGCAACAATAGAAAGCTGCTTTACTCCTGAATGACATAGGCTATATTTTATGTACGCGGGCGAAGCCGCTGACAAAAGCTAGTAAAATATAAAACAATAAAACTAGTGTATAAATCTATTAATATTGTAATATCTATAAATATTGCAGTAACAGTTAAATTTGAGTTTCCTCGTCATTCTATAAATATTGCAGTACCATTTCATTTATCCAAATTATCGGAAAATAAGTAGATTTTACGTAATTTCAAAATTTTATATAAACTAGTGCTTGACTGCGTTCCTACGTGTTGGTAAGCAGTGATGCAAGCGTTGATAGTAAAAACACCTGCGAAGTGTTTAAAAATAATCGGCTGTACATAATGTTAGAATTTCTCATTTAATCTCACAGTGAATCTTTTCCTAATAATTTATAGTCACCCTAGACTCACAATTAAGCTAAAAGTTAAACACGTTTTTGTAGAATGCACCACAATCCGGCTGAACGTGAAGTAGCCGGATTACATTACAATGACGTTTTACAATCCAGCGCGCCCTTTTATAATACGGTGCGTTACATCACATGAATGTGACATATAGAAAGATTACCAACAATCTGTCGTGTTTAACCAGTGTAGTAGATTATATACTTAAGGTAGGCCTTCCCGACTCGCCTATCGTCTACGTCTAATGGTTTAAAAGTTTGTTGCGTCATTTTATGCAATCCAATATGATGTTTGATGCAAAAGTAATGCGAAAAAATAGAAATAACACTTGAAAACTCTGTTGGAATTCAACAATTTATTCTAATGTTTCACAAAACTTGTTCAAGTTGTGTTTTTATTAAACCCTTAAAGATTTTTGAACAAAAAAATACATTATTTAGAATTCCGATTAAGTACGCTAGGTTTCTATAGAAGTACTTTTTATATTTTTAATATAGGAGTACATATGGAGAGTCAAAGTTCACATAAAATAGTAGATTTTCAGAGGTCTTTACTGAATTACTCTTACACAAATTCATGTTTTGATTTCTGTAGAAGCCTAGATAATATCCACAACATATCTGTTTATCCAAAATATCTGAAGATAGATGTGTAATAACATCATAATCACGTAAGAGCGGTTGTATGAAAATGTACGTCGGGTTGGCCGCTCTTAAGTTACTTCTACAAACGCCATACCGTCACAGAATCACATTAACTACCCCACAGGGATCGCCATAGGGGTTGAAATCATAGAACAAATTAACTTACAATATCACGCCCTCCCTATTAGTTAACTTATCATTCTATGGGGCTATTCATTTTCGATACACTATCATACCATTATAATATTATTATGGGGGCATAATCACGAAATAAGATAGAATTTTCGAACACCGTTTTAGAGACAAAATATCAAGATAATAGGTGCGCGAACGCCAAAATTTAATCCATAAAAGTATATTTTTTTTATAGCATCTTGGTAATTATTTTCTATCTTCCTAAATTAGCTGTATTATGGTTTGAAAACATACACACTGAAAACTAATAAATGTTTCTGATTCTTTTTAATTCCACAAGAGGACACCGGTGTCTGCACACCTATTGTATTTTAATTGTGTCTGTAATTACGGTAGACGAAAGGCTAATGCAGTGGATCGTATACTTTTGCGCAATATAAACCTCGCTGTTAACTTTCATAGGCCTTAATAAAACCAGGGATTAACAATAATTCATTTCTTCTACGCGCCAAAGTAACTTGCCAAAGTAACTAATATAATAAAGAGGTAAAGTTTGTTTTTTTGTTAGTTTGTTTTTTGTTTGTAGGGGGTAATCTCTGGAACTACTGGTCCGATTGGAAAAAATTTAGTAACAATAGAAAGCTGCTTTACTCCTGAGTGACATAGGCTATATTTTATGTACGCGGGCGAAGCCGCTGATAAAAGCTAGTCTACACTAATATAATAAAGAGGTAAAGTTTGTTTTTTTGTTTTTTTGTTTGTAGGGGGTAATCTCTGGAACTACTGGTCCGATTGGAAAAATTTTAGCAACAATAGAAAGCTGCTTTACTCCTGAGTGACATAGGCTATATTTTATGTACGCGGGCGAAGCTGCGGGCAAAAGCTAGTTCTAAATAAATCTATTATCTGATATTTATTTATTGTGCACACCTACCACAGTGTTGTCTTTTTTAACCCAAAGGTTGACTGGTAGAGAATGCCTTGTAGCATTAAGCCCGCCTATGTACCACTACTGTATAAGAAGATTAAATAAATAAATCATCATCATCACCAGCCTTTTAATGTTTCCACTGCAGGGACACAGGCCTCCACTCTAATAGTAATAAATAAATAAATAAAGATTACTAGAGAACAGTTAAGAGTTTCAGACAAATCCAATGTTATAACTAGACAAACTTTATTGCCCAACACATCATATAATATCACTCAACTTTGGCTAACAACCAATAAAAATAATTAGCAAATGTTTTCTACAGTACCATTTATCATTATTATGAAATCACTAACAATTACTGAAGGAAAATTACTCTGAGAACTGCTCAAATGAAAATGTACCTTACCACTTTTGTTTCAAACTTCAAAATCCTTGATCTGAAATATATGGTCTTAAAATAATATACCCAGATTACTGACAATTGAAATTCAACTCTTATATAATAAGGTTGCAGTTGAAAATCGTCTAAACGTGTTTTCAGTATCAGATTTTCACAGTACCAAACCTAGAGGAAAGAGGATGATTGTCTATCTCGTTCTATCTCACTGTAAAATATGTTTCTATCTCTGTCACTCATGCTCTATTGATTTTCCACAGGCGGATAGCGCCTTTAAGAGGAAGGTATTTGCATACTGCAATTCGCTAAATCAAGTGAAGAATTTTAGGGTCCCGTGATGTAATTTTGAACGTAAAATCATGAAAATCGTCTCTTTTATGATTACGTTTGATGTGAATTCATGAATTTTCTGAGAAAATGTTGGGTTTTGATGGAATGAATTAACGTTTGCTGGTTTTCATCAGTTTTTACAGGATTTTATAAAAAAAAGAAACAAAAGCAAGGTGTTTTGGATATATTTCCACCGCTGAAATATTGAAGAGGAATTCATTTCTAAAGGCTGTGTTTTCTCGTACCTTAAACCTTAGAGTCTTTAAATCTCGAGTGAATAAGTTAAGACTAGGTAAACGCTGGTCATGGCTTGCCATCAGGTGAGAAAGGTTGCGGTGTACCTCGAGTCTTTTGAACCAATTTATAGTCAACAGCGATTCAGAGGAAACTTTTGTCGTCATATTTCTAGATACCATTTCTTGCCGTGGGTGTATTAATAAAGTAAGAGGCGACTAAAAGACATACCAGGGAACAGGCAACATTATTATCTATGGATCTTAAGAACCACACTGCGATCGCCAAGCTTGACGATTATGGAAAACTTTCCCTTTGAGGCCTTTGTCCAATAGTGGACGTCTTCCAGCTGAAATGTTGATGATATTTTTAGATGTTTAGTTACCCTAGGAGTGTCGGCTTTAAGTTTACATACGGGGATTTTTTTTTTAATTATGTTTAAGTACATTTCACTGTATAAATAAATATAGTGCGAGTCGAAATCTTATTATGTGCGTTGCCATAAAAATGGGAAACTGATGGTTTCTTTCTCTTTATAAATTTATATTTAATTATGTTGTTTGTCGTAAGCGAATAAAAGAAAATGTGATATTCGTTGAAGACTTGATTGGTTATGATTTGACTCATGGGGTCATAGGGTCAATAAGTCTTAAAATAATTCAGACTGCTTAGGAATCGCTAATATGGACTTATTAGGAAGTCCATATAAGCGGTTAAAACCGAGTAATCCTCTCACAAATCCACCACATTCAGCGAGCCGATGCCTGCTAGAACCACTAGGTATTTCTAAAAAGGTTACCGGCGGTTTTAGAACGCAAATAGAGCACAAAGATTTAATTTTAGTCAGTACCAGCGTCAGGCTACATAGTTAACGGGCAATATTTGCTGAACTGAATCTATTTGGCGCAACTCTGAGACACATAATGTTAAATTTCTCCTCCTTTTTTTATCTTAAGTATCTCTGACACGCCCTTTAGTTCTAAATCGAAACTAGAAAGGAAAAAGTGACAGTCAAAGTCAAAGTAAAAAATCATTTTACTCCAAATAAACTATTTATAGGCACTTTTAAAACGTCAAGTCTGTCAGTCCTAAAAAAAAACAGAAAGCGGACCCCGGGCACCTGAGGTGAATAGCCAAGGGTAGCAACCGGGATTGGCGCTAGGTTGATGATGATGATAAAAAAAAATTGTATTCCAATAAGATCAAGTATGTAAGTGACTTTTCCACCCTAACTAAACCATTCTCATATATACCAGTTAGAATCTCACAGTATACGCCAATATCGTCATGAAAATATTGCTAAAAATACTCGTACAATAATCTAGCCACTACCTACCCCTTAAACAACGAAGAAACGAAACCTCCCCCTTCTCCCAATTACATAACAATCGTCGTATTAAACTTTAATTGGGTGTAAAGAGCGCCCCCTTAAACGGACCCACCCAAAGTGTACACAACTCCCTTGTGCGTACACGAGACACCCACACAGAGAACGCAGGCTCCTGATTGGTCGGTGGGGACGAGAATATTGCGCACATGTTCCAGCTATTTGTGCTATGCAGATATGGGTGTACAGGGTGTGTTGGAAAAATTGGGATGAAAATGTTTTTGGTGTCCCTGCTTTTTTTATGGTGGGAAAAATCATCTCATGGGTGGAGCGGAAAACATTGTCAAACTCTTACTGACTGACCTACCTCGTTCCTTCTGGGCCCTCATACAAGTCCGACCTTCTTTTCAGCAACCGGGCTCCAGAAGGCTTCGGCCCCGTAGTTGGGTCTATTCATTTGCTAACAACTCCTTGAGACGCGCGAGAATTGTCCCTGCTTCTATTCATCTATGACAAATAAAAAAAGAAAAATACACAGGAACTGAGTATTTTTCAGAATAAAAATAAGTTATGAATGGTCATAAGATACTTTACTGGACAATACGCAAAGCGCAATAACTCATTTGCAAGTTCTTACACCCGTAGATTTGGCCTCTAGCGTTATGTTTTTGGGACTTTAGAGGAGATATTAATATCAACTCGAAAAAAAAAAAAAATATTTGCAAGGTAAAGGCGCGTTCTTAAAACTAACAGTATAAAAGATTTAAAAAGATTTTGGAAAAAAAACCCAATCCTGCAAAACGGCTGAACGCTCAGCAGCATTTTTAGCATGGGCCGGTGATGGTGTCGACTAAGGATGTTACGAAGGTGGTTTTATCGAAACCGAAGCCGAAACCGAAGATTCGGAATTCGCTTTCACGAAATCGGAACCGAAACTGAAACGGAAATTGGAACCAGAAGTGAACCATAGAGTGATAAATTATTTTTATTTTGTAAGTAGGTTTTTACTAACTCTTTTACACGTCATTTTTTTTAAGTCCATTGAAACTAGATGAGGCCGGTGTGTCCTAGCTGAGTACCCTGAGAAGAAACACCGAAACAAGCTCAAGGGTAATGGAGTAGGGAATAGGGAGTGTTGGGGATAAATGAAAACCTATGTTAAGACAGGGTCAGATACACAAAAATACACTGATTTGTGACTGTGATACACAAATAAAAAACCGGTGAGCTGGTATAACCTCAGCTACAATTCCATCACACTCAATAAGATTCTCAATCCTTTTTTTACTAACACCCTGTATCTCAGACGTTGGTAATGACACGTTTAACTGTATTGCACGTCTCACTCACACATCTACACTCTAGAGAGGGTGAGGGGGAGGGTAGTTACTCCGTAGATCTGGGAGGGAAGGAGACATTTTGCCAAAGGAATGCCTGTAATGGCGTTCTGGTGGGTTGGTAATTAATTGAGTGGAATCTTTACTAATTACTGCCTATTTATTTTGGGAGTTTACGAGTTGTAGGTCGCGGGTTCAAACCCAGCCAGGCGCATTGCTTTGTGTAATTTATTTCATCACCACTGCTCTTAAAACGGTGGGAAAACATCGTAAGGAAACCGACTTAGTAAGAAGTCGAAGATGATGTGATGTCCACCAATCCGCATTGGGGTGATGTGGTAGATTATGACCCATGCCCTTTCCTAGAGAGCAGGTCTAAATCTTAGCAGAGGGATTATGATTATGTAAATATGTTTATTATAGAATATTAACCTTTCCAGTACCGTAATTAGAGACATAATAGAAAGACATGTGCGAACGCGTTCGCTTTGAGGCTCAACAGTTAAGTAGTAGTAATACTGCTGATAACATTAAAAAAATGTCGACAATCTTTAAGTTAAGGAATAAAAATATTTTTGAAAAACATCAAAATTTGTTCAGGAGGTTAAATAGATAGATAGATATACACTTTATTGTAGGTACACCACAAACATATTTACTATTTATTATGATTATTTACAGCTCAGCTATGAACCTACTGAAATAACTGGCTATTTCTAGCAAAAGACGGGTTTGTGTGGAAATGGGGACCACGAACACCCTTCTTAGAGATTCATTGGAATAGAAGAATAAAATATCAATTTATATTTTCTTTTTCACAAAAATATGTTTTTACATAAAAACTTTGAATCTATATCTTGAATTCAAAGTTTGCATGTAAAAACCATCATCATTGAAGCGATATCTTCTACGTTACGATGGATCGTATTGACTTCATATTCGTGTTTTATTCGAAAAAAACAGTGTTTTTTAACTTACGGCGTTTGCAAATTTTCGATGACATATATATCGTAAATAAATAAAAAGGACCTCTGAACAAAATTTCAGCGGTTCAGCTTTAAGGGCTGAGCATCGCAGCGTTCAGTCATTCAGTGAGTCA
Organism: Mythimna loreyi; assembly: GCA_029852875.1. Taxonomy (NCBI): domain Eukaryota; kingdom Metazoa; phylum Arthropoda; class Insecta; order Lepidoptera; family Noctuidae; genus Mythimna; species Mythimna loreyi. The sequence continues at coordinate 16,738,440 of CM056800.1, forward strand.
AGACTTCGCCTTTTAGGAAAGCAAAAGATTAATATCATAACACAAACCTTTTTCAATACTTTTATAACGTTTTCAGGGACAAAAGAAACCTCCTTTCTACCCCAATTCAGTCCAAAAGATAATAAGTCCAAAGTTATCCTAAACGCCTCACATAAGGGAAGCATCAGGAAATTCTCCGCTCAATCCATATTGGAGTTAGAGAGAGATAGAGCATATGTGTTGGAGAGGGATGGGGCACTCAATCCATCGTCTTACGATACCATTTCCGGCAAGTATCACTCCTTTAGCAAATACCTCCCACTTACGTACAGGCGATGAAAAGAGGCTATGAACAATTCAGAAATCAGAAACGTTAATTTCAAATAGGCCATCTAGGTACAGGCACTTTTGAATTGTCAAAATGTTGGTCAGTCAAAAACAAAGCGAAGTTAATTTGCACTTTGGAAAGTTTTTTTTTATGGTAGATAAAAATCATCCAATGGCGAATCCCGCCCTTGGGCAGAGCGGGAAACACTCTTACTGACTAAACAACCTACCCCGTTCCTACATCGCCATCTATACCAGGGCTAGAGCCTTCCTTTCAAACACGAACCCTTGGCCCCAGTTGGCTTCGACCCTTCTGCAGGGTCCCTACGGCTTGCTGACAACTCCTTGAGGTGCTCACTTTGGAACGTGCAAATTTCTATGGAAAAGGAATTGTGAGAAACTCCAGTTAAATCATATTAATAAGTTACTTATATCTTGGTTACATATTTCTTGTCGCTTTTATTATGTGAACACAATAATAAAACAAAAATATAATTTAAAAATGTTATGACATTGTAGGTAGCTATCGGTCGTTCCGTACTAACTACCTGCAGGTCATTAAACTCGCCCCGCTGATGTTCACATGAAGAAATTAATTTCAATAATGCGTAAACGACCCTCTACGGGATTGAACCGATCAAAAATTAACGGTATATAACTGACCAGTGCCCTATAAAATAAAATAAAATAAAAAATCTTTTTATTCAGGCCAAATACACCCATTTACATTTTAAAAACCAACACAATAAATAGTGTAAATTATTGAAAATTACTGAAAAGTTAATACAAAAGTCCGCTGCAGCACTTCATTGACATTATATGTCGTCTAACAAAACATTTAAAACGTACAGCACTCTCACACTGCGCGAACGTCAAAATTGCACTAATGTCATCAATAATCATAATAATAACCCTCTACATAACACTGCAAAAGGCTGCGCTCTGTATGTAAATACCTGTAGGATTATCAAGAAATTCATGCAATTGAAAGAGAATGACGCATAACCTCATCACACAACCCAGTGACATTCTACTCGCCACAGTTACTTGGCGCTTAGTCCGTAAATGTGGTCGAAACCAGTCAAGGAGCTGAGAAAAAAAATAGACCTGAAAATAATAATGACAAAGTAAAGTGACTGTACGGTACGCCTAATCAAGTGCGTAGTACATATGTATATCAATGTTAAAATCATGTCAGTAATACTAGAACAAGGTTTGGTACATATTCAAGACTCCAAGGTAGAAAACTCTACACCACACCTAGACCCATACCAAAAACCATAGACATTTTATCCTTGCCTGTACTTTATACCCCAGGGTGGCACTTATCTCTGCAAGAGCTTGGGGGCGGGTGACGACTTCGGTAGGGGGACTAGGGGGTGTTATTTGGCCCCCATTACCGACCTGTTAGTATAAGCGACGCCGGGGCCATTTGTAGAGCTATGTAGGTAGGTATGGATGCTGGGTTGAGAGCAGAGATAATTGCGATTGATCAAATGGGAATTAATTGGGATAGTTAGTTGTAACTTGGTATAATAGAGCATTCTTAGAATAAAATTTATTTATTGTCAATCCATATTCACGGTGTATACACCGTTAAATTTTAGTCGTTTTAATCCCGAAGAGGGTCGATCCAGTACATGAAACACTATCGATTTGTGTAGATAAAATAAAAAAATAAAGTACTTTTTTTCTTAATCTCTCATTGATATACGCATTTACGAAATTAATTTATTTAAGTAAACGAGTCATTGACCTTGTAGGTAGTTGTCGGTCGTTGAGTACTAACTACCTACAGGTCATTGAACTCGCCCAACTGACGTTTATTTAAAGAAATCAATTTAGAACATGCGCAAATTAATTCGAGTTTTAAAAAATCGTACTTTGTTTTTTATTCTAACTTTACCAATCGATAGTGTTTCATGTACTGAATCGATCCTCCAAGGGATTAAAACGATCAAGATTTAACGGTATATAAGGTAACTGACAATGTTAGTGACCGATATTGATTTTAATGTTTGATTTTTCCACAGTTTCAAGGCTTGAGTACATATCATCATCCTACCCTTATCCCATGTTACTTGGGGTCGGTGCAACATACTCGTATATGGTTTTAATTTCAACTCGACATCTCCACGTGTTCTCGAGATAAAGGGTCTTGACAGACAGGCAACAAAGTTATCATTTTATGGTGGGTAAAAATCATCCAAGGACAAATCCTGCCCTTAGACGGAGTGGAAATTAGTTTCAGACTCTTACTGACTAAACAACCCACCCGTCCCTAAGTTGGCTTTATAGCAAGGCCAGAGCTATCTTTTCAGACGCGAACCCTTGGCCCCAGTAGGCTTCGACCGCAGGCTTAGACGCTTCTGCAGAATCCCTACGGTATCTTTTTCAGGTACCGGTTTTGCTTTTGAAGTATAAAACTAAAAATCGCCGTTTTGGTATTATAGGTAAAAATAATCAGCCTTTTAGTATTTGTACTACTGGAGCTGAGGCCTACTCTCTAGGAGAGGCAATGGAACTCAGTCCACCACGCCGCCGCCGTCCCATTGCAAGCCAGTATATGTTTTAGTTCTAGGACGTGCCGGTTTCCTCACAATGTTCTATTTCACCGTTTTAAGAGCAGTGGTGATAAAATAATTACACACAAAGTGCGCCTGGCTGAGTTGCACTACATCATCATCATCATCAGCCTTTTAATGTTCCCACAGCTGGGACACAGGCCTCCTCTCTCTAGGAGAGGGATGGGCCATAATCAACCACGCGGGCCCAGTGCGGATTGCTGGATGCCACATGTCTTCGAATTTTTGGTTCTAGGACATGCTGGTTTCCTCACGATGTTTTCCTTCACCGTTTTGAGAGCAGTGGTGATGAAATAAATTACACAAAGTAATGCGCCTGGCTGGGTTTGAACCCGCGACCTACAACTGGTAAGTCGGAGCCGTTACCACTCGGCCACCACTGCCGAGTTGCACTTAGTTCCAGATAGTTCTTAGTTAGATAGTTAGCGCTTGTAGATAACCATGCGCCCAATTCCTTTGTTGATATGACTTCCGATAATAGGAGTTGGAGGCGTGGCAAACTTTGTTGGCCGATACGATTGTAACTTAGCTAGGGAGGTTTATTTCAATTTTGAAAAGAGATTGCCCAAATTTGTATGTGGCTCCATATCAACTTGGGTGAAACTAAATAAATGATTTCGGAAATGACAATGTTTTTATATGTTTATAATTTTTATACGTAGGCCGCCCCAAATCTATCTCCTTTCATTTAGTCCATCCTAAGGTTGTCTGTAAGAAATGCCCTGTGCGATAAGACCGCCCATTGTACACTTAGTTTTGTAAATGTTTATCCTCCACATTCTACATTATGAGGTGTACAATAAAATTTATAATAAACTAGCTTTTACCCGCGGCTTCACGCCCGGCAACAGAAAAATGTGATAAATGAAGAACCGCTCGACCGATTTTGTGCAAACTTCACATAAACAATCTACTGAGTAGTTCGAACAAAGCCTTAACATTTGATTTGAATAGGTGAGTCTTGAGTTATAAAATTACAACGAAAAGTGGCATTGATTTTTATATATATGATTACATAGTATAAAACAAAGTCGCTTCCCTCTATGTATGCTAAGATCTTTAAAACTAAGCAACGGATTTCTAGGCGGATTTTTTTATTAGATAGAGTGATTTAAGAGGAAGGTATATGTATAATACATGCATAATACTGTAGCCTGATCCACTTACCCTATACCGCGTATGCTAACGATGCTCAACGCGCTCGTGGAGACCAACCCTGGATTGAATTTGTTTGCTGATGATTGGAAGACGATATTATTAGAAAGCTTACGATTCTGTGAAAAGACAGAGTGAAAGGGTTAATTAATTTAATTTAGTATTAATGGCTTTTTGCTGTACTAAATAAATAAATAATAATATCAACATTGCACCCGTGCGAACCTCGTCGCTAGTTGATAAATAAATAAATCTGTGATCATGAACAAGATTTCGAAATCAATTTCTTTCTATCGGACAAAGTAAAAACGGCGGTCCTTAAAAACTGGTCGGCCATAACCCCAAAATGAAGAAGTGGGATAATTGTGTGGAACCCAACACCGCTCACAACATAAACTAGTAAGTAACTCGACACTCGCAATCAGGGTTTATGTGGAGAAAGCAATTTTCTAGCGACATAATAAATCCTAAAGCGATAGATTCGTCCTCTTTGGTTTGTTCTTCTTGGGGCTAGTGTCGATGCTCTTCTAAGACGTTACTTTATTTATTTAAACTCCCTATTTGGCGCAACATATGGGACACACACAATGATAGTTTTGTCACCTTTTTATTATCATATATCTATTGTTTATTTCATCACCACTGCTCTCAAAACGGTGAAGGAAAATATCGTGAGGAAACCGGCATGTCCTAGAACCAAAAATTCGAAGACATGTGACGTCCACCAATCCGCACTGGGCCCGCGTGGTGGATTATGGACCATTCCCTCTCCTAGAGAGGAGGTCTGTGTACCAGCAGTGGGAACATTAAAAAGACTGATGATGATAATGATAATCTATTTTTTATCTACATGTGGTTTCTGCGTTGTGTGTGTCTATTTGTGTCCAATAAAATATTTTTCTTTCTTTATGTACAGTGGTGCTTAGCCAGACCTAATACAACAAGGCATTCTCTACCAATCAAGTCCGTTAGTATGTAGTCAGTCACTTTCTTTTCTCCCGCAGTAAGATGTCCGCTGGCGGACTAAGGAGCCCTCCCCTAAGTGTCACTAAACGACTAATCTTGTGCACCCCGCATTCCCACGACTTTCACCAGATCATCGGTCCACCTCATGGCCTTCCAACGCTCCATCTTTCGGGACGTAGTCGTCACTCACTCAATAGGTCTCCTGTACCACCCATCGACCGATCGTTTGCTTCTTGCATCCAGTTGACTAGAAAGACACAACATTGAAATCCTTCATACACTTGATATACAAGAAGAGCTTCATAAAGATGCTGTGTAAAGACACAGCTTTGAAAGCTTTCGTTACGCGTATTTTACTGCAAATCCTCTAAACCTCGACCCTTTCTTTCATCCAATGACTTCTTCCGCTCTAGGAGCGAAAAGTCATGTTACAATTTAACCAACCTGAGATCAGTTGCCCTTTGCGTTCTCGGTTCATGAGTTTCCTTGTCAGAGTCACAGGGAATGTGACTCTAGCGGGCATTTCCTGAGCCTTATGGTTTCTCTTGTTGTTGTTACTATTTTAAAACGCTGAAAATCCAAAATATTATCTTTAATATAAGTACCCGTGCGAAGCTGAGGCGGGTCGCTAGTTATTAAATAAAACAGTAAAAATAATTGAACACTTATTTCGGCGACTATCACGCGGAACCAATATGGCGCGTACTTTCGCGCCAATTCTATTCAATATGTCGGTTGGCAGTAAAAAGAAAATGGGCTAGAGAGGAAACTAATAAAAATACGATAGTCCACAATAAAATGTTTCGCGTGAAAATGTTTACTTTCAAAATTGAAATGTCTTAAGAATCTGGGAAAGACCATTATTTGTAGTATTTTTTTTACTGTACATCTGCTTCATTAGGAACTTATTGGCATTATCTAGAAGTCATAATGGTGTAAGTACAATCAATTCTGGTTTCTAAATCAAAAGTCTGTTATTTTTCGCTAGTTTAACCTACGGCTTAAAAAAATATATCTTGTGTCTTGTTTTTTGTATTACAATATAACAATAATGATATTCACAGTAGGTATATTTTTTTGCTGAGGTAATCAATTAATAACTGGATGAGAGAGTGTGTCAGATGGTAAACTTTTTAAACTGTCGGGAACCAGTACAGTACCTACCTAGATCGTATGAAAAAGGCTAAAACAAAAACAAAGAATGTCCTGTGGGCTTAGAGCATAGGTTAAATGCTCTAAGCCTGTGGGTAAATCTCAGTTCACCTCACCAAAAATAAGGATGTTTTCCATCTGAAACTTGGTATTATTTTATATTAATGAGCATCCTGCTTCAGCTTCGCATGTGGGTAATCATTATAATGCTTGACTTTTTTCTATTTTAATAAGCATTTATTATACACCTAAATGTTCCTCATGAATCACTCTGTCTATTGATGAAAATACATGAAAATCCATTCAGTAGTTTTTGAGTTTATTGGAGACTTTGTTTTTATAATGGTAAGCATGCTATCTGAAAAAAGACGGCTGAAATCCACCCACAGACATATGCAACTCAATTACAAATTAAACTATGAAGAAATATCAAACCAAAGAAGATCTCATCCTCCAATTTCTTCCCTATTAACATGTATTGTTCTTAAGTAAAATCTTAAACGTGGGCGAAGCCGCGGGCGTTTCTAGTTAACAACATAAAATACAAACAAAGACGATCCCATATTCGACACTCGGCGCTTAAATCCGTTCGGAAACGGAACCCCACTCGATATTTTCAACGGCTCTTGAACGAATATTGCTCCCGGCGGATCGATTTCGGACGAAACGACAAAAGATTTTTGCCTCCAAAAGAAACAAATTTTGGTAGCGACCATCTTTGATAGACACTTGGGCAAGATGATATTGTTTGTTTTTAAGTAACATTCTATTTGTACGTTGGAAAATTTTCCATTTTTTTATCAATCATTCCAAATATCTAAATTAGCATAGAGCAATGGTGGCCGAGTGGTAACAGCTGCGACTTACGAGTTGTAGGTCGCGGGTTTATACCCAGCCAGGCGCATTAATTTGTGTAATTTATTTCATCACCACTGCTCTCAAAACGGTGAAGGAAAACATCGTGAGGAAACCGGCATGTCCTAGAACCAAAAATTCGAAGACATGTGACATCCACCAAGTCGCACTGGACCTAGAGACCTAGAGAGGAGGTCTGTGTCCCAACAGTGGGAATAATAAAAAGACTGATGATGATGATGACATTAGCATAAGGCGGTAATATCGGCCATCGTTTAGTTCCAATATACGCTAACGAAGATACCTGAATGAGTCTTCAAGATCGATTTTATTCACACATTCGCAAGTGGACAGAATCATCACAGCGCTGATGTATTATTAAAGCCTAATTGTGTTCGAGTGATCGAGATATGGTTCCAAGTCCAATCTTGAAAGCCTTGAGCTCAAGGGTAGGGTAGCCAGCCTTTCATTGTTTTACAAGTTGTTTTTTGGAGAGAGTGCGCAGGAATTGCATGAGTTGATTCCTTCAGCTCTTTTCTATTGTCGGACAACCTCTCGCACGGCGAGTATCCATCCTTACGCTGTTGAAACCTCTACGATTCGGAGTAAGCGTTTCGCTTTATATATCATTCACTCTTCCCATCTGATTATAATTTGGGTGTATTCAAGGCTACAGTGTATAGGCTCTTAATAAACGAATGTTCCTCACCATCAACGATTGCATCACTGCTTACCATCAGGTGGGATCGCAGTCAAGCATTAGTTTACAGCAAATAAAAAAATAAAAAATGCTCTGCCCAGGTGTTGCCGCATAGACCAGACTTGTACTTTGTACTTAATGGACTTTCATGATCCTGATCAGTTCATCTGTCACTAGTGGAAGGCGTTTCAAGGACATATCTTTCTATATTTTTTACTGGCCTGTTGGTCTAGTGATTAGTGGTTAGTCATGGTCTTGACTGCTAAGCCGAAGGTTATGGCTTCCATTCAGGGCTCGGAGACTAAGGCAAAGAAGGAACGGGGTGGTTCGTTTAGTCAGTAAGAGTCTGACACTGTTTCCCGCTCCGCCCAAGGGCGGGATTTGTCACTGGATGATTTTTACCTACCATAAAAAAAAAACATTAAGTACAAATGTTTGTGTGATGAGCACGATCATTTATTCTGTGTCTGGGTGTAATGTATCTATAATATGGTATGTACAAATACATACCTACCTAATAGATATTATTTAGAAATATATAAGTATGTTTATCAGTAGTCTAGTACTTGTAACCTAAGCTCTGCTTAGCTAGAGACTAGACGGCGTTGTGTGATAGTTGTGGGATATACCTATAGATGTACGGAAAGAGTTAATGTTTTCTTTAATATTTTTCAGGAGAAGTGTCTGCATATTTTAATTATGCATATAGTATGGTTGGGACCAGTGGCGTATTTTCATACGCAAATCAAATGCTGGCGGCGACGCTACATCGGCGATAGATAAATGTTGTTAATTTATTTAGGTACTTGATTAATGGATGGAAAAAAAGTAATAAAGTTGACTATTTTTCGTTTAATTTATCAATTCGTATATTTATATTTACAATATGCACTATTATACACTATTTACAATATGAAATTAGTGGAGTACCGAAAATCTACCACATGGGACTTTAAACTACCCTTGATTGGGAGGCATGTTGTCCCAACTAAGGGCGGTGAAAGTCATGGTTTATATCCACCGACCACCGTCTACATGGATTGAAAAATAAAACCGAAAATGGCTTGTTTCACACGAAGACATTTGGCTTAAAAAAAAAAAAACCGGCTAAGAGCGTGTCGGGCCACACTCAGTGCAGGGTTCCGTACCCAGCAGCCAGCCCATGTATACATTGGTAATCCAATTTCCCGAGAGATAGCGCTGTACCCAGTGGTAATTTCGGGTTGCGTAAACTGATTTTAATCTTTCTGTATTTTTAAAAGTGCTTGATGTAAGGTTAAATTACAAAATTAGTTCAGAACGTTTTTTTTTTATTTTTTTTTTATAAACTATCACACGTACAAAATATACCTGAACTTAGCACTTTGTCGGCGTTATTGATATACAAATACCTATTATTATATATGTAATCACTATTTCAAGCTTGGTGCTTCCTGGCTACGTTATGTTATTTTGTCATCAAATACAAACAAAACAAAACTAATTCAATTTGCAAAAACACCTTTTTGCATTTTTATCGAAAACAAAATCTCTCACTCTGCGAATTATTCTCTCACACAAAATAAAAAGGGTCCAAAAATCCGTTTAAAACAGAAACAAAACGATGGTACGCTTCGAAGTGATCCAATGGAATAAAATGGCCGGTGCCGGAACAAATTCAATCGTACAATCTAACGAATGTAGGCCGGGGGCCGATTTGTTGAAACAATACAGAAAACCCTTTTTGTATTTTGGAACTAGGATACTTTGAACTGGATATCAGGAGATACGGTAAAAGTTTTGGAGTGTTTCCGATTGATTATGATAGCTTTTGTGCATTATGTAGTCGTCGCACCAAAATTCTTTATTGTACACCAAACAGTATATATATAAAAAATAGATTACCATACTTAAATGAAAGTCCAAGCTTAAGATATATACTTCCATGTTTTTTTATGGTAGGTAAAAATCATCCAATGACGAATCCCACGCGCGGCGGAGCAGGAAACAGTGTCTGACTCTTACTGAATAAACAACCTACCCCGTTCCTACGTTTCGCCATCTATACCAGGGATTGCTGACTACTCCATAATAAGAATATGTATCTATTTAGAAATAAATAAACTATGTTTTTCAGTTGTTTAGACTTCATTTTTTTTAATTTAAGTACGTTAAAAGAAAATTATCAAACTGAAAAATCTCCGGACTTTTTTTTTTCATCTGGTAACATTGCACAGGACTGGTCATTATGGCTACACTCGAAGGTGGCCCTTGTCCCACAACTTAGACGTCTATCTGCTGAAACGTTGATGTTAATGATGAGTAGACCCTCCCAAGCAATCAGCTACAACAACCTTGAAATTGTCCAAAATGAACAGCTGATAAGCCAAAACTAATCCTTATTTTTTCTCACCAGTTCCTAATACAGGGACCCTCACATTCCCGGAACCAATTTGTCGTATAAACTATAAGTTATGACACAAAAACGCGTCCCTTCGTTTCCATCACTATTAGTTATAAGTTAGTTAAACTTGTAAAAGTTTGACGCGAGGGAACGGTTTAGTTAGATGGGTATGTTAACTGACTGAGTTTATCTTCGTTTTAAATAGGTGTTAATCGAACTTTTGAGGGAATGCGTTAATTGACATTCGATTAGGTGACATTTATTTTGCAAATAGGATTTAAAAATAAAATACTTTTAACAAAACTTTATGTTCCTCTCTCTCTCTCTCTCTCTGTCTAGTCTCTACCAATAAACCTTTTTTGCCTTATTCCAAAAGGCGATATAAAATATTTATCAATAACTATTTAATAAATAAGTAATAGTCCCGATAGGTACCTATCTACTATATCAGATCGCGGTTTAAAATAAAATTATTTGTGTAAAAAAAAAACTATTTTGTGTTACCTAGTGTACAAACAAAAAAAAAAATGAAATAGAATAAATTATTAATCAAATTAGGTGGTTATAATAATAAAATACCCATACAAAGCTAGAATAATGAATGAATAAACACTATGACAAACATCAAAACATTATAAAGTTATTTTTTTTTATGGTGGGCAAAAATCATCCCATGACGGATCCCGCTCTTAGGCGGAGCGGGAAACAGTGTCAGACTCCTACTGACTAAACACCCCACCTCGTTCCTTCTCTGCCCTTCGCCATGGGGCCATGCCTTCCTTTCAGAAAGAGACCCTGGGCCCCAGTAGGCTTCGATCTTTTCTTCGATATTTAAAACTGTTCCCTTGGTAATAGGTTTTATAGATTTTAAAAATACATCATGAAATATACAAGAAGTCCAACCCATTTCAATAAACTGTGTTGCAAATATATCTAAAAGAAATCTAAAATAAAATGTTAATCCAAATAATTTCATATAAAATAATATAACTTTGATTTAAGTAGAAAAATTATCAAATAATTTCTTTGGCTTAGAATTATAATTTCTTCGGATTTAGTTGGAGTGGGAGGTGTCAGACTTTTACTGACTAAAACCCGCCCGTTTTCCTTCAGTTTGCAAATTACACCTCTCGAATCCTCTATACGTTAACTAACTCCTTAGTAAAAAAAAGTTTGTAGTACCAAAGTCATCTATTTTCTTGCAAAATCATTAATATACCACTTAGTTTTTGCAACCATAATTTCATCAACACGCTCCCAAATTTAACGCTAAATCTAGAGCAATAAATCTAAATTCACAAACTAGGCTTACTCTTCTAAATTACCTTTGCCCCATTTAAAAAACAAAAACATTAAGATGGCCGCTAATTTCACAGCTGTTTTCGCACGGGTGGTCGCGTTCACAGATAATCCTTATAATCCGACCTCTTTAGATAACTAATGATCGCAACTTATCTTATAATGGGGTGCCATGACAGAAAACCTCCTCGAGCGCCCGCAGGCTGGAGTTCCCTTGCGGACACGTCCGGAGTGAAGACCAGTCTGCGGGACGGTGCACCCCGGGAGGCCGCCATCGACCCACCCTTGGGCAATCCCTGCCTAAGGGTGCTCGATGGCGGCTTGCGAATATTCTGTTGGGAGTATCGCCTCAACGCGTGTCCCTCTGATTTAGCAGAGGGCACAGCGACGAGGTAAGAGCGGGCTCGGTGTGCACTCACCCTGCCATCGGGCAGGCAGGAGGAAGAGTTCCTCCTCCTTCTGCCACCGCTAGACTCGTAGCCCCAAAGATTGTCCAAGGTCATGTTTCTGACTTTCGATGGGGGTCGAGGGCCTCGGCTTAACCGCCCGGGCCGCGAGGAAGACAACCTCTATAAAAAATCACCCCAAACCTCCAAGCGGCGGCGCACCGTGAGGGAGGTTGTTAGCTTGACTAATGGGTAGCTAAATTAGTCTCTAGTGCGAACCACGCATTTGAGCCAGTAAAACATGTGTATACTCGTGGGAACAAAAATGAATTCAAAATTTTTCACCCAAAACCTATCGGAGAGTGACGAGCGGTCGGAGTCCGACGCTGCGTCCAGAAGGAGCTCAGGCTCGGAGATGGAGGAGGAGTTGGTGGGCAACTCCGGAAGGGACTCGCGTTCCTTCCGGAAGCGCACCAAATCGGAGGACGGGCAATCGTCCTCCGATAATGAGAAGGGTTCGGCCCCAAAGATCCCCACCGGCAGTCGCGGTGGGGTCCAAAGCCGAGGTAGAGGCAGGGGGCTCACTGCGCAGGAGTCCGCTCAGCGAGCTGAAAAGCTGGCTGCGGAGGGGCGCCACCCTGGTGCGGTCGGCGCTGGAGAGCGCCCGCCGCGTCAGGCCGGTGGCGCGCCAGACGCTGGGGCGGACTCCGCCGAAGAGGCCCGCAGGTCCTTCGGCGAGCTGATGGTCGCGGCGCTGCGCGACATGGGCCGCAAGAGGCTCGCAAAGCCGTCTTCCAAGGCGAAGACGGTTTTGAAGCACGCCACCTCTTTGTCCGAGGCCTTCGATAAGGCCTTGGACAAGAGTGTGGCGAAGCTGCGGGCCGAGCTCCGGGCCGAGCTTCGGGCCGGGCCCGCGGGCCCTGGAGCCGTTCGGCGGGAGGCCGTCGGAGGGGGTCCCGGGCAGGGGCAGGGGCAAAGTCAGCCCCAGCCCCAGCCTGAGGCAGGGAGCCAGCTGCTGACGCTGGTGCAGTCGGAGCTGGCTGCCTTCCGGCAGCAGCTGCAGCAGCAGCAGCAACAGTTCCAGCTGCAGATCCAGCGGCAGCTGTCCCTGCTGGAGGGCATAGTCCTACGCCCTCCACTGGCGACCTCCGGCCAGCGCCAAGCGGCAACTTATGCCGCTGCCGCTGCGGCCACGGCTGCTGCGCCCAGGGCGGGCCCGTTGGGGCAAGCCGGGCGTAGGGCCTCAGCGCCGGAGCCTGCGAGGCCGGCCCCGGTGGCTGGGCAGCGTCGGGCGCGGGCCGCTCCTCCCGCGAGGGGTGCCGTGGCGCCTGCTGCCAGACCAGCGGGAGCTCCTATTGCGCGGGCGGCGACTCAGCCGCGCCTGCCGCCTCCCCCGCCTCAAGAGCCATCGTCTGGCGCCGACTGGACGGTCGTCGGCGCCAAGAAAAGCGCGGGCAAGGCGCGCAGGGCGGCCAAAAAGCGCGCAAAGCGCCAAGAGCGCCGAAAGCGGGCCATGGCGGCGAGACTTCGCGCCCCGAAATCCGAGGCTGTAGTGATCACACTACAGCCTGAAGCGGGAAAGAAGGGCGCGAACTATGACGCCGTCATGGAGAAGGCAAGGCGGGCGGTGTTGCCCCACCTTGAAGAGCTCGGAGTGCCTGGGGGCTTCTGCATTAGGCAGACCCTAACGGGGGCCCGAATTCTGGAGGTCCCCGGCTCGGCCAGTGTCGCTGACACCCTGGCCGAGAAGATTAGGGTGGCCCTCAGTGCGGAGGAGGCCCGAGTGTCCAGGCCCACCAAGTGCATCGACATGCGCATCATGGGCCTGGACGACTCAGTCAAGGTGGACGAGGTGGTGGCCGCCATCGTCAGGGTGGGCGGTTGCACGCCCGAACAGGTTCGGGCGGGCACCATCCGCGCTGACAGCACGGGCATGCGAGCCGTCACGGTAAGCTGCCCCGTGCCGGCGGCCAAGGCCATCACCAGTGGGGGCCGACGGCTTCTTGTGGGCTGGGTCTCCGCCCAGGTAAAATTGCTGGAGCCCAGACCTCTGCGGTGCTTCCGCTGCCACGTGGGGCACCACGTGGGGGCCTTCTGTGCCGCGGAGGTGGATCGCAGTGACCACTGCTACCAATGCGGTAAGCCCGGTCATAGGTCTGCCGAGTGCCGGAATGCGCCGCACTGTTACGCATGTGCGGCGGCAGGCAAGCAGGCCGACCACCGGGCTGGGAGCAGGTCCTGCGACCCCCCGGCCAAAGTGAAGGCCAAATTGAGTCGCCCCCCCAACACCACCGCCGCCGCCGCAGCCGCTTCTTCGGCCGCCGGCGCGGTTTCTGTAGCCGCCGCTACCGCTGTGGCGGCGCCCTCTCAGAGGGCTAGGGAGGAGACAATGGACTGCCAATAACGGCCCCATTACGTCTCCTCCAGGCGAATATCAACCACTGCGCCCCAGCTCAGGATCTGTTGCTCCAGAGCATGGCGCAGTGGTCGATAAACGTCGCCGTGGTCTCCGAGCCGCACTTTGTCTTGCCCAGAGCTGACTGGGTTCAGGACCTGAGCGGCTCGGTGACCCTTATCTCGTCGGCCGCCGCTGGTACCCCGACCCTCGAGGCCGTCACGAAGGGTCGGGGTTGCGTGGCAGCACGGTTCGGGGACATTGCAGTGGTAGGCGTCTACCTGTCCCCGAACAGAACTCTCGCCGATCTTCACGACTCCCTCAGGGAGCTGAAGACCGTCGTCGCTGGGTATGGTACCCTCCCCGTGGTCGTTTGCGGGGACTTCAATGCCTGGAACATGGCTTGGGGTTCCCGGCTCACGAACCAGCGGGGTCGGTTGGTGGAGGACTGGGCGCTGGAAACAGGCCTGGTCGTCCTAAACCGGGGTTCTGTCCCCACGTGTGTGCGGGTGCAGGGTGAGTCCGTGGTGGACATTTCGTTCGCCAGCCCCGCTCTGACACCGCGTGTAGTTGACTGGCGCGTCATGGAGGGGGTGGAGACATACTCGGACCACCGGTATATCCGGTTTGACGTCTCCGCCCAGACCTCGACCGCGCCGGTCCGACAGACCCCATGTGGTCCGCGTTGGGCGCTGAGGCAGCTGGAACGGGAGCTCTTCCTTGAAGCCGCGGCGGTGCAGGCCTGGGTGCAAGCACCGGTCAGGCCTGCCGACATCGACGTCGAGGCGGAGTGGTTCCGGGAGGCCTTGTCGCAAATTTGCGACGCGGCAATGCCCCGTCTCCGCCCAGGACGCGCCCGACGCCAGGTGTACTGGTGGTCGCCGGAGCTTGCGACGCTGCGCGCCGCATGCAATGCTGCGCGGCACCGGTATACCAGACACCGCAGGCGCCGCTTCCGCCCGCCGGGTGCGGAGGCCGTAGAGGCGGAGCTGTATGAGGGATACAGGGTGGCAAGGCGCACCCTCCGATCGGAGATAAAGCGGGCCAAAGATGAGGCCTGCAAAGCGTGGCTGGGGACGCTCAACGCTGATCCGTGGGGACGCCCATACAAGTTGGTGCGAGAGAAACTCCGCCCATGGGCTCCCCCGTTGACGCAGAGTCTCCGGCCACAGATCGTGGAGGGTGTGGTGAGCGCTCTGTTCCCTGCGCGGGGGGACCACTCCCCCCCGCCCATGGCTCCGCCACCAGCGGTGTCTGACGCGGACCACGTCAGCGACGACGGTACCAATACTCCGGAAGTGACCGAGGGGGAGATGAGAGTGGCGGTACGCAGGATGGGTGCGAAGAATACCGCCCCAGGACCCGACGGCTTGCCTGGAAAGGCTTGGGTCCTGGCCATGGAGGCTCTCGGGTCTCGATTGGGGGGGCTCTTTAGCGCATGTTTGGAGAGGGGCCAGTTCCCACTTCCCTGGAAGACGGGAAAACTGGTCCTCGTCGCGAAACCGGGGCGCCCTGCGGACTCTCCGTCCGCGTATCGGCCCATTGTGCTGCTTGACGAGGTGGGCAAGCTCTTTGAAAGAGTCATTGCAGACCGCCTCGTCAAGCACCTAACACTGAAGGGGCCCGATCTCGCGGACGACCAGTTCGGGTTTCGCAGGAGGCGCTCCACGGTGGACGCCATCATGCGCGTGCGAGCCCTCACGACGGGGGATGCGGTGTCCCGGGGCAGGTGTGTCTTGGCGGTGTCATTGGACATCGCCAACGCCTTTAATTCCCTGCCCTGGAGTTGCATTAGGACGGCACTCCGGTATCACCGGGTGCCCGACTACCTCTGTCGTACAATCGAGGCCTACCTGTCGGACAGGTATATAATCTACCCCGGTCACCAAGGAGATTGGAAACGGCGAGAGATGTCGTGCGGTGTCCCACAGGGATCGGTACTAGGACCGCCCTTGTGGAACATCGGGTACGACTACGTGCTGCGCGCCGACCTCCCCGTAGGGGTCAGCGTGGTCTGCTACGCAGACGACACGCTGGTCCTAGCGCAGGGAAGGTCGTACCAGGCGGCGGTCGAACTAGCGACACGCGGGGTTGCGACAGTCGTTGAGAGGATCCAGCAGTTGGGACTCAAGGTGGCACTGCACAAGTCCGAGGCCATGTGCTTTCACGGCCCTCGGAACGCGCCACCAACGGGTTCCCAACTAACGGTAGAAGGAGTTCACATCGGCGTCGGGTCGACGATGAAGTACCTAGGACTTGTCCTCGACAGCCGATGGAATTTCGAGGAGCACTTCCGACGTCTGGCCCCCAAACTCAATCGGACGGGGGCTGCTCTCAAGCGGCTCCTGCCGAACCTTGGGGGTCCAGACGCCTTCTGCCGGAGGCTCTACGCCGGCATCGTCCGGTCCATGGCCCTTTATGGGGCACCAGTGTGGGCGCCGACGCTGCGTAAACGCCCGGCGGCCCAGCTGAACGCCTGCCAGAGGGTCATGGCCATCCGGATGGTGCGGGGATACCGCACGGTGTCCCGCGAGGCGGCGAGCCTCCTTGCTGGCCTACCACCATGGGATTTGGAGGCAACAGTCCTTGCACACATGCACGACCAGCGCGTGGAGATGCAACGCCGGGGCGAAGATCCGCTGCCCGAACATGTCGAGGCGTGGCGGAAGGAGCTCCGGCGAGATCTCATGGTGAAGTGGAAACAGCGACTGTCGCAACCCAGCGCTGGGCACACCGTAATCTCAGCGGTAGTGCCCCTCTTTGAGGCGTGGCTGGATAGACCTCACGGCGTCCTCACTTTCCGCATGACGCAGGTTCTCACCGGACATGGGAAGTTCGGGAGATTCCTGCACCGGATTCGTGCGGAAGAGACGTCCGGGTGTCGCCACTGTGAGGCGAGCCCGGAGGACACGGTGGAGCACACGGTGGAGGTGTGCCCTGCTTGGGAAGAGCATCGCCGTGTCCTCGTGGGGGTGATCGGCGGCGGCGACCTCTCGCGCCGGGCCCTGGTTCAGGCCATGGTCCGCAGCGAAGAGGAATGGCAGGCGGTCGCCTCCTTCTGCGAAGCAGTAATGCTCGTAAAGGAGGAGGCCGACCGCATAAGGCAAAGGCAACGGCGTACTCGCCGTAGCCGTCGCCGCCGCGATCCTGCCGATATCCGGCCACCGTAGACACTGGCTCGCGGACGGTGAGCAATGGGTAGCTCGCCGTCCGATCGTCTGGTAAGACCGAGTCCAAGTCGTCAACGGCGCGCACCGTTCCCGCGCGCCTCAAGGAGTTGTCAGCAAACTGCAGGGGCCCTTCAGGGTCGAAGCCTCCTGGAGCCTAGAGGGTAAGTGAAAACTGTAACCTCGACTCCAGAAATAAGGCAAGGAAGGTACGGGGTAGGTTTTTTAGTCAGTAAGAGTCTGACACTGGTCTCCCGCTCCGCCCAAGAGCGGGTTTCGTCATTGGATGATTTTCACCTACCATAAAAAAAAAAAAAAAAAAAAAAAAAAAAAAAAAAACTTATCTTATAATACTTAACATGTGTTTTTAAAAACACTTCTAAGCTTGCAATGTGATATTTTAATCTCAGTTTAGAATCTAACATGAATTATGTCAGGCGGAAAGCTCTTTACGGTTTTTTTTAGCCGTAAAAACTGATCTTGATATTTATAGCTATTAGGGTATTAAAGAAGAAAATCATTAAAGAGGATCTATCAAAAAGTTTTTCGTCGAAGTCGCGACCTTCAGCATTGAAGATAAACGACGCAAGGAGAAGGAGGACATTACAAAAAACTAAAACTTCTAGATTTAAACTCTTCAAAAAATAAACGAGCCGTTTTGAAATTTCAGATAGACGCTAGAATATAATTTCAAATTTGGGAAAAAAAAATGAACCAAGGTTGCCGACATAGCAAAAAGAATCGCCAAACTTAAGTGGCAATGGGCAGGGCACATTGCACGAGAACAGATGGCCACTGGGGCCGAAAGGTTCTGGAGTGGCGACCGCGTACCAAAAGACGCAGTGTTGGAAGGTCTCCCATAAGATGGATACAATACGCACAGGACCGGTCTTAGTGGTGGCGCTTTAGGAAGACCTATGTCAAGCAGTGGACTATATCGGATATATACTATAACGGACCCCTAACTATTATTTTATTATTTTTTTCATCATCATCATTTCAGCTGAAAGATAATGATGATGATTTCGATTTCCTCACCGATGTCAAATCGTAAAGATGCTAGATAAGCAGAAGCATCATTTATTTATTATCTTTCCAGTATCAACACATCCCATAAACAAAACAAAACAAAAAAAGAAAATAAAATATCCACCCTTGTCGTTAAATCCAAATAAATATCATTCAAAACCCAAATTAGTTTGAAAAAGGCGCTCATTTAAGTAAAACTATTTCTGTTACCGAGAAAAACATTACATTTGACAGAATGATAACGTGAAACAATAATTGTTGTAACGACAGAATCCGACCGAATTGTCTCTGATGGATCGGAACGCATTCGAAAATGGAGAAAAAAAAAGTTTAAATTCAAAAAAAGAACCGACGATTGTCAAGAAACACGCTTGACTTTTTGTGTTGCCCTATTTTTGAACAGTTTGGGGAAAAAAGTTTTTTATATCGGTTTGTGTTGACGTGTGTAAATGTGTAAAAAGTAACGGGACGGGAACGAAATGTGTAGAATGTGTGTATTGTCGTGCCTGGTTACGATGTTCAGACGAATGAGCGGATGTCCTCATCGAGGACGCTTATTTATAACGGTACAGCAATGTTCTGAATTTGGAAAATATAGATTCAGTATTACTATACTTTTTTTTTTAGGTAGGTAAAAATCATCCAATGACGAGTCCCGCCCTTGGGCGGAGCGGGAAACAAGTGTCAGACTCTTACTGACTAAACAACCTACCCCATTCCAACGTTGCCATATACACCAGAGCCAGAGCCTTCCTTTCAGACACGAACCCATGGCCCCAGTTGGCTTCGACCCTTCTGCCTTCTAGGGACCCTCCCTACGAGTATTATATACAGTTTAATTATTTGCATAATATAAGGGTCTAATATCCTAGAACAAAAAATTCGAAGACATATGACATCCACCAATCCGCACTGGGCCGGCGTGGTGGTTATAGCCCATTTCGTCTTCCAGAGAGGAGGCCTGTGTCCCAGCAGTGGAAACATTAAAAAGGCTGATAACGATGAAGGATTAAAGGTTAACAGGTTTTCGCAGTAGGCTCGGGTAGTACAGGAGCTAGGTAAACTTTCAACCTCTTTTTACAGCAGCAGAATAAATTGACTGGGTTTTTTTTATGGTGGGAATAATCTTATAATGACGAATCCGGACGAAGCGAGAAACAGTGTCCGACTTTTACTGATTAGGTAAACGACGACCCCTTTCCTTCTTAGCCTTCATACCACGGTCGGACCTTCTTTTCAAAAGCCGGAATGGGGCCCCAGTAGGCTTCGGCCCTGCAGTTGGACCTCTTCATTTGCTGAAAAGTCCTTGAAGTGCGCGGGAACAGAGCCAGCCGTCGACGACTGGCTTGGTCGGGACAATTACCACAGAACCGGACGGCGAGCTAGGTACCCATTGCTTACAGTCCACAAGACCACGCCTACTGTGGCCGGAAATCGGGATCGACTGCTGCGGCGTGTGCTCCGCTGCCCGATGCGGTCGGCCTCCTCCTTTTCTAGCATTACTGCTTCGCAGAAAGAGGCGACCGCCTATCTAAATAGGTTACTCGAGTAGTACAGGAACTAGGTAAAATTTCAAGGCTAGAGTGAATAGGCTTTTAATAAACTAGTGCGCCTCACCATCAACGATTGCATCACTGCTTACCATCAGGTGGGATCGCAGTCAAGCACTAGTTTATGACAATTAAAAAAAAAATCAACCTTTTTTTATAGTTGCAGAATAAATTGACTGGGTTAGATAATGGCAATACTCAAATCTATAAGTCTAATCGTAATCTGTAATGTTAAAGTCAAAATAAAAAAAAATAGGTACATACGTCTCGTCTACGACACTCAAGGGGCTGACGCTGATTGAGTCTACAGGTTTTCGCAGTAGGCACTGTATTTTCTTAAATTTTACCACAAACCTTCAAATCAAAATGGTTTTTAAATCACATAGGCCTACACAGGCACTTGGCGTCAGAAGCTAGTGCACGATTCCAAATTGGTCGTTTCCTAAAGATAAGAACCGGCAAGAAACTCCATAGTTACTCTTTTTAATGCGTAAAAGTACGCGCCAAATAAATTGAACCATAGCCAATGGCTCAAGTTATTATAGACCATTGGCTATGGTTTAATTTATTGGTTATGGTTACGCGTAGCTCTACACTTCAAATGAGACCTGAAAATTGGTTACTGCGCATACAAAGTCGACCGTATTTCGTAACCGATTTTTTGTACAGCCAATTTCGACTTTTCTGCTAATGTCTAACGTAAATTGGAAAAGCAAGTGAATAAAGATTTTTTCATTACTCATACTCTGAAAGTAGGTGTAAAGTTGCCTGCGGACAGGGTTGGAAGAAGTACTTTTACTCCCTAGGGAGTTTTACTTTACAACTGACAGTTGTTTTTTTAATATTTAGACAGCAAATATTAAAAAAAAAACTAGTTCTATTTTGACATTTCTATTGAACCGTGACCCGAAACTTTATACCTAATTAAAATGACATAGAGATAGAAATAATTTAAGAATACTTTTTTTTAATGAATTTATTTTAATTTCCTTTCAATTATTTCATTAAAACTAATATAATTTTGAGAAAAATGTTGACCACACCCATTTTTACAATGACAAAATGAAAAATATTGACTGAAAAGCCAGGGAGCCGAACACTGAAAAAAAGAATTGGCGGGTAAATGGTAGACTCTCTATAATCTGTGGCCGATTTGATGTTCCTTTTTTTTCGAGGTGTATAGTTTTGTTTACATTTTGCTAAATCTCGGTTACAAGAATTTTTTATTAACACGATAAGTTCATCAGCTTCAGTTATAAATTTAACGCAAGATTCTTAAGAGGAGAAAACCGCTTACCGCCTAAATCAAAATAAATATACCTACTTAAAAACATACCTTTGACGACGACTCAGGCCTTTGACGACGACTCAGGTTTTTATTATTTTTATTTTCCTCGTATTCGTAATGAAAAGCACAGTGTTTACCTCGGGTTCAAAAGTTATTTAGTCCCTCGAACTATTAGCGACCTCGCTATCGCTCGGTCGCCAAGAAATTTCTCGGGACTAAATAACTTTCTTTCATCCCTCGTATAACAATGTACTATTTGTATTAATAATACAGAAAATCTTTAAAAATAAAAAGGGACAGCTGACGTCCTTCTTCAAATGAAATAGTTGTAGTTCATGGGTTAGTATGGAAAAGATTTGTTATACATCATCATCATTATCAGCCTTTTTAATGTTCCCACTACTGGACAACAGTCCTCCTCTCAAGGAAAAGGAATGGGCCGTTATCCACCAAGCGGGCCCAGTGCAGATTGGCGGATGTCACATGTCTTCGAATGTTTCGATGCCTCCCACGTAAGTTGTTGTAACCCCAAAAATGCAATTTTACAGGAGAGCGTTTTAAAGATACTTTTTGCGATACAAGCCACATTTTTCAAAGAATCTTTTTGAAATTCGGTATGAGCGTATAGTTTTTAATATGTTATTGTTTACTACATGTCATTACTTTATAATTTTAACGGTTTCCTGAATTTTGTTGTTACAACTGTTTACCGTGACATGAGGTCCTCACAAAATGTTGTAACTATCACTTACATTATTATACACGGGAGTTCAAGAGCCGATTTGGATCATATCTGATACTTACATGAATTTACGTCGATTACAAATAAAAAAAAGGTGTGGTATGTGTATTATTACTTGATATAATAAAATAAATACAATGTTTTTTCAGCCTAATTTCATTTAGGACGATACCTTTTCGTTGATACGTTACCGAAATACAAAAAAAGCAGAATATTTTCAATCAAGTTTATCAAAATTTTAAATTTTAGGGTTTAGAGTTTAGAATAAGAAACGATATTTTAAAGATTAGGAAAACATTAAGGATTAAGATTAAAAATCATTTTAAAAAAACTAAAATAAAAATTTAAGCTTTTTCTAAATTTAAATTATACTTTCAATTAATTACATCGTCCTTTAACCAAATTTTTACTACTGTTTAAATAATCAAAACCCAAAAAAGTATCGTAACCAAAATGATTAAGAAAATTCTATTAACCAATAAGATTTAAAAATAGAGAAACCATCATCATGTTCCTATCTTAGTCCAATGTGATTTGGAGTCGGTGGAACAAGCTTATTCTTCTATTTTGTCGTATCACCCGTCTCACTATCACTTTGTAATCTTTTCCTCTCTCCATTTTTTCAAGTGACTATACTTGTAGCTGTAATATGCTTTATTCTTCTTCTTTTCGTAACCATATCCAAGACAAACGATAGGTAAATAAGTAATGTTTAATAACTTACACTGAATCTAAAAAAGCCTGCAAATATTAAGTTTTGCTCGTAATATAAGTACAATAAAGGGATTATTTCCCGACCCTAAAAAGCTGGTTTCATGCATCTAACTGGTGTATTCATATCATCAGCATTTCGGCATCATAAGGTATTGTTGCCGAAAGAAGTGGTCGTCACCTTACAGTCTGATAAAACATAATATTGAATCTTCAGAACAAACTGGTACCTCTTTTATTTTTACGATATTATGATCTTTCAGATCTTGTTTTCTCTGTGTACCCTTTAGGCAAAAGCTATACGTTATTAATATATAGACTAAAAGTTTAAACCTCTGTCTTAATATAACATTAGTGAATTTAGTCAAACATAGTGTGTCTCAACTTGCAAGCAGTTGAAAAGACTTGAAATGGTAACAAACGATGGTTTTGACAGACCCAGACTTTTTCACAGGCTGTTAAATATCTCTTTGATCTGGGATTAATACTGCTGTTGGTATATCAAATTTAACTAACACCTTATTAAGAACTTAATCACTTATAGAAATGGGGAAACTGTTGTTTATACACGTCTGAAGTTTGAAGTTTCAGTAACGGCAACAGACAATTTATTCTTATTTACTTATGTCTCACAATAGTATCAGCATAAATTCTAAGCTTGGCTCTCCTATAACTAAATTAGCCATAGTTATACATCGTTTTCTCTGTCACTTTTTCAGTTAAATTCATTGAAATAGTGCTTACAGCAGACTTAATAGACCAGTTTTCCTACTGGCTGTTTTTGATATTTTACTAGAAAGGTTTTTCTTTGACGATTGGCCTTTTTGAAAAATCTCTAGTCTTTAAATGTGTATTTTTTCATTACCTTTTTCAAACGATACTTTATTCAATCAAATTACTGATAGTAGACTTAGCTTGAAGAGTTCAACAGTGCAGAAACATGCAGGTGGTGACTAAGGTAAAAGTTACGAACAATGTTTTTTGATTTGGGAAACTAGCAATAAACACGAGCAAGAAAGAAAGTCCTGGTGTAATCTTTCGGTACCTTTTGTGCTCCAAGCCCACATTTCCTCGACACGACCTGGATGCCTTCCTTGATACTTGGTACGATAAAGCGAGTAACTAAGATAACTGGAAAGAATGGAGGGAGGCCTTTGCCCAGCAGTAGGACAGCACAGGCTTGCTATAATAATAATGATATAATATAAACAAAAATGGCTATAACAGTCGTAATCCAAATGGTTATTATACTACACAGCTATGAAATACGAGTAAGTGAGCAGTTTCAAGGTCCAAAGTTCCAAATATGCCATCATCTGTTAATTTAGTCATTTAAAACTTCTCAGATTCATTGAAAATGGTTACCTAGAATGACTCTGACTTCAGTAATATTCATAAAACACTCCCTAAAAAATATATACAACGTACTTATTTCAAACGAATAGCGACGTAAATCGTTGTATGTGATGTTACAACTTACTTTTACATATCTAGCATCGAAGTAAAATGTTTTACGTATCACTTAACATAAAATAATTTTAAAATTAGCGACGTAAATTGTTGTATGGGATCAATACCATATTTTAAATGGTTATCATGTTAGTTAAAGTTAAGATTAAGCGGAATAGTAATTACTAGAATATTAAATTAATGACGTAAAAATTGCGTGAGAGGTGCAACTGGCACCGAATTCCAGCGTAATCTGTGATATGTGTTACATACAACGGACGCACGTGCGCTTTTCCCCATTGTAAACCATTGCAAGTAATAAATACTACAGTCTACGCCGGAATCGTTCGAAATATACAACATTATACGTTTCAAAAGTACCTTAAATAATAGGTTTTTTGGACTTTTTGTTTTTTTGTAGGATAGTTTACATAAAATTAGACACTTTTACATAAAAAACCCAAAATCGCCATTTTGTGGGTTACAACAACTTACGTGGGAGGCATCGGTTTGTTTCTACGACATGATGCCGGTTTCCTCACGATGTTTTCCTTCACCGTTTTGAGAGCAGTGGTGATGAAATAAATTACACAAAGTAATGCGCCTGGCTGGGTTTGAACCTGTGACCTACAACTCACAAGTTGGGGCCGTTACCACTGCTCTCTTGTTATCCATCATTCCTAGATATGTTTAGTAACCGACTATTTATGTCACAGTTGATTTATTTATTGTGTGAATTTGTATTTCATATTATTTTATACTAAATCAATGGCAATTATTGTATTTAATTATAATTTCAAAAATGGTTTTAGTTTTTGCTTGTCGCCAATTCAGGATGGAATATTCTGGTGCCGATTGGTGAGGAAACCAGAACAGGAGAGGATTAAAAAGGACAATGTTTTTGCATGTTGTAAGGCAGATTGTAACGAAACAACTAAACTGTACCATCGCAAACTATTATAAGTATATATATTTTTTGCAAAATAAATATTTCAGATTTAAAGACAGACAGAAAAACGTTTGTTCGTGCCTCACACAATCGCATAAACTAAAAATACAACAATTTAAAAAAGTACAAAATCTGTGCGGGGCCAGATTTCTAATTCAAATGAGTTTTCAACTCATCAACCACTATTTTTATTTTTAATTGCTATACTTACAAGTGCTTGACTGCGACCCCACCTGATGGTAAGCAGTGATGCAATCGTTGATGGTGAGGCGCACTAGTCCCATTTACTATTAATTTATGACACTTCGATGATTTCCTGTCAGAATTTCCAAAATAACATTTTTTTTTACACCTCTATCTCCCTAACTATAACGTATATCATAACAGCACTAAAATATGATTATAAAAAAGCAATAAACGGGTAACGAAACTAAAACTAAGTGCATTAGTTTATTAGTCAGTTCGGTACCGGTGAGCACACAAGTGTTAGAACTTCGATACAATTTGTTCTTAGGAACCATTTACACGAAGTCACGAACATGTTAAAGGAATGATACGTAATATTCACTGCGGGACTGACTGGGTAACAGATGCCTCGCCATGCCGCCTCCGCTGGGACCCGGAAAACGAGGAAGGCCTAAGAGGCGTTGGATCGACGTCGTAAGGGACGATATGCGTGCTAATGGGCTTAAGGCAAAGGACGCTAAAGACCGAGCGAAGTGGAGGCGACTTTGTGGGAAAGCGGACCCCGGGCACCGAGGTGAAAGCCAAGGTGTGCAACCGGGACTGGCGCTGAGATGATTCACTGCGGGACT
Organism: Mythimna loreyi; assembly: GCA_029852875.1. Lineage (NCBI taxonomy): Eukaryota > Metazoa > Arthropoda > Insecta > Lepidoptera > Noctuidae > Mythimna > Mythimna loreyi. Next base: position 16,764,322 of record CM056800.1, read on the forward strand.
GAAAGATATGTAAGGAGTAAATAAAAAAATCACAGGTGAGTGTTTTAGTCAGTTAAAGCTTGACATTCCCTTTCGCTCCACTCGTAAAGGTAGAAATTATTTAATCATTTCCCATTCTCAAAAAAACCCGTCCTACGAGTACAGTCAATTATGTTAGTTTTATATCCTTCAGAGATTTTTCTTTATGGTGGGCAAAAATCATCATCTAATGACAAATCCCGCCCTTGGTCAAAGCGGGAAGCAGTGTCAGACTTTTACTGACTAAACACCCCACCCCGATCCTTCTTTGCCCTTCGCACTGTGGCTGTGCGAAGGCAAAGCCTTCCTTTCAGAAAGAAACCCTGGGCCCCAGCAGGCTTCGACCCTTTTGCAGAGTCGCTACGGTTATCCTTTAGAGATCAATATTGTTACGAACGCACGGTGTAACAAAATGTTTATAGATGCATTGGGCCCGCGTGGTTTTTTTTTTATGGTAGGTGAAAATCATCGAATGACGAAACCCGCTCTTGGGCGGAGCGGGAGACCAGTGTCAGACTCTTACTGACTAAAAAACCTACCACATACCTTCCTTACCTTATTCCTAGAGTCGCGGTAACAGTTCTCACCACCCGAGGCTCCAGGAGGCTTCGACCCAGAAGGGCCCCTACACTTCGACCCTGAAGGGCCCCTACACTTCGACCCTGAATGGCCCCTACAGGGCCCACGTGGTGGATTATGGTCCATTCCCTCTCGAAAGTGAGAAAGCCTGAATTTCGGCAGTGGGAACAATATAAGGATAAGCCTAGCTATGCTATGCCAATGGAGTAATATGCCATCTTCCAGGACGTTCTAAAAAGCTACCGTAGCCCTGGAACGCAGAAGGCACACACGAACACTAGTGAGTTTTAATTAAAAAAAGTTATTTGATAATTTCCCAATTGAACAAAGAAACACTAGTTAATACTTTTTTGAACACCTCATTAAACGCATGGCCGCATTGATTCCTAGATTTGAATTTACAAGTTTAATTAATTAATGTGAGAGATCGTTCCTTTCAACGTAGAACAGCTAATTGCATTTTAATTAGTTTCTTTTGTTAGTTATCTCTTAATAGATCTGATGCTAGCGGTAAGCTGTTACTAGTTATTTAATTGTGGAAGCGAGACAAAGGGAAAATTATACCTAACAAAAAGTGTGGTAAAATTGTGTGGTATCTGTAATAGGGTATAGACTGCTTTCCTACATAGTACAGTAGATACGGTGTTGACCTTCACCGTTTTGATACCAGTGGTGAAATGAAATGAATTACACACAGTAACACGCATGGCTGGGTTTAAAGCTGCGACTTACAATTTGTAAGTCTGGGCGTCTGATCTTGGTGACTTTGAAGTTAGTCTTTACAAATTTTAGCGCTTGAAAACTCGTACAAAAATAAATACAACCATTACAACCAATAACAACTGCAAATTACGTTTGTTTGTTTAAATAATTACGACTCAGATAAAAAGTCAGTATTTAATTTAATAAGCCCTAAGAGAGAGCCTTCCTTTCAGACGCAAACCCTAGGCCTCAGTAGGCTTCGGCCCTTCTGCAGGGTCTCTACGGTTTGCTGACAACTTCTTTAGGAGCGCGAGAACAGTACGTGCCGTCAATTAATTAATTACCTTACTAATCCTACTACTATTATAAAGGCGATATTTGTAAGTATGGATGTATGGATGTTTGTTACTCTTTCACGTAAAAACTACTGAATGGATTTGAATGAAATTTGGCACAGGCATAGGATACATTCCGGAATAGCACATAGGCTACTTTTTATCCCGGAAACCCCAAACCCACGCGGGCGAAGCCGCGGGCAAAAGCTAGTTGTTAATATTTATATTAGTAAGATTGAAAATTATGTAGTTACAATAGAACATAACATCATTATTACATAGTATAAAACAAAGTTACTTCGTCCCTATGTATGCTTAGATCTTTAAAAGTATGGATTTTGATGCGGTTTTTTTTAATAGATCAAGTGATTCAAGAGGAAGTTTTATGTGTATAATACATGCATAAATATATTCAATATCAGTACCCGTGCGAAGCTGGGGCGGGTCGCTAGTATAACATAATAAAATATAGTTTACAACAATTTAGAACAAAAACAATTTAAAACTTTTCTTCCCGCCTCGCCAGTTCGTCTGTCAACACCACAGATAAGTGCGCGAAGAGAGTTCGTTCGGATACATTAGCGAAACGTAATATAAAATAGATGCGTTCATATTAACTGAGCTATTGTCGAAGTGAAGGCGCGAATGGATGGCTTGACAGAAGGGTTGCCAGCTTTAAAATTTTGTGATAGGGAGATTTTATAACGCGCGTTGTGGAGTAAAAGCGTGTATCTTTCTGTGAGATAATTCACTGCACTAAAAAATTATACTTCTACGTTTTTTCTGTGTGTTGTATGATCTTATTTCTACCAATCTATTTTCTCTAATTTGATTTATAAAAAAAAATACTAATATATGTATATAATACAAAGGCAGACTACTAAAACAAAAAAAAAATCTATTTTAAACTTTCTTTCTTTCTATTGTGAACTTCGGACTTCATTTTCTAGCTTCCTCAAGATACTTAATTTAATTAATTCTATAAACTGATAAAAATAATGACGGTGTTAAGTAGAAAGTGTTTCACCTTTTGAATTCCGTAATTAGAGACAAAGACAAAATAATAGAAAGAGAAAGACAATAGATGTGCGATTCAATAGGTGAGCGGGCGTTCGCTTGGAGCTCAAAAGTTTAAAAATACAAAATTAATTAAAAATTCTATTTAAAAAACTGGCAACCCCACATAATTCGAAAATATGGCGCGAATAGATTGTCTGATGACAGCTTTATAGTCTACCATTTTGGAGTCCATTTAGTAAATGCAGATAAATATTTATCGGCCCAATAACATACATGCGTTATGCTGATGAGTAGAGTTTATTTTTGTAGCTGAGAGCTCTCTGAGAATCGGATGTTTGTCCATAAATACGATTGTGTTATACATTTTTGAGAGCTGTTAATCTTATAACAATGATGATGACTGGGAACGGGAGAGATCTGTGTTCACATTATAGGTAGGCAAAGAGAGACATTGTTTCTTATATTATACAGTGGCGGGGCAGCAAGGCCTTGATTTGATGTGGGCAAGATATATTTTGCGAGACCCCCTAATGGATGACGAAAAAATATTTTTTTATATAAATAGCACCAACCCTTGCCACGTCATCGGTTCATCTTGTTGGAGGCCTTTCTACACTGCGTCTTCCGGGGATCCTATGAATGCGAGATGCATAGGACCGTTCATTATGGCGACAATTGGGGGAGGCCTATGTCCAGCAGTGGACGTCTTTCCGGCTGAAATGATCATGATGATGATAAAAATACAAACACTTTCATTGTAATTATTTTACATTATTAAGTATACTCAACTAACAGTAAAGAAAACAATCATCATTTTTGTGTTTCCAGACCTTCGAGGTGCGAGGCTCCTTGGACCGCGAGGTCACAGGCGGTGGCCCACGTCGCCTACGCCTTACGCCTGTTCGTGTATCAAAGAAATGTATAATCAGTCCAGTTTGGCTTCAGTGGAAACACGTGCGAAGAGGCTTATTGGTGATCCAGAACCTCGAGTCATTAAATCCTGAAGCAGAGGATTATAGTAGCCAGCCTTTCGGTATTTTACAGGATGCACTTTGGAGAGTGTGCGTGGAAAGAAAGAAATAAAGAAAACACGTTTATTTGGCACTCCATGCAACATGACTAATTATAAAACCAATAAATAATTACACACTTAAATTAAACATTTTAACTCCTCTCCCTTACGCGAAACGCTGCCTTCGCGCTTGTATTAACGGAAACTTGCTAATTTTCCAAATTTAAATTTATTTGTGTATAAAACTTTTTATTTACGTTCTTGGATAAATATAAAAATACCCTATAATAAAAAAAAAATGCTCAAATATTGTATACCTATTCTATTTTTGAAAATTTGACAACGAAAAAATGCGCGAAATCATGCGCGTACGCCTGCGCTCGCTTAGTTAATAACAGGAAATACTCAAGTAATACCTAACAGTAAAAATAGAAAGAAAAAAAAAATGAAATTAATAATATCAATATGTCCCACGGCTTGCGCCAATCAGGTCCAGTTCAGCATAATGCCAGACAACTACGTAGCAGTTGCCTGACTCTGGTTTTCTGCTGGTTTTGCATGACTTGATTCCGCCATCTCATTTCTACCATAGGACCACCTAGCGTACGGCAAGTTATCCTTTCAACTATATATCTATATATATAGTTGAAAGTTCTACGGTCCGACGCAAGCGTTTCACCTCGTCGTCGTTTAAATTCAAATATTCAAATTCAAATTCAAAGCGTTTATTTCAAATAAACCTTTACAGGCACTTTTGAAAAGTCACAAAGTCGGTCTGTCAGGAAAAAAATGACGCTAATTGCACATTCCAAAAGTAGGTCTCAATGGAGAAGAATGTGCAAGAAACTCCATGGACACTCTTTTTAATCATGTTGTGTTTTACAAATATATAGGTTACATATTTTTGTCGCTGCTATGATGCGAGAACAATGTAACTAAAATAATAAAAGAGTACATAAAGTATGTTCTAAACCAATTAAAATAAACCACTGGCAGCTAAGAGATGACCAGTCCCAACTGACAGCGCCCGTTCACGGACATGACGCGTATATCAGCACCACTCAGCTCAACCATTATGAAGGGAACCGAATGATCCAACACACGCGCCACCATCAGCGAGACATTTGAGTGAGCATGACAAACTCTCAACTGCCATGGTCATTTACGTCAAACAACTTTAAACCATAAATTACTCCATGGTACTCACATTTACAAACATTGAAAAAAAAAAAAATTATATTATACCATAGATTATACATAGGTTTATACCGCGTACATCGAAGGACTGGAAAAGTTTCCCTGCTGCGGTCTTCCCATCCGATTATTATTTACTTAGGTGTCTTCAAAGCTAGAGTGGATAGGCTCTTAATAAACTAGTGCGCCTTACCATCAAACGATTACATCACTGCTTACCAGAGCAATAAAAGAAAATATAGATGATGCTCTTTATGGTACACCAAAAGTGAAATTACAATAGGAACTTAACACAGGCAATAGGCGATATACTTTAGGTAGGTATCATCCAATGACGAGTCCCGCTCTTGGGCGGAGCGGAAAACAAGTGTCAGACTCTTACTGACTAAACAACCTACCCCGTTCCTACATCGCCATACATACCAGGGCCAGAGCCTTCCTTTTCAGACGTTAGGTAGGTACCTTCCGAATTTCTTCCAAAGTATTTTTTTTTTAATGTTCATTAGAGTCTGAGTAAGTAATAGGTAGCTAGGTACTTATTTAAATTAAGATGAGAATATGAAATACGGTGTTTTTAATATCATGCGGATTTCATTACGCATGCGGAATTGCACCGCAAGCGGAGCTGCTGCCCGCAATCACGCTCCATGTCCATGTGTCCACGAATTTCAATAAAAATACATGAAAATGACAATTGCAAGGGTTACGCATGAGGAGCAATAGTTATGAAATCCGCACGATATTAAAAACACCCTTACGGTTCATTTTCTCCTGCGGCTGCGTAGGAATGTAGCAGAAAAAAAAATGAAACCTGGCCTGAATGCAAGTACCCCACACTGTGCAAATACGCCTATGTTTACCAGACTTATGGAATAGTTCAAAAGGGTGAATATTCGATACACAAATAATTTTTCAGTAAATTATTTTGAGTAATCATTTTAATTGATACTCGTAACGCCATCTAGTTACATTATCAATAACTTTTTAGCGACATCTAGTATTAGTTAATATAATTGGAGCGAGACAGGGTCTTTATTTTTCTTTGTTTTGGATAGATGTCACTATTTATTATACTTGGTAACATTTACACGTTTCGTTTCAGGATCCATATTAATGTATTATTAAATAACCAGTTTTTGTTTTTAGCAAATACATTTAATAAATTTCTATAATATACAAAATAAAAAATGATGTAAAGCTGAAATGGTTACATTCAAAAAATAACTTTTTTTGTACTATGTAACCCATTACTTCCTATGTTTCATTATTTTTTTACGTGAAATGGAACAGTAAACTAAACGGTGCTGCCAACTGCGAGAAGTAGGAAATCAGAAATAACTTGTCTCAAATCCACCATTTTCCCTTTGTAACTAACCGGTGTTCAAAACACGTGCGTACGATCAAGTTACATGGAAAACTTGTGTGATCACGGTGCATATTGAGTAAATACTTACACTAAAAAGTGCGCCGGGTTTCGTTAAACGATCGACGTGTATTAAAACAACAGAATGAACACCGAAAAGCTAAAGAAGTTGCAGTCACAGGTGCGCATCGGCGGTAAGGGCACACCGAGACGCAAGAAAAAGGTTGTTCACGTTACCGCAGCAACAGACGACAAGAAACTGCAATCGTCGCTCAAAAAGCTGTCAGTGAACACTATTCCCGGCATCGAGGAGGTGAATATGATAAAAGATGACGGCACAGTGATACACTTCAACAATCCGAAAGCGCAGGCCTCCCTCGCGGCTAACACTTTCGCTATTACCGGTCATGGAGAGAACAAGCAGATCGCCGAGATGCTCCCCGGCATCCTTAGTCAGCTTGGACCTGAAGGTTTGAATCAACTTAAGAGGTTGGCGTCAAGCGTCGCCGCGCCGAAACCACTCGACGAGGACGATGAGGTCCCTAACCTAGTCGGCAACTTCGACGACGCCTCGAAGCAAGAGGCCAAGGAGATAATCACGAACGAGAAAGAGAAGGAAAAGGAGAAAGAAAAAGAAAAGAAACCAGAACCAGAAACCAAAGCTGCAGAAAAGAAAACCGATTAAACTTCCAGTCGGCCACTATGGTGTAGTTTTTAATTTTGCTCACCCAGTGACATCGGGTTTCCAAAGCCACAGAGGCGTCTCAAACAGTTCTCATTTTATTTTAAATTGTGTTCCTAATAAATGTACTTTGAATTTATCATTTTCTACATTTATTTGTATGTGTAAATTGTGTATGTGTTATGTTAGTACGGGGACACTTTTATTTTTTTTTATTACATGTGACTTTGGAAACCTAAACCATCCCGATTTAAAACTGCTTAACTCTTATGCCATGCACTAATAACATTATGATTAGTTTTATATTGTAACATACAGCATAATGGGATATGAAACTTGTCGATTCTCTTAAAATAGGACTTAGATAAGTGTTGATGACCTATTGTTGAGATATTGGCAATATTGGTAACATTTACATTATATTGAAAGAATATTATTATACATTATTTTTGACAGTGCACCAGGAAATCATAGAGTATATAATATGTATAGTAAAAAGGTGTTAAGCACACCTTAGAATATTTTTAAAATATTTTCTAAAGTTGTTGATTCATGTCCGGAGTAAAGATTTGCTTTCTTAAAAAAAAATAGGTATAAACAAAAGTTTAGTCACAGGTAGCTCTATAGGATATTGAGCTAACATTGTATAAATAAAATTATAAAAATTGCAAAAATTTGTAAAGGATTAGAGTTTTGTTATGTGGAGAGAAGCATTAAAACTTTGATCGAAGTAAATGGACTTTTATTTTTAACGGTATCCAAAGTAGATTCTACCTATTCAATTTTAATTCGTTTTGTAGGTAAGCATTATACTGCTGCTACCTAAACAATAGCTACCTAGTTAAATCTTTATTTTAATATTGCCTTGAATTAAGTGAAACTGAATTGTGTAAGCAACAATGGCCTTCATTTCATAAGCAATAAATTTAATGATTAGTTAAAATTTGATAGCTATGCGCTTTACACGATATAATTTCGAACAGCCTTGTAGATTACATCATAAATAAATTATTAAGCAGAATAAAAAGGGTACATCCATAGATGAGTATAAGTACTGACGGGTACATCCATACGGATGGCAAAATTACGGACCGCGGACCAACATGAAAGGCCCGCCAATAAAAATAATTTGAAAGCTACCTACTAGTTTGTTTTCAGAAACACGTATTGATCTTATTAGAATCGAAATATACCCATAATAAAATAGGTACCTAGCAATATTATTATTAAAGTCAAAATTGTGCATAGTTCGTTGGTTTCATTAGACATTTAGGTATAATTGAAACCATTTTACTATTGTCACTGCTGCTGACCCGTTAGCTTAATTGAATAGTTCAGTGTCATTGTGACCTTTATTTACTCAGCAAAAATATTCGTTAACTTATGCAGGTACCCTTCCTACTTCACAATAAAATTTAAATAGAACATTAAATCGATGCAAGAAAAAAAAACACGCATAGGGTAAATACGCTAAATGTCGGCCCCCTAACGGTTTTTCTATATTGGGATGGCTCTGGTACCATCAATTTGCAACATAAAAATGCTTGTGATGCGGTTTTTGATAGTTTGTTATATGTATTTCATGTTTATGGGCATAAGGATAACATTTCTACTACAAGGAAAAAGTACTAAGGTTTAAATGCGTCGAGAACGAAAAATTCCTAAAGTCGGCCATTCATGGCCCATAGTCGGTCGCGTTTTTCCCAAATGTCGGCCGGGTATAGAGTGTTGTAAATTAAAACTGACAAATATTATTAATATGATTTATTTTGGCAGGAGTCTCACTAAGTAGGTATGCCTACATTATTAATCGTATTTGTTTAATACTTACCAGGTAAAGTATTTTTCTATTTGCTTTAAACAATGTTATATATTATAATTATAAAAAATAAAATAGAACCATCAAATAAAAAAAAAACTGTAATAATTTAAAAGTGATTGTTTTGTCGGTAAATAATAACATAAAGGTTACTTAAACATTACTATGCTATGGTAATTATAAATGTGTTTGTCATGAATTAAAAAAGTCATAATCTCTTCAGTCTTATGGGATTACCTCCCACAAACAAAAAAAAACAAATGTATTGATTTAGTTCGAAATATAAAGAGATTTTGTAGGGAACTCGTGATAACTTTGAATTATAGAGAGGTTATTAATAATATTATCAACTCCTACTATTTCTTCTTCGTCTTTATAATATTAATAAATTTAATATTTAACTTTGAGAAAATAAAAAAGTAATCAGCCTGTATAGTGGCGCTCGAATTTGAGGCTGGTCGACTTTACGATCTTTAATATCTCTAAAGCCGGCCCCTATTTCGTGTCCATTATTTCTCGAGATTTAACTAATATCACCCCGGCCGCCATTTGGCGATTAAACGTAAAATAGATTTATTGGTCTATATGCGTTGCAAATTCTCTTATGGAGCCAATGGAATTACTACAATTGGAATTTTTAAAACAGACTGCATTTACATTAAGTCGGCCACGGCCGAGAATTCGGTTTTAACTCAAAATTGGTATTCTATTGGCGGCCTCCTATTTTTCCTTTAAAGCAATACGTAAAACATTGGAAAAACTATCTCAAAATATAGTAAAAATCACTTATCTACACTATATATAATATAATAAAGAGGTAAAGTTTGTTTTTTTGTTTTTTTGTTTGTAGGGGGTAATCTCTGGAACTACTGGTCCGATTGGAAAAATTTAAGCAACAATAGAAAGCTGCTTTACTCCTGAGTGACATAGGCTATATTTTATGTACGCGGGCGAAGCTGCGGGCAAAAGCTAGTTACTAATAAGAAAGCTTAAAACAAAAAAAAGGAATGTCTTACCGTTCTAATATCAATCCCCGAAATGTGAGTATTCACAGCAAGTAAGGTACTTTTAATATGGACATGACGCTTCGACGGCGCAATCGCTGCTGACGCTCAGTACGCGAAGAGTGAGCGACGTAATGGGATAGTAACGATTTGTACATATATAGTATGAACTAAGGTTGCAATTAGGGTGGCATTCTTGCCACTTTATTACGTTTTAAAGGAACGCAAGCTGAAAATGTGCAGACGGCCGAAGTTTGGGGGGGGGGCCGACGTATGGCGTATTTACCCTACCTACTGATCGTACGCTACTAGGTACGACTGTCTCAGTGTGTGACTTCATATATTTATTTATAAGAAGATCTTTAGGTATGGGGTTGATGAAGTTATTTTTTGTTTTAGTCGCTTTTCTGGCCCCTACTTAAAACAAAAAAAAAACCCCTGGCCTAAGAAGTAGGTACCTAATTAGGTAACAACTTCCGTAAAGCGACATCAACTTTAGACCAACTTGGGACGAATTTTACAACTGTTAACTCCATAATTATGTAGATGTACTTAGAACACACATGTACTTGTACTGTCATGGGCTCATGGCAATAGAGTCGCAAAAAATTAGCAAAGTTCATTGATATTGTTATCATGAACGAATACCTTTGTGCCATGTGGGAAAGGATATTGTGGTTAAATGGTTACCGGTTTTAAAAAATATAGGTTGGTTATGTTCGGTGCTCGGTTTACATTGTATAATTTTAATAATAGTCATTTAAAAAAGATTAGGTTACGATTAGGTAAAATTCGATAAAAAGTATGAATCATATCGTTATGAATTATTCCATATAAGTGACTCATCTATTTGCTCATGAGTATTCAAATAACAAGTGCAAGGTAAAGAATTAAAATCCAACAATATCGCTAAAAATATTAGTTTATTTCATTGCAATAACAAAACGGTTTCCTTTTTTTCATTAAGAGAACGTATGATCGAAAACTAAATATTATAAAATTTAAACAAATCATTTTTATCTTTGGGGATGTTATTTTTTTATGTAATTTACTGAAGGATTTAACATATAACTTAAACTACAAGCACTTCATAAATGATTTGACAAGATTTTTTATTTAGCTTAGTAGTGAACTTGATTTCAAAGATATAATTTATTTGAATTACAGAACGCGTCTAATAGGGATGGCGATCTGAGATCGATTAATCGAAGAATCGATTTTTCGAGCAGAAAATATCGATTTTTTAAATCGATATGAAGTACTGTGTCGATTCACTGAATCGATATATCACCCTTGAAAATCGACATTCGATTTTTTCTGTTTTGGTATAAACCATACAGTTATTTGCATTTAGTTGAATGTGCCTGAATTATAAGAGTGCTGCCGGTTAAAGAGTTAACTACTCATAAACTCGCGAGATGGCTGTATGTTTAGTGGATCATCCGTTCCTTGTGAGCGCCTGTTTTCAATTGCTGGAAACATCGCAAGTGATGAGCGTAACCGCTTGGATCCCAAAAGGCTTGACAGACTGTTGTTTTTAAAAAGTTTAGATATTGAGCATTGGGAACTATAGTTCCCAGTTATAATTCCCAATGCTTAATATTTAAACTTTTAACTCTTACCTTATTTTTTACTTTTTTGCAATCAATAAAAACATTCAGTATATAAATACTTATATTTTTTTTATAGTTGATCTTATAGTTTGATACGGTAATAAAAATAATTGTTATTTTTGAATTCCCTGATTTTATTGATAAGATATCGTTAATTGCAATATTAATCTTGTTTTTAGTAAAATTGATACAAATTTACATTGTAAACGCAAACTTGAAAAAAAGATCGATTTTTTAAGAATCGATTTTGTAGGCCTCGATTTTTTCGTGAATCGATTCATTAGACTACGATTCGAATCGATTTAAAAATCGATCTTTTTCGTAAAGAATCGCCATCCCTAGCGTCTAATAACTGTCATGTATCGTGTGTCAAATTGTACTGTCAAGTTGCGAAAATAAATAATCCCAAAATAATTTTGTGTAACTTTTCCTTCATTTTGAGTGGGTTATCCTTGATTTTTGTGCTATTTTTTTATTATGATAGCACGGCCGTGGACTGACGATCTGCCAAAATGCAAAAACTCTTGTGTAGCATCTTACTTTTCCCGTTTGGGAGGCGGAAATACTAACACCACTGACGATTACTTATGTTTTCACTGCCAGACTGAAGATAATTTGTAAGTAGACTTGTATTTTCATCTTAGTAGTAACTCAGGAGACATTAAACTTCTGTAATGCTCCCTGAACAAACGCGTTTTCGCATTAAATATCACTGATAGTCCTCTGTGCTTGGAGTCAGAAGAAACTGTCTCGCATGTGCTCCTCGAGTGCACAGCCGTCAGCTAGATAAGATTACCAACCTTGAGAGCACCAAGTTCACTCACTCTTGGCAAACTGGCGAGACTCATTTACTTCTGGAGTGAGGGGGCTGGTTAGAATACAGTCCACCATGCCCCACACACAATGGTCTGCTGGCAGCTAAGTGTGGACAGATCACAAAATACAAATACCTTCATAATATAGTTAATATTTCATTGCATAATAATTCTTATAGGTATGAATTTGGCACAGACACATTCTTGGATCTATTTTTGATTTCTCCATATGTCATTAGTATGCTACTGATAGCAAAGGTAGTGATAATCCTTGAACAGTAAAAATTACAAAAAGTAAAGGAATTGTATTGTATTTCGGGCTGGTATCTGCAACTCCATGGCTAAAGCTTGTATTTTGTGTACAAAAGTAAATGTAATTCTTTGGTTGTACTGGACCATTCTTTCTTTGTGCATATTGCTATGGAGTGGTATTCCCTTCTGGAGTTGATGTTTCTTTGTAGCTACAACCTGGGGATCTTAAGGTTAAGAGTATGTAAGTTTTAGGCTACATTGTTGTTGTTGCTTTCCATCAGTTGAGATAGTGGTCAAGTATGAGTCTATCAACAGTTTAAACTCTTGAGTCCTGAGCGTTCACACACCTATTGTCCATCTATTATGTCTCTAATTATGGTACTCGAAAGGATAAAAAAAAAGTATTTTAAAAAACAATAGCTACTTAGTTCCCATGGATAGTCTGCTAGAGTAAAACACCTGAATAAAGCTCATCAGAAGAATTTGTATACATACTGTGCAAAATGCCAGTAGTAAACGGCAAAAAAATTGAGCCAATATGACCAGGCCTTGGCCCCAGTGCGAAAGGCAAAGAAGAAACGGGGTGGGGTGTTTAGTCAGTAAGAGTCTGACACTGTTTTCCTCTCCACCCAAGAGTGAGATTCGTCATTGGATGATTTTGCCCACTATAAAAAAACCAATATGCCCATTATTGCTATTTTACTGCACATTCAATTTCCATCATCATTCTGTTTCAATATATATGCCTCATATTGTTATAAACTATAACATCAGTGTGATCTTATTCTTCCAGTACCCTGTATGGAGTGTTTGAACCACACAATGGACTGGAAGCAGCGAGGTTTATCATGCAAAGGATGGCAGCTGAGATCCTGTTCCCACCACCCTCAGCTAACACTGATGAGGAAATTAGAGAAAGACTCCGGTAAGAGTTAATATTTATAACACATAATACTAACTCTAGGAACCCTGCAGAAGGGTCAAAGCTAATTGGGGCCAAGGGTTTGTGTCTGAAAGGAAGGCTCTGGCCCTGGTATAAAAGCAACATAAAGTTGTTTATTCAGTAAGAGCCTGACACATTTTCCCGCTCCCCCCAAGAATAGGATTGGTCACTGGATGATTTTTATTTTACATATCCTAAAAAAAAAGAAACATAAGACTGTTTCTTATCAATACTAAAATGAAGCAGTGTGGTATAGGCTCCGACTTACGAGTTGTAGTTCGCCTGTTCAAAAATTTCGAAGACATTGTCATCCACCAATTGGCACTGTGCCCGCATGTTTTTTTTTATGGTAGGTGAAAATCATCGAATGACGAAACCCGCTCTTGGGCGGAACGGGAGACCAGTGTCAGACTCTTACTGACTAAAAAACCTACCCCATTCCTTCCTTGCCTTATTCCTAGAGCCGCGGTAACAGTGTCACTCGGTTTGAGTGAAACTGTTACGGCAGCTCCTCGCTCTGGGCCCGCGTGTTGGATTACAGCCCATTCCGTTTCCTAGAGGGAGTCCCAGCAGTGAGAACATTATAAGGTTGATACCTAGCATGTTAAGATACTAGAATGTTTTCCAATAATACACACCGTTAAATTTTAGTCGTTTTAATCCCGAAGAGGGTCGATCCAGTACATGAAACACTATCGATTTGTGTAGATAAAATAAAAAAATAACGTACTTTTTTTCTTAATCTCTTATTGATATACGCATTTACGAAATTAATTTCTTTAAGTAAACGAGTCATTGACCTTGTAGGTAGTTGTCGGTCGTTGCGTACTAACTACCTACAGGTCATTGAACTCGCTCAGCTGACGTTTACTTAAAGAAATCAATTTAGAACATGCCTAAATTAATTCGAGTTTTAAAAAAAAGTACTATGTTTTTTTATTCTAACTTTACCAATCGATAGTGTTTCATGTACTGAATCGCTCCTCCAAGGGATTAAAACAATCACGATTTTACGGTGTATTAAAAACGGAATATTTCAGGAATGCATTCATATCGGTGGAGAAGGCGTACACAGAGAACTATGATGGTATGATCGCTGAGAGGACCAGCCTGCAGTATCAGCTACAGACCTTGTATGAAACACAGGTGAATTTATTTCATTAGTTTATTTAAAACTATTAAAATTGTGTCTAGTGTTTTCCTAGAGACGTGCCAACTCGAATTTATCAAATTTATTTATTTATTTAATCTTAAAGTACCACCAGTACATAGGTGGACTTAATGCAACAGGGCATTCTCTACCAGTCAACCTCTGGGTTAAAAAGATAACACTGTGGTAGGTGTGCACAATAAATAAATATCAGATAATAGATAATTTAGAGCAGACTCGAATTAGAATTCGAATTGGAGAATCCCGACAAACGTTGTCCTGATTCTAACCGAAAAACTTTCGTGTGAAAAATAAATGAGACCCGATTGTAGTGCCACATTATGTGGCACTTTCAGGGGTATTTTATTTCTTGTGGGTATTTTCAACCCAGCTAAAGATCCGCGTGAAAGTTGGTTTTGGTTGGAAGTTTGTATGAGGATACAAACTTCCAACGATGGAGTTTTGTAAAATCCGTTCTTAGCGAATGTCTACACCCTATAAGGAAATTAATGAAAAATAAAAAAATGTTTTTGTTTAACCCTTACGAAAACATGATTTTTCTCAGTTTGTATTTCACCCAAACTGAGGCCGAAGTCGAAGTTCCGTTCCAATTTCGTCTATGAACTAGTTTCGGACAGAATCTAACTTTTAATGACCAAACATTAAGACACCATTATTGACAACACATTTTTTCCAGGTCTCGGAAAACTACAACATCCTAACTCGTCTAAAAGAAATCGATGTCCATCTCTCAGGAGGTGCAGCGGTAGTCATAGCCTTAGTCCACGCTAACAAACTATTTGTGGCCCACGTGGGGGACACCAGGGCCTTGCTGTGTAGGACGGATGACAACGCAGTGTTGAGGGTCGTGCAGCTGACCGTGGACCACAGTCTGAATAATGAAGATGAGCTGTTGAGGCTACAGCAGTTAGGCCTTGATGTTAATAAGTTGAGAAATGGTGGGTACTTAAAACATTGTTATTATTTCTAGCCTTTATAGGGTTAAAGCTGTGACTTACGAGTTGTAGGTCGCGGGTTCAAACCCAGCCAGGCGCATTACTTTGTGTAATTTATTTCATTACCACTGCTCTCAAAACGGTGAAGGAAAACATCGTGAGGAAACCGGCATGTCCTAAAACTAAAAATTAGAAAACATGACATCCACTTATTCGCACCGGGCCTGCTTGGTGGATTATAACCTATTCCCTCACCTAGAGAGGAGGCCTGTGTCCCAGCAGTGGGAACTAAAAAATAATTAAGGCTGATGATGATAATGATAGGGTGCCTGGTAATTAGTTACCGATACTTAAACACGTAATTGGACGTAGTTCCTGAAAAACGTTCCAACCCACAATCAGATGATTGTGGGTTGGAACGTTTTTCAGGAACTACGTCCAATTGTAGTCATGATAACAAACAACTTTTACTGTGGGACCAAACCTGAAATCACGAAAAAAACTGTCGGTTGTGCAAAAAGGGACTCCGGGGTCTTGGAACGAAGGCAAATAATAAACATTGTAGAGGATTTCAGTAAAGTTTGACGCGCCCTTACGCTCCGCACTAAAGCGAGAGAAGTTTGACTGTCTATTTCCCTTATCTTATTCCAATACCAACCAAACAATTTACCATTTCTCAGCGCAATACCTGGGCAATCAGACTGGCACGCGGTGTCTCGGGAACTACCTCGTGAAGGGGCTGTACAAAGCCTTCCCTACCATCAGCGCTGCTGTAACGGAACCCGTCATCGCAGCCCCAGAGATACATGGACCTATCATACTGGATGAGTCTTGCAGGTAATTTGCGAACCTCTGTCGGCATAAAGTTGGCCACCTGTTTGTTTTTCTGCGGGCCTCAAGGAAATGTCAGCAACTGTATACCCAGCAGAGTCGAAGCCTTCTGAAGCCAAGGGTTGATGTGAAAGCGGAACACCTCACTGGAACTGAGGCAAGAAGGAAAGGTGGGTCGTTTAGTCAGTAGAAGTCTGACACTGTCTCCCGCTCTGCCCAAGAGCATTCGTCATTCGATGATTTTTCCCACCGTAAAAAAAATACTGAACAGCAAATTGCCAAAAAATTTACTAAAATATAAATTGGTTGGGTTCCCCCGGAGCATTAATTTTAATCAAGCTAATAATATGTGTTGCTAACTAATAATATTCTTATCTCTTTATTATCTCATCACCTTCGACCCTTCGTTGTGCTATTTGATAACAATCTGCCTTGTAAATAATTATGCTTGAATTGTTTTTGTTTACAGAAATATTAGGTTCAAGATTATGATCTTAATTTATAAAGCCATGTCCACCAACCCGCACTGGGCCCGCGTGGTGGATTACGGCCCATTCCCTCTGTTAGAGACGAGGCCTTTGTCCCAGCAGTGAAAACATTAAAAAGGCTTATGATGATTATAAATCCGGGTACAGACTGCCGTAAAGTAACATGCAATAAAAGAATATGTTGTCCACATTTTTGCAATTAGCAGTTGGCTTTTAAACAACCAACAGCTTTCAAAGATCATTTTCTGTTCTGCAAATAAACAACCGTTTTCCGTCTTGCGACCAAACTGTCTTCATTGTACAAACCAGTCTTCGAAATACTATATGCGAATTTTTGTCTTATTTTTAAGGGAATAAGGTCGAGAATTAATTTATTCAACGATCACACTCGTCGCGTCGTCGTTTCAAAAGTAGTAGTTGCAACGAAAAGTGATACTTTATGGGCTATGAAATAAAGCACAAATATTGCTATCTACTCTTAAACCGTCATCAAAGAAAATGTTCGCTGTCGCAACTAGCGCCAACGAACGTTTGCTGAAACTACATAAATCAACGATAGTTGTCGTCGTCTTCAAACCAGTCGCGACTATAACCGTTTTTAACAACCGATTCTACCGTCAACGTAACGTCGCAAGACCGTCGTCGTTCGTCGGTCTAAAATTCGACAACGACCCGCCATTGGTTAAAATTCCCAGTGTGGACGCTTTTCGCACGCGAATCTTGTACACAAGGCGCGCGAACAGAGCATTTAAACGATGTGAGTAGGTAGGTACCTATATGCTCGATTCGTGCGCGCGTAATATCTCTTTATTGTTCGTGGCTATTATAACGTAATCGTTAGAATAGTCTATAAGTACCAGAAAAAAAGTCAAAAGAATAGTCTGTACCAAGTTGTGTTTATGGTGTAGGTACCTACAATAAAGAGTACATCTATCTATCTATCTACTAGTGGCGGATATTGCCTGGAGGGTGTATAAAAAGAAAACTCACCTAATACAGCATACTCCATGATGCAAAAAAAAATAGGCTCAACACTTTGTTTCACAACACAAAATCTATTGCACAGCAGTCTACATGAATGAATGCCATTACAAAATGATGTCCGCAACCAAACACACAAAATAAATGTACAGTACACTTGTTTCACCACACATCAACGTTAAAAACAAATAAGAAACGACAAGAAAACAATATCAAAACCGAAAAATTCGCGCGCGACACAAAACAATAGCCGCCATGACAATTTTATCGTATAAAAAATCCTGTCAAATAAAATGTATTATTTGCCGGTAAAGAGTTATAAACAGCTAAATTCATTCTTATTTTGAATCATTATAGTCAAATCATGAATTATTTATTTTTGTCTCGCTTGCACCTGTACATAGACATACATAGACACGCTGAGTACTATGGTCTTGTACCTCAACACCTGTGGATTATAATTATTTATTTTACTCATAATAACGCAGCGAGTTATTTTGGTATAATTTTCTGCGAATTAAAAAGAGACAAAACGATTTAGAGTACCTAATAGGAGTTAGTTCATATAAAAAGTAAGAGCTATATAGTTGCATAATATATATAGTATGGGATTTAGATGTTTGAAAAGGGAACTCAGTATTTTTCAGCTTGAGATTTTGACATTCTTATTTCAAAGTTCAGGCATTTAAAAAATTGGAAGTACAATGAGCAATAGAACGAACTAACAAGGTCGTTGATCTTTAGATTACATTTTCGTGAGGGAAGTCGATGGGAATCCAGTTACTTGGAGTCTTCGACACTGATCTGTACCCGGCTATAAACTAGTTTTTAGCCGCTTCTCCGCTTGCATTGGAATATTTTGGGCCGAGTAGAACCGATGCAAACTAAGCATACGAGAAATTTCTCAAAGAGATGTGGTCCTGGAACTCAAAGCGTAACTGAAGAACATATTTGTGGTTTTAGTCAGTAAGATAAAAGTCTGATACGCCCTCTTGCTTCATCCTAGAGCGGCAGAAGTCATTAGTCGATGTGAGCTCTGTGGAGCGGTGTAAACGCGACCAAAGCTTGCAATGAAAAAGTCCTTCGCTAAAACTTCATCATCATCAGCATTTCAGCTGAAAGATGTCCGCAGTTGGACATAGGTCTCTCCCAAGCGTCGCCACAACGACCGGTTTCTTGCATCCGGCATCCAATGGATTTCCAGCAACCCTGACCAGGTGATCGATCCACCTTGTGGAAGGCCTTCCAACGCTAAATCTGCCGGTACATGACCGCCACTCTAGAACCTTTCGTCTCCAGTGGCTATGTGCCCTGCCCTGCCCTGAATTTTAGTTTAATCAGATTATTTTACATACATTTACCCTTTCCTATTACAGATTCCTGGTCCTAGTAAGCGCTGGCGTCTACAAACGCATTCAAGAAGCGAAAGGAAGCTACGAACAAACAAACAAACAGCTCGCTCAAATGATAGTAGAGAACTTTAGAAAACAGACCGACTTCCGAATGGTTAGTCAAGCAGTTCTGGAGGAAATCGAACAGGAATTCGTTTCTTACTGCGTTAAGAACAATTTGACGCCAAAACCTAATACGCACATGTCCTTATTGATAAGAAACTTTAATTTTCTCCCCACGAACGAAGACGAAGATGCCCCAAATCATAGTGTTACAAAAAATGCTTCGGTTCGATTCAATCCGATTGTACAATCGAAATCGAATACTCTGCTAAACGAAATCGATTCTGAAATCTACTCGTCTGGATCGGGAACGGGAACCAATGAGATTACGACAAACGATTCTAATATCGATACGAATCGGTCTATGGAATCGACTTCGGACATCTATCCGGCTGGCAGGCCTTTTGATAGGGATAGAAAAATAAAGGGTTATGTAGATTTTTCTTGTTATTTTGAAAATGTTGCTAAGGCGAGGAAGAATGGAACGCTGCCTGATTTTATTAAGTGATTTTTAAGTCGATTTGAAATGAACACTGACAGATCTATGATGATAACGATCAAATTTTATTGTTTTTGAGACAAACATACTGTATTCAAAATTATTTTGAATGAAATATTTAAGTACCTTGAACTTATAACTGTGATTTGTTATAACTAAGTATTTTTAAAATATTAAATCACAGGAAAAAAATATTATAAATTGATTTAAACAGGTAAATAAATACTGTTACTTGAACAAATAAGAATTTAAAAACCAACATGTGACTTAAGAATTATTGTTCCGTGACATAAGTATTAATGTAGAATGTTGAAATTATTAGATTATCATTGTTTTGTACAAATAAAATGTTATTTTAAATATTATCTATATCTATTTTTTTACACGAACCCACTCGTCAGAAACTAGTAGACTTTATAAATGGCAATCTCTAAATTCTAATGTAAAAATTGCATCTTTACTACAGGTAGCGAATACAGTTTCACAGTAAAAAAAAATATGTTATTTTGATTCCACAGACACTTCATTTTTATTATAAACTAGCTGTCCCGGCAAACTCCGTACCATCGATTTTTTTTTCGTTCTCACCGTTCAAACCTTTCCAGAGCTATTATGATTAGGTATTTTAAGACCAAAATTGGCTAAATCGGTCCAGCCGTTCCCAAGTTATAACGACTAACGAACAGCTAATCGTTTTTTATAATTTATTTATTTAAATAGGTTAGCCAACAAACATATAATAACTAGCGACCCGCCCAAGCTTTGCACGGGTACTGATATTGAATATATTATGCATGTATTATACACATAAACCTTCCTCTTGAGTCACTCTATCTATTAAAAAGATCTAACTAAGCATACATAGGGACAGCGGTAAGCAACTTTGTTTTATACTATGTAATGATGTCTATAGATGTAAAGATAAATGCAAGGTTCAGTGAAATAAATCAATTAGAAGGTATATAACTATTTATTAGCAAGTAAATGAAGATACATAAATGAATTAATATAGAACAGTACAATTAGACCGGCTTATAGTCTAGTTTGCTTTCCAACTTCTTGTTGTCGGCCACCTTACGAACTGCCTTCATTAGATCCTCCTGTGAACAAATTATTTCGTTTGTAGACATAATCTTCAAAGTTTAGTCTCAACATCGAGTTGCTAATCTCTCGGTTTTCGACCTGCCTTCCTTAGCCAGCCTAGAGTCGAGCGCCTCGAGCTGGCCTTTGATCTGACGTCAATGCTTAGTTTTTTTTTTTTTTTTTTATATTAGCCCTTACTGTCCCACTGCTGGGCAAAGGCCTCCCCCAAGTCCAATGCTTAGTTACGTGGCCAAAAAAAAAAAAAAAAACAAAAAAAATTGGAGGCCTGGTTTACTCGAGGCGTTCGCAAGTGACTAGAAGCGAAACGATTGTAAATTGGCTAGTACGGTTGTTGTATTTTGTGTGTGTGCGTCAGAGTAAATTAATTCCACCCGTCCTCAAAATAATCCCTCCAGACAACCGAAACTATGACGCCATAGTCTTAAATCATAGAAGAGAGTAAACAACTTCTCACCTGTATAATATACTCTCTCTCCGCTCTGATGGCGAACAGGCCGGCCTCAGTGCAGACATTCCTGAGATCCGCTCCGTTGAAGGTGTCGGACAGCTTGACGACGGCCTCGTAGTCCATCTCGCCGTGTTTCGCGATGGGAGCCGCGTGGATCTTCAGGATTTCCAGCCTGGAAGGATTTCACAAAATTGTTTTTAAATCCTATAAGAACCTCAAAATCTGACAAAAAAGGAAGAGTTCATTGCTATCCATCGAGCACACACATATCCATTTCTTTTCTTTCTTTCTATTTCGGACTGTTGTATTAAAATAATAATTTTAGAGCAGTGGTGGCCAACTGGTAAAGGCGACCCGACTTACGGATAACTTTGTGTAATTTATTTCATCATAACTGCTCTCAAAACGATGAAGGAAAACATCGTGAGGTTCTTTAACTAAAAATTCGGAGAAATGTGTCATCCACCAACCCGCAATGGGTCCGCGAGGTGGCCCATTCCCTGTCCTAGAGAGGAGGCCTGAAAATGGAGTTTGTACTAGGAGCTTATTGTTGCTATCAATCAAATCGGGGAAACCTATTTCCAGAAGTGGGCGTCTTTAGAGAATGATGAGGGTAGGAAGATGATGATTTATTTAGTTATTTATTAAAACTTTATGCACATAACACTGTACAAAGGCGGAATTAATGCCTTAGGCATTTTCTACCAGTCGACCTTAGGGTGGTGCAGAAACGTAACATGTTAGGTGCAACTTAAAAAGATAGACAATAAGAAAAGAAACAAAATATAATAATAATAAATACATACATATAAATAAGTAAGGTCATTGTGAAAACAAATCAAACTAGTCACAATGATTTGTGTCTTACCTAGCTTGTTCATTAGGCAGCGGGATCTCGATCTTCCTGTCTAGCCTGCCAGGACGCAGCAGGGCGGGGTCGAGCGTGTCGGGGCGGTTGGTGGCCATGATGATCTTGACCTGTCCGAGCGAGTCGAACCCGTCCATCTGGTTGAGGAGCTCCATCAGCGTGCGCTGGATCTCGCGGTCGGCGCTCGTGCCCTCCGAGAAACGACGACCACCTGCGTGTGGGAACGGGCTTATTAAGGACACTGTGTTCATAAAGCTACTATCTAGAGGGGGAATTCGATTTCAGAGGGCATGACATGGAACATGGGTTTTTTCAGAACATTTTGTTCACTATAGCGTTATAATATGATCATGGAGATCAATTGAATTGCAAATATAAATATAAATTCAATTGAATTGTAAATAGTTTCAAGACCACATAAAACACGAGTGTTTTATAAGTTCACATGGACTCAGACACATCATTTTTTTATATAAATCAAAAATAAATAATGTCATATAAATCAAATGAAATAAAAATACAATAATCAATAACAAATTAAATTAATTTATGTGATCCTTTTGTTATCAACAAAGAACAAATTAGTCTGCTATTAAGAAATTCTTGATAAGGGCCAGAGCTTTCTTTTCAGACGCGAAAAGAAAGAAGCGAAGTCCGCCTTTGTACTGTTATGTGCGTTAAGTGTTAAATAAATAAATGAATAACCCTTGGCCCCAGTGGGCTTCGACTCTTCTAGGTCCCAGTTGGCGTCGACTTCAAGGCTCGGCGCAAATGGGCCACCGACCACAGCTACCGGTGGCCAGCGACGGCGAATTAACACATTTTATATATTTTGTATAGACGCGCTGCACATGTGTATCCGGTGGCAGCCACTCGCTACTAGTGGTCACTACGTACCACACAAATCGCCGACACCCGCCACTGTCACACTGCTCCGCCCCCCGCGCAGTTAACCGTCCGACGTTCTACATAACGCACGCGTACCATCATGGAACACGACGTCTCAATGTTTGCACGTTCCATAGAGATCTACGCTTTGGAACGTGCAAATTAGCCTCAATTTTGACAGTTCAAAAGTCCCTGTAAATGGTCTATTTGGAATAAATAATTTTGAGTTTGAGATGTTGATACATTTACATCGGAAATCTATTCACGTCCCGCTATTTGGGGTTATAAAATGTGGCAGCTTTCAGACATCGGTGGCTGTCACTCACTTCTGACACTCTTAAGGTCAACTTACACCGAAAGAGCGGCGAAGGGAATTTCAACTTTATTTTCATTAATATAATATTTATTATCTGTCGCACGGCTATGTTTATGGAATTCTCCGGAATTCCTGCGGCACCGCGGGCAGTCGCGGGAAACGTTCGAGTTTCTCAAGCGATAATAAACATTATATTAATGAAAATAAAGTTGAATTTCATATGACATTGAAACTGCGTTCCGCTTCGTTGCCCTTCGCCGCTTTTTCGGTGTGAGTTGACCCTTAGAAATGTGGCCGTAGTGCGCGACAGCCACCGGTGGCCGTGGTCGGTGGCCCATGTGCGCCTAAATTCAGCAGGTTGGTGTACATACCGATGGCATCGATCTCGTCCATGAATATGATGCAGGGCTGATGGTCGCGCGCGTAGTTGAACATCTCCCTGATGAGACGCGCCGACTCGCCTATGTACTTGTCGACGATGGCTGATGATACCACCTGGGAAGAATATAAGTTGTTAAAAAATCAAATCCACTGTACTCTGTCTGTGTAGGTACTTAACTAAATGTTACACAATCTTCACATGTCTTTTGGATGTCGACCTATATTCAATGCTGCAATAATAATAATCATTTTATTTGCAAACATGGATGTTCGTACATAGATGTTGTAATAGGTGAGAAAAAAAAGTTCTCCATATTTTGCCAACGCAGGGGCATGCAAATCATTAAAAATCTAAAATGAAATATATAATTTTACAATATTAATAAAATTTAAAACTAAATAACAGTATTATTTGTCAAAATTATACATATATCCCAAAAAACTGCAATCCACCAACACTCAAGTCATAAATGGTTAGCAAAATACTACTATAATTTTGCTGGGTTTAAAAAATGGTCCATTGAAATAAAATTCTAAGGATTACACAATTTTTACTATTACTAAAAACAATATTTTCCTCAGTACAAACCTTCAAGAAGTTAGCATCCAGCTGCGAGGCCACTGCCCTAGCGAGCAAGGTCTTGCCAGTACCAGGGGGCCCGTACAACAGACAGCCCTTCGGGGGAGTGATGCCGACGCGGACGAATAGCTCCGGGTTCATGAGAGGCAGCTCAATCACCTACAAACATAGAGGAAAAGATAACATTGGTCCAACCACAGATATAGATATACCTAGATAACGCAAGCATCACGATCTATAGGGAAACCAAGCGTGCCAGTTTTTGACTACCTATTATGGTGATTTACTTCGATGTAGACGCGACATAAACATACTCAAGCAAGCTACTAAGGACAGCTTGGTTAAACATTGGTAACAGACAAGTAACAGTACAGACCAAGCCCAAGTCGTCGACAGCGCGCTGTGTTCCCGCGCGCCTAAAGGAGTTGTCAACAAAACCTGCAAGAGGGTCGAAGCCTATTGGGGCCCAGGGTCTCTTTCTAAAAGGAAGGCTTGGCCCCAGTGCGAAAGGCAAAGAAGAAAAGGTTTAAGTCAGTAAAGTCTGACACTGTTTCTCGCTTCGCCCAAGAGTTTCGTCATTGGATGATTTTTGCCCACCATAAAAGAACCTTGGTTACACATTATCATATTTTTACATGACTGCTTACCTCTCTAAGTTGTCTGATCTGTTCCTGCAGACCTCCGATGGCGGAGTATGTGACATCACCAGGGTCTTCGTGACTCATATTGTATACTAGAGGATCAACCTGGAATAATTTAATTAGTCATATTAGGAACAGCAAATAATGGAGTAAATACGAGTAGGTGATAGTCAAGACTGTTTTTCAAAGAATCATCATAATAAAGTGGCAAAAAAGCACTGTTGAATCGGTGGCGGTGGCTCTCGCGTCTTGCCCTGGTCTAGGTCATTGTTACAGTGAGAGGACACCTTACGCCCTAGCCACTCCCGAACCCTGTATCAAGTAGGGATGTTACACAGGTGGTTTTATCGGAACCGAAGCCGAAACTCGGAGATTTGCAATTTGTTTTAACGGAACCGAAACTGAAATAGGAATTTTGATGATTTTTTGATTTGATGGTTCCATCATGAGTGTTGGGGACAAGAATTAGTTAAGGCCGGGTCAGATACACACACGATTTATTTGGGACTGTGACACTCAAATAAAAATCGGTGAGCCAGTATAACCTCCGCAATATCCGCTTCAAATCAATCGAAACTGAAAGTGTGAATTCAACCAAAAGTTTCGGTATATCGGAACAGAAGCCGGAACTTCGTAACACCTCTAGTACCAATTTCCCGCCATGGTACAATCTATATATACAATTATGTACAGCTTGTCTGTTTCCAAAATAATTATGCCTCCTTTCAGAAGAGTACAATATAAACCTAGATAAATAAGTGTTATATCGACGGCGCGCACTGTTCCCGCGCGCCTCAAGGAGTTGTCAGCAAACTGTAGGGGCCCTACAGGGTCGAAGCCTCCTGGGTCAAGGGTTGATGCGAAAGCGGGCCTGGGAATAAGGCAAGTAAGGAATGGGGTAGATTTTTTAGTCAGTAAGAGTCTGATATTGTTTCCCGCTCCGCCGAAGAGCGGGATTCGTCATTCGACGATTTTTACCTACCATAAAAAAAACATAAGAAAATATATTGTACATACTATTAAATACCAGTATATACTACTGTTATACCTCTCTAGGTAAATGCCTCATGATGGTGAGTGTGGTCATGTCGAGGGCAACCCTGGTGCCTCCCTTTAGCTTCTGTTTATCTAGCTGACGACGGCACCCAACTACATAACGGGGTCCATTTGTGGCTTTTACAATGACTGAAATTTAAAAAAGGGGCACTGTTATTTGAATTTAGAAAAGAAACTTAGTTATTATTGACACAGTAGTATTATGTAGTGGTGAATAAACTAAGCAAATAATAGTCTTGTTTTAACCCCAAACCTATTATTAGGCGCACTTCCCTGGATTGATGGCCCATTCATGAAACAGACTCAACATCTGGCCACTAGACCTTAATGTGCACTTTGGATGAATCAAATGACATATTTGTCTGTCTTACTCAAAATATATACACTTTAAATGTGGAGTTCCAGACACCCAAATTACAACAAATAGAATGTTGTTTGGACTTTTTTATCCTTGATAGAAAATGTTATGTGTAATTTCCTATTTTCTTGATAATTTTGATCAACCAGAGAAAATGCAGGGTTATATTTCTACAATATACAATTTCAGCTTCAAGTTTTTGCAATTTATTTTTAAGCAAAATTTTATTATCAGCAAAGATTCTATAAGTAGTCAAGCTATCTACTTCACTTAAAATGATTTTGAAATGTTCACAATATACTAACATTTCTCCTCAGTAAGCTGCTTCAGAACCTCGCCGACAATCTGACCTACACTCTGCAGAGCTTTCAGATCATTCTCACTCTTGTCATACTGTTTTGTTACATCCTTCAGCTTGTCTCGCACTGAAAGAGAGGAAATATGCATTATTATTATTATTTTTTTATAATACCTTGGATGCGTTCAAATTTGAGGTTGGAATTAACTCTAATAATGATGTCACAGGATACATTACTCTTGGCAATGGCTTACTAAAACCGACCCTGCTCGAAGTTACTTGGGTTAACTCTAGGGTAGCTACCCGAGTCATAAAAGAACGATTTTAGATCTCTACACTACTCTGGTTACTTTTGAACCCAGCCAAGGGAAGAGGTAATGAGATGACATTTAGACATCAATTGCAAGAGTTGGTTTGAGGTGACTCAAAAAATAAATACCAGAAGAAGTTAGGGGAGATCTTTGGTTAGCAGTGGGAAAGTTTAGGCAAAATAGACAAAAAGTAATTAAACTATGTTTGTTAATGGTTACAAAGGTATGGAGCTAAATTACAAGCTGCGACTTCTATATGGCTTTCAGTGCTCAAACATTCAGCACTAGTGATAGTGCACTGTTGCTGATGATAGTGATAAAGTTTTGCACCAATAAATATACAATACTGTTGTGCCAGTGATACAAAGACGATACAGACTACAGGAGCAAACAATAAAGTGAAGACTCTGTGAATAATGGTATGGAAAGCAAATAAGGACATTCGTCATAGTAGAATCTTAGATGAGTACAAGTATCGAAACTGCCTTTATAATAGAGTTTACCAGACGATGAGTTTCATAAATAAAATAAGTTTTATGCAATGGTTAATGTTGAAGTTATTATGTCCAAAGTTTGCAGTCTTTATTTTGCAAATATCATGTATGGGTATGGTTTGTAGATATATTTCTGAGTAGTCACAACCAAATATATGAGAGCTTTAACTGTTTCTGCTAATTTATCAAATAGTTTGACCTAAAATGGTTCGGATATAAATAGGTAACCTGCAACAGCAATAAATACTAATTTTCACAAATTAATTAATCTTCTATTGAATCAATAAGATGATATTTAGTTAATATTATCAAAAGTTGACTAAATGTTTCACTTTCAGACAAAAGTTAGGTTCGTGATTCGGCAGAAATTGATGACAAGGGACACAAATACATACTTTCTTTGAGCCTTGATTCCACTTCTTTGTGTTCCATCAACTTCTTTCTGTAGTCTTGGAAGGCTTTTTCACGTAGCCCGTCCATGGCTGACGGTCCGGCAGGCATTTTTATTTAGAAATTATGTTTACGAGATAAATGCAAAAACGAAAATCACTACTTTTTGACAGCTTGCTGCGGTTGACAACCATAGACAAAAGAATACAATTTAGTTCAGAAACTTGAAACAGATTCTTAGGCTGGACTCACACAGCCGGAATTGGCTTTCTGAAATCAGATTCTGATCTCAGATTCTTAATTCCGGCGCTTGACCTCACACTGTTTTTAATAATTCAGATTGATCAGTAGTCTCTTGATTCCCGGCACACGCAAACGTCAGTTATGGAAGCAGAATTATTACTTATCGCATTGTGTTTGGCTATACATAATAAAAAATTTCAGTCCACGCTATGTCTTTTTTTCCTTGTCGTGATAATCCTCAATAGAAGTGTCCCATATACAAGGCACATTCGACGCACAAAATTAAATTCTCCGTGTCAGGGGGGCTACTCTCTTTCTCCGAAAAACGAAGTTTCGATCGAAAATTCAATTGTTTCCTACCACGTGTCAGTTTAATTAGACTCAGTGCAAAGGTGGCAACCAACCATAGCCACTAGTGGTTATTATAACACACTTTTATAAGAATGTTGTATACGACGCACCACACGTGTTGCCGGTGACCGCCACTCGCAACACTAGCGTCCGTGGCTTGCCCCTTTCAGTCGCTACGGGCCACACAAAACGCCAACACCGCCACTGTCACGCTGCAACACCCAACGTACTATAACGACTAGACGTTCTACGTATCGCTCGCGTCACCATTCCAAACCACCATGCGCCAGCAAACTTTCCGTAACAGAGTCTATCATAAGATTTTGCAGCAGAGAATGGGTTTTACAATGTGGTGGCTTCCAAACTCCAGTGGTTGTCGCTCGTTACTTATACCTACTGTCACAAATGTGTTAGTAGCGCGCGATAGCCATCGGTTGCTGTAGTCGGTGGTCCGTTTGCGCCGAGCCTTAATTTCCGAAATTTCATGACAACGAAATTTCGAAGAAAGAGAGTAGACATCCAGACATCACGTATTAGCATCAATAGGTCGACCAAAGAGTATAGTAATATATGTTGCAACTCGCACGCAACACGTCCAAATATACCGCTTGCAGTGTCAACTGAAAAAATCAGAATCTGATTTCCGTTTATGTGTGTGCCGCTCTATTGAAATGTATGGGAATAGGTACGTTCTGAAATCAGATTCTTTTTTTTTCAGATCCGAAATTAAGAACGCTCGTCAGTACCATTTTGCAAGATCGATCTGAGAAATTAAGAATCATTCAGAATCTGAATAAATCAGGATGTGTGTGGAGCATAGTGATTTTGTATGCCATGGCGGACGTTCTTAATTAAGATTCTGAATTCCGGATCTGAATTCAGCAAGCCATTCCGGCTGTATGAGTCCAGCCTAAGGCTGGACTCACACATCTGGAATTGGCTTTCTGAAATCAGATTCTGATCTCAGATTCTTAATTCCGGCGCTTGACCTCACACTGTTCTTAATAATTCAGATTGATCAGTAGTCTCTTGATTCCCGGCACACGCAAACGTCAGTTATGGAAGCAGAATTATTACTTATCGCATTGTGTTTGGCTATACATAATAAAAAAGAAATGCAAACGCAAATACAATCAGTGTCAACTAAAAAAATCAGAATCTGATTTCCGTTATGTGTGTGCCGCTTTATTGAAATGTATGGGAATAGGTGCGTTTTGAAATCAGATTCTTATTTTTTCAGATCCGAAATTAAGAACGCTCGTCAGTACCATTTTGTAAGATCGATCTGAGAAATTAAGAATCATTCAGAATCTGAATAAATCAGGATGTGTGTGGAGCATAGTTATTTTATATGCCACTTCGGACGTTCTTAATTAAGATTCTGAATTCCGGATCTGAATTCAGCAAGCCATTCCGGCTGTGTGAGTCCAGCCTTAGTGGCGTAGAGATTACCTCACTGGCAACACTTAAAAAGAAATGAGGTGCTACAATATTTCTATTTTATTAGTCATAATTGTCATAAAACACAACTACCTACATTATAAAACAAAAGATCTATCCAATGCAAAGTCCCATACAATAGCTAGAATTTTAGAAATGGTTCTCTTAAAAGTCATTTAATACCTAAAACATCTTTGTACGGCTAGGCTGTATGTGATAAATAAGACCAACCAAACCTATAATCTGTAATTTTTAATCTTATAGCTTTAATTTCTAAAGATCAAAATCTAATATAAATGGTCAAAGGTGACCATTTATCTGACGCAAAGCGGCGGAAATTTAACGAAAAAAAAAATTGTGGTTTTAACAAAGTTTAATTCTTTTCATGATAATTTTAGCAATAATTTGTTATTAAAACATTAAGATTTATCTGTGTTCTAAATTAAAAAATATTTGAATTTCTGTTTCACGGATGTTAAATATAATAGGATGTATAACAATTTGATGCCTTTGCTTCTCCTTCATCCTGCAAAGAACGCGCGGGATTTTTTAAAAATAATTGTTATAATAGTCATATTTACTCATATACCTATTTGCGTTCTTGTGAAAAAAATCTTGAATTTAAGATTTGAAAAGAATTCTTTAGAAACTACACCACCGCCGCCGCCAGATATTGTGATTAAGGTAACAAATACTTACCTTGCTATAATCTACCTAAATCAAAACAAAAATGTAAAAATATAAGTACAGCAACTTTGGAAATTTTTATTCAGTAGGTACGTATTTCTTCGTATGTGTATTCAAAAACATCTGATTATTCTATACTTACGACGAATTTGACGAAACTGCATTTGTATCAAAACGTAGGTACATACTATTTCTGCACCATTTTACTGAAATAAGGAAGAAAGAAAGATAAACTTTTTATTTGCGGGACGCACTCTTAACAATAATTAAAAAGAAACCTCAAAAAAATATCGCACCTGATTGAATGACACCGTTTACCTACCTATAATGCGCAGCTGCCTTACAATACATTTGTATCTTGTAGGTACTTATGTACCTAAATAGGTAGGTGTACTTTTTTTTATGGTAGGTGTAAATCATCGAATGACGAAACCCGCTCTTGGGTGGAGCGGGAGACCAGTGTCAGACTCTTACTGACTAAAAAACCTACCCCGTACCTTTCTTGCCTTATTTCCAGAGCCGCGGTAACAGTTTCACACAAACCGGCAGCTCCAGAAGGCTGTAATCTACCACGCGGACCCAGTGCGGATTGGCAGATGTCACACGTTTTCGAATTTTTGGTTTTAGGACATGCTGGTTTTATCACGATGTTTTTCTTCACCATTTTGAGAGCAGTTGTGATAAAATAAATAAAACAAAGTAATGCGACTGGCTGCTTACTTACTTACATCTCGTAATTTGGGGCCTCTAGGACCTGTGAGTCCTGAAAAGAAAATCCGCAGTTCTTCGCAAAAATAAAACATAGGAGTGAGATTTTAGTTCGTAAGACTCACAAAACGCCCTCCTACTTCCCAGAGCAGGAGAAGTCATTTGATGATTGCCCACAAACTATAAAAATATATTTAGCATTGCATAGCGTCTGCCTTATAATGTTCCCACGGCTGGGACTCAGGCCTTCTCTTTAGCAGAGGGAATGGGCCGTAATCTAGCACGAGATTCCTATACTGGTTGGTTAAAAAAACATGTTTACCTGTTCTTTATTATAAAAATACCAATCTAATAAAATGATAGGTCCCATAAACGAGCCTTAAAAAGCTAATAAATTATGAAAAAAGCGCGTCAAAAATAAAAATATCCAGCTATTCCTCTTTTCTTTTAAAAAAATAATATCACAATATGATGCATGCCCGGCGCGGCGTAATGGCGCCGGTTTCGCGCCAAAATATAATAAAATAAAGGCCGCTGCATACGTGACGGGTTTTTTCACGGACGGGACGGGACGGGATGTGAACGGGAACGGGACGTGACTGCCTCGTTTCAGACGAGAACGTGTTTTTAATGCATGCGTACCGTAAACAGTGATTTGGATTGACGTATCATCGATGCTGATGCAAACGTCCGATACTACTTTTCTCTCCGGAACGAACGGAGTCTAAACATCGTTGGCGACGATATTTTTCCCGCCCCGTCAGTGCCACGTTTCCGTCCCGTCCCGAAACATGCGCTTCCATATACATTTTGTATGAAACGATATTTCCAAAATTTCCCGTTCCGTCCCGTCCCATCCCGTCCGTGAAAAAACCCGTCACGTATGCAGCGGCCTTTAAGTTGCGCATGTGTTATTTGGACGGGACGTGATCCAGGCTCCGTGGATATCACGTCTTTCTCGAATCTAGTTCAGACCGCACGTTTTTATTTACTGTGGCTAAGTGAAAATAGGACTTTTTGAAAGTTTTTGGTGCAGAATTAGAGAAGATTTGTTTTTTTTTATGTGGCACATGTGGATTGGCCTATTATTTTCTAACATATTTTTTCTAGCCTAGTTTGTGATGTTTATTCCTAAATCTTTCTGTCTTAGACGATCTTTTTTAACCCGCAAACGTGATCGGTTAGGTCCCAAACAGAAACCATGTTGAGGCTCTACGCCATTAAAATTGGCTGTGCCACCCGTAGGTACGTAACTGGTGGTCGCAAAGAGATCGCCCAAGACAGAAAGATTAGCGCTTGTTTACAGAGACACTGAGCGGTGGGAAAAATCATCTAATGACGAATCCCGCCCTTGGGCGGAGTCGGAAACAGTGTCAGACTCTTACTGACTAAACGACCCACCCCATTCCTTCTTAGCTTTCATACCAGGGTCGGACCTTCCTTTCAGAAACTGGACCGGGGCCCCAGTAGGCTTCAGCCCTGCATTTGCCCTATCAATTTGCTGACAACTTGATAGCTGCCTTGAGGCGCGTGGGAGCAAAGCGCGCCGTCCGCGTCACCTGCAAACCAAAAAAAAAAACAAACCTGCACAATGTAAAAACTTTTCGTGAGTTAGCCTGGCTGGGAGCAGTGGTGACCAAGTGGTAATGGGAGTGTATGGGTGCTTACGAGTTGTAGGTCGCGGGTTCAAATCCATCCAGACTACTTCCACCAGATATTTTGTGTGATTCATTATATCACCACTGCTTTCAAAACGGTTGTTTATGTAAAACGTGATGGAGTATGGACAATGAAGCCTGTGTCCCAGTAGTGGGAAAATGAGAAAGGCTGATGATGATGATAATGAGTTAGCCTGATGCTTTAACCAATACAAATGGACAAAGGTGCTATTATCCAACTCAAATAACACTGATTTTATATGTAAGGTAACATACATAAAAGATATAAATGTTGTAATATCTTTAAGAGCGAAGGTACCTATGGAAACTGCACACTACTGCTCTGTAAGATAAGTTCTTATTGTTCGATCTTAAGCACTTTATTTGAGCGTAAAATTTTAGTTCTATCGTCAAAATGGTGGTTATAGCTAATGGTTCTCGTGGGGACTATCTTGGATTTTACAACATTCGTTCTATCTAATGTTTTTTAACTTGTATACATCTATAATCCTTATACATGTATATCAATACATAGTAGGTATAAAACAAAGTTGCTTATCGCTGCCCCTATGTATGCTTAGATCTTGGAAAATACGCAACGGATTTTGATACGGTTTTTTTTAATAGTTAGAGTGAGTCAAGAGGAAAGTTTATGTGTATAATACACGCATAATATATTCAATATCAGTACCCATGCGAAGCTAGGGCAGGGCGCTAGTATATAAATAAATAAAAAAAAACTCTTAAGAGCGGCCAACCTGAGGTACATTTTTAAACAACCGCTCTTACGTGAATATGTTGTTATTACACATTTTTCTGCAGATATTTTGAATACACAGATATCTTGTGTATATTATCTAGGCTTCTATAAAAATCAAAACAGTAAAAGTAATCTAGTTACCTCTGAAAATCGGCTGTTTTACGTGAACTTTGACTCTCCATAATGTACTCCTATAATAAAAATATAAAAAGTATTTCTATAGAAGCCTTGCGCATTTAATCGAGATTCTAAATGATGTAGATATTTTTTTTCATAAGTTTTTAAGGGTTTAATAAAAACACGTATTTCCTGGAACAAGTTTTGAGATAAACTTGAATAAATCGTAGAATTACCGAATGCCAACAGAGTTTTCAGGTGTTATCTTTCTTTTTTGGCTTTACTTTTGCATTAAACATCACTTTGGATGGCTTTAAATGATACAACAAGCTTTTAAACCATGTGCAAGGCGAGTGAGGAAGGCCCGCCTTAAAGTTTATATGAAAACATTTTCCCGAACGAAGTCGCTAACAAAATGCTAGTAAAAATATGAAATTCCTCTAAAATCTACAAAATCTTTCTAGATTCCCTATCTCATCCCATCCAGTATCAATTTGCTATGAAAAATTTAAACCACATTAACCGATGTTCTGAAAATTTTATGGTACACTCGTATTTTTACGATACCACACATTTTATGAGTCGCTTGAAAAATAACAATTTCTGTGGGAACAGTGGCGTAGCAAAGGGGCGGGGGTGGACCGCATCGGGTGTCACCTTTTTTGGGGTGACACCCAGTCGGTCTCTTAACTTTAAGAACAATGTACAAAATATATATATATTTTTCGTAGATTCCTTCATTAGCACTAGCTCCGCTCTATGTATGATTCGGGGATTCCCGCAAAAGAGCCTGACGCTGTCCTTGTCCTTCTACTCCTGATCCATGTCCTTTATCATATAAAATTTATTGCTTTTTACTTTCGATGGGCTGACACCACCAATTTCCGCACCGGGGGCCACCCAAGGTAGCTACGCCACTGTGTGGGAAGCAGTAAACCTGTGCCTGTGATAATCTAGGAGAGTGCTGACATGGGCTGCTGTATATATAGTTTGTGATTTTCTTTAGAGTGTAAATAAATAAACGGATTTTGGTACTAAAGTTCCTTACAAGAGAAATTGTCGCTGAAGAGACTAGGGATATTTCGTACTTTTTTTTAGGGTTCTGTAGTTGTATGGTGAGACGAGACACTATGGGCCGAGTGACAACGGAATGGCAGCGGTCGGCAGTACGCGGCAAGCATTTTCATTGCATTGCAATGCTTCAGCCTTACAATGTTCCCACAGCTGGGACTCAGGCCTCCTCTCTCCAGGAGAGATTCCCTCTCCCAGTGCCAGTGTGGTGGATTACAACCCATTCGGGTTGTAATCCACCACACTGGCCCAGTGACATGGTGGAGTGCATTGGCGGATGTCACATGTCTTCGATTTTTTGTTTCTAGGACATGCCGGTTTCCTCACGATGTTTTCTCTCACCGTTTTGAGAACAGTGGTGATGGAATAAATTACACATAGTAATGCGCCTGCCTAGGTTTGAACCCGTGACCTACAACTCGTAGCCATTACCATTCGGCCACCACTGCTCTTTTTTCAATAGAACAATGAAATAATAATAATCAGAGTCAAAAGCGTAGCATTTGTTGGGTTTCGTAACTTAACATTTCAAAATGCAGGGTAGAAATAAATACTTGCAAAAGAGAATGCATTCCCTGCCTATGCTCCTTCCTACTCCCACGCAGGTGCTGACTAATGCTTTGTCTCTGTCACCGTCTGTTGCGAAAAATTCTATGAAGACACACCTCACAACCACGTCACAACTCTTGAAAGAATCTCCACACGAGATGTCACGCTACCTTTCGACGACTGTAATTACAGACACAATTAAATAACAATAGATGTGCGAACGCCGGCGTTCGCTCGTATCTCAAAAGTTTAATAGTGCACAATTTTTCCTTACATATATTTTTCATTTTTTTTTAACTGTTACGGGTGATATAGTGGCTGGTGTTAAAGAATATTGAACATTGATTGGAGTGCGTGCCAGTGGTTCCAGCTGAACGAGCCTCACCTCCACGGACAAAGTAAGGTTAGTGCGCTTGATCCTAATCGGATTTCCCTAGTCGTCTTACTTTTCGTCGTATAACTGCGTTTCTTAGGTCACATAAAGATAAGCATTCTCCCACCACATCAACATTCAGTCCTCTTCCATCCAATTCTTATTTCAAACCAGTCTACCCAGCGCCAGGTTATCTACACTATCTACACTAATATAATAAAGAGGTAAAGTCTGTTTTTTTTTATTTTTTTGTTTGTAGGAGGTAATCTCTGGAACTAATGGTTCGATTGGAAAAAAATTAGCAACAATAGAAAGCTGCTTAACTCCTGAATGACATAGACTATGCGGCGGATGTTAACCGAGCTATCACTACAAGAAATTTTCCGCGGACGAAGTCGCGGGCATAAGCTAGTTTTTTATATACCCTGTTATATATATAATGTATTCCCGCCTAAGCAACTGGTGTAGGTACGGCGCCACCAGCATTTATCTATATATATAAAAATCAATGCCACTTTTCGTTGTAATTCCATAACTCAAGAACGGCTGGACCGATTTGGCTGATTTTGGTCTTGAAATATTCGTGATAGTTCAGGGAAGGTTTAAACGGTGAGAACGAAAAAAAAAAAATAGGCGAAACGAAGTTTGCCGGGACAGCTAGAACCGATTTAGCTGAAAATTGGCAGGGAGGTAGTTTAGAGCCAGAAGAGTGACATAGGATACATTTTTTTTTTTTTTTTAGAGTAGGGTAGAGTAGGGTAGAGTAGGGTAGAGTAGGGTAGAGTAGGGTAGAGTAGGGTAGAGTAGGGTAGAGTAGGGTAGAGTAGGGTAGAGTAGGGTAGAGTAGGGTAGAGTAGGGTAGAGTAGGGTAGAGTAGGGTAGAGTAGGGTAGAGTAGGGTAGAGTAGGGTAGAGTAGGGTAGAGTAGGGTAGAGTAGGGTAGAGTAGGGTAGAGTAGGGTAGAGTAGGGTAGAGTAGGGTAGAGTAGGGTAGAGTAGGGTAGAGTAGGGTAGAGTAGGGTAGAGTAGGGTAGAGTAGGGTAGAGTAGGGTAGAGTAGGGTAGAGTAGGGTAGAGTAGGGTAGAGTAGGGTAGAGTAGGGTAGAGTAGGGTAGAGTAGGGTAGAGTAGGGTAGAGTAGGGTAGAGTAGGGTAGAGTAGGGTAGAGTAGGGTAAAGTAGAATAATCTGTTGCCGGGAGCGAAGCCGCGGGCAAAAGCTAGTATATATATATAAATATAGGCACATTATCAAGAAGTCAATCAGAAAAATGATACTAACTGTACATTCCAAAACGTAGATTTCAATGGAGAAGAATGTGTAAGAAACTCCATGGATACTTCAACCATGTGTCAGCGTGGATACACGTCAAATGTGTGGCGCTGCCTGTGCAATACAGCGACCATCGATGACATCGATCATTTTATGTCTAGACATGAACTGCTATAGACGTATCATTCTTTATTTATTTTATGTTTTTTCTATATTTTCACCAACTATTTTAAAAATTTCCATCCCTCTGTTTTTACGACGCTGTGTTGTCTCAGAACATAAACATGTGCCCGCGCCGTTATCATTACATAGTATAAAACAAAGTTGCTTAGTCCCTATATATGCTTAGATCTTTAAAAGTACGCAACGGATTTTGATGCGGTTTTTTTTTAACAGATAGAAGAGGAAGGTTTATGTGTATAATACATGCATAATATGATAATAAATTCAATATCAGTACCCGTGCGAAGCTGGGGCGGATCGCTAGTATATTATAAACAGATATCTCTGCAACATATTTCACCACTACCATCTTAAACAAACGCTAAGATATTGTTTGAAAATTTTAAAAGGCAGCTTATGAGTTAAGACTAGAGATAATTTTTCATAGATTCTCTAAAAATATTTTTACAACAAACGACCGCGATGTCTCGCCATTACAGCTCAGCAAAGTTTAGCTATCACTACACAAAGTTGAAACTTTAACATATTATAAAGTAGCGAGCTGGGATCATGTCACAAAAATTTATCTTAGAAAACTACTTACACAAAAGATGCATCTTTGTTGGCAAAGTTGTTCACATAAACCTTGTATAATGGATAAATAATTTTAAATTATTTATCATCTCTCTTCAATTATTTGTCTTCTCTGACGAAAGATAGGAGGCGGCCTATGTCCATCATTTTTTTTAATTGTCGATAGGTTGTTTACTTTTCAAAAAAAAAAAGACCAAAATGAACTAGATCGGCCCAGCCGATCCCGAGTTTTAGCGAGACTAATGAAAGAAGATTAAAAGTTCCACAGTGTTCAATGTTTTCGTACCGTTTATTCAAAATCAATATAAATAACTATAAATTGATTTATAGTTTTTATAGTTTATGAGTTGATTTATAGTTTATTTAAGAAGTATTAAAATAAAAAATAAATACTTTTATACCAAATCTAACTATGTACCTCAGTCCCGGATCTTCAATTTTTTTTAGGCGGGGCAAAAACTAAAAAATGCCGCCCCACCGGCCTACTTATGTTTATTTTCACCTTTATCATCCATATAATTTCAGCTATCAATATGTTTTTTTTATGATAGGTGAAAATCACCCAATGACGAATCCCGCTCTTGGGCGGAGCGGGAGACAGTGTCAGACTCTTACTGACAAAAAACCTACCCCATTCCTTCCTTGCCTTATTCCCAGAGCCGCGGTAATACTTTCGCACCAACCCTCGGCTCCAGAAGGCTTCGACCATGAAGGGCCCCTACAGTTTGCTGACAGCTCCTTGAGGCGCGCGGGAACAGTGCGCGCCGTTGACGACTTGGACTCGGTCTGGACAGTTACCTGACGACCGGACGGCGAGCTACCCATTGCTCACTGTCCGCGAGCCAGTGTCTACGGTGGCCGGATATCGGCGGGATCGCGGCGGCGACGGTTACGGCGAGGGCGCTGTTGCCTTTGCCTTATGCGGTCGGCCTCCAAGCAAGGTCGGGCTTTACAAGCATAACTGCTTCGCAGAAGGAGGCGACCGCCTGCCATTCCTCTTCGCTGCAGACCATGGACTGAACCAAGGCCCGGCGCGAGAGGTCGCCGCCGCCGATCACCCTCACGAGGACACGACGATGCTCTTCCCAAGCAGGGCACACCTCCACCGTGTGCTCCACCGTGTCCTCCGGGCTTGCCATACAGTGGCGACACCCGGGCGTCTCTTCCGCACGAATCCGGTGCAGGATTCTCCCGAACTTCCCATGTCCGGTGAGAACCTGCGTCATGCGGAAGGTGAGGACGCCGTGAGTTCTACCCAGCCACGCCTCAAAGAGGTGACTTACCGCCGAGTTTATGGCCTGGGTTGCGACAGTGGCTGTTTCCACTTCTCCATGAGATCCCACCGGAGCTCTTTCCGCCACGCCTCGACATGTTCAGGCAGCGGAGTTTCGCCCTGGCATTGCATCTCCACGCGCAGATCGTGCATGCGTGCAAGGACTGTTGCCTCCAAATCCTATGGTGGTAGGCCAGCAAGGAGGCTCGCCGCCTCGCGGGACACCGTGCGTTATCCCCGCACCATTCGGACGGCCATGACCATCAAGGGTTGGCGTACCGGCGGCCAGTGGCGGGGCAAGACCAAATTTTGATGTGGGCAAGATATATTTTGCGAGGCCCCCTGAAGGACGACGCAAAACTACCGATATTGTTGACAAAAAAATTGTTGGTACTCGAATTTTTACGCGCCACTCACGCTTTAGACGCTACCGGTATCGCAATCCCGGCGGTGTCTGAGGCGTGAGTGCTCTTGCATTGTTGGCTTGCTTTTCTAGCATTACTGATTCGAAGAAGGAGGCATCCGCCTGTCACTCGTACTCGCTCCGGACCATGGCCACCAAGGCCCGGAGCCAGAGATCACCGATCACCACAAAGATTCAGCAATGCCATGTGTGCCCCACCTAAGCGGAGCATACCTCTACCGTATCCTCCGGCTGCACCGCACAGTGGCGAAACCCGGGCATCACTTTCTCACGAATCCAGTGCAGATACCTCCCGAACTTACCCGTAAGAACCTGCGTCATGCGTGAGGTCTTTCCAGCCAGGCATCCAGGCAGTGAGGCCTCAAAGAGAACTGAGTTGCGAAAGTCGCTGTCGCCATAACACCTTGACGACTTGAAGCGGCAGTGGAGCTTTGTCCTGATGTTGCATCTCTACGCAAAAATCGTGCATGTGTGCAAGGACTGTTGCCTCCAGATCCCAAGGAGACTTGCCACTTCACAGGAAACCGTGCGGTATCCCCGCACCATCCGTATTGCCATGAGCCTTTTTGGCATGCGTTAAGCTGGACCCTCGGTTGTTTTGCAGCGACGGCGCCTACATTGGCGCTCCATACAGGGCCAAGGACCGAACGATTCCTGCCTAGAGCCTCCGGCAGGAGGCTTCTGGACCCCCAAAGTTGGGCTGGAACCCCAGTCTGATTCAGTTTGGGAGCTAGACGTCGGGAATGCCCGTCAAAATTCCACCGGCTGTCGAGGACTAGTCCTAGGTACTTCATCGTAGACCCGACGCCGATGAAAACTCCTCCATTAGCTGGGAACCCGTTGGCGGCGCGTTTCGAGGGCCGTAGAGACACATGGCCTCTAAATTGTACAGCGCCACCTCGAATCCCAACTCGAATCCTGCCAACGACTATCGCGGCCCCGCGTGTCACCGATTCGACCGCCACCTGGTACGATTTTCCCTGTGCTAGGACCGACAACGTCACGAAAATATCCGCACAGCACGTAGTCGGACCAAATGTTCCACAAGGGTGGTCGTAGTACCTATCCCTGCGGAACACAACATGTTATTTCTCGCCGTTTCATCTCTCCCTGGTGATCGAGGTATATGATATACCTCATATACCTGACCGATAGGTAGGCCTCAATCACATGACAGAGGTGGTCGGGCACTCGGTGGTATTGCCAGATACTTTCTAGCCGATTTTTATATTATTTATTGCTAGATGAGTAACTATATCTACATTTGCGTTCGCGGGCCTTCGAGGCGCGAGGCCCCTTGGACCGCGAGGCCGTGGGCGGTCGCCCACGTCGCCCACGCCTTACGCCGCCTCTGCCGGCGGCGGCCGACGAGATAAGGATCACCGAGCCGCTCAGGTCCTGAACCCAGTCAGCTCTGGGCAGGACAAAGTATGGCTTGGAGACCACGGTGACTTTTATCGACCACCGCGCCATGCTCTGGAGTAACAGATCCTGAGCGGGGGCGCAGTGGTTGACATTCGCCTGGAGGAGACGAAATGGCGCCGTAATTGGCAGTCCATTGTCTCCTCGCGAGCCCTCTATGAGGGCACTGCCGCAGTGGTTGCGGCGGCGGCGACAGCGGCAGCGGCATTAGAAGCGGCTGCGGCGGTGGCGATGGTGGTGGCGGGCCGACGGAGTCTAGCCTTGAAACAAAACACTGTCGTGGTGAGAGATCGACGAGGAAGTTTTCGAATATAGCTTTAGCCGGGCGCGTATTTTGAACTATGCCTACGCGCCTCGCGAATAATAAATGTTCGTGCAGTCGTGCAGCATATCTCAGTTCGCGCTCAGGGTATCGGTCAAGTTGATATGGCCATAAAATTGCTGTACTTGTGCTATTATTTATTCCGTGGTCAAAGTTAAATAAATGATGAGTTGTCCATTGGTTTGTGAAGTGTGAATTTGGCCGCCCCCTGATTTTGCCGCCCCCTGAATTTGCCGCCCGGGGCATGGGCCCCGGCTTGCCCCCCCCCCTAGATCCGGGGCTGATGTACCTACACATAATACAAAAACACAAAACAAACATAGTCGTCAAAGTACTCCTCCACATCGCTGTCATCCGAAAAAGTTCCCGGAAGGCTGGCAGCATTACCACGTTGAATGGCAATACTAATTCTCTGAGCGAAGAAAGTGCCAACCCTTTGATCACGAAAAGTGCATACATAATTATAAACCAGGTTCCAAAAAAAAAAAAAAACTACCATTGAACTAATAATTTTTTTTTGCATGAAAAAATAAAATAAAAAGAGAAACTTATTCTGAATCAATGAACTAACCTTTTTAAGGTGTCAATTCACGCCAACAAAAAATCACTACGATGTCTTAAATAACTTCGCTTTTTTCTTCGCCCGAGCAAAGGAAACCCCTATGTCACACTAAGTCCATACCTACCTAATCTCTTCGCAGCTTTATCAGTTTTTTTCCCCAAAAACTTTGTCACTGGGCTCCGAAGAGCTGACAAAACTAAATCTATGTGTGTTTTTATCACGAAACATAAGTTCTTACATCTTTAGATAAAAGGGATATTAGATTCGAACTTTTTTGAGTCAGATAAACTTACAAGAGATGACTGTTAGGAACCTACTATTGGAATAAGATCATTGAAAGTCGAATTACTTATAGGATTTTACTTCAATTGGTGGCTCGCGATCAAATGCAGGCTTGTGTGACATTGTGTAATTTATTTCATCTTTATTGTACACCACAATGTGGACAGGATATACAAATATAAAAACTAAGTGTACAATGGGCGGTCTTATCGCACAGGGCAATTTCTGACAGACAACCTTAGGATGGACTAAAATGAAAGTAAATAG
Source organism: Mythimna loreyi (assembly GCA_029852875.1). Classification (NCBI taxonomy): domain Eukaryota; kingdom Metazoa; phylum Arthropoda; class Insecta; order Lepidoptera; family Noctuidae; genus Mythimna; species Mythimna loreyi. Next base: position 16,806,697 of record CM056800.1, read on the forward strand.
ATTTACGTTTTTTGTATACTGACCGCCCCGGTCAGTGTACAAAAAACGTAAATATAATATATTAATTACATATACCTAATAATAAAGATATACAATATCAATTAATATACTAATAAATATTTAAAAAAAAAGTTGTTCTCAAAATTGTAATGGCACATGTGATAAAACAGGCATGTCTTAGGACCAAAAATATAATCTTATCATTAAAAACAAAAAAAAAGCAAGAAGAGTCGAATCCAACTGGTGCCAAGAGTTTGGGTCTGAAAGGAAGGCTCTCACCCTGGTATATAAGGCAATGTACAGGGTGTGTTGATTAGTCTGTAAGAGTCTGACACTATTATCCCGATCCGCCCATGGGCGGGATTCGTCATTGGATGATTTTTACCTTTTACCCACCACAAAAAAAGGTCACAAAAAGCGTCCCCTTCAACTCAGGGAGGTCTAATCAGCTTCTGAATACAGGTAGGCTGGATGTTATGATGGCCACTATGATCCACGTACAATGGTCCATCATGGGCTGAGTGCAGGAACCAAACTCTAAAGATAAGATAAGGGCTCTCATTCACATTTTTACTACGATTTTTACGCCATATTGTCGCGTCAATTTATATCAAACTAGCGACCCAGCTGCAGCTTTGCACGGGGGCAATGCTGATATTAAATATATTATGCATGTATTATACATATAAACCTTCCTCTTGAATCACTCTATCTATTAAAAAAAAGCCGCATCAAAATCCGTTGCGTACTTACTTTTAAAGATCTCTAAGCATACATAAGGACAGCGGTAAGCAACTTTGTTTTAAACTACGTAATGACTATGTAATAATGATTTAGACCACTATCTAAATTACTAAAATCATCAAAATCCGTTGCGTAGTTTTAAAGATTTAAGCACACATAGGAAGGAAGCGACTTTGTTTTATACCATGTAATGATAATGAAGATGCTATACATCCATCAACTTAATATCCTAGCGATAGACAAGCACGTCCATAGAAACTATTTGTCAAAATACTGAAAAGTTAATACAAAAGTCCGCTGCAGCGCTTCATTGGCATTGTCGTCTATCAAAACTTAAAACTTATAGCGCTGATACGTCAAAACTGCACTAATGTCATCAATGTAAATGTGTATAGCATGCAGATCACTTACGTGGGCCCGACTCATCTAGTGCGTAGTACATATACACCGTTAGGCATGCCTCATCTAGTAGTACATAATACACCGTTAAATTTTGGTCATTTTAATCCCGTGGAGAGTCAATCTGGTTCATGAAACATTATTGATTTGGGTAGATAAAATAAAAAATAAAGTACTTTTTTCTAAATCTCGTATTGATACACACTTACTCAATTAATTTCTTTAAGTACACAAGTCAATAACATCATAGGTAGTTCTCAAAGTCAAAGTCTCGGTTTTTGCGTACTAACTACCTACAGCTCATTGAACTGGATCAGCTGACGTTTACTTAAGAAATCAATTTCGAACATGCGTAAATTAATATATAATTAAAGTTTTAAAAAGGACTTTAGTTTTTTGTTTTAACTTTACAAATCTATAATGTTTTGAGGCACCTAATCGATTCTCTAAGGGATTAAAATGACCAACATTTTACGGTATTATGTACAATGTGCTAGATGAGGTGTACCCACTTAAGTGATCTTCATGCTATACACTTTTACACTGATGACAGTAGTGTAATTTTGACATATCAGTGCTGTAAGAAACCGTGCCTATAGTTCGTTTTTTAATTCTAGACTACGATTTGACAACTCAGAATGTCACACTCTAGAAATATGTTCCCAATTTTCTGGAGTTTGACATTTTAAGTTGTCAAATCGTAGTCTAGCATTAAAAAACGAACTATAACTCTTCTCCGATTTATTCAGTAGCAGTCTATTGTTACCTAGTGGACTCTCCAACGGATTGAAACGACCAAAATTTAAAGGTCTAGGTACATAGATTTATAAGTCTTACTAATAACCTACTTTTTCATCAAACCAAAGAGCCTGGCAATGGTCCAGGGAGCGAGAAGACAGTTCCTGTACAAATTCTACAATACAGATAGCGAAATGTCATTTAAAACTTGTCCCCGATAGTTCGTAATTTCCGCATGTCGTATAGTTAGCTCGCCCGAACGATGCATCTTGGTACTTATTAAAGTTTTGACGGTTTACAGATATGTATGTCTTATCTATGTGGAGTGGTGTTTGAATGTTGGTGTGTTCATTTAAAGTGTAGTGGAAGATTAACCTTTCGACTTTGGTAATTACTAATTACAGACACAATTAAAGAACAATAGATGTGTGAACTGCGGCGTTCGCACATCTATTGTCTTTCTATTATGTCTCTAATTACGGCATTCAAAAGGTTAAAAGTAGATACCTATTTAAAGCGTAAGTGTAAAAAAAAACCTCGTCCAAACGGTACCAAACCACGTCCGTAGAAAAAGTAAGATAGATAGGTCGATAGATAGATACTCTTTATTGTAGGTACACCATAAATATAACTTAAAATTCATTTTTTTTTTTTATTGATTAAACTAGTGCTTGACTGCGATCCCACCTGATGGTAAGTAGTGATGTAATCGTTGGTTGATGATGGCGCACTTGTTTATTAAATGAGTGTTTACTATAATTATGCATCGTAGATGATGAGGCGCGTTAGTTACACTCTAACTTTAATGATTTCTAAATTATAAATCGGAAGGAAAGGATGTGTCAGGCATCTACTTACTCACAAATAAATACCATGGGTCCATTATGTTGTGTAGGAGACGCAAAAGAAGTGGTATGGACGATGGTATATGCTGTTGATCGGCGCCGGTGTCGGCAGGGACGTACGCGCTTTTTTCGGCAATATCAGTAGCGGAAACCATATGATTATATACCGCGGCGTATTAAAAAAAAATTAATACATGCTCAGGTACTTTAAAGATTGAATTTCTTTTATTATTTTTTACTTTTTAAAGGGAACTTAGGTTTTTGTGGCTTTTTTTATGGTAGGTGAAAATCATCGAATGACGAAACCCGCTCTTGGGCGGAGCGGGAGACCAGTGTCAGACTCTTACTGACTAAAAAACCTACCCCATTCCTTCCTTGCCTTATTCCTAAAGCCGCGGTAACAGTTTCACAAACCGGCGCCTCCAGAAGGCTTCGACCCTGAAGGGCCCCTACAGTTTGCTAACAACTCTTTGAGGCGCGCGGGAACGGTGCGCGCCGTTGACGACTTGGACTCGGTCTGGACAGTTACCAGACGACCGGACGGCGAGCTACCCATTGCTCACCGTCCGCAAGCCAGTGTCTACGGTGGCCGGATATCGGCAGGATCGCGGCGGCGACGGCTACGGCGAGGGCGCTGTTGCCTTTGCCTTATGCGGTCGGCCTCCTCCTTTACGATAGGTTTTTGTGGTGGAGTATTATTAAAAAGTTTTAAAAGAAATATTTTTTTAAACTATTATTTTGTGTGTATTATTTTAGTATGAGTCCACAAGTGCTAAATTTCGCAAAGCCTTTGCCTTTTGAAAAAAAAAAGCTTAGCGAACTATAGCGCTTGTGCACTCATACAAAAATAAAGGTTTAAAAAAAAAAACTCCCCCACAAAAACCTAATATCCCTTGAAAAAGTAAAAAAATAACAAAAGAAATAAATTTCAAAGCCTAACTTTACGCTCGCCAAGTTATAACGACCGTACTTTACATATAACAACATACTTATCATATCTTTTGCCAAACTACTAAAGCAGAAATGCAGATAGTAGTCACCCAAGTACACCTAAGCGTAGTCAGGTCACCTAAATTCAGTTCAGAGCAACACGAGACACAGAAAACGACTTTGTTTTGCATGTAAATGTGAATAGATATTAATTTTGGCACCTTACCTTACACAGGTTCTGTGATATGCAAGCCAATTGCAGTGTACCAATGATATTACGAGTATACCTTTAGAATATCGTAATAAGAGACATATCGTTTTTGAAGAGCAGTGGTGGCCGAGTGGTAACGGCTCCGACTTACGTGTTGTAGGTCGCGGGTTCAAACCCAGCCAGGCGCATTACTTTGTGTAATTTATTTCATCACCACTGCTCTCAAAACGGTGAAGGAAAACATCGTGAGGAAACCGGCATGTCCTAGAACCAAAAATTCGAAGACATGTGACATCCACCAACCCGCACTGGGCCCGTGTGGTGGATTACGGCCCATTCCCTCTCTTAGAGAGGAGGCCTGTGTCCCTGCAGTGGGAACATTAAAAAGGCTGATGACGATGATGATGAGACATATCGTAATTTTTGAGCAGTGGTTGCCGAGTGGTAACAGATCCAACTTAGGATCAGTTCACACCGAGACGCGACGCGACCGCCTGCCACTCGTCCTCGCTGCGGATCATGGTCTGAACCAAGGCCCGGCGCGAGAAGTCGCCGCCGCCGATCACCCCCATGAGGGCACGGCGTTGCACAAATCCGGTGCAGGAATCTCCCGAACTTGCCATGTCCTTTCGTCGTAGTATGGATTCGTTGTTTGTAACGTTTCCTATTAGTAAACATACGGAATGTGTTATTCGATATCACAGTTTCCGTAACTAATAATATAATTCGAGATGGCGTGGTTTCGGTGTCAAAATTTTCGTTGCAGCGTGTACGGGTGTTACATTTATTTATTTATTCACACTTACATACATCTACCATTACAGAAGCCCAATGCGATAGATGTAGACAGATATTATAAACTACAATTTCTATAAAATTCTATTAATTCAAATAATTAATTCATTCATTCATCCATTAAAAATAAATCATTCAAATAATAAAATTCAATTACCATAACAAATAACAATACAATTCAAATTAAATAAATATAAAAAAGAAACAATAACGCAAAAAATACACACAATCATTATTATAAAATTCATGTTTCAGATTAGTAAACTTTCGGGAAAGTATTATTCGAGGTTACACTTTTCGGCATCATGTAATACCTAATACTCGTTATGTTATGCATGTTATTATAAAAAGAAAAACATAGAACCGACTACGTATAGTTTAAAACAAGCGAGTGGAAGTAGTGTCGAGCGTAACTTGTGAACTTGCGGTTCTTGCTCCGTCATGTTGGGACGCGGGTTAAGGAGAGAGTAATAGATGCCGTTTATATTGTAGTTTTTTTTTTTAAATTGCATATATAAACTATCCACCAATCCGCACTGGGCCCGGGTGGTGGATTATGGCCCATTCCCTCTCCTAGAGAGAGGAGGCCTGTGTCCCTGCAGTGGGAACATTAAAAGGCTGATGATGATGATGATATATAAACTAGTGCTTGACTGCAATCCCACCTGATGGTAATTTATTAAGAGCCTATTCACTCTAGCCTTGAAGACACCTTGGTTGTTTCATAGATCGGTACATGGTGGATAAACCACCCATATGTCAGTACGGCCGCTCTAACTAGGCGAGCCTGAAGCTAGGCTTTGCGAGTTTTAGCGCTTATGCACTCGCAAAACCAATGGTTTAGTTCATTAAGCTCCAAAAGGACATCAGTGTCCGCATACCCATTGTCTTTAAATTGTATTAGTAACTAGCTTTTGTCAGCGGCTTCGCCCGCGGACATAAAATATAGCCTATGTCACTCAGAAGTAAAGCAGCTTTCTATTGTTGCTAAATTTTTTCCAATCGGACCAGTAGTTCCAGAGATTACCCCCTACAAACAAAAAAAAATGGTTGCCTGTAAAGTCGGTTTTACGGGCGAAGATTTTACGTGACAACGTCCTAATTCTCTAGTGCTGCGCGCGCGGCAGACCGATCATAGTTGAGTGGGAGAGAGACGCAAGGCATTCGGCGGGCCTCTCTCTCGTTCGGTGACTCATCGTAACGTTACCGAGCGTTACACTTTTTCATAAGTGACTCCCAGCCGCAACCTAATTTAAGACGTTGTCACGTCAAAAACAAACTTTACCTCTTTATTATATTAGTGTAGATTACGCTATTCGAAGTTTAAAAATAAATGCTATTTGCAGCAATAACAATGCTGTTAAAAACTTTTATTGGCATTCATTTTTTTTAAACCCTTTTTATTTTCGAGTGCACAAGGGCTAAAATTCGCAGACTCTAACTTCAGACACACCAAGTTAGAGCAAGGCACAGGCTCCACTGTTGATCACAATTTCACCTGATTCATGGTAACTGAAGATGTGATGCTACGATGGAGCACGCTTGCCTAGATGTAACCCATTCACTCGGGACCTTACAAACTTTGGCAGGGAATTCCACCCCTTACCTCTCGTGGGGACCCTGCAGAAGGGTTGAAGCTAACTGGAGCCAAGGGTTCGCGTTTGAAAGGAAGGCTCCAGCCCTGGTATAGATGACGACATAGGAATAGGGTAGGTTGTTTAGTCAGTAAGAGTCTGACACTGTTTCTCGCGCGTCATTGGATGACTTTGGCCCACCATAAAAAAACCCCTTATCTCTACGCGCAATAAATATGTATGTTACCAAAACATTTTGTGTTGGGATACCCATACCGGTCGGTGGCGTATCGCCGCACGTTTCGCAGTCCGATAATGGACCAGCCATTCGGACTACCGATAAAAGCCAAGAGTATCGAATAAGAAGACATTGAGTGCAGTGCATAACAAAGACAAACGCAACGTTAGCTTTATCGATACGTCAACGATAACGATCGACAGTAACGAGACTGCAGTGCGTGCACTTTGTACAAGTGTTCCGTATTAACCGATACTGTGCCGTAAAACGATGACTTGCGAATAACTTAGTAACTTAGGTACCTTCATAAAATATAGTCTAAAATAATATACAGGAATAAAACAGATAATATCAGTGAAAAAAATTTGGCAATAGAATCGAGATTTTTAAGAGTGTACCACGTGAGATCGATAAATGGTTGTGCGATTCTCGCTTGTGCGGCACACCTTAATCCGAATGCATGCTTGTTCGGTAGCTACAAAATATTCATTCATCATATTGCACTAGAGTAATATCCTGAACGTATCTTCTTTCAAATAAAAAAATGCGTGAATCTAAAATTACCACCAGGTACAGCGCCATCTCTGTCTGAATTGGGTTACTAATTTATACATGGGGATACTTCGTGCTGAAGTCGTAGTTTAACCTCTCGTATGCCGTAATTAGAGACACAATAAAAAAATTATCGTGTCTCACGTAGATTTACGTTAAATACGAAAGGTTAAGGGTTCTGTTACATTGTGTGAAACTACGAAACCCTACACTGAGCGTGGCCCGACATGCTCTTGGCCGGTTTTATTAAACATTATCTTCTACAAACTTTCAAAAACCGAAATTTTATAGTAGTCGCGCGGTCCTCCACTTCGAATAAGACCCGAAAATCGGTTACTATCATCACTGCTTGCCATCAGGCGGGATTGCAGAATGTTCTTACTACTGGAACTCTGAACTCTCATGGATAGGAAATATTAGCTTGGGATAATTCGTAATTTTTACGCAAATAACTTTTGATAAACAGTTAAACATACAGTAAAAGCATGGATGCTATGTACCTACAACTTATAAAATACATTACGACTGTCGGACGGTCGGTCATTACGCACGTCTGCAGTTAGGCTCTGCGAATTTTAGCGCTTGATAACTCGTAAAAAAATAAATGGTTTAAACCAATAAATGCAATTGGCAGTTGTTATTGCTCTTAAAAACTGTTAACAGCAATAATAACTGCATTTTTTTTTTTTTTTACATGCAATAAACTAGTGCTTGACTGCGCTCCCACCTGATGGTAAGCAGTGATGCAATCGTTGATGGCAAGGCGCACTAGATTATTAAGAGCCTATTCACTCTAGCCTTGAAAACACAAAAATTATATTCGGACGGAAAGACTGCAGCCGGCAAACTGTTCCAATCCCTCGATGTACGCGGCATAAATGACGAGGCAAAACGCTTAGTCCGGGCCGCAGGTGTCTCAACAGCGTAAGGGTGGATATTTGCCGTACGCCGGGATGTCCGAAGGTGAAATTGGGATGGCGGAATCAAATCATGTAATTCCTGCGCACACTCTCCAAAATGCATCCTGTAGAAAACCGCAAGGCTGGCTACTCTGCGCCTGTGCCGACGGCTGTACTGTACTTCCGATGTTCTTGGCCAAGACTATCGAATAAAATCATCACTTCCCAATATGATAATATCTTTCATCCTTATCTGATCTCTTGAAAGTTCAGCAGAACTTCGGCATTACCATACGGTGCATCAGCATTCCTCAGTTCCGAACGTGCTCGACTTTCCACGAGCATTGCCGAACGGCTGCCAATCTTCAGCGTTAGAGAAGTGCAAATTGAATTTTAGCTGAATACTGACGTATGGAGTTTTGGTGTATATTTTATTTATATATGTTTAGGTACTTAACTAAAGGTAAATAAACTAATATTTTTTTTTTATAATTTTTGTTTTTGGCAACAGTATCAGGTTATATCTATCATGTTATTGCATTGTCACTGAAGTTACGCTGCTGTATACAAAATTTCAGCTCAGTCAGGCATTGCGCAGAGATTCAAATCTTACTTTAGTACCGGTACCGTGTCTCGACCAGCATGGTCTGTGCTCTGGTATGGGAAAAGCCACTCCTGATGGTGGGCATTAAAGTCCCCCCAGTTACACCAATTGAGCAGAAGGGTATCTCTGCTCTGAGCCGCATCCGCCGCCTCACTAAGGTACTGTGTGAGCCTGGTTGCCTCCTGATCTCCACTGTGCTAGCGGTAGACACAAGCATAGATAATTTTATCCATGCCTGTGTCCACCAGAGCCCAAAGCGCTGACAATTTGGAATCCTCAAGGTTACGGAGTTTGTTTTTTAAAAAGAGCGTACTACACGGTTTGTTTTTTTTTTATTGGTATGACAAGCATTCCAAGTATTACTCGTATCCGAATTGATTAGTAGTAGGTATGTAGGTAAGTAGGTAAAATATTTCTACAGTACGCGACAAATACGTTGAACTAGTTTGCTATGATTTCGCACAGCCCCCTATTTCGAATAAGAAAAACCGTAGTTACTCGTTATACCCGCAACACTTTAATAACGGTTAACTAGGGTTTTTCTTTTTTATGTTTTTTGTTGTTTTTTACTTTTTCAGCATCGTTGCTTATTGTTGTAGTCGGATTTTACTGAATAATAAATGTATTAAAAACTATGTCAAAAGTTTTAACCAATTCACTTAATGTCACAACCGTACCATAGTTAACACTCTATATAATTTTAGGAAGCTTTTGTTCTGTAGCGGTTTATAGCCTATCATTTGGTCGCGAAGACCGTCCGCTGTGCCGCGAGCAGTCTCGCGTCGACACGAGCAAAAACATCGACAAGATATTCACGCGATACTGGTCTTTAAGTTGTAAAGATAAGGTATAAAATTATATCACACAGAAAGTGCTCTTCGCTTCGCTGCCATTCCAGTGACTCGACTCTAAAGCTATCCATTTATTGGCGATCACTAATCGGTTATCCAAAAACTTTCAAGTTTTATAATCTCGAATATTTTTCAAAACTCGTCAGCTACCGAAAGCTCTTCGTTCGACCGTGCACTCTACTGAACAAACTTTTTACATTATACAAGTTAAGTGCGGATTTTAAAACCGAACTTGCGTCATAAAGAGTTTTCGCGAAGATGGCGACACTACTTGATGGGATATCGACAGTGAAGATATTACTAGAGGTACGGTACGGTCGTCGGATCTTAGAGAGTCAAAGTTAGGCTCTGTGAGATTTATTATTATTTCCTCTTTATTTACTTTCTATACATATATAATTTTACATTTTTTAATATTTTCTTAGAAAAAAACACATAAAAAAAAAACATTTAAAAATATAAAAAAATAGTAGTCGCCGGTGTCGGGAGGAGGGTCCAAGCTACCGGTGGTTAGGGCTCCAGAGACAGGAACTTCCTCACAATACGAGCCGTGTCGAGGAGTGCTGCCTTCTGTATCAGGCCCTTGATCCAACCGCGCAACGACAGCTTCGACAGATGGTCGTCGAAGCTTTTGACTAAATTATTATTATTATTATTTGTAGACAGGCAGGCAGTTTGAACAACTGATAATGCCCGCATCCTGTTAATTTCCACTAGTTTATTTCTTGCAGTTGAGTTTTAGCGCTTGATAACTCGTTAAAAAATAAATGGTTTAAACAAATAAATGCAATTTGCTGTAAAAGAAAAGTTGTTATTGCTGTATTTTTTTTGTTGGCATTTATTTTTTTAAAACCTTTATTTTTGTACAAGTAGTATTTTTATTATACTTCCCGTTAACTCATAATCCTAAAATTTGGCACAAAGTGAGGTTATATAGCAAAAATATAGAAAAAAATCTGAAAACTGTGTCATTTTTTTTAAGTTTCGTCACCTGACGATCTTACAAATCTCCTCTCAACTACACTTCTCTCTGCTTTGGTGGCAATAGCTGCGCAGCACATCTTCTCTTGTCTTCCCTCCTCTTCGCTTTGGTGGATACCAGGCCTTCTGTTGTGCAATTAATCCCAGTCAAGCGTATTACAGTGTAATTTTTTTAGTACTTTGTTTAAACATAAACCCTGACCTTATGGTCACCTTATGGTGGTTTTATAGTAGGAAAAATCATCTGACGGATACCGCCCTTAGGCGGAGTGGGAAACACTGTCAGACTCTTACTGACTGAACGATCCACCCCATTCCTTCTTCCGGGTGTCGCCACTGTGAGGCGAGCCCGGAGGACACGGTGGAGCACACGGTGGAGGTGTGCCCTGCTTGGGAAGAGCATCGCCGTGTCCTCGTGGGGGTGATCGGCGGCGGCGACCTCTCGCGCCGGGCTCTGGTTCAGGCCATGGTCCGCAGCGAAGAGGAATGGCAGGCGGTCGCCTCCTTCTGCGAAGCAGTAATGCTCGTAAAGGAGGAGGCCGACCGCATAAGGCAAAGGCAACGGCGTACTCGCCGTAGCCGTCGCCGCCGCGATCCTGCCGATATCCGGTCACCGTAGACACTGGCTCGCGGACGGTGAGCAATGGGTAGCTCGCCGTCCGGTCGTCTGGTAAGACCGAGTCCAAGTCGTCAACGGCGCGCACCGTTCCCGCGCGCCTCAAGGAGTTGTCAGCAAACTGCAGGGGCCCTTCGGGGTCGAAGCCTCCTGGAGCCTAGAGGGTGGTGGAAAACTGTTACCTCGACTCCAGGAATAAGGCAAGGAAGGTACGGGGTAGGTTTTTTAGTCAGTAAGAGTCTGACACTGGTCTCCCGCTCCGCCCAACAGCGGGTTTCGTCATTGGATGATTTTCACCTACCATAAAAAAAAAAAACCCATTCCTTCTTAGCCTTCATACTAGGGTCGGACCTTCCTTTAAGAAACCGAACCGGAGCCCCAGTAGGCTTCGGCCCTGCAGTTGGGCATCTCCACTTGCTGAAAACTCCTGAGAGAGGGAGTATAAGGTCGTTTCCACCAAGCCACCACCGCTGCTTAAAAACAATGTGTTTATAAGAAAAGGGACAAATTAAATAAACTCTTCAAGAAACATTTCAAAAACTTTATTTTTACATGTTGCTCTTAATAAAAGATAAGCTCATTGTACTGGAACATTTGGACGAACTCTTTTTTTTCTCTTTTTCACATTACGACATAAAACATGGATTCGAAAGGGCAAACCAATCTGCTTACAGAAAGTAAAATAACAGGCAAGTAAGACCAAGAATAAATTTGTTTGAATGTTTTACATTTTTCTCAAAGAACTATTATCTCAAGACACTATTACACCTGTTTCTCATAGTAAGCTCAATATTTCGTGCTTACTTTTTTTCATTCAAGCACAAGTTCCCCCAGTCTTTTTTGTGGGGCATTCTTCTGGGCATTCTTTTATCTCCATTGCACAGTCCATGCAACAATTAAAACATGGAATGCAAGAAACGAAAGGGCTCACAACTAGAGGTAAAATTAGAAAACACATTTAGATTTTAGGCTCAGGACCATTCTATTTTCCAAATGAAGCTTAGTTTGATCTGCTTTTGATTTTTCACGATTACGAACTTTTCAATTAAGCTCGATTTTTTTATAAATCTTTGTGTTTGGTGTGGAAGGCCTTAAATCGGCATCATCAGCGTTATCGCCAAAAAACCATTCTAGGTACCAATCTGGTAGGAGATATATACAGCTTGGACAGTAGAAGGGTACGCAGAGGATCCAAGGACATACACATATGACTGGGAACCAACAACAGACAGAAATTGGAGAGTAACTCCTCGCACGCATCAATCGATTTAATTTTGTTCAACTTCAACTCTTAATTTTTATTTATCGCTGAAAATTTTGTAATGACACCGGTTTCGAAACTAAAGTGACGGCTTGAAGTCTTTGAATTTAATAATTTTTTAAGAGCATAATTATTATTAAAGAAGTATGGTTGAGTTCAGGTTTCAAAAAGTTTTTGCATGTTTCCCAAGTAAGTGACGAAAACATTTTAATTTTTAACCGACTTCGAAATGGAGGAGGTTCTATGTTCAGATGTATGTATTTTACGTCATGCTCCCCAGCAACCCCAGCATATAGATTTTAGCTGTTTCTGAATTTATATAACAATTGTACGCAATCTGTACCGAATTAGTACTTAAAAAAATATGTATGCCCGTATCTGTTAAGGCACTTATTATCGTCATCATTTCAGCCGAAAAACGTCCATAGACATAGGCCTCCCCAAAGTGTCGCCATAATGAACAGCCATATGTGTCTCACATCTATCGTATTCTCGCAACCCTTACCTGGTTATCGGTCTTTCACAGAACCTTTGGGCCCCAAATGCCCATCCATAATATTAGTATCAATTGAAAAAAAAAAAACATTTAAAAACTTGAACAATAACATGTTTGACTTAAGAAAATATACCAAATAACATTTCAAACATCCTCTACCACATTACATTTACAAATACAAAGTTTATTATCAATAATTAGCGCAGTTTTCTTGTCCTCTTCTTTTTTGGCACACCAAGAAACTAAACAAGGACATACTATTGGGTATAATGCTATAAGAAAAAGAAGCACAAAAGGGCAGCATGGCGAATATGGGAAAAGACACATATGGGGTAAATTTCAACCATGCCTTCCTATGCTTGGTAAGAAGTAAGCTTGTTTTTGCAGTGATTGTTAAAAATCGAGCTTGGTATTTACTATGATTTTTTAAAATTGAGCTTGGTTCGTAGTGCTTGTTAAGAATTAAGCCTGTTTTGCTAAACTTCTTAATAGTTTTAACACCTGCCTGTTACTGCTGTTCTTGTTGTAAATTAAGCTTGTTTCTGTTTCTAATTTGCCTGTTTAGATTTTATAGCTTAGTTCTTTTCTGTGTCTATTTTGTGTTCTACACTTTTGAAAATTTTCGCCTTCTTTTTTCTCGAATTCGTGGTTTGATAGTCCTAAATCTTTCCTTTTCTTTTCACTTTATTGATTTGAGCTTAGTTTGTAATTTACAAGGGTATATCAAGCTCTTTCTGTATTTACAATCGGAGTGTTCAGACTGTCCTATAGTGTCCTTCGACTAGCAAAACCTTGAATATATATTTTTAGCTTGATGTTGAACAGGGAATTCTCGAATTCTAATATTTCATGAGTTGATTTCAGATACAAGCAATATTAGTTATATTGCTATGTTATTATATATTATAAAGACATTATGGATAAACATGAATTTTCAGAATGCAAATAGTTGTTCAGACAATCTTTGAAATTTACTGAGCCAATGTCAGTTTTCAACTAGAATCATAGACAAGCCGAGCATAGAGAATATAAAAAAGTAGGTTTGATATATCCATAAAGTAGAGTATAAATAGAATGCAAAGTAAAAAAAAAACAATTCTGTCCTAGATATTCTATCAGAAAATTCTTAGTACTCGTAGCTGTCCGGATATTCACAAAATATCACGCTTATATTATTACTACGGAAAATAAGCGCTCCATGGTTTACGAGGAACGACGAAATCCATGAATACTTAAGTCTGGCAACAGTGGCCTCTGAAAAAGAGCTCTATAAAAGGAAACACACAGAGCGTCTTGCCCGTCAACCCAATCCACTTGTCTCTGGATTGCTCAAAACTGCCAATGTGGTTACAAGACTTAAAAAAAACCACGTGCTTTAAACTGAGTGTAGTGCGCTGGCCCCGTTTCTGTGAACAACAATGACTCTCTCGCAACTCATATGCTTAGTCTGGTGACTGATTGTAAATAACTGAAGCGAAAAAAATATGTATTAGCCAAAAAGTCCGGTAGAGATGCATCTCTACCGGACTTTGAAGAGGTGCACCTCTTCTAAAGGGAAGAACCCTTTGGCCACGTCTACCGCATTCGTTGTCGTACCCAGTGGTGACCAAGTACCCAGCCAGGGTTTCTGATGAGGCTACCATACCTGATTAGCGCCCTCAGTCAAAAGTCAGATAGGGATACTGGTGGTTACGATATCCTCTAAAGCCGTGGATTTACTGCTTATTGCTGGCTGCTCGGAAGCTTGAGGAAGTGATGATAACGTCATGATGCATTAGCTGCACGAAGGTGATGCTGAAGTTCTTAGTCGAGAGTTATTAGTTTAGAGATATGCAGAACTTGTAAGGTTCCGCAAACACCGTTGAAAAGGGATAACCTAACCGGTCTCATGTTATGTCTGGTCCGGGCCACTGCCCAATACTTGATTTTTTTGTGCTCGTTTTGGCCGTATGGAGAACTTTAAGAGCGCGATGCAGGATTTTAAATTTTAGTTTTCTTGCGTTATATTGGGGAGATCTATGTGAAGCCACCACAAGCGGGAGTTAGTTGCGAATAAAAACAAGGCGATAGGATCATAATCGTTATATTTAACATATCAATGTGACCGAGACGGACTCTATCTAGGAGTGGAATTCTTGCTAGACTTCGTGGCCTCCTCATCATCGTCGATATGCACAACTATACATTGGCAACACTTTAAACCTGGAAATAAATAAAAAATACTGTTATGGTGCTAAAATTTCTCCTGTCGCAGGTCTGCTGGAAGAAATCTCGTTAGAAATAAGCAGTACCTTTGTACTCTTCTATCTGTATGTGTTATTTTCTTTTTGTAAGTGTTTGTGTGTACATAAATAAATAAATAAATGAATAAGGTCTATAATAAAACCAAATCAGAAGGTAACGTCCACCAATAAGCACTCATAGTGGATTATGGCCCATTCTCTCTTCAAGGGAAGAGACCCAAGTCACAGCAGTCTTCTTCTTCTTTTCGTGTCGATCTGACTCAGATTTTTTTTCGACTAATAATTTAGCCACCTGGACAGCTGTCGTTGGTCTTGTACTGTAGTCATTAAAGGTGCAGGTGGTAGTGCACGCCGGACAGGAAAGGAGGTGATGCATATCCTGTGAAGGAGCTTCACACTGGCACTGTATTTGTCAAGGGTCAAGGAAATCTGACTTTGCTTTTTTATTATTATTAGCGGCCAACGTGAACCCGCAGTTGGATCAGAGATTTCCAGATGTTCTGCCGGAGAGATGAAGTAAGATGGAGTGGGATATCTTTTTCTCTACAGTTCGCGTCTCTGATCAGGTCATAGCAGTGGGAACATTATAAGGTTGATTATTATGGTTATGCCACAGGTAGACCTAGACTAGTAAAGTTGATTCGCATAATACATTCAAAAACTAAATTACGCCACGCCATTAAAGCCACGGTTAAAAACTAAATTAAAAAGAAACAAGTACCTTTAAAACACAAGGGCAGACAAGATAAGCAAGGGAAACAGATGGAGGGATAACAGCACATGCGCGGGGCACACACACAGAAACACATGTGCCCATCTGCTATAGTCCAGAAAAACCCTCAAACAGATCAGGCGAGCCTTCAGCTAGTCCAAGAGATCCTGCTAGTCCAGATGGATCTTCAAACAGTAAAAGAAAACCCTCAAAGAGTCCAGGGGTACCCTCGCAGACTCTAGACGATCCCTTAAAGACTCCAGATAGTTTAGGAGACTCCTCAACCAGTCCAGGGGAACCCATTGGTCTCACAAGCATTTTTGCCTGAATTTTGAACTTTGTTTCGCTGATTGTGTCATCTTGTTTTTGTTGGATACGACAGTGACAGTTTTCTGACAGATGGAAGAAATGAGGTGGAGTTTCTGTGCTTAGTATTTTGTTGATTGGGCCTCTTTGGTCCGCTATCAATATTCGTTTTTATGCAAATTGCGGGGCCCTACAGGGTCGAAGCCTCCTGGGCCAAAGGGTTGATGCGAAAGCGTAACACTAAGGCCTGGAAATAATGGTTTCTTAGTCAGTAAGAGTCTGACAATGTTTCCCGCTCAGCCCAAGGGCGGGATTCGTTATACGATGATTTTACCTACCATAAAAAAACGTATTCTACATAATGTTCTCTATATTTTATTTCATTCTGAGATTTTTTTAAGTAACTGCTCCTGTTATGTGCGAAGTGGCAAGGGGCTGTCAGATTTTTAATGACTAAAATTCACTGTGTCATTTCCACAGTTGACCTTGCTTTTCAGCCGCCTGCAGTATTCAAAATCGCAGGCGGGCGTCCAACACAAATTGAGAAATATGCCTTTGAATAGTAAAACAAGGTTTGTTTTTGTTCTAAGTACCAATATAATACAGTTAATAAATGTATTTATATTATAAACAGATCTGCCCCAGCTTCGCACGGGTACTGATATTGAATATATTATGCATGTAGTATGGACATAAATCTTCCTCTTGAATCACTCTATCTATTAAAAAACTCCATCAAAATCTGTTGCGTACTTTTAAAGATCTAAGCATATATAGTACTATGTAATGGTAGGCTGTGCTTGACCACTATCTCACCTGATGGTAAGCGATGATGTGGTAAACAATGGAGCATGCTTGCCTAAATGTCATCTCACTCTTTTCTGAAAGACCACATTCTTATAGCTACCTATTAGGAAACACAGGCTCCGGCAGAGAATTCCACTTCTTAGCTGTACAAACTAAATATTACCTGACGGGCAACTTCTGCATTTGTTTTTTCTTTTCTTTTTTTGAGGCTTTAGTCGTGATTCTATGACAGCCTCATTACAACAAACACTTTTGTATCTTACACTAGATACTAAAACAAGGCTTTTATGGATCTATCGCATACAAAATTTATAAAGCTAAATTATTTTTTCTTGAAAAAACCAATTTAAACAAGAGACTCCGACCACTCTCAACGTTATTTATAAAGTAGTAGCCCCCGACATCAGACTGTCACCCCCAAAATAACGTCTAAAACAATAAATTACAAAATTGAACACCCCCTTCAGGTCTTCATAACTTATTAAAGTCGACGCGGATGTCTCCAACTTAATCTTAAGTGAATTTCCCCAACTTTGGAGCACGCTTTAAGAAACTACAGATTTTGTACTATGTGTACAGGGTGGTTTAAACGACGCCAATCCAAGGGGAAATGGGAAAATAAAAAATGGCAAAGGTATTGCAAATTAGGATGTTCGATAAAAGTATTCTAACCTTTCGAATAGCGTAATTAAAGACATTGTAGAAACACAATAGGTGTGCGAACGCCGGCGATTGCTCGGGACTCAAGTGTTTAAGGGTAGACCAAATGGTTGAAAACCCACGTCACAACCAAGTTTTTTTTTATGGTGGGCAAAAATCATCCAATGACAAATCCCGCCATCCAATGGCGGAGCGGGAAATAGTGTCAGACTCTGAATGACTAAACAGCCTACCCCGTTCTCTTTGCTTTTCGCACTGTGGCCAAGCCTTTCTTTCAGAAAGAGACCTTGGATCGCAGTAGGCTTCGACCCTTTTGCAGAGTCTCTACGGGTCTCAAACAAGGTGACCTTGCTAGTTTCAAGTCGTGTAGACGGTGGATGTAAACCATGACCTTCCACGCCCTTGGTTTAGAGGCAAGTTTTCCCAACTATTGTAAAACAAGACCTTCAAAGCCCTTGGTTTCCCAACCAAGGGCTTTGAAGGTCTTGTTTTGATTGAATTTCGAACGTGTTGGTGCGTGGTTTACATCTATGTAGCCAAAACTGTGCACAAACTGAGCCCAAACCAAGGTCACCTTGTTAGGAATACTAGTTTACAACCGTCTGGCCCAACCTGCCTTTCGAATCCCGTAATTAGAGACATAATAGAAAGACAATATGTGTGCGAACGTCTCTCGCTTGGGGCTAAAGAGTTTAAATGTAATGTACTCGAAAAAAATTACAGTTCTGGGTATTTTTGTGTATCCTAGCATAACCTTAATATGTCATTTATTTAGTTCAGACGGCGTGACCTTTTTAAGAAGGCTCGAAATAGCAGACTCCAGAGACAGGAACGACGTGACACTAAGCTATATATTAAAGCCGGTTACAGACTGCTGTAATGTAACCTGAAATGTAACACAATATCAAAGAATTTTCCGTCCATACGAGTATTGTCACAGTGCATCGATATATAATTATTATGTACTACGCAGTAGGCGACTACGACTAGGCGTACTGCCCACCTAGAAAAGTTACAATAGTTTCGTTTAGAGTTAGCGCTTGTAGTTGGCCACGCCCCAATTGTTTTGTTGAGATGACGTCCGAACGTGCAGTTATTTTACTTGATTTAGTTGATCTGTAGGCCATACATCTTTACATTAATGACATTAGTACAATTTTGACGTTCCTGCAGTGTGATAGCGCTGTAAGTTTTAAAAGTTTTGATGGCAATGAAGCGCTGCAGCGGACTTTTGTATTAACTTTTTAGTACTTTGGCAAATATTTTCTCTGAACGTGCTTGTCTATTACTAGAATATAAGTCGATGTTGCAGTGTCTTCCTCAGGTGAGGACGTCATGAGGTTTTTTCAGCTCAAAAAGGAGCTAAATCGCCGCATAATCGCACAGCACTAGGTTGCGACATCTTCGGTAGCCATTTCATGACTGGCCTGTCAGCCTAGTAGTTAGTGACCCTGACTGCTATGCCGGAGGTCGTGGGTTCGATTCCCACCCAGGACAAATGTTTGTGTGATGAGCACGATCATTTGTTCTGTGTCTGGGTGTAATTTATCTATAATATGTATTTAGAAATATATAAGTATGTTTATCAGTTGTCTAGTACTCATAACACAAGCTCTGCTTAGCTTGAGACTAGATGGCGTTGTGTGATGGTTGTCCAATATTATCTATTATTATATTATTTCACCATGAGATCCTGCCAGAACTCTGTCATTGTGGACAGAAATCTGGCGGGATCTCGTCGTTTTCCGATACATGGCTTTTTTATGGTGGGTAAAAATCAAAATGACGAATCCCGCTTCTGGTCGGAGCCGGAAACAGTGTCAGACTTTTACTGACTAACCCTCTACCTCGTTTCTTCTTTGCCTTTCGCACTGGGGCCAAGCCTTCCTTTCAGAAAGAGACCCTGGGGCCCAGTAGGCTTCAACCCTTTTGCAGAGTCAGTTCCTATATACGTACACCATGTATTAAAATAAAACCTATATTGTTTTTTATCCCGTTAAAAATATGCGTTTCCTTTGTCCCTTGTGCCAAAGGAGTGATGTTAAGACAATATTACAACTTATCAATCCCTTGAGAAAGTCATCTTCGGCAACTGAAACACCTTGTATAAATATTTGTTTTAAATGTTCCCGCGATTGTTTTTGTTTACGAAGTTTGTTTTGAATTGTTTGTTTGTACGAAGTTGGTGTTGGTTTATTTAATAATAGCTGTTAACTTGTACAACTTGAGGGTAAAACAACGGTAAGATACCTTTTCCTTGTAAATTTTAAATGATGCGTATTATTTTTTTATTGATATAAACTACTGATGACTCCGATCTTACCTGATGGTAAGCAGTCATCATAATTTATTTATATCGAGACTTAGTCCTTAGTCCATAAGTATTTTTTTCCGATAACTTCTTTTTCTTCTTTTCGTATCGATGATAAACTTTTTAAACTGTTGGGGCCCAGTAGGTGGCTACGTTAACTGCAGCATCGGTAGCACTCATGAAAGCCTCCATAGTGTAAGTGTATGAGGACTTAGGGCACTCCAGCAAGTGGCTCATGTTTTGAACAAGAGCACCGCACTCACAATGAGTATCCGACGGGTCTATAAAACCCCACTCCGTTATCTTAGGAGATTCATTATTTCACAGCATCAAGGGTCCGTAGATTTGAGTATACAGTTTTAATTTCTACTCGATACCTCTACGCGTTCCTGAGATAAAGGGTTGGTACACAATAAAGGGGACAGAAAACAAAGGGATCCTATAAGGTTTTTTATGGTTGGCAAAAATCATTCAATGACGAATCCGCCCTTGGGCGGAGCGGCAAACAGTGTCAGATTTTTACTGACTAAACAACCTACCCCGTTCCTACATTGCTATCTATACCAGGGCTAGAGTCTTCCTTTCAGACACGAACTCTTGGCCCCAGTTGGCTTCGACCTTTCTGCAGGGTCCCCACGGCTTGCCGACAATTTCTTGAGGCGCGCGGGAATAGTCGACGACTGATCTATAAGGGTTCCGTTTCGGTCTGTACTATATAGTTCTAATCTTATTACAGCAGCCCCATTCTAGAACTCAGTCCTAAACCAATCATATTAACGCGCTTAGCATAACTTAAGTCGTACTTGAACTCTACGGAGAACACGATCTTAACAAA
Organism: Mythimna loreyi; assembly: GCA_029852875.1. Classification (NCBI taxonomy): domain Eukaryota; kingdom Metazoa; phylum Arthropoda; class Insecta; order Lepidoptera; family Noctuidae; genus Mythimna; species Mythimna loreyi. Next base: position 16,827,305 of record CM056800.1, read on the forward strand.
CAGGAACAGTTTAACGAGGATTAACGATAGTTGTTGTAATTCCAATCTAACTCGCGTTACAGTTAAGTTTGCGTCAGTTCAAGTTGGGGTAAGTTAGCGCGGCACGACGTTTAACCTGACATGGTACACGGTAGTCTGTAATTGCTTACAGATGGTAAGTTATGTGTTTGGTCCTCCGATTGCTGTTTCCTCTCTTTCTCTTCTTAGGCGGGCACTCTTTACAGAGTGGTCGAGGCTGTTCATGATGGATGGGATCTCTGTGCGCCGTCGTCGTTTGCCTCAAAGGCGGATACCAACTTGATGCGCTTGAGTCTATTGAGAGGCGAGCCAAGAGGATCATTGGCGATGATGCACTTGTCGAGTCGAGACTTCAAGTCTTGAGCTTCGACGCCGAGTTGCTAGCCTGTCGGTTTTCTACCGGTTGCATTTCGGGGAGTGTGCGTCGGTATTGCGTCGGTGCACCAGACGTACGGCATTGCGCCACCGGTACATGGTGGATATCCCACATATACGTACAAAATGTTTTGGCAACACATTCATTATGCGTACAACCATGGAGTGAAATTCCTTGCCGGAGTCCGTGTTTTCTGATGGCTACAATCCGGGAATCTTTCAGTCACGAGTGAATAGGTTACTTCTATGTAAGTGCCCATCGTCGACTGCATCGTCGCTTTTCAACAGGTGAGATAGTGGTCAAGCGCAAACTTATAATCAATAAAAAAAAAACTGGCGGTTGCTGGCATTACGCACACACTGTACTGCGGTCGATGGCGTAGCTCTGTTAATAAGATCGAGCCAATGAGTCGGAAATCGACCGCGGGCTCTCTTGCTTTCAACGCCGCTGTAAACCAAAAGTCTTTCCCAGAATTCTCGTTTCTGGAGATGTGCCCAAAGAACTTCAGTATTGGTAACTGCACAACCGACGAAAGTCTGTCCCGTAAGTGTAGCTCTTTGAGGATGGAGTTATTGGTGCGGAATACTGTGCATGGTATTTTCAACATCCGTCTCCAACGCCACATCTCCAAAGCGTCGAGTTTTGGCGATCCTGTATTTCCTCTAAGAAGTATAATGTAAAATGAGATATTATGAATCTACTGTTTATGCATCTAATCCGGCCTATCTCTTCAGGCAGTCTCCAAGTGGGGCGAAACCAATATGGTGGGATTTAACTCCACCAAAACTCAGCCAACGGCAGGTGAACGGGCTCCTATTTTTCGGAATATATCCTTGGAGTGCACCGACTGCCTTCAGCTCATGGGAGTTGAAATTTCCTCAGACCTTAATTTTGAGCGGCTCCAAAGCCAAGGTGGTTGCTAAGAAATTTGGCGTTCTACAAAGGCCCGGCGGTACTTCACACCGGGACAGCTTTTAATGTCCGATCCTGTGTGGAGTACTTCAGCCACATAAGGGCTGGTGCTGCAAAATGCTACCTGGCAGCTTTGAACTCGTGCGAATAGGCTAATTGGTGATAAAAATTTGGTTAATTTTAATTTACAAAGCCTCTAGCACAAGCGTAAAGTAGCCAGCCTTTCAATTTTGTACAGGTTGCATTTTGGAAAGTGTGTCGTCCGGACCACTGCGATTTCACGCGCTTTTCAAAGAGTTGTCAGCGAACCGTGGGGACCAGGCTGGGTCTAAGCCTACTGGGGCCATAGGACAATGTGAAAACGTTACGCGGGTCCCTGGAACGCAGGCAAAGAAGTGTTTTTTAGTCAGTAAAAGTCTGATACTAGCTCACCCGAGATATCATTGGAAGATTTTCCCACCTAAAGAAAAAAAGTGTCTATCCTCCCCTGTCATCACTCCCTCTTCTTTCCTCTCTTTTCTCATACAAGCTATTTATTAGTTAGCCTTTTCCCACCACCCTTCCTCCTACATTACGAACTCCAAGCTCCTTCAGTACCTAAGCAAAGTTTCCCTACCACTCATAAGTCACATCACACACATGCCCAAAGTATCGCTAGCAAGTTGGCAGTTGAGACAACTTCATTAGCCCTGCTTGGGCAGGACATAAATTTGAAATCGTATTTTCAATTATGTTGTGTGTGAGTTAACAGGACATTTCCCAAGCGGCGCGCTCCGACTTCCCTTCGCGGACACACGGATCGGAAGGATGGTGAGCTGCAATGTTGGGTCGTTTTTAGACTTAGTAGTGTACGGGATTATCAGCGTACTCAGAAAGAAAAAAAAGAAGAAAGAAAAAAAAGTTTATTTACGCAAGAGTATGGCGCATACAATAAAAAAAAACAAAAACAACTAAATAGTAAAAATATGCGACACACCCGCACAAAACGGCCGGTGCTCAGCAAAAGCTGGGGCTCATGTGTAAAACAGAGCCACAGCGCTGATTTTAAGCACCAGTCAAAATAGTTGTACAGTTCTACATGCTCTACTAAAAAGGGAGATAAATTTCAAGCAAACCTTAATCGGCGTAAATATAAAAGCCTTGGCGTTACGCGTGGGGTCCAAGTACTCAAACATTGTTTAAAGAATATCCCAACACTTATAAACCTTGATAAAAAGGACTGGCTTTTACCTCGGTCGGAGGTAAAACAAAGTGCCGTAAAAAGTAGCAATGCCACTAATCTTTTGGGGATATTTCCAGTCGATAACGATGCCGAAGATTTTTTCAACCAACAGATCTTAAGGTACCTATTTAATTAGTGGTTTTGTTTTAAGCGTTCAATAGTTTATACCTAAGCATGTTGTCATTTCAATAAATATCTCTTCATATTAAAAAAAAAATATCTACCCCATAAAAACTAAAAAACTTTTAAACTCTTGCTGCCCAAACTATCCAGCCTTGTGTGTCCAATTCAGACATCACAAAGTGTGCCTAACTTAACAATCAAGTTGCGTTCGTTTGTTTCGATATGTGAGCCTCCTCGGGAACTACATAATGTATTGTATGTATTACATACAAGTCTTGTCCCGCCGGGCCATCGCTGATCGAGCCTGTTCGCGACTTGAAAACTTGGTCCTGTGTACTTAGTTTAGTTGCTGATACTTTTGTATGGTTATTGGGCTTCTGTTTTTGATGATGTTTATAAAATAGGTATATGAAAATGCCATTTTTGAACAGGTTGCTTTGAAATGTCATATCTTGGATTGACTAGGAGTGTTTAGATTTAAGATATAATTAATTGTAGAACGCCTACCACTTTTCAAATAGCAATATCATACAAAGATGACTTATTGCATCAGTGTCACTATAGTTTTTATAAATTATGTTTTTTGTGCTCACCTCCTATTTTTGGTTAATCACTTGTTCCCCATTGCTTGAACGAGAATACAGAGATTTTTTACAGCAGCTGGAAGATTTTATTTAAAACAAGACCTAAAATCCTAAATAAGGAGTTATACAATCAAATACTATATTCTTTTTCGAAATTGGGTATTTATTGGTTTCTTCGTGTTTTGTTTTTTTTTTTTCTATAATGTCAATCCAACGAAAACCAATAACTTTCAGTATGATTAAACTCAATAATTATGTAACATTTATGTTATATCAATTTCAAAATAATATACCAAAAAGCTCGCATGTCGACGAACGAATGACCACTCACGCGATGCGCACGCCTTTTATAAGCTCTTTGCCTTTCACTTTTGACTGGCGAGGCGCCGATGATGGCGGGGTGTGACACACAATGTGAAACGAAACGTTACGAATTAGTTACGTTAATAATTAGTTCGTAACGTTACGAACTAAGGGGGAGGGGGGTTCGTTGCACGTGCGCTCTGCGCGTTGTCAGAAATATTTGCGCTGATATACCTAGTAAAGAAAAGCCGAGAATTCCAAAGGATGGGTTACTACTGTTACTAGTTATGTATCCGTCAATATATTTTCAGGAATCTTAATTATCTTCTTTATAATATCCCAAACTATGTTTGCAAGACTTTCTTTATAGGTACTACATTCATTTGTCTAGACTAGTCATCTCAAATATATACTGACCGACGTTTTACCTATCCAAATATATGTGAACACATATGTCTTTTGTATTTATTATGATTAACGGTAGGTAGTCTCGTTATTAGAGATCGACTAAGGTTCAGTTTGGGCCAGTTTCGGCCAAAAATCGGTTCTCGGTTTCGCCCAAAAAGGGACCGAATATTCGGGTCGATCGAAACTTCTTTTCTATATAAAAACTTATTAATTCATATATGGATGTTTTGGTTACAATTTTTTTAAACATGTGATTAGGCATGTATATTATAATGTCGATCAGTCGAACATTAAAGGTGTCTGCACGGCGCGGGTGCGGCGCGGCGGGACCGGGCGGCGACGCGACGCTGAGCAGTTGTAATGTACTAGATAGTACGGACGACGCCACACAGAACCGTCCCGCTCGACGCGACGGTCAGACTTCTACTGAATAAACGACCTACCGTTCCTTCTTCCCTTAGTTCCATGGCCCCGGTGTTCCGCTTTCGCATCAACCCTTGGCCCCAGAATTGTATTGTATACTGCTTCATTGCAGACCGCCTCGTCAAGCACCTAACACTGAAGGGGCCCGATCTCGCGGACGACCAGTTCGGGTTTCGCAGGAGGCGCTCCACGGTGGACGCCATCATGCGCGTGCGAGCCCTCACGACGGGGGATGCGGTGTCCCGGGGCAGGTGTGTCTTGGCGGTGTCGTTGGACATTGCCAACGCCTTTAATTCCCTGCCATGGAGTTGCATTAGGACGGCACTCCGGTATCACCGGGTGCCCGACTACCTCTGTCGTACAATCGAGGCCTACCTGTCCGACAGGTACATAATCTACCCCGGTCACCAAGGAGATTGGAAACGGCGAGAGATGTCGTGCGGTGTCCCACAGGGATCGGTACTAGGGCCGCCCTTGTAGAACATCGGGTACGACTACGTGCTGCGCGCCGACCTCCCCGTAGGGGTCAGCGTGGTCTGCTACGCAGACGACACGCTGGTCCTAGCGCAGGGAAGGTCGTACCAGGCGGCGGTCGAACTAGCGACACGTGGGGTTGCGACAGTCGTTGAGAGGATCCAGCAGTTGGGACTCAAGGTGGCACTGCACAAGTCCGAGGCCATGTGCTTTCACGGCCCTCGGAACGTGCCACCAACGGGTTCCCAACTAACGGTAGAAGGAGTTCACATCGGCGTCGGGTCGACGATGAAGTACCTGGGACTTGTCCTCGACAGCCGATGGAATTTCGAGGAGCACTTCCGACGTCTGGCCCCCAAACTCAATCGGACGGGGGCTGCTCTCAAGCGGCTCCTGCCGAACCTTGGGGGTCCAGACGCCTTCTGCCGGAGGCTCTACGCTGGCATCGTCTGGTCCATGGCCCTTTATGGGGCACCAGTGTGGGCGCCGACGTTGCGTAAACGCCCGGCGGCCCAGCTGAACGCCTGCCAGAGGGTCATGGCCATCCGGATGGTGCGGGGATACCGCACGGTGTCCCGCGAGGCGGCGAGCCTCCTTGCTGGCCTACCACCATGGGATTTGGAGGCAACAGTCCTTGCACGCATGCACGACCAGCGCGTGGAGATGCAACGCCGGGGCGAAGATCCGCTGCCCGAACATGTCGAGGCGTGGCGGAAGGAGCTTCGGCGAGATCTCATGGTGAAGTGGAAACAGCGACTGTCGCAACCCAGCGCTGGGCACACCTTAATCTCAGCGGTAGTGCCCCTCTTTGAGGCGTGGCTGGATAGACCTCACGGCGTCTTCACTTTCCGCATGACGCAGGTTCTCACCGGACATGGGAAGTTCGGGAGATTCCTGCACCGGATTCGTGCGGAAGAGACGTCCGGGTGTCGCCACTGTGAGGCGAGCCCGGAGGACACGGTGGAGCACACGGTGGAGGTGTGCCCTGCTTGGGAAGAGCATCGCCGTGTCCTCGTGGGGGTGATCGGCGGCGGCGACCTCTCGCGCCGGGCCCTGGTTCAGGCCATGGTCCGCAGCGAAGAGGAATGGCAGGCGGTCGCCTCCTTCTGCGAAGCAATAATGCTCGTAAAGGAGGAGGCCGACCGCATAAGGCGATCCTGCCGATATTCGGCCACCGTAGACACTGGCTCGCGGACGGTGAGCAATGGGTAGCTCGCCGTCCGGTCGTCTGGTAAGTCCGAGTCCAAGTCGTCAACGGCGCGCACCGTTCCCGCGCGCCTCAAGGAGTTGTCAGCAAACTGCAGGGGCCCTTCAGGGTCGAAGCCTCCTGGAGCCTAGAGGGTGGTGGAAAACTGTTACCTCGACTCCAGAAATAAGGCAAGGAAGGTACGGGGTAGGTTTTTTAGTCAGTAAGAGTCTGACACTGGTCTCCCGCTCCGCCCATGAGCGGGTTTCGTCATTGGATGATTTTCACCTACCATAAAAAAAAAAAAAAAAGCCTCGACTCCATAACAAACTAGCTCGTGTCGCAATGACAATCTATCGGCACTTGTATCAAAATTTACTATTTTACTTTTGGCCAATTGTTCTGTTACCACGTCAGTTTCAGTATCGGTTTTGGCCGAAACTGAAACTAGAATCAAATATTCGGCCACGGTTTCAGTTTCGGCGGCAAATCTGGTTTCGATTAGTCACTACTCCGTATTATAATAAACTTTAGTCTTCCATTGTATCTCAGTTGGTATTCCAATCATAATTGCGAAAGTTAGATTGTGTTATGGACTTGTAGAGTTTGGTGTCGATGTTATACGATCGATTTCCGTAGTTAAGCATATTTTGGGCACTGGAGTTTCTCACACATTCTTCTCCATGGAGATCGACGCTTTAGAATGTGCAATTAGCGTATTTTTTTTGATTCAACGACTTCTTGACAATTCAAAAGTGTTCCTAAGTAAATGGTTATTGTTTTTTCTTAATACCGTCTGTAAGATGATATGGCGTAGCGTCCCAAAAGGTGGACGACCTGGTGAGGGTCACGGGATTCCGATGGATGCGAGACACACATGACTGGTCGTTGTGATGACGCTTGGGGGCCTATGCCCAACTGTAACAGTGGACATCTTTCGATTGAAATAATGCATGTATTACCTATGTGTCAACTCTATAAGTTGACTATGGACGAAATAAAAAGGAATTTAAAAAATATATATTAACTAGTCTTGACTGCGATCTCATTTGATGGTATTCAGTGATGCAATCATTTCTTTAAAATATTATAATTTATATTATCATACTTACACGTTACTTATACATTGTTGATATCATATATTTAAAACTATTTCTAAGCTTTTCTTTATGTATTACTGTATGAGCTATTGTTTGTTTTCCCCAATAAATAAAGAAATAAATACTAATATTGTAAATATTTAAGTTTTTGTGTGTAAATGTTTGTTAGTCCATAGTAGTTGTATTGTTTTTATTATTTTCTACTTTCTCGCAGGTGAAGCCGCTGGCTTTTCTATTGGTAGTATTTTAAACAGATTTGAAGATGTGTAGGTAGGTGAATTAGGCGTGTGTGGTTTATTGATTAGGTGAATTAGGAATTGTGCCTTCTTGTTAGGTTGAAGTAATGTAACACGAAGGGAGCAACTGTGGCACGCTCTGCAGACAGGTAAAAGAGGCTCACGTAAAGAGCCTCTGCCTACCATACCCAAGTTCTTTAGGATTGACTTTTTAATTTATAGTTCTCTGAACTGACAATACAGCTCAATTTTAAATGTCATGAAGCATATACTCGCTGCCACAATCTGGCTGAGAGATAGCCGTATATTACAGCGACGCTTTTTAAAATGATGCGTCATTAGTGTTTCTAGGATTTATGTTGACAGGTAATAAAACAAAAGAATAAAGATTAAAATTTGTATATTGGTACTTCGTATATTTTTTCATTTACATTTTGAGTCGATAAGAATTAATAGTTAATCGTATAGTCTTAGACGATTTTAATAATTATAATTATATTTTTTTTATAAAGAACTATATAAACGTAACGCGTTCCGAATTTTTATATATTAAAAATTAAAATATTTAACAAATACTATATAGATTATTATACTATAAGTATAAATAGTTTTTTATTAATTTAGAACATTTTTTATTGAACAAGTTACTAGATACACAGGATAGCCACCTATAAGTTATTTAATTTTTAAAAACATTCTAAATATTTTCACTAAATAAGAAATAATGGCGTTAAATTGTATTTTTACAAGATTTAAGACTGTACAAAAACCTGTATGTATTTTGAAAAACTTTTACACGCTTAAATAATATATTTTCACATTAATAATTTCACTCGTTAAAATTATATTTAAATTATTGCATTTTTTAATCGTTCGCGCAACACTTTTGTCGAAGTGTTGTGTGAACAATTTTTAAAGTCTAAAGTCGACTTTCACGACTTTTAAAATAGAACCTGCACAACCAGCAAGGGCTCTGTGCTTGATTGTGGGGTTCTAGATTCTTAAAAAATTGTTACTCCGCATCCAAAATATTTTTTCTCCACAAACTTATCACATTCTTCATACAAAAACACAACAAAAAATACCATAACGGAATAATATTTTTGGTATTTTTTATAAACAAGTAAGGAAAGGTACTACTATTATTTGATAATCACACACACTTTGGAAGACTATATGAAATTTTAAAATAGTGAAAAATTATATACGAAAAGAAAACTACACTCTCTATTGCTTCTGAATTCAGTACATAATTAATATCTAATAATTATTTTATCTAAAAATCTAATTATCAACTATTCGGCAATGGTGTTGCAATGTTATTATTTTACTTATAAAATAGTTATAATACTTAATTATTAAGTATTTTCAATTAACTCTAAGATCCAAGAATCTAGTTTACACCGATTTAGAATTAAGTTGTCGTTGTTGTTCATTAATAATTATTTTACAAGATTTTTCGCAATAATTATTGAGGAAATATTATTTACAATTGTATTTAGGTTGGAAAAAGATTTATTTTTATTAAAAACTATCATCAGTCGTAGGTATAGTTGATAAAGTTTTGAATAATAAATTGAAAATTCACAAAAAATCTAAAAGTGTGAAAAATTACATAGAATCTGTTTCAGATAAAAATATTACAAGGATTTGTTTTTAAGGGTTACAAACATAACAGTACAGAAAAAACTCTACGTTTAAAATATTATATAAACAACCCTTATATACTACATGAAAACAATATTATTATACAAGGTTAAAATTTTACTGGATAAACCGTTTTACTATTCATAAGATTAGAAAAATTTACAGGAAGTATTTGGTGTTCTTTTTGGTATATTATATTTAATTTCCTAACATTTATATCTATCTTAAACTAAATATAAGTACAATATTTACAAGAAAACCTTAAAAAGAAATATTTTAAAAGCGACCAGCGCTGTTTAAAAAACATTTAAAATTATGGTTATCAAATTCCACCAAAAATCTTGGTTGAATAAAATCCTTAGACAAAAAGAAATTAAACTAATTATAATATTTACATTATTTTTCAATAAAGTGCATTTTATTGTTGTGTAGTGCTTGTCGAGAGGCACCGAGGCACAGTCATCTTTTTTTTATTTAAAATATATTTAACCTACATAAACTGTTCACATTGTGAAAGAATTATAAACTTCTGTTTTTATTATATTATTTAATTAATAAATTATGCAATGTATATTTTGATATATAATTTATACATGTAAAATTATTTCTCTGGAATATATATTGTAATATATTTTTTAAATATTTATTCTATGTTGATCGGTATAAAATAATTTTAATAAATATTTATTTTATTTATATTACTTTCACAATATAATCAGTATAATTTTATACACCGCATCTTTACAATGATTGCTTTACTTTGCTTTTTATTAAATAGATGTTGTGATTTAACAGTTTTAAATATATATATTTAGATTCATAGGTATTTATATTTTTATGAGAAATCTTTAATAAGTTCAGTAATCAACAAAATATTTGGATATTTTTATTATAATGTTCTATTGTTTTGTGAAATCAAATTAAAGTACTTGGTACATTGCACTGAATTTATAATTATCTATTTATATATTTAAGATACACATAAAATTAAGGAAAAATACAGGTAAATTTATCAAAAATTTCTCACAAAAAATCTATAGTTTAAAAATAACAATTAATACAATTTATTTGCGTTTTTATTTCGAATGGTGAATCTTAGGATACTCAATATAGCAAATAATTTTACATGAAAACTACAAATACTTCACTATTTTGTACGTATATAAGCGTATGGGTAAGTCTTCAAGGGATTGTTAAAGAAATGGACATAAAAAATGTATTTAAATATCAATTAAAAGCTATTTTAGTGATTTTTCTAGCAAGTTTAGAATTTCTATGACCCTTACCCACTGTGGTGTATCGTACATAATATTTAGTAATTTTTAGAACTGTTTCATTGTATTTTTTAGTTTTAAGCAATGTTATAATATCGAATCGGCTGTCTTTGCTAAGTATAATTTTGGTAGATTTTTGAATAAATAAAAATATAAGTATATTTTTTAATTAAGTATATACATGATACGATTTAATTTTCATAGAACAGAAGTAAATTTATAATATTTTGAAAAATTTAGTAACATATTATTGCACTTATACATTTTTTTGACAATTCTGTATTGTAAATTTAAAAAGAAATATACGATCATAGTAAGGTGTAGGTTCAGATTGAACTAATTATGTAACATTTGACTGGTCTGTTGTCAGTGGTCCTGACTACTATAACGAATACCTAACCTAGGACAATATATATTTGTTTGTATGATGAACATGATTTGCTTATTTTGGAACTAGATGGCGCTGTGTCAAAGTTGTGAAATATTATTATTATTGTTTATAAAATAATAATGAGAACAGAGATAATGTTGCTACTTTTGACAAATATATTTAAATTTTATTATTTATAAATTCATCAATCTACCTTTAAAAATATATTATTTGTTACTCCACAGTGGATTAAGGTGCTAACACAACTAACGCTAATTAATGTTTTACAATATCTGATGACATTAAAGCTATGTAATTCCTTTATTGTACTATTAAAGGAATAATTATATCATAAGTATGTATAATTTTTCAAATCCATTAGTGTTTTTGCAGTTTCTTCATATTTTATATTTTAATCTATGATTTTGCTACGAATATTAAAAAATCCTACGAAATGAATTACGTAATAATATACTTTATAATTTACAATTCCTTTTATTTTGCAACATAAATGTACAGTCACTTCATGATTTTTCTAATTATTTTCTTAATCTATTGACAGTTTTTTCTCTTAATGTTGGCACTACTCAATTATAATCATCATTAAAAATAATTATATTAATTAAATTATTGTTGTTCAACTTTTAAGTCACATTTTGTCAATCAATTTTATATTTAAAATTTTCTAGAATATGGTTACTTATTTATTTAGCAGTTGCACATGAAATGACCATAGGTTCTATATAAAAAGCTTAAAAATATGAACAAGCTGACCTAAGACGTTATGATAAGATATATAATATACTATTTTAGTAGTAATATCTGTAAGCGTAAGTTTTTGTTTCATCACTGTTACACTAACTGCTTTTCTGAATTTTCGCTCTTTGACTGACATTATTCAATTAAATATTTTACATATTCTTAGGCTTAATTTATCAATTTAATCATTTTAACCAACTAATTATGAATAATTTAATCTATTAATTATTAATAATTAGTTGGTTAAATGTGTAGTTAATTTTAATAGGTAATTAGAAACTATTTTTCAAGGTGTTAAATGTAATAATATCAGTCAAAGTCCAAGCCCGGAATATCACTGAACCGTTCCAATCATTATTAAAACTATTGAGAGTCCATTCAACGTACATTGTAAAGATTCGGTGCTGCCCTCTGCTGAGCCATCAGGATCCTGTTGGCTACGCATCGGTAACAGCACACGTAGGCTAAACATCACTTAAACAGTATCCTCCTGAACGCTCTTCTAAAATCCTTGTTGAATATCGTGTAGATCACAGGATTCAGAACAGAGTTCATGTAACCAAGCCAGAAGGCTATCGCGAACGCGCTTGAGGGTATCACACAGTTCCTGCAAGCTGCTTTCAATATGTACAAGAAGAAGAACGGCAGCCAACACGCGATGAAACTGCCCATTATTAACCCTAGAATTAAAGTAGCTCTCTTCTCTTTTTTTCTAGCTAATCTCTTCTTTTCTCTTTCTGGGTCTCTGGGTTTATGAGGCTTTGGTAGAGCAGGTTCTAATTCTGATTTGCAAGGTTGTAATTTTTCTTGTCTTTTATCAGTTTTCTTAAAGATACGAAGTTTTAAGGGTTTGACGCCTCCACAACGGCTGACGACGCCGGAGTCTGATGAGGATGGTTCTAGTTCTGAGACCATGTCAGCGTCTATGTTTACGCTTGGTGCTCTACCCCTGGTCTGCTGGAGTTGGAGCTCTCCGTTCACTGAGAGCGTCGAGCTTCTCAAGGGACAGGATGCCAATGGATTTTTTTGAACTTGCGCTGACGTTGTTACCTGGGAAAAGAAATGGGGGTTAGTTTCTGATTTCTTATTTGGCAAAAATGGGGGCTAGGTTATATCGGCTTTTTTTATTTGTTCCCACTGTTGGGATTCAGGCCTTCTCTCAAGGAAAAGGAATGTGATAGAATCCTAGTAGATTATGTCATAATCCTTTTACTTACACATTTTAGTCGAGTTATGTGAATATAAATCTATAGAGCAGTGGGATTTTTGGGTTGGTTTCATAGTAAAAGTTGTTCATATTTGTGTGTACCTTGTCCTTCGTATCAACGTTGTATAACTATAATAATACTGATGTTGTATAATTATTTATATGTACTTTATTGTACCTACACCAATATTGTAAACAGTGCAATTTGAGCATAAATATAACACATACAATGAGCGGCCTTATCGCGTTCTGTGATCTCTTATAGGCAAACAGCTCCCCTAGCCAAGTTACAATTGTTACAATCGTTTCTCTCTTTCTACGATCGAAACACCTCAACGTAAGTATTAATTATCTGACTGGCCTGTCAGTCTAGTAGTTTGTGAACCTGACTGCTAAGCCGAAGGGCGGGAATTGAACCCACGAGGTTCAATTCCCGCCCAGGACAAAATGTTTGTGAGATTTATCTATAATATGTATGTATTTAGAAATATATAGGTAGGTATGTTTATCAGTTGTCTAGTGTCCATAACACAAGCTCTGCTTAGCTCGGGACTAGATGGCGTTGTGTGATAGTTGTGAACATATTATTATTATTATATTATATCATAAAACTGCTGGATATAGCGATGATCATTGTAGAAACAATTTTGATTTCATTTTGAGTGATATGAACTTAGCTAATAATTTTGTTGAAATGAAGTCATTACCATATATTTGATTAGTTGTTTACTAGCGTTAACGATTGTAGATTATCAACTTGGTTAGGGGGGCAGTAATGAAAAGAGTTTGTCTGGACATACATTGGGGTCATACTTCGTGCATTCCAAAATTACTTGAACAATTGTTTTAATTAACAACCTAATATTGTTATTTTAAATTCACAAACAACAAACTAGTGCGCAAATTGACTAAAGGACTGAAGTCGGGATCGATCTCACAAGTAACACAGTTACTTGTAGTTAAGTTAGACGCAGCTAACTTAACCCACAGCTCACAGTTAGATTAGGTTCTAAGTGATAGACTGGAGTTAACTTTACCTGGGTCGAGTCACCTCCTGCCAAGTCAAGTCAGCTTATTGATAAGTTTAGAACACTGATAGTTGGTCTAGGGTAAAGTAAAGGCTAGCTGTTGTATTGGCGTAAATTAAGGTCAACTCAGTGTAAAACTAGGGTATAGTTCGATTTTTAATTCTAGACTACGATTTGACAACTCTGAATGTCACACTCTAGAAATATGTTCCCAATTTTCTGGAGTTTAACATTTTAAGTTGTCAAATCGTAGTCTAGGATTAAAAAAACATAGTTCGTTTTTGTTTTTTAATGGTTTGGAGGTGTGTGGAACAGAAAGTTAATAACTTGAAAATCTATTATTATATATTTTTTATTGATTTTCAATAAGTTCTTGTAGTATGCGGCCAATAACTTTTTTCAAATCAAGTTTTTATTTCACATGAGCCTACATGGGCACTAATAATACGTCAGAAGCTAGTGCACGGTTCCAAATTGGTCGTTTCCTAGTTGAAGTATTTGCCGTTTATGCATAGCCCTTACTTCATTGAGACCAAAAAATCGGTTATAATCCTCGTCACACAAGTTTAACCATCATGTTGGTCGTTGAATGCGCAGTAACTGATTTTCGAATCTCAATCGAAGTGCAGGGCTACGCGTCGCCAAGGCAAATGGGTCAACTTATTTGGCACACACTATAGTACCTGGTGCGCTAACTTGGGGGTATTCTTCCGAAGATGTCTATCCCTGCCTGACAAACGGCCCGCGTCTACCATATCAACAATTGATCATCATCATGTCAGCCGAGCGACGCCCACTACTGGGCATAGGCCACCCCCAGGGATCTCCACAACGATCGGCCCTGAGCTGTCCGCATCCAGCGGCTTCCCGCGACCTTCACCAGATCGTCGGTCCACCTTGTAGGGGGCCTGCCCACGGAGCGTCGTCCGGTACGCGGTCGCCATTTGAGAACCTTTCCACCCCAAAGGCCATCGGTTCTCCGCGCTATGTGACCTATGTATGGTTATTGATATGGTAGACGACCCGTCCCAGTCTAACCATGATTTTGTTAATGTATTTTTATTGTTAAAGAAAAAAAGAAAGAAAAAAAATTATTTTTCCACAGTGTAGGGCATACGAAAATCACAATCAAAATAAAAAAGTAGAATAAAAATAAAAAAGGTACTTAAAATAAATAAAAAAATAAGTGGTGGGCGGGCGGTAGCGGTTGTAAGGAAGTTCTTAATGTCATGCGGATTTCATTACGCATGCGGATTTGCTCCACATGCGGGGCTGCTACCCGATATCACACCCTATATCCCGCATCAGTACATTATATTCGACGTATTACAATGAAGAACATTTGCGGGGGCAACGCATGTAATTCCGTATGCGTGATTAAATTCGCACGATATTAAAAACTTTCTTATCGTTATTAATTAGAAAGAAAGAAAGAACTACAGAAAGAAAGAAAGAAAAACAATTGAGACGATTTAATCTTACTAATATTATAAATGCGAAAGTTACAGTGTTTGGATGTTTGTTACTCAATCACGCCAAAACGGCTGGACGGGTCTGGATGAAATTTGGCACAGGCATAGGATACACACCGGAATAGGACATAGGCTACTTTTTGTCACGGAAACCCAAACCTAACCCCAATGCCATGCGGGCGAAGCCACGGGCAAAAGCTAGTAAGTAATAAGTTGTGTTAATTTAAAAAAGTTACGTACCTGCTGGTACGCTACCTTGAGCGTATCTTTCCGTTCGTCGGGCGGAGGTGGGCAAGTGTCACCAGCTTCGCTCGTGGATATGTCGGAAGCCAGCTCGCAGGTCACCGTGGGTATCTGCACTTGTGGCGTCTCTATTGTTGATATTTGGCTTTCGCTGGAAAATGACAATTGTTTTTGTTAATTTAGTTAATGTGCAATTAAAGTGGACAGAGGTGGACTGATGATCTGGTCAGGGTTCCTGAAATCCGATGGATATAAGACGCACAGGACCGGTCGTTGTGGCAGCGCTTGGGTGAGGCCTATGTTCAACAGTGGACGGCTTTCAGCTAAAATAATGATGATGATGACTTTATTCCCTGACTTTGTTTTGGTGTTTCTTCTCAGGGTAGTCAGCTAGGAAACACCAGCCTCAACTAGTTTCAATGGACGAAAAAATTGACGTGTAAAAGAGTTTGTAAAAACCTATTTACAAAATAAAAATCATTTATCATTTATATAATATTGAGTGAATAGACGACTTGGGCTCAGTTTGGACGGCGAGCTACCCATTGCTAGTAGGCTTCTCGTCGGTCCTGTGTTTGTTTCCACTCTACTCACTCACACTCTATAATGTGCTGTCGAAGAAATGAGGGCAACCTTGTGCATTTTATCATTATTCCAAAGAGAAGTAACAAACCTATTTTTCCACACAAACCAGCAATGATCTTCGAGAAGGAATTCCTAAGAAATTTTGCTAACGAGAAAAGATTCCAACGATTTTCCTATCTACGACGGAATTCAGAAAATCCGTAGCAACCCGGATCTCGGGACCCGTTCCTGAATTCCGGATCTAATAGGGATCTCTTTTGTAATTTCTTTGTGTCCGTCAAAAAAGTTAAGGAGTCGTAGTTTCTTGGATTTGTTATTTTTTATTCTTTTGACTTAAAATAATGTTTAGTTTTATTTGCAAAAATAAACGTATGATATAATGAAGTAACCTTAAAACTACATATTATACACATAAATAAAAAAATTATGAAATAACTAAAAGTACCTAATCTAATAAGGCGTCAAAAACTCTACCGCATCGCTGTCGATTGGTAAAGTGCCCAAAAGGCTGGCAACATTTCCACGCTGTATGACATTGCTTATTCTCTGCCCAAGGTAAAAACCTGCACTTGGGTCACGCGAAGTGTCAACAAAACTAAAATTTTAAAACTAAAATGTTTTAGTTTTTTGAAAGACACAAATATGTTGGTACTTGGAACTTGGGAACTCTTTTTTAAATACTTGAAAAAAGTGTGTTTAATTTTTTTTTAATGTGGGTTTTTTTTAATCCAATTTCTTCTCTCTGTCTAATGCGGAGCGGGAGGCATTAGGCTTCTACTGACTATAGCCCTATAACCACACCTACGTTCTTTCTTTTAATTGCGTTCCAGGACTATTGGTTTCCCGGGTTTCCCCATAATATAACGTTAATAAAACGTTATTTTAACATCTTTTGCGAAAAAAATTAATGAACTACATTCCATATTAATATGGTCTTCGGGTTTGATTAGTATAACGACTTTTTTTGCCTCGATCATTTTTTAATTTTTTTTTTTCTAAAAACATCATTGGAGTTGGTTACAATAACGGTTTTGTGCAGGTAAACATTAAAAAAAAAAAACAAAACTTGTTTTCAATATTTAGAAAAAACCGACGTAAAATTTCACCACTAGAGTTCCAGAATCATGTACTGGATCTATGGTATTCGGTTGTGCAACTATGTCAATGACACCTTGTATACAAGTATATAATAAAGTGTATAAGTAGTCTATAGTGTGCAAAATACCATTAGATACTCGTAAATAAGTACTCTCTAGGCAGTCTTTAGACAGCTTCACGAATCAATACCACACTCCAATTTCAAAAAGATCTTATACCAACCCTTGTACAAGAATATAAAATTCAACAAGTTCAGAATATCCAAATGAGTAGGCTATATCCAGCTGAGGATGAGACGTAAAGAGTTGGAATGAAATCGTAGCGAACATGTTCAACCGGTGGATTCGAGATCACTTGTTGATGATACACTTATGAACGGGTGTTTCTCTTTTTGTTACATCATCCCTGTTTCAGGTGAGATTAAAATTTGAATGGGTAGAGGAAGTTGTAGGTATGTATTGTCAATTACAGGGATTGTTTTGTCACACGCTCGAATTTAGTACAACGGATTTGGTTCGTCCGTACCAAGGTGGTGCGTAAGTTTGGTACGTCCAGCTTTTGTTGATACTAATTATGTTGAATCACACTCATCGATATATGTATACTGCAGTACAGTCACTTTAGTCGACTTAGGTGATCGGCATGCCATACACAGTTACATTGATGACATTAGTGTAGTTTTGAAGTTTACGAAGCGTGACAGCGCACCAAATTTAAAATGTTTTGTTAGACGACATAATGCCGATGAAGCTCTGCAGAGGACTTTTGTCTTTTTAGTATTTTGATAAATATTTTATATTGAAAGTGCTTGTCTATCGTTAGGACGTCGTATAAGTCGATGATCACATTCGCCATTGGTGCGGACGAATCATGACTTTGTTACTACGGACCAAATCGCACACTCACCACATTTTCTAAGTTTCTATCACACTAACATTACAAAGGCAATGTTTGTATATGTGTGTGTTTTATACTTTTTCCCGCTATAACGCCTGAACATATTTCGATGAAATTAGACACAAGAGCGGACTATGTTCTGATATAGTATGTGATCTTTTTTCTCATCTTCTTCTAATGCCAAAAGAATCCATCAAGGTTTGATATCCTGGATTCTTTTGGGATCTTTTTTGAAATGCCACATCATTCAATGATCAATGCTCATTTTAGCTTGGAGCAAGAGGGACTCTTTCTGAAAAAGTGTAATAATTGTTGGCTAACCTATTTAAATAAATAAATAAATAAATAAAGGATGGCTTGGACCCAGTATGAAGGGCAACGAAGGCATAGGGTGGGGCGTTAAGTCAGTAAGAGTCACCATAAAAAAAAACGCTATTAACATTATTCATGAAACAGCAAGCCAGTAGTTTGCGTTCTAGTCTAGCACCAAGGTGTCCTTTCTGAAAAATGCTCCGTGACTTTATCAATGGCATTGGTCTTGTTGGCGACCCTTTTGGCGCGACTGGTACACAACATGCCCTATACACCTCATTAGATCCTTAAAATCAAACTCTTAGAGCTGCCTATTGCTCGTCGTCCACAAGCCCGTGATTACGTCGGCCGGGAATCGCCCTGCGGCTCCTAACGCACAGGGGTCTACTTAGAATATTTTTTTATTATATTTTGATTTGAGTAAGTCGCTGGTATAAGTAAGTATATAAAATCAGTATATTTACCCGTTATTATTACTAAGGTGTCCCGCGGGCATCGGGTGTGTGGAGGGCATCGGTCGCGTGCCCTTCGCTGGGTTGCTGAAGCTGGTCTGCTGATCATTCTATAACAAGAAGAGACACGTTAATAAAAGCTGCATTTAATAAATGATTAAAAGATGGTTAAATTCTACAAAAGATAGAAAGTTTTAAAGGTTTGTTTTAAGCACTACTGTTTAAGACTATTATCCAAAAGTCAAAACTAAATGTTTGCCTTCGAGCAATGGAACGCAGTAAACTTGGTATAAAATTAACGAATCGTGTTCGAAACCCTTACATTGCACTCTAAAACCATAACCTATGAATGTGGCTCAAATGGCTGCCCAACCCAACCACCCCAAGGTCGACTGGTAGAAAATGCCTATGGCAATTAAGTCCGCCTTTGTACTTATTATGTGCATAAAGTTTTTATAAATAAATGAACGAGACTAGTCAGGACGCGTCTGCCATTTGCCCGAAAAATATATTAATATGCTGTATGCTGTGAACGTAGTACAAAGTTTGTGCCATGAGACAGTGTGAGGAGGTTCCTGTTTCTGAAACTAACCACCGCAGTGGCGAACGGTGGATATTTTCTGAAGGGAAGCCGGAGTATAAAGAGACAACTCACTTAATGCAACATTCTCGATGATTCAAAAAAATAGGCTCAACATTTTGTTACACAACAAATAATTTGTTAAACAGCAGTCTGCAGACAGCAGCAATTTATGCCATTACAAAATGATATCCGCGACCCAACACACAAAATAAATTACAGTTCACCTGGTTCACTACATCGCCAAAAAAAAGAGACGAAACGATTTAGAGTAATAGGAGTTAGTTCATAAGAAAGTAAGAGACAGTTGCATAGTATGAAATTTATATGTTTGGACAGGGATCTCTGTATTTTTTGGCTTGAGATTTTGGCATTCATATTTCAAAGTTGTTTTCGTTTAAAAAACTGGAAGTAAGTGAGCAATAGAACGAACTAACAAGGTCTTTGACCCTTGGATTACATTTTCATATGGGAAGCAAATGGGAATTGTGTTATATGGAGTCCTCGCCACTGAACCACCGGGAGCTTGGACTCTGCTTTGATATCTGTGGACCTATATTTCAATGTTTTTTAAATGCTTTGAAGTGCAACAAATGCAAGTGTACTTCAAAGTATACTCACAGCTCTAGGCCTAGGATTCTTCCGGATCCCTCTCCTGGCCCGCGCCTTCGCCGCGTAGTATATCCTGATGTAAACGAACACCATGATGCAGGACGGTATGTAGAAGCTGCCCAGAGCCGAGTACACCACGTAGCCAATGTCGTCTGACACCTGGGGACAAAGAGAGAGAAGGTTAGAGGAGGTCTTGTAAGAATGATTAAGGTTGCCCCTAGATGATTTCTTCTTCAAATCACCTTCAGATTTTACCTATTTATTTTTAGGCTGACAGTCAACAATCACAACAGTCGTTGTCACAGTCAAGTGAGTTCGCTTGACTGTGTTAAGTCAAATGTCACGTATTTATTACAAGCTTTTATTTAGTTTCACCTGTCCCGTTGTCTGTCGTTCTGTAATCAAATCTTGCAACTTAAATTTGATCCACTTCCCGGTTTCCGATTGAGCTGAAATTTGGTATACACGTTTAGTTCGGATGACAATGCAATATTATGATGACATGGAGCTGATCTGATGATGGAATCGCGAGGTAGCCATAGGAACTCTGTAATCAAACGGCACAACCACGTCGAGTTTGGGCTCGTGTGAATCGTCTTGACGAGTTTTATTTATATAAGTATAGACCACCGCTATAAAAGCTTGTTATGAAAAAAAAAATTTTCATTGAAAACTTGTTTAGTTATGAAAGCTTCTAAAATGTATACAAAAAATATTATAGTCTAAGATCCCGATATAAAACGACCTTCACCGAGATGTTTATTTGATGAAACGTATTTTATATGTAATTTAATATGTCAATAAATAAATTGCATATGGGTTGCCTAACAAATTTAAGTCAAGGGTATTTTTAATTAATAATTGAAAAAAAATTTTTTTTTAAACATTCCACCGGTGTGATTATTAGATAAACTATATACCAATCGAAAGTATGAAGCCCATAGAACATGCAAACGTTAGGTTGCCCTTTTTATTCCGGTCACAACTATCGGGTAGCCAGGTATAAACAGGTAAATCTACACTAGCATTTTGCAACGGTCTGCTTATTGAATTGAACCTTAATAAAAATTAAAGATTATTTAATTATAAACACGGTGGTATAGGGTTGCCTGCGAAAAATCAGTCCCTAATTCCGGTTGTCGAATTTTAAAAAGTAAAATATCGCTGCGGGTGAATGTCTGCGACTGAGAGGTCTTAACCAACCATCCCATGCGATAGAAGAGGACATAGCATAGCAGCTGATTAAGCTCCGCCCATTTAAAGAAAGAGAGTGCGCATGCTACTTGTGCTTGAAAATGAAAAGGATAGCGATAGACGCGTATACGCTGCGCATCATTTTGGAGTATTTTATTATTAGAATAGAGAAATAGTCATTAATTTTTTTATTTTTCAATCAATTAATTATTTATGTTTTTTTTTATGTGACACTAAAGTATATACACATATTTAGTGAAGAAGAAGGTTATAGTAATACATATATATTACTAATCTTGGAAATTTTATCTTTATTATTAGAAGACAAAATAAAAAACGACAATTAAAAATAAACTTGTATGTATTGTTAAAAATTAAAAATACATTTTTTTTTTTAAATTATTCAGGATCCGCGTCATCGGACATATAACTTAGATCTTCAGCTTCTGAATCTTCTTGGTCATTACACTCCGTTTCAAATCTTTCGACAATATCTTGAATCTTTAAGGGTGAATGATCCCCAATGAATCCTACTGGTTTTAAAAATTCATCAAAGAACCAACCGCAGTTCTCAGGCTGAAGTTTCATGCATATGGAATCTTTAATTTTTATTAAGGTTCAATTCAATAAGCAGACCGTTGCAAAATGCTAGTGTAGATTTACCTGTTTATACCTGGCTACCCGATAGTTGTGACCGGAATAAAAAGGGCAACCTAACGTTTGCATGTTCTATGGGCTTCATACTTTCGATTGGTATATAGTTTATCTAATAATCACACCGGTGGAATGTTTAAAAAAAAATTTTTTTTCAATTATTAATTAAAAATACCCTTGACTTAAATTTGTTAGGCAACCCATATGCAATTTATTTATTGACATATTAAATTACATATAAAATACGTTTCATCAAATAAACATCTCGGTGAAGGTCGTTTTATATCGGGATCTTATGCTATTAAACAACCTTAGGAATTTTTGGGGCACTTCGACACGGATAGGTTAGGTTAGAGGGGAATGTCGGTAGAGTGAGCGCTCAAAGTGAGCGAACGAAATCTCGTTCAACCCCTTCGTGTTAGGTTAGTTTACCTACTTTAACCGTTTGAGTACCGTAATTAGAGACAGAATAGAAATACAATAAGTGTGCGAACGCCAGCGTCGCTTGGGTCTCAAGACTTTGAACCACGGAGTAAATATAAAGAGGAGTTGTTGTATCAAGATTGTCCTAAGAAACAGCGCGTGACATTTTGCGGGGTGAAGGGGTGTTACACTCCGCCCATTTCTTTAATTTCCATCTGCCGGTCAATAGCCAAACTACTCGCTCGTTCTGTCGATTTTGTGTTGATGTCACGTAACTATCCATCACTAGATGTCGCTAAGTACAGGGTTCCGTACCGTTGTATTTTCGATGTACAAAAGTGACTTTTCTACAGATTTATTATAATATACCATATTTTATTTATAGACATTGATATCCAGCGTATTTATTGTTTTAGATGAGACAGCCACGGGACATACGTAAAATAATTGGAATCTAATTACGGACATATCTTTTTGTTCTTTTTCTTTTTGTTGACGATAGATGGCGGCCTTTTTAAGTTTACGAAGTTTTACACAGGACGAACGCCAACAATACACTGACTTAAGCCACGCCCACCATGATGACGTCAGGACCGTGCTGAGAATCACAGTGCACAGCCGTTTAGGCCATCTCCTCTTTATATTTACTCCGTGGTTTGAACGTCGAAAACAGAAAATCAAATTTTTGCTACAATAATAACATTTTTAGTCGCAGAATTCACAGGCAAAGTTGCTACGGGTGTAGCAAGTTATTTATTGTTATTATTTTGAATACGTTTTTATTTAGGTACCCCTCGATTTTGTCAATATAAAACATCTCCAAATATTATTTGTTCAATCTCTTCACCTAACAACATCTTAAAACACAACTTTATTTTCCAAGGGACGATTTTTCAATTATTAATTAACTTCTATCTAAGGAATAAATATGGAGGTTTGACTAATTTTCTATATAAAAGCTGTCAAAACTTAAATCCTATTATTCTTCAGATAAAAGTTATCAGGCGATTAAATCTACAAGTTTATTATTCGTATAGTTTTTAACCTCATGAATAATCTCAAAAGAGTAAAACTTTAATGCAACACAAAACCACTATCCGACTATGCTTGAAGGAGTGTATATAAATAAGATAATGTTTTTGGCTTGGATTTTAAGTCGTGGCTTAACGGACTCAGACGAACTCGAACTCAAACGAACTCTTCTCCACACGATGGCTTCGTGTAGAGTCGAGTTCGTTTGAGTTCCAGCAGTAACACATTCTAATGTTTAAAGGCAAAGTTCGCGGAGGTAGTCAACACTGTACAATAAAATTTCAGTAGGTATAGAATAGAATAAACTTTGTTGTACACCAAAATAGCTCCAGTAGAAAGTTTTAGCTCCATTTTACAGAGATCTCTCCCATTGCATAGATTCCACATGTTGTATAGTTGTATAGCCACTTGATATAGAAAAAAAAACTACACCATTTTTGCAAATAATAATTTAAATAATAACAATTTAACTAAAAATACCTAATCTAATAAAGCGGTTTATTAGATTAGGTATTTTTAGTTAAGTTCATTAGGTTATTTTTTAAATTATGTGTGACTTTTACCTTGGGCAAAGAATAAGCACTGCCATACAACGTGGCAATGCTGTCAGCCTTTTCTTCAGCTCCTTGATATTTAATTATACACAATTTGAAAAAAAAAATGTCCTATAGTACATAATGCTTTTCAAAGAGAATATCCACGAATAGTTAAAAGAGCCACTGAACTTTACTCGGAAAAGTCCAACCAAAAATTGCCACGAAAGCGTTTAAGCGATAAATCCATAGATAATCTATCCCCCTTATTACAAGGTATAATAACTTCGCGAAGGTTGCGCCAGTCGTCCGCGGCTAGTGACCCGAAACCGATCACTTTGGAACTCTTTAGGGATACGATTATTGGGGAGACTAGCTCCCCGACTCGGTTTCGTTCAACTGCAAATTTATTTTCGATTTCATGCCATTTTATTTTTAATAAACTGATTATACACTAAGAAGCTTAAATATTAAATTAACTATAAATACTTTTATACAACTTTTACACTTTCAATCATCAACATCAGCCTTTTTAATGTTCTCACTGTTGGGACACAGGCCTCCTCTCTAGGAGAGGGAATGGACCCTAATTCACCACGCGGGACCAATGCGGGTTAGTAGATGTCATATGTCATCGAAATTTTGGTCTTAGGACACGCTGCATTCCTTCACCGTTTTGAGAGCAGTAGTGATGAAATAAATTACCTACACAAAGTAATGCGCCTGGCTTGGTTTGAACCCGCGACCTACAACTCGTAAGTCTCGTATTCATTAATAAATACGAAGAGTAAGATCTGATCTACTTTTGATAGGTATGTTACAGGTACCTCAGATTAAGTAAAAGTCAGGCATTTATGCTAACTAATTTATGAACTTTAGTCCACTTAATTTTATTTATTTTTGTACAATTTATATTTATCTTGATAACAGCTTTTGTTTTATACTCGTAATTTCGTATGCAGTTATTCGTGACACAATCGTTGATGGTGAGGTGTACTAGTTTTATTAAGAGCCTATTCACTCTAGTCTTGTATACACTTAAATTATAATCGGACGGAAACACTGCAGCCGGCTGTTCCAGTCCCTCGATGTACGCGGTATGAACGACGAGGCAAAACGCTAGGACCGCAGAATCCCGGCGTACGGCAAATATCCACCCTTACGTTGTTGCGACATCTGCGGTCCTGAATAAGCGTTTTGACACAATTGAAAACCATTGTATCTCTCGTAAATCTTCGTAAAAGCTGCTGTTACGATATATTGTTGTAAAACCAGGGAAAATCATTAATAAATATTTAAAATTGAAAGATAATTAAATTTCCACCGATCTGTAATATCTTGCACACTTTAACAATTCTTATATTGTAACAATCCTTTCAGAGAAATTTAATCTTTGCCTATTGTGCGGCCACAATAGCCATCAGAGATATTGGTCCAAATGTTGGTACGAGTAGGTGCTTTATATGAAATGTAGACGCCTGTAGGAACCTGATTGGACACGGTAGGTTTTTATGTGGGAGGAAGGTAGAAAATCCACCACTAGTTTTTGACAGCGGCTTCGCTCGCGTATATAAAATATAGCCTATGTCACTCAGGAAAAAGCAGCTTTCTATTGTTGCTAATCGGACCAGCAGTTCCAGAGATTACCTCCTACAAACAAAAAAAACAAACTACCTCTTTATTATACTAGTGTAGAATAAATTTTTAACGTTTTAATCCCGTGGAGGGTCGATTTGGTACATGAAACACTATCGATTTGTAAAGATAAAATTAAAAATTAAAGTACTTGTTTTCTAAAACAGAAATTAATGTACGCGTTTATGAAATTCATTTCTTTAAGTAAACCCACGGAGTCGGTGCCTCTGCAAGCTAGCAATACTGCCTGGGGTATACTGTATGTAACCGTTACAATGTTGCAACGTTTATATTAGACATTTCAAACTTCAAAGTGTGGCCACAGTTTACCGCCATGACGGAACTGTCCTGGGACCGCTCTAACTTGGCTCTAACCAAAGGATATGGTTGTACTTGGGATCTGCTGGCGTCATGAACTGGATTCGGGGTTACTGCTTACAGAATTTTGGTAGTAAAACACAACCAATGACTTGCAACTCGTCTACACTAATATAATAAAGAGGTAAAGTTTGTTTTTTTGTTTGTAGGAGGTAATCTCTGGAACTAATGGTTCGATTGGAAAAATTGAAGCTATAATAGAAAGCTGCTTTACTCCTGAGTGACATAGGCTATAAATTATTTATATAACATGGATATTAACCGAGCTATCACAACTTTTGTCTCACAAATTTTCCGCGGACGAAGTCGCGGGCAGAAGCTAGTAAGTAATAAAAAGGATTACAAAGGAAATGTCTGTTGTAAGTCATATAAAACACAGGTCTGTCATGTAACCGTGAAGCTGTACAAATTTAAACTACTAAGTTTACAAAAACAAGCATGCGGCCGTTTATGCTGTATATTCATTACTTTCGCTTGATTTAAAACCCTGCAATTTAGCACGAAGGAAGACGGGTGGAGTTTAGATGGAGTAGAATTCCCTGCCGGAGTCTGTTTCTTAATATCCACAATCTAAGGGTCTTAAGTCAAGATTGAATAGGCTACTTTAACGCAAACGCGCTCCAGTGCTCCATCGTTGGCTATGTGGCTGGAAAGAACTCACGGCGTCCTCACCTTGGACATGGTAAGTTCGGGAAGTTCCTGCACCGGGTTGGTGAGGAAGCAACGCCCGGTTGTCGCCACTGAGAGGACGGCCCAGAGGACATGGTGGAGCACACGGTAGAGGTGTGCCTCGCTTGGGAAGAACATCGCTATGTTCTTGTGGGGAGTAGTAGTCTGACACTGTCTTCCACTCCACCCAAGGGATTCGTCATTCGATGATTTTTCACACCATAAAAAAATTGCTAGCCATATTTTCTCATACCATTCGGTGAGAGAGGATCAAATGCAAGCTTATCTATAATAAAAAAAAGTAAAAGTTTAACACCTACTCTCAATCGCCTCGATCGAAAGAAGGTATTTTCTTCACTCAAGAAAGGGTAAATTTTTAATACCTTTTTACTAAGTTATTCTCTTTTAAGGAACTTTAAAAAGAAAATTATGAAGCGAAAGAATTGTGCACTCAATTGGGATAGGATTAATGGGCAAAATAAAATAAAAATAATCTTCCTTTGTGCTTAAGATACAAGGATGTTTAGTTTAGAGTTAAAGTCAAAACTTTATTATTTTCTAAGTAAATAAACTTTTAATTGCTTAGACACATTTTTTATTTTTTACAGTCTATCTACGTGCGAAAGAGTGTATTTGAAAGCAGTGGTGGCCGAGTGGTAACGGTCCTGACCTACGAGTTGTAGGTCACGGTTTCAAACCTAGCCACGTGCATTACTTTGTGTAATTTATTTCATCACAACTGCTCTCAAAACGGCGAAGGAAAACGTCGTGAGGAAACCGGCATGTCCTAGAATTAAAAACTTCTAAGACTTGGTATCCAACAACGCACACTGGGCGCTCGTGGTGGATTGCGGCCCATTCCCTGGCCTGAGTCCCAGTTATGGGAACAAAAAATAAGCTATGCATGCAATGCTAAGCTATGCATGAGCTAGGGAGAGTGAAGAGTGCGGTTCGTGAGTTAGGCAGTTACAGTTCAACAGTGTATTTTTATAATACGTTTTTAATAACGTACAGATTGTATTACACATAATATATTTGCTCCGCATGCGAGGCATTCGTGCATTGCAATAAATACTAATATGAAAAGGACATTTGCGGAGGTTACGCGTGCGGAACAATCCCGCATCGGACAGTGAGCTACGTATTGCTCACCGTCCTCGCCGTCCGCCAGCCCACGTCTACGGTAGCCGAAAATTGGGATCGTAATCCCAGCGAAAGCTGGGGCATGAGGGCCGTTGCCTCACGTGTGAGGCTTCTTCCTTTGCTAGCATTATTGCTTCGCAGAAGTAGGTGATCGTCTGCCACTCTTTCTCGCTTCGGATCATAGCCTGTACCAATGTCCAGCGAGAGATTTCGCTACCGCCACCACCCCCACGAGGACACGGCGATGCTTTACCCAAGCGAGGCACACCTCTACCGTATGTTCCACTATGTCCTCCGGGGGTCACGAAGACACGGCGGTGTTCTACTTAAGCAGGGCACACCTCTACCGTGTCCTCCAACGAAAAACCCATACAAAAATGCCTATACTATTTTATTTTTCATTAAGACACAGAAAATCTCGTTCCAACATTTAATTATTATCACTCCTCCATTCTATAAAATCCCTTAATCTTTTCAAATAACAGTTTCACGCATCCTAGATTTAGAACCACCTTTAGTGAGGCTTTAACCGTTTTTTCCTTCGAAATAGGAAATTCCGCAGGTCCATAACGATACCATTATACCCAAAGACAATGAGCATTTTGGAACGAAAGAGTAGTTTGGCGATAAGTGTTCAAATGCAATGCAATATAAACTCAAACCTTTTAATAACACGGTCTCTTTTCCAACTTTGATTTTCTGATTACATTTTGGTAAGAGGTTTTGGGGTGGGGTCCTATTGTCAAGGTAATTTTAGGTAGTAAGGTAAGTAAAGTTAATTTTTTCCCGAGTTGTGTGAGAGAGAACCGGGATCCTGGAACGAAGGCAAAGAAGGAATAAGAGCGGGTTTTAGTCAGTAAAAGTCTGACATTGTCTTCCATTTCCCTCTAGGGCGAGAGATGTCATTGGATGATTTCACAAGTAAAAAAAGTTAGATTTTTATTTTTGAAAACCATAAAGGAAGAATGAAATTGAAAGGTATTGAAAAGGCTGAATTAAATAAGGTGATATCTTTCAAAGATTCGTATAAAATATACATTTATTTAGTAACTAAAACCGCACTTATGTTCCTTTACTGGCCCACCGCTCGACCGGCAAGGGGTCGCGGCAGACCAAGAAGGAGATGGCGGGCCGATTTGAATGCCTTCATTAGGAATTGGCAAGAAGTGGCTCAAACCCAAAAACACTGGAAAGAATGGAGGGAGGCCTTTGCCCAGCAGTGGGACAGTATGGGCTAAAAATAATAATGTTCCTTTAGTTCAACCACAGTCATTTTCAAAAGACCTGTGTTTGATACACCAAAAATGTAAATTATTTTATACAATAACTAGCGACCCGCCCCGGCTTCGCACGGGTGCAATGCAAAATATACCTACTACAGAATGTCCTTATACACAACGTTCACAGCTTTTTTGTCATTAGCCAATACAAACATGTTTTGCTTAGACGTTACTCTTGACAGCGCGACATATAATTGGCCATGTGAAAAACACTCAACACTCAAGTCTAATCCTGCAACGTTAAAAGTTTGACCCTGCGATTTATTAATGGTCATTGCAAAAGATATCTTTACCGGAAATTGTAGGCGTTTAAATTGGAACGGTAAATCTGATGGTATCAGAGGAATTCGGGGAATTAGTACATCTTCTCCGGTACCACATCCGGTGAGTATTGTGCACTCTATTATGAATTTTTTTAGTGATTTTACCAGCAAACGTGTGCCATTGCAGAGCTTAGGAGGATTCAGATTTCTTAATAAAATAACAGGACAACCTACTTTCAATTCCATTTTATGAGGAGGGAGTCCAGAAGGGTTCAAAGAATTAAGAAATTCTGTAGGAAAATGTACAGCTTCTTCCGAGTCGAGAACAGTATCGACCGAGTAGTATATTTGCGTCGGCGTATCAATTTTAAAAATTAAAAGATAATCAACAACAAAAGATACTTATTCTATTCAGTTTAATTAATTCTTGATATTTTCCTCGCTAGAGAGCTCCGATAAACGCGTGCGATCGCTGCAAATCATAAAGTGCTATAAGGCGAAGCGCGGCCATCAACGCGCTATTTATAGGCACGCGCCGCCCGGCGCAAACAACTACGACCCTGCATTTTAAATTTATAATATCTTCGGTAATATTCACTTAAATTACATGCTGTAAAAAGCATATTGATCTATAATAAATGCACAATTTATTTAAGGTACTTAAATGGATAAGGATTAATGCTGTATTGTTTCAAATCACTTCGTAAATAACCATTTTTTAGTAAAGAATAAAAATGGTTCGAAGTGATTTGAAACAATACAGCATTAATATGCTGTATTGTTTCAAATCACTTCGTAAATAACCATTTTTTAGTAAAGAATAAAAATGGTTATGCTGGGTTATCCCTAAGAGATAGACATATACCATCGCGGACTTTTTTGTTGAACTTTTTAAGGTGAACAATACTGTAGTACATTATTTTGGTCTATCTCGTAGGGTTCAGCCAGCGTTTGCAATATAAGCGCAAAAAAACGTGCTTATTTACGACATCACATTAGAAACCTTTAAATTTATCAGTGTTTCTCTACTATATTATGCATTTATTATACATACAAACCTTCCTTAAGAATCACTCTATCTATTAAAAAAAACCGCGTCAAAATCCGTTGCGTAGTTTTAAAGATCTAAGCATACATACGGACATACAGCGAAAGCGACTTTGTTTTATACTATGTATTGATATATTACGAAGAGAAAAAACTTTACACCTTATCAAAAAATATCAGAAACACTAAAACTTAGAACAACACGAACACGAACATTAAAACTTGGCCCATTCTAACAGACACTACAGCAGTTTTACAAAAGAAAATTACACATTTTATGTTCGCAAAAAAACGAAAAGGGGTAAAAAAATGTAACTACTCATACAACTTGTTATCATCTCGACCATTTTAATAAACAATATAGTGTCATAAAAGAGGAAGAAACGGCGCGAAAATAAAAATATCAACTTTTAAACAGGAAAATGCAAGTCCGGAAAATTATACCAACTTTTATTATTTCCTTAAGCTATAATTTATACTTCAAATTATCACGATGAAAACTGTTTATTGCTAAGTACAAGTTTTCCCTCTTTTTACCCCTAATTTCCTCCTATTTTATCCCCACTTGACCCAGTAAATGTTGCTTTTAAAGCTCACTGGGGGAATGTATTGTTTAAGTTAAGAGCGTCCGACCGAGATACATTTTCACTTTTTTTCTCTCAACTCGTACGTGATTATGACGTTATTACACATTTTTCCCCAGATATCTCGAAAACACAGATATATTGTGGATATTATTTTGGTTTTCGTTGAAATCAAAACATTTTTTTTAAGTTTTATTAGAAGTAAATACCTCAAAAAATCTGCTATTTTGCGTGAATGAAAATTAATAATGTATTTATACATTACTAGCTTCTGCCCGCGACTTCGTCCGCGGAAAATTTCTTGTAGTGATAGCTCGGTTAACATCCATGTTATATAAATAATTTATAGCCTATGTCACTCAGGAGTAAAGCAACTTTCTATTGTTGTTAATTTTTTTCCAATCGAACCATTAGTTTCAGAGATTACCTCCTACAAACAAAAAAACAAACTTTACCTCTTTATTATATTAGTGTAGAAAAATATTAAAAAAACACATACATGTAGAAACCTTGTATGATTAAACAAGATGACATGAATAATGAAAATGACAAAAACGCAATTTAACAAAAAATGTCAACAGTGTTATCTTGTGTAATAAAAAAAAACAATTAAATTTAGTCTCTTGACAGCTAAGATATGGCTAATCTCAACTGACAGCGTCCGTTCACGAACATGACACTTATATCAGCATCCACTGAATAAGACCCTAAACAGGCTTTAAACGCAAGCGTTAAAGTAGGATTATAACGATAATCGTATTTACTCGCTGTCACTGGCGCCCCACCTCGCAGTTTTCATTAGAACATCTTAAGAGTGACAGCTTAGTGTTATTCGTAACGCAAGTGATTCTGTGGTACGCTGCCTATTGACACAGCGTATATAACGACACACATACAATGTACATCTATATACAACACATACTAATAATGTTATAAAAGCGAAATTTTGTATGTGTGTGTGTTTGAGTTTGTCAAGCTCACACAAATGACTGGCTGATGGCGCGTGTATTGGATTTTTCATTTCCCTTCAAAATGCGTAGCTGGTATTTGCATCATGTTCGTGAACGGACACTGTCAGTTGAGACTGCTAGTGTATTTTTTAAGTTTTTTGAAACTCTTATATATTTTAATTTATTTACAAATACAATTTCATTTATTGCTTATTACAGGATTTATGATCAGTTCTTATAATATTTGTTATAGCTCGCTGTATCATGACCATGACGTATACAATATTTATAATAATGTGTCAAAATTTTAATTTAAATAAAATAAAATAATATAGATAACACTGGTCATAATTACACTAGTATTCTCATATGCAACTTGAATTTTCGTAATATTTCGTATATCAGAAAATGATTTTAAAATATAGTGTTCGGGGAGTTTCTTGCATATCCTTCTTTAAAGAAATCTACGCTTTGAATGTGCATTTTTTTTAAATTCTTAACAATTAAAAAGTGTCTGTAAATGGTTTACTTGAAAAAATGCTTTGATTGATTGATAATATGTTTGTTACTCTTTCACCTTCAAACGACTGAACGGATTTGATCGAGCCTCACGACTAGACTATGTAGCGTAACCTAGGATTTTTTTATGGTAGGTAATAATCATCCAATGACGAATACCGCTTTTGGGCGGAGCGGTAAACAGTGTCAGACTCATATTGACTAAAAAACCTACCCCATTCCTTCCTTGTCTCATTCCCAGGCCTTGGTGTTACGCTTTCGCATCAAGCCTTGGCCCAGGAGGCTTCGATCCTGTCCTAACAGTCCCCTGACCCTACAGTTTGTTAACAAGTCCTTGAGGCGCGCGGGAACAGAGTGCGCCGTTGATGACTAGGGCTCGGTCTGGACAGTTACAAGACGACCGGGCGGCGAGCTACCTATGGAATCTATGGAGTACCTATGGCACGGCGGTACACACATCACACATCATTAGCCTTTCTAATGTTTCCACTGAAATGACACAGGCCTCCTCTCTAAGAGAGGGTTATGGGCCGTAATCCACCACGCGCGCCCAGTGCGGGTTGGTGGATGTCAAATGTCTTCGAATTTTTGGTTCTAGGACATGTCGGCACGGCGGTAACGCCTGCTCAATTATCTGAGCAATATGTCACAGCTACGGCGCACATTGCTATCGTCGTTTTAAAACATTTTTTTAAATCTACCTGTCGCGAATTACTTTTTTTATTATATTCATTCACCACTCAGTCTTCACGCGGAACAGAAACATTTTGTATTTTCCTAAATTTCACAGTATTACTCGTTATCACAGTTTTCTAGGGTTTTATTTCTAACTAGTGACCCTCTCCAGCTTCGCACTGGTACAATGGTGATCTATACATATAATAAAACAGTAACGAAAGAAAAACTGTACATTGAGAATTTTCTGGGAAAAATAAGTGACTTTTGTTAGAAAAACGTAACTGATGACAAAAAGTGACTTTTTAGAATTTTTGTCTGTTTGTCTGTTTGTCTGTGCCTATGGTACGGGTTGGCGCCAAAACTACTTGATAGATTGACTTGAAATTCAGCAAAAATGTTACTTGTAAACCAAGGAAGGCTTTAGGCTACATATTATCACGCCGTAAGTTATGGGAGGAAAGCAATATTGAATTTAAATGGTGCAATGGATGCAAGGGTGTAACTTTTTTTTCCGTAGGCCGATCAACTCAAAACTTAGCACAAACATTATCCTGAATTAGTTATCAAGGATGACATATTTATTTTTTCAGTAGTACCCCCAGTGCAAGATTTAGGGGATGTTAAAGTTTGTATGGGAGAATCTTATTCCTTGGGCTAATTAACTTGAAACTAGGCACGTAATCATATTTAGGTAAATAATAAAGATTCCCATTATTCGTTTTTCAAAACAACGTAATATGGGCAAGAAAACATAGTTTAATGAATATTAGTAGTAAAAAGACAATTTTAAAACAGCGCCATCTATGAGATTACACAAAAATTAAATCAAGTAACATGTTAACACTTTTTCGAAATTAATAATTTAAATTTGATCGTGTTGGCAAGGTTAGCAGTTAGTTATTCTTAAAATTCATAGATGTAATGTGAATTTTCTTCATAAAAGTTGCATGGTATAATTCTTTTTGGGCATAATTTAAAAAAAATATTTCATCTCTTTAATGGTGAAACGGCGCACTCCATGAATGAAATATCATATTCTTATTCCAACGGTCTAACGGAGTTATTTTGCAACGCAACCTAATCTTAAATAACGTTCCAATGTTATTTATATACGTACAACGACATCTACTGACTCAAATTAGTACAAACGAAAACACATCATTACATTAACAAAATAATATTATTTTTACCTTTCGACTACTGTAATTACAGATACAATTAAACGACAACAGTTGTACGGAAATTTGTGTCCTCTTGGGACTTTTTTTTTTATGGTAGGTGAAAATCATCCAATGACGAAACCCGCTCTTGGGCGGAGCGGGAGACCAGTGTCAGACTCTTACTGACTAAAAAACCTACCCCGTACCTTCCTTGCCTTATTCCTGGAGTCGAGGTAACAGTTTTCCACCACCCTCTAGGCTCCAGGAGGCTTCGACCCTGAAGGGCCCCTGCAGTTTGCTGACAACTCCTTGAGGCGCGCGGGAACGGTGCGCGCCGTTGACGACTTGGACTCGGTCTTACCAGACGACCGGACGGCGAGCTACCCATTGCTCACCGTCCGCGAGCCAGTGTCTACGGTGGCCGGATATCGGCAGGATCGCGGCGGCGACGGCTACGGCGAGTACGCCGTTGCCTTTGCCTTATGCGGTCGGCCTCCTCCTTTACGAGCATTACTGCTTCGCAGAAGGAGGCGACCGCCTGCCATTCCTCTTCGTTGCGGACCATGGCCTGAACCAGGGCCCGGCGCGAGAGGTCGCCGCCGCCGATTACCCCCACGAGGACACGGCGATGCTCTTCCCAAGCAAGGCACACCTCGTCCTCTTGGGACTTGGACTTAACTAAAGAGTTTTACGAATAATATAAATATATAGGTAATTATAATAAAATCATAGGAAAGTCAAAACTGTTCATTAAATATTTTTTTAAAAGAATACTTGGGAAGTGATCTACAATCGATATCAAAGCCAAAAATATAGTTTTTAGAATTTTCGTCTGTTTGTCTGTATGTAGGTATGTTCAGACTAAACTCAAAAACTTACTTGAATATATATACATATATATAAACATACTACATGATATATCTTCAAATTTTGCATGAATAAAGGATGGGCCAACATATTATCACGCTATCACCTACGGGGGAGGAGTTGTGAATATTTATTTTTCTTACGCATTCTGTGACAGTGTATAATCTAATGACGCAATCATTTTTCAATGTTTTTTTGAGTAAGCCATGCTATTATCTGGCTTTACACTATAAAAACTACGCCATTTGAGTAACTTGGGCAGAGAAACATAGTTTAATGAATGTAGTAGTATAAAGAAATTTTATAACAGCGCCATATATTTGATTTCATAAAAATCAAATCAAATTACATGTTAAAAATTTTTGTAAATTAATCATTTAAATTTGATCATGTTGGCAAGGTTATTGGTTAGTTATTCAGGGTTATAGTTCATTTAGAAAAATTCAAGTTCCAAAAAATCCTCAAAATCTTGCGCAGTGTTGAGCAAGACTATTAAAAATTACTGTGTACTATTACATGTTTTTGTGTAAAATAAAGAAAAAGAAAAAAAAATGCGGTGTTAAGTATTACAAAATGATGATGATTGAAATATTGCCTTCATCTGCCTGAAGATTTTCTGCGAGCTTTTAGGCGTGCTACTGGAGACCAAATCGATGTAACTGATGATCGTGTACTGATCCCCAATTATCACCGCATCAAGACTATGGAAATCGAGATTATATAACGCTGAGACAGAGTTCTCTTCAGAGCAAAAACAAATTTATGACACCGTCCTTGAAAGCCTGGTTTTGCACCAGGGTAAAATGTTTTTCTTGGGTTGCTCCTGTTTGAACAGGAAAAACATGGCATACTTGCAGAGGTCAGGAGGCAAGGCAATGTTGCTATTGCCGTAGCGTCGTCGGGAATCGCTGCCACACTGCTTCAGAGTGGCAAGACAGCACATGCCATGTTCAAATTCCCATCGATGTAGAGAGCGCCAAAACGCCTGTTTGTGGTGTGTCACGTAACAGCGATAAGGGACACGTGCTTAAGGATTGCTCTCTGATCGTATGGCATGAGCGTACGACGGCTAATAGGAAGGCAGTTGAGGCCGAGGACAGAACCCTGCAGGTCATCCGCGGGAACGAAAATTTGATGGCTGGTGTCACAGTTTGTTCAGTGGCGATTTCGGGCAAACGCTTCCCGTTTGCTACGTTGAAACAATCTTCGTTGTAGTCACGAGTTTGTGCACTGCGCTTGACCATTAATATGAGAGCTCGGCTCAGCAGCCACAACCCAAAGTCCTTCTTCCCTTAGTTCCAGGGCCCCGCTCTGAAGCTCTGAAGGAAGCGGCCGCCTGCCACTCTTCTTTGCTCCGGATCATGGCCTCTGCCAAAGTCCGCTGCAAGTCAAAGCCGTGGACAGGAGGTGCTTCCAAAGTCTCTCGATAGAGCGTTAGCCAGTTTAGAGAATTCATTCGCTGTGTGTACGGGGACATCAGTTGTTTACCGCACCAGCAGAATTCTTGGGTGTGTGGGCCCTTTTGACGTCCAATTATGATCAGGCTGCAGCAATTAACGAATACATTCTTTCGGAATTTGAGGGAATGCAGTGGTCTCGATAAACACTGTCATCGAGCAAGATGACGCCACACATTATCCCGTGGAATTTTTGAACTCCCAGCCAGCAAGTGGACTTCAAGCGCATACCATCAAGCTGAAAGTCGGAGTCCCGATTATACATCTTTAGAACCTATCTCCTCCAAAGTGGTGTAACGAGACCCGTCTTAAAGTCATCTCGCTGCACAGACACACCCTTGAGGCAAAAATTCTTACGGGATGTGGCGTAGGCGAGGCAGTATTTGTACCTCATAACTTCCCGTTCCAGTTCTAGCGCGTACAGTTCCCCGTGAGTGTTTGCATCGCGATGACCATCAATAAGTCGCAGTTGCAGACACTTAGTGCAGCGGGTGTCAACTTCAAGACGAGTTGTCTCTTACGTGGGCAACTGTATGTGACTTGCTCCCGAGTCACCATTCCTGACTCTCTTTACATTTTGGCTCCTGGCAACATAACTACCATCGTAGTGTGGTGGTGGAGTGGTAAAGGCTCCGAATCAGTGGTGGCGAAGTAGTAAAGCCAGGCGCATTACTTCGTGTAATTTATTTCATAACCACTGCTCAACGGTGAAGGAAAATCTCACGGGGAAACTGTGACTGTGAATGTCTTAGAACCAAAAATTCGAAGACATGTGTCATCCACCAATCCGCACGGGGCCCGCGTGGTGGATTATGGCCCATACCCTCTCCTAGAAAGGTCTGTGTCCCAGCAGCGGGAACTTTATAAGGCTGATACAATGCTATTTTAAATGCTGTTTACTTATAATGTTATCGCGACACTGATGGCAGTGTCGCGATAACATTATAAGGCTTTTAACATTATTTTTTTTT
Organism: Mythimna loreyi; assembly: GCA_029852875.1. Taxonomy (NCBI): domain Eukaryota; kingdom Metazoa; phylum Arthropoda; class Insecta; order Lepidoptera; family Noctuidae; genus Mythimna; species Mythimna loreyi. The sequence goes on from CM056800.1 coordinate 16,864,643, forward strand.
AACATTTTAAGGCATTAAAGGCTTATACCTAAGATGGCTTAGGTATAAGCCTTTACGCAGGCAACGTCGCGGGCAGCAGCTAGTATTAAATATATTAAGCATGTATTATACATATAAACCTTCCTCTCGAATTCCTCTATCTATTAAAAAAAAAACTGCATCAAAATCCGTTCCGTAGTTTTAAAGATTTAAGCATACATAGGGACAGATAGCAAGAAGCGACTTTGTTTTATACTATGTAATGAAACAAGTAAAGGAACGACTCTCAAATGTCTCACAAACAGACAGAGTATGTTCGACATTTACACGGGTGAAGCCGCTCATAAAAGCTAGTGAAGTATATAAAGTACCACCGCTTAAACCAGAGTCAGCATAAAATTCAATTCAATATCTATAAAAGGGAATGTGCTAACAATTCTTTTATATCACTCTCGTTTATAATGTCTAATGTTGCGTTAAAATTGTACTGCCTACCTTGCTTCGGTTAACATTGACTATTGGAGAGGGAAAGGGCCATAATCCACCATGTGATTCCAGTGCGGATTGGTAGATGTCACATGTCTTCGAATTTTTGGTTCAAGGACATGCAGTTTCCTCACGATGTTTTCCTTCACCGTTTTGAGGGCAGAGGTCATGAAATAAATTACACAAAGTAATGCGCCTGGCTCAGACCCGCGACCAATAACTCGTAAGTCGGAGCCATTAGCAATCAGCCACCACTGCTCTTATATACGTATTTTATAAGTAACTTGTTTGATTAATACTACATTATATTTTAAATATCTGATATTTATTTATTCTGCACACCCACCACAGTGTTGTCTTTTTTAACCCAAAAGGTTGACTAGTAGAGAATGCCTTGTTGCATTAAGTCCACCTATCTACCACTACTGTACATGAAGATAAATAAATAAAAGTCGAAAATTGTCGCAAAAGAACATACTTCATCCGTATGACGTAGGTCCTCACCGGGATTGGTAAGTTCGATAGGTTTCTTAATCTGATTGGTGCGGAGAACTGCCCAGAGAAATCGGTGGTGGTGTTTTCTATTTGAGTGGAGCACCACCATATTTTCGTGAAGGTATAGTGTGTTGGGCATCGGCGTTGGGGTAAGAATGTATAAAACCCTGTATACATACACACGCAAAATTTTAGTCGTTTTGATCACGTGGAGGGTCGATCCGGTAAATGAAACACTATCGATTTGTAAAGACTATTAAAAACTATTAAAAAATAAAATACGTTTTTCTAAAACTCGAAATTAATCATCTGAACAAATCTAATGATCTGTAAGCAGATCGATCGTTGCGTACTAACTACCTCCGGTCATAAGACTTGATCAGCTGATGTTTACTTAAAGGAATTAATTATATACTTCCCTTTACAGATCAATAGTGTGTTGACCCTCCACGGGATTAAAACGATCAAAATTTAGCCATGTATGTATCATGCAACCTGCTCTACTAACCTATAATAACACTTACTACAAAGACAGTAGGTACTCCTCATAAATCAACTATAAAACCCACCTATTTCAACAACTCAAAAAACCTCTTGTATAAAATTGAATGACGCTTCGTTACAAGGGGGTAAGCAGCTCAGTTAATCAGGCTACCCCGGGGAGGGTGGCTACAAGATAACTGCATTACTTTGATGTGGATCCGCTCATTGATTCCGCGAATTATGTCGCTCTTTCCTCGAGTACGGATAGCAAAAAAAAAAACAAGATAAAAAATAAAATGTATTATTTTAACTTTTCATATAGAAAAGGATTTATGGCAATAAAGGATTTTTTATTTGGCTTCGGCCTTTGGGTGAAAAAAAAAACTATACAAAAATGTTTAAAATGTTAACTAATCTATGAATAAATAAAAATATAACATTAAAAAACCGAGCGACTGCGTTCCGAACGAATTGACTTATGTAAATGTATAGATCAATTTATTTCTGAATCGAGTTCTGACAGACAGACGAATAATAAAAGGATCCTAAAAAGATTTCGTTGGAGGTACGGAACCTTCAAAATAACGTCTTTTTCGGTAAATATACGGAAGACACGGTGGAGCATACGGTAGAGGTAGGAGGTGTGCCCTGCTTGGGAAGAGCATCGCTGTGTACACGTGGGGGTGATTGGCGGCGGCGATCTCTCGCACCAGTCCTTTGTACAGTGAGGAGGAGTGGCAGGCGGTCGCCTCCTTCTGCGAAGCAGTAATGCTAGCAAAGGAGGAGGCCGATCGTTTAAGGCAACGGCGCTCACGCCCCAGACGCCGCCGGGATTCTAATCCCGATTTCCGGCAGTTGCCCAGACCTGACAAATAGCCCTTCCTGGTCGTAATCGATCCCTGTTATTTTAAAAAAAGCAGTAGGTTTTCATCAATACAAGCTTAGATTGTCTCTCAGATTCACGTGTCGATAGCACAGCCGAAACACGAACAATGTTCAATCATTTGTTAGTCACAACATAATTATTTATAACAGTTTAGTTTTCAAATATGTTTGAATATTGGCTGTAACACAAAGCTAGGAGTGATCTCGGCGATTTCTAGCTGACGATATGGAGGCTCGTGTGGCTTTTGACTGATGAACGGATTGGCACATGGGTAGTGCATATCCTAGAATAGAACATACAGCTTTTTAACTCAGATTTTTTTTGGTACCGTTTTCAACTATCAAGGCGCTGTTAAATTGTAGTAAATAATAATAGGTAAAAAGGGGATATCGCTGCCATTGCCACGTCAATGAAGATGTTATAAAATAACATTCACTAGGTGGCAGCATTGAGGTGTCAGGTCCAGGCAACTGTCAAAATAGTTCACATAGATTTTTATTGTCATATATGTACCTACATTATGCAGTGATTACTTATTTTGTTTATTATGTACTCGTATATCTGTGTGAGAGAACAAATAAAGCATTTTTGTATTGTATTTTGTATATTATTTTGTACTGTATTGTAGTTATGTTAATGACATTAGTTAGACGTCGAGGTCAAAGTCACGTATACGTTTTCAAAAGTGAAGAATTGACAGCTAAGTGGCGTCAACTGGTAGTGTCAATTTTCCTGAACACCTCTCATTCCAGAAGACTACTTAAAATCATGTCTAGACTATAACCACAGATCCTTAGACTTAATTTTAGTTATGAGTAAAGTTTTCTTAACACAATAAGGGACAGATATATTCTGATAAAACTAGTTAGGCTCAAAACTGAGCCTAGGTCGAACATGCTTCGGACAATGATAATGGTCAAAGTTTCTTGTCTAATGAAGTTGAACAGTTTGTGATTAACAAACACGTGCTTAATGATGTAATAAAATATCTTTTGTGCGTGCGTACATGCGTGTTTCTGAAAAAGGAACACTGAATAATATATCTGGTGTGATGTGGGAGCAGTGGTAAAAGCCCCAAACTTACGAGTCGCGGGTTCAAACCCAGTCAGGCGCATTACTTTGTGTAAATTTATTTGATTACCACTGCTCTCAAAACGGTGAAGGAAAACATCGTGAGGAAACCGGGATGTCCTAGAACCAAAGATTCGAAGCTTTGTGACATCCATCAATCCGCACTGAGCCCACGTGGTGGATTATAGCGCTGTGTCCCAGCAGTGGGAAATTTATGAAGATGATGACTTGACACGCGAGGTTGTCGACATATGGGAAGTGGACACAGCAGTCATTGTGCCGATAGTCGTGACGGCCGATGGCTTAATAGCCTAGAGCCTGGACCGACATCTAAGGAGGCTCTCGTTAAGCAGTTGGATCAAGGGCTTGATTCAGAAGGTAGTACTCCTGGACACGGCGCGTATGTTAAATTAGGAGGTTCCTCTCTCAGGAGTCCTGACCACCGGTGGACCTTGTCCCGATGCCGATAAGTGGGCCATATTTTTTTTTATTTCTAAATGCTTTTTTATATTATTTTATTTACAAAAAATATAAATAAAAGAAATAAAAATACAATATTCTACAACTATCACACAACGCCATCTAGTCCCGAGCTAAGCAAAGTTTCTCACGACTACGCTTTTAAACAATCTCGTAAATGCAATGAAATAGTTGTACGTATTAAAAAAAAAGAACTAACCTAACCACAAAGAAGTTCTTTTAATTAATGTTAGACGTGTTTAATCAACAAATAGACTAAGACCCCTAAGCAGATTGCAAACCACTTTAATTATATTACAAACTACCCTCTTTCCTCAACAAAAAAAAAACTACAACATAAAAAAAACCAAACCTTCAGGAACCGCTTACTTTCAGTGTTCGATTAATTAACCATTCTAGTCCAGAGTAAAACAAAACAAAAAAAAAAAAACAAAAAAGAACACAAAAGTATTAGTAGATTGTTTTCCTAACCCTACCACTTAGAGGAAAGATCTCTGTTTTTATTCAATGGAGAAAAAAGCGAGCTTTTACGTTGCATTAGTGCGATTGTCTTTAATAAAGTATTTTTTTGCTAACCATACTTGGTGAGGGATTTTATTTTTTCCGCATACCTAGGTATGGAACACCGCTGCTCTCAAAATGGTGAAGGAAATCATTGAGGAAACCGGCATGACCTAGAGCCAAAATTTCGAAGACATGTGACATAGACTAACCCGAACTGGGCCTGCGTGATGGATTACGGCCTATTTCCTCTAAGAGTGTGTAAGAGTCCAACTAAAAAAAAAACATCGAATGGCGAATGCCGCCCTTGGTCGGAGCGGGAGACGGTGTCAGACTTCTACTGACTAAACGACCCACTTTTCCTTCTTGCCTTATTTCCAGGGCCCCGGTGTTCCGCTTTCGCATCAACCCTTGGCCCCAGAAGGCTCCGACCCTGCTGGGCCCTTTTTTTTTTTATGGTAGGTGAAAATCATCCAATGACGAAACCCGCTCTTGGGCGGAGCGGGAGACCAGTGTCAGACTCTTACTGACTAAAAAACCTACCCCGTACCTTCCTTGCCTTATTCCTGGAGTCGAGCTAACAGTTTTCCACCACCCTCTAGGCTCCAGGAGTGCTGGGCCCTTACTAGCAACTCCTAGAGGCGCGTGGGAACAGTGCGCGCCGTCGACGACTTGGGCTCGGTCCGGACGGTTACCGGATGGGCGGACAGCGAGCTACCCATTGCTTGATTTTTGCATCAGTGACTTACCACATGGCCTCAACTCGCCTACTTTTCCTTGTATAATATCGAGGTGTTTGATGAAGTCACTTAAACACGCACACAATCAAAATCTTTAGCCCTTATAATACTATAGTTTGATTCCCATCTTCTCTCGGCTAATCTCAGCTTCACACAAAATGGAACAGTAATCAGCTTGCGGAATGTAAACCAAGATGTTATCAAATGTAAACATTGTATGTAACTAATCAACGTGGGATGTAATGACTTCCAGAACAAGGAAGGGACATTTAGGTACACCTACAAGCATTTATGGTTTGACTTTGATAAAGAAACCGATCAAGTGCAAGTTAGTCTCTCGCACCGACAGTTCTGTGCAAACTTAAGTATATTTTTATAAAGTTTTTTAAAACTACGTAACGGATTTTGATGCGATTTTTTTAATATGTAGAGTGATTCGTGAGGAAGGTTTATAAGTATGATACATGCGTAATATATCAGTATCGGGTCGCTAGTTGTAAATAAATATAATCATGATAAAAAAAAACTTGCACAATTTTACTTTAGAGTAGGGTTTTAGACGTTCTAACCCAAAATGCTCATAAAAGTTTGATTTTTAGAAGTAGACTACTTCAGTCTATCAAAATCAAAATCAAATCAATCAAAATCAAAATGGTTTTTATTTCATATAGGCCTACATGGGCACTTATAAAACGTCAGAAGCTAGTGCACGGTTCCAAATTGGTCGTTTCCTATGGAGAAGAACCGGCAAGAAACTCCATGGTTACTCTTTTAAAAAAATGGTTTCTTACAATATAGATAATATTGTAAGAAACCATTTTTTTTATTAACCGTTATTACAGTATTTATATCATTATGTAAGAACAGTGTAGACCAGTCAATATTGTACTCAAAAGCACAATAAAAATAATCATAATAATAAAAAATTAAAGGTGAGTCGTAATAGGATTTGCGAAGTCTACAGTGTTCTTACTTTACAACGTGAAATGTAAAGAAAGAAATATTATATAAAACAAAAAAAATAATAAGTATGAAAAAAAAAATACATTTATCATCACAACAGTTACACTGCGAGATGCTATAATATTAATTTTAGCTTAGCCGCAATAAGTTTCTAAGAAAAAGGTTTTAACACTGGAAGAACGGGCGACCCAAATTTGACCCATTTTTGGTATAATATTCGCATTCGGATATTGATCGCATTTTTATTTATATTAATGTTTAAAAAATCATAAAAAAAATGAGATTCTACGCATAATAAAACATTAACAAGAGCAGCAGAAATCGAAATGGGTAAAATTTGGGACATCTGCGCTTCTAGTGTTGACAGTCCATAACAAAATAATCCTATAAGGGTACCATTTTAGCCAACTACAGTATGGAACCCTAAAATATATATTAATAATAGCAAAACGCTCTTCAGTAGTTTGTAATGGTTTTAAACACAACACGGAAAATTGTGATTATTACACAGCACTCATTAGAAACTGTGATGATGTGTGTGTTACACTGTTTACTTGCTATGATTACAAAATGTATTCTCCTTATATGATAATAGTTTTGATAATGACAATATTTACTTTGTAATTGATCTTTAGTTCATATTTAGGTGTCTTCCTGTTTGATACACACACATGCTCATGAAGTGTAAAAGACAAATCAAAATGTAATGCGTTCCGGTTTATGCGTGAATATAAGTGTTTTCGCTGAAGCGGAGCATGATGGGTCGGAGTGGAGTTGGGTAGACTATTGGTGACGTCAAGACTGACTAAAATGTGAGTGAGACGCCTCGCTCCGCATTGCCCCGCTCCGCCCCTCTCTATTCCACGTCGTTCCTAGCCTCGATGCTAGCCTAATTTAGTCTGTTGCTGCCAATGCTGTTTTTACCCGACTGCCAAAGAAGGAGGGTAATGTTTTTCGAGTGTATGTAAGTATGTATGTATGTCTTTTCCTTTGTGACCTCCTGTAGCCTAAACGGCTTGATGGATTTTGATGTATGAGGTATCGTTAGATTTGTCTTGATTACGGGAGTGTCATAGGATACATTTTATCCTAAAAGTCCCACGGGATAAAGACATAATAATATTTTTTCTAAATTTCCCTTTAAAAACAGCTAAAAAGTTATAAATAAAAAAATTATTATTAAAAAAACAAAATACCCGACTGCACACTAAAAAAAGAGTAAAACAAGCCCCACAATACAAATTTACTGAATATAATTTATAAATGTTGATGGAAAGCATCGCAGGCGGGGACCACCTTGACCGCCACCAACGAAAATTCTGCTAAATGGTGCACAACAGAAATGACTATAAATAAGCCTCTGTTGGTCCCCGCCTGCGATGCTTTCCATCAACATTTATAAATTATATTCAGTAAATTTGTATTGTGGGGCTTGTTTTACTCTTTTTTTAGTGTGCAGTCGGGTATTTTGTTTTTTTAATAATAATTTTTTCTTTGAAGCGGAGTGGAGGAGAAATGTGGATTTCAAGCAAAGTGATTTGTGAATCGCGGCACATATCGTCTTCACTCTGCTCCGCTCCGCCTCAGTGATACCGCAGTCAAAAGCTATAGTATAAATACGTAATGACTATTGTTTAAATGCAATTACGTAAAAACATCAAACAACAAAATAATTAACAGAAATATGTCCCAGAAATGATTGTATTGTTCGTTTAATTTGCGTTCGTAATCGAAAATTGATTGCCACCTAATTAATATTTAATAACTCTGTCTACATGGAAGTCTGTCTGTCTGTCTGTCCATCACGAATGGAAATTTACAACGGTGGATAGTAATTGATTGATCGTTATTATTTTAAAAGCAATTGACGATGTAAATAATTGGGTTCGTTGGGGAAATATTTGCCCTTTATTATTACCTGACACGGCCAACTTTCTTCTTTATAAATGGTCAACGCAAAAAATGGGAATACGGGTTAAGAGAACTAAAAATATCTTGATACCTATTTTCAGACCTACAAAATGTCTAACTATGTCTTTAATTTGTGGGATTGTTTTGTGAATGTGAATCGGAACAAATAATTTTGTCCCGACAAAATCCTTATTTCCAATTCCGACTCCGATTAATTCTTATGTCTTCCGATTCCGACAACTTTACTTGTTCCGATTCTAACAAATCCCTATTTCGTCCGATTCCGACAAAATATTTGTTCCGATTCCGACAAAAATATTTGTACCGATTCTGACAAATCCCTATTTGTTCCGATTCTGACAAATCCCTATTTGTTCCGATTCTGACAAATCCCTATTTGTTCCGATTCTGACAAATCCCTATTTGTTCCGATTCTGACAAATTCCACATTTAAAAAAATCCTATTCCAAATTTGGTTAGTTATACATATACCACTTCTACTACATCCTTCAAAGAATAAAAAACACAATAAACGTTTCACAATTTGTCAATCGAAATAAAATCTTAACAAAAAAAATACCACAGATATTGTATATCAAATAAGATCTCTCTACCTTACAAGGAACCAATCGAGATGATAAGTGTGTATCCCAAAACGAATCTCCAAATCTCTCGATTTGCTTGAAACGTACACGGGGAAGCGGAATTCGAAATCAGCTGTTTATGCTCTCAATTTTTATGCGCATTTATTTAGAAAGCGTATACATCAACACCGTGCGATTTAGATGGGTTAACGAAAATGGAATCGCTTGATATTGCTGTGTAAAAAACCTTTAGCAAGTTTTCAATGAAAATATTATTTTTCATAACAAGCTTTAAACCTTTCGGCTTTGGTAATTAGGTACAGGCAAAATTAAAGAACAATAGTGTGCAAACGTTGGGGGCTTACGGCAAAGGACGCGAAAGACCGAGCGAAGTGGAGGCGTCTTAGCAAGAAAGCGGACCCCGGGCACCGAGGCGAAAGCCAAGGTTGGTAACCGGGACTAATACCGCTAGGATGATGATGATGATGAGTGTGCAAACGCCGGTGTTCGCGTGGGGTGGGGGGTCAATAGTTTAATAGCGCGGTATATACCCACAATATATACAAGTTTTCAATGAAAATATTTTTTTTCATAACAAGCTTTTATAGCGGTGGTCTATACTTATATAGTTGAATCTCGTCAAGACGATTCACACGAGCCCAAACTCGACGTGGTTGTGCCGTTTAATTACAGAGTTCCTATGGCTACCTCGCGATTCCATCATCAGATCAGCTCCATGTCATCATAATATTGCATTGTCATGCGATATACACCTGACTGCAAAATTGCAGCTCAATCGGTGGAAGATATGCTTCAAAATTGAGTTGCAAAATTTGAGCCGAACATACATAGTTAGATTGCAAGTTAATAAAAAGCTTGTAAAAAGGAGAAACAGACTGACTGACATATCAATGCACAGCCGATACTACTTGGACAAGGGGAGTGAAATTTTCCACAGGGCTTCCTTTTATGATGTAGGCGAACACTAAGAAAGGTTGTGCAAAAACCTATTTTCACGCGGGCGAAACCGCTCGCTCTCAGAAAGCTAGTATACTTATAAATCCGTCAAATATTAACTACCGCGCAGTTATCAGGGCTAAACAAATCGCTCATCTGGTCAAAAGATTCTCTGAATGAAGTGGAGTATTAAATAATTCCTGTACTTCACGTAATGGAAAATCAAATGCTTTTTGTATAACTTTTTTTATGGTGACCCTTGATAAGGTGAGGCCTATTGATAATAAAAGTATTCATTTTCTATCCTATTTGTGTGAACGAAGTTAGTAAATTTTGGAGAAGCCAACTAACAATAGGAAGGCTGTGGAAGGCCTTTCTTCATCCCAACAAAATCGAAATAATTTCACAAGATGGCACCAATTTCATAACTTTCCTTTTAGCTTCGAAATCGGGTACAAATTAATTAACGTAACGTTAAAATTTACAAAGACTATTAGCAAAGCTATGGGTCCTTTGAGCTTCTCAATTTTAGTAAATTTATTATTTTCTATAACTTGGATATTGGACCAATTGGTCGTGAGGCCGTTTGAAGGCCAAACTGGCGAAAACTTTCTACTAATTTAATTCTGTAATAAGTACAGTCACTTCGCTGATTTAAGAGTGTCCTACCCGAAGCACATTTTCATATAATCGCTGTTACGTGATTACGAGGCTATAATGATCTAAAACAAAGATATCTCCTTTATTTATTTTATACTAGCTTTTGCCGCGGTATCGCTACCGGCAACAGAAAAAATGTGATAAATGAAGAACCGCTCGACCTATTTTTTATATAAACCATCTAATACATAGTGCGAACAAAGCAAAAAAATTAAGCCAAATTTTGGATAGGTGAGGCCACTCTTGAGTTATAAAATTATAACGAAAAGTGGTCGAATGAAGATTTTTATATACACCGTGAAATTTAAATGGTTGTTTTCCCTCAGCGAAATGGTTATATCTTGGTAATACAAACGTTTGATAAAGAAATAAAATATTAAAAACAAAAAATGGACCTGTAGAGTGCAAGCTAATTATGACGTATCACAACGTGCGCTCGTGGGGGTGATCGGCGGCGGCGACCTCTCGCGCCGGGCCCTGGTTCAGGCCATGGTCCGCAGCGAAGAGGAATGGCGGGCGGTCGCCTCCTTCTGCGAAGCAGTAATGCTCGTAAAGGAGGAGGCCGACCGCATAAGGCAAAGGCAACGGCGTACTCGCCGTAGCCGTCGCCGCCGCGATCCTGCCGATATCCGGCCACCGTAGACACTGGCTCGCGGACGGTGAGCAATGGGTAGCTCGCCGTCCGGTCGTCTGTAAGACCGAGTCCTAGTCGTCAACGGCGCGCACCGTTCCCGCGCGCCTCAAGGAGTTGTCAGCAAACTGCAGGGGCCCTTCAGGGTCGAAGCCTCCCGGAGTCTAGAGGGAAGTGGGAAACTGTTACCTCGACTCCAGGAATAGGGCAAGGAAGGTACGGGGTAGGTTTTTTAGTCAGTAAGAGTCTGACACTAGTCTCCCGCTCCACCCAAGAGCGGGTTTCGTCATTGGATGATTTTCACCTACCATAAAAAAAAAAAAAAAAAAAAAAAAAAAAAAAAAAAAAATCACAACGTGCGAGAGCTTATTTTGGTTTAAATATTTAATGAATCGGTTTCCTTTGACGGCGGGCTGCTCATGCGACTCTAGTAGTACCTACAAATTACGTCTAATGTTACTATTGTTTTCGCTTTTTTGAGTTGATAAATATTTTTAATAATTATTTATAAAAAAAAAATTTTTATTCTTTTTTAAATGGAAAACAATTAAATCTTAAGTCTAAGTGTAATCATTACATTTTATGTGATCATTAAACTACAGAAAAATATTAAAAATTAACACCAAAACAGAAAAAAATGACAGATGTACCGAACATTAAATTTGGACATACAGAAACTAATGTAAACATTAAACATATTTACTTTAATTTAATAACACGATGTTTTTTTTATATTATAAATATTACCAAGTTTTCTATTGAAATAAAATTATTAATTTGTGCAAGACTAATCCAATAAAGACTTCTAAAAATGAACAAGAACTTTGATCCTCCATAATGAACTCATAAATTAATATAAACAAAGAAAATAGAAACAACAATCTTTTAAACTATGCTTGCATTGACAACAGACGAGTGAGGGAAGGGTCCTCTTAAGCTTCGAATTTTCATAATTTCGCGAGAGATGTCGTCTTGATTACGTTCTCAGTATTTCTAAGGGATCGGTAAGATTGGTGGTCTTAAGAGCTTCATTGAGTAGAAATACAGGGTGCTATTTCATTAATTTGAAGTTTTATGGAAGCGGGGGAAAGTTACTCAAAATATTTATAAACTTTTTTGCATCAGGTTTCTGTTTGACCACTATCTCACCTGATGAGACGTCTATTAGACATATATCTCACCTGTGGTCGGAACACTCTTGCCTAGAAGTAACCCATACTTTTAATAAAGATAAAATTAGTGCAGTTGGGCCTCTCCATTTGCTGACAACTCGTTCGTGCCTACGGTGGCCGGAAATCGGGATCGGAATCCCAGCAGCGTGATTTCCGTCGGCCTCCTCCTTTGCTAGCATTACTGCTTCGCAGAAGGAGGCGACCGCTTAGCACTCTTGACATCTCTTTAAGACAAGCCTGGAACACTGCGCGCCACCGACAATCGGGCTCCGCTTGATCGACGATCACCTGGTACATAAGTTTCTCTGCTTCACGATTTCCGCCACCTAATACTGAACCTCGAAACTTTCTCAAAGCCTAAGACGCCAAACACTCAACAACCTCAAAAACCGCATCTGTGTGCCCCCCTTACGTAGAACTTCCCTAATATTTTACTCAGAAAATGGGCAAAAGCTCTTTTAAAACAGTATTTATACAAGCCATCTACGGCAATCTAGGTCTCAACTTACGGGTTTTAGCCTGATGGGCATTAAAGTCTTGGCCACTGAAAGTATTGTCACGAAATTTATACTACGACCACCCCGTTTCGCCCCTTTTGCACCCCGCTTTACCCCCTTTCTACGTCTGACGTCATGGCTTGTGAACTAGTGAACTATTTTAGTCAAGGTACTGCAAGTTGGTACTGTAGCTATGCTATTGTTGTTAGTCTGTTTCATTTGTTTTCGAAATAGTTAAGTGGGGGAGGGAGGAGTGGATCTTTGAATTGTTTTTAGTGCAAGACACAGTATTAGATATTGAATGGAATGTGAACGATCTCCGCTCTGATTAGATCATCTCAATTTTGCCATCGGACATCTCAGAGTACGGTAAATATCCACCCTTACGTTGTTGAGACATCTACGGTCCGGACTAAGCGTTTTGCCTCGTCGTTTATACCGCGTCATCGAGGGACTAGGCTGGTACAGTTTGCCGGCTGCAGTGTTTCCGTCCGATTATAATTTAAGTGTCTTCAAGGATAGAGTGAATATAGGCTCTTAATAAATTAGTGCGCCTCACCATCAACGATTGCATCACTACTTACCATCAGGTGGGATCGCAGATAAGCACTAGTTTAGTAAAATAGATAATATCATCAACCTTATAATGTTGGAGAGGGAATGGCCCGATGTCCACCACGCGGGCCTAGTGCGGGTTGGTGAATTTTTTTTTGCACACTATTCCCGCGAGCCTCAAGGAGTTGTTAGCAAACCGTAGGGACCCTGCAGAAGGGTCGAAGCCAACTGGGGCCAAGGGTCCGCGTCTGAAAGGAAGGCTCTGGCCTTGGTATGTATGGCAACGCAGGAATGAGGTTGGTTTATTTAGTCAGTAAGAGTCTGACATTATTTCCCGCTCCGCCCGAGGGCGGGATTTGTCATTGTACGATTTTTACGTACCATGAAAAAAAATGTCACATGCTTTCGATTTTTTGGTTCTAAGACGGTTTTTTCACCATATTTTCCTTCACCGTTTCGAGAGCAGTGGTGATGAAACAAATTACACAAAGTAAGTCTGACTTTATTTTAAACTCACGACGTACAACTCGTAAGTCAAGGCCGTTACCAGTCGAACACCATTGCCTTCCATTAGATACTAATAATATAACAATATTCCACGACTTTCGTACCAAGTTACCTAGTCCCAAATTAAGCGGAGCTTGTGTTACGAGTACTAAGCATTTGATAAACATTACGTACAAAAATCATAAGTAGTTACTTTCGCGATCAGTCTGCATCGGTGTCCAGCGCTAGTCGGACGTCAGTTAAATACACTTCTCATCAAAAAAATCGAAACACCTTGCAAGTTTACGTTTTGTCAGGATTATCAGAAAAATGTGTACATTTAGGAATAAATGTTAAATGTCGTTTAATAGTGAGTAATATGAGCTTATCAAATCTTAATGTTAATGTTCTAAATTTAAATGAATTTTTCATAGGTTTCGTATTTTGTTAAATGAGTCATTTTTATTCCGTATGGAGTATAAAGGAAATGGATAAAACAACACACGTAAATGAAAAAAAAAGCTAAAAAACGTTTATTTAATAACTTGTATTCCCTCCCCGAGCTCTAATTACTGCTTCCATACGGTTCTTCATCGATCGGATGAGAGTCACGATCACATGCTGTGGTATATTGTCCCATTCCTCTTGGATTGCATCTTGCAGCTGGCTAAGTGTTTCTGGGGCAGGATCTCTTGCTCGAATTCGTCTCTTTAATTCATCCCATAGATGTTCAATGGGATTCATGTCCGGGCTTCTTGCTGGCCATTCCATCATAGAGATATCGACTTCGTTAAGATAATCTCGTACGACGCCCGCGGTGTGAGCCCTAGCATTGTCGTGCATGAATATGAAGCCGTTGCCAATAAAATGTGCATAGGGCATCACATGAGGCTCGAGACACTCTTCGACGTACCGATGACAGTTTAGTGCAGGCAGACGTGGCCCAGACACGAAAGCAAGCTCTGTCTTACCGTCGGCGCTGATTCCTCCCCAAACCGTCCACGAACCGCCACCATAGCTGACCTTTTCTTCAATGCAGCATTGTGCATAGCATTCTCCGTCTCTTCTGTAGACCTTGTTCCTTCCGTCGTTACCATACAGCATAATTTTACACTCATTAGAAAAGAGAACTTTGCTCCACTGTAGGTATGACCAATTTAGGTGCTCACGTGCAAAGTTAAGGCGCGCTCTTCGATGGTTTGCAGTTAATTTCGGCCCATTTGCTGGCTTATGCGGTACCAGTCCACGATCCTTCAACCTTCTTCTAATTGTAGAGTCACTTACAGCCACCCTTCGTACAACACGAAGCCGCTGCTGCAGTTGAAAAGCGTTAAGGCGTCGATTTCTTAAAGAAGTTGTTACAATAAATCGATCATCTCGCTCAGAAGTGACCCGATTCCTGCCAGATCCTGAACGGCGCGTGAACAAACCAGTCTCCCGATAACGTTTATAGACTCTATGAACAGATGACAGGCTTAGATGCAGTCTTGCAGCCACAACACGCTGACTAAGGCCAGAATCCAGCAATGCCACAACTTGGGCGGCTTCTGTGGGCGAAGTATCCATACGTTTTAGAAAAAAAACCTTTTTTCAGACGTCCCAAAGTCACAGTATTGAAATAAAAAACAAAAAGTTTAAGGATAGGCGCCAATTTTTAGTTTTTAAACGCTAAATGTACTCCAACCCTAAACACACATTTGTCTCAAAACAGTGATTCATTTCGTTTATAAGATAAACAAATGAAATTCTAATTTTGAATTTAGAATTTTCGCTTATTACTGTAATGGCCAAACTGCCAGCTATAATATATGTATTTTTTTTCATCGTATGAATTCTTTTTTGTGTTAAATTCGGACAGAAACAATGAAAACGGAAGTGTTTCGATTTTTTTGATGAGAAGTGTATATAAAAATGGTTAATTGTGCTGGCAAGGCGGGGTTGGAGCGAGGGGGACGCCATACGCAGCGGCGTCTTTAAATAGATTTGATTTTCCCATCACAAATAGTGCTTGTGATGCCATAATAGCATAGTATAAAGAGAAGGGCAGTAGGCTATCTCCGGCCCAATCCGCGATATAATTGCCTACTGTCTTAGGGTTGTCACTTTTAGCAAAATTTTAATTCAGTGCCTATAAATTGACAAGGGTCGGGAAGTTGTATTTTTTACTTATATAATAAAAATAAAAAACTGGTATAAGTATAGTTTTTTTTTGCGATATAAACAGCCGTATATTTTATGTTTTATTCGTTAACTTAAAAGTTTCGTTTTTTCACAGCTTGAAGGGACTATTTTTTTAATTTCAACTAGATACATCACGCATTCTCGAGATAAAGGGTCTTAACAGACAGACATACAGATAGACGAAGGGACAACGAACTGATCCTATCTGAATAAATAAATAAAATAAATAAATAAGGGTTCCGGTTTTTCCTTTTGAGGCACGGAACCTTAAAAATGAATAAAGTGACTAAAATATTATAATTAAAAGAAACACTAAAACAACATTAAAAACTAACGCCTATCTCTTAGACTATAATCAAATTTATTGTTATGATTCGAACTTTGCTTTATATGTATATCTGATTTACAATTAGTCAATTATTTATTTTGAATTACGATTTTTTAACTGTAAGTAGGTGAGAAACTAAAGTAACTGAGAAATCAGCATAACCAAACGTAAACAAAGCAATAGCAGCAAATTAATTGACGGATCAAAAGTAGAAATTAAGCCTACCTACCTGCTTCCTCTGTGTGATAGAAAACTAATACAACAAAAAATAAGTAGGTATCTCAAAATCAAGTAAAAATTATATGCTAGAATGAGTGACTAGCTTACCTTTTTTGTTCAATAGGTAATCTGAATAGAGACAATTCTAGAATGGATGAATTGTTAAGACACCCAAACACACAGCAATACGTTCTCCTGCGATTATCAGACATTTTGTTTTGATTTAGCGGTGCCGAAAAGCAGTGACGCGCGAAACTCGTATAGTGTTAGCCCCGACTGGCGCACTGAGAAACGGCTCGAGATTTTGTTACAGTGTGCGTGCGTCGACGCGTAGATACTATGGCGCACACATACAAGCCGCGCGCGGTGCGTTTGTATGAAGATAACCTACTTCCCTTCTCTTTATACTATGATAATAGGTACCTATTCAAAAAATGGCACGCTTGGTTTCTATACAGATCGTGATGCATGCGTTATCTAGGTAATCTATATCTGTGTATGAAACCCTTGCCTACGCTGTTAAAAGGCCTAAAGTCTGATCTAAATTTACAAATTAAAACAAAATTAAAAAGTCGACTTGACACGGTCCGAACTAAGCCACATTCAGCCTAACTTCAAAATAAGGGGTTTCCCAAAAACCAATTTTCTATATAAACACCGACCGGACTTTGGTGATCCGGTAGGGTTATTTATTATTTAAATATTATCTTTTACCATCCGTTTCTGCACCCTAATTGAAAAGCCGTTTCGTTAGGCCGCTCTCCCACCCTTGGGTGGAGAGGGGAGAAAAGGTTTAAAGGATTATAAGTGGAGATAATGGAGCTGTTCTTATAACTGTTTAGAACGAATTAATTTTGCTGTAATTGGGTCATTAAGTGTGTTATCAAATATAAGAGGAGTTGGGGGAAATTTGTACCAATTTGCATTTATCGGTAGGTTTCTTTTTTATTGATTACTAGCTTTTGCCAGCGGCTTCGCCCGCGTACATAAAATATAACCTATGTCACTCAGGAGTAAAGCAGCTTTCTATTGTTGCTAAAATTTTTCCAATCGGACCAGTAGTTCCAGAGATTACCTCCTACAAACAAAAAAACAAAAAAACAAACTTTACCTCTTTATTATATTAGTGTAGATAGGTTCGCGCTTGACCGCTATCTCACCTGATGGAAAGCGACGATGCAGTCGACGATGGGTAATTAGGTAACATTAACTATACAATGTTGATTCGACAGATGGGCTTTCCTTAAAAAGGATCATTGTACACACTAATATGAATAACTTTTATTATATCTACACTAATATAATAAAGAGGTAAAGTTTGTTTTTTTGTTTGTAGGGGGTAATCTCTGGAACTACTGGTCCGATTGGAAAAATTTAAGCAACAATAGAAAGCTGCTTTACTCCTGAGTGACATAGGCTATATTTTATGTACGCGGGCGAAGCTGCGGGCAAAAGCTAGTATTATATAAAAAAAACCCGCTTCTCCATATGTTTTGTCATATAAATCTATGAAGCAGCGGGTTTTATATGCACATTATGCACGTTAAGTAACTAATTCAAATTTGGCGGTTTGTATAGTCATGGCAGTATTTCTTTTAACAGGAAAAAAAGAATCCCTTATAGAATCACTTTGTTATTCCTCTGTCACCCTTTAACGCGTAGAGGTATCAAGTTAAAATTAAAACTTAGGTTTGCGGTCCCTTGAAGCAGTACAAAGATCAAACTTAACAGAAAAAAATACAGATTACAGTTTTATGAGGGTTTAAAAAAATAGAATTGTTGAAGTAACCATTTTTTCTCAGTCAATCTAAACAGGTTTTTGCTATACCGATTTTTTTTCAAGACTGTGACGGCATGTGGTTTCTTTTTAAACTTTTTTTAAAAGTATTATTTTTTTTTTTTTATATTTACAGTTTTTTTTAATCTATTGTAAAAGTGGTAACGGCTTCGACCTCGATTTATAGGTCGCAGGTTTCATACCTAGCCTGGCGCATCAAAAATGGTGAAAAAAACCAGGGTGAGGAAACCGATATGTCCTAGAACCAAAATTCGAAGACATTTTTTTATACGTTTATTCGAAACAGACACAGCACAACGGTTATTTATAACACATGACATGTGACATTCACCAGCCCAAACTTGGCCCACATGCTGGATCATGGCCCATTCTCTATCCTAGACAGAAGGACTGAGTCCCAGCAGTGGGAACATAATAAGACTGCTGCTATGTTATGCGTTGTTTTTGCATGCTTCTCATAGTTAAATAACAAAAGTTTTTGTTTGTATAATTTTACAGTTCTAGATGTAAAAAATAAAAAGTTATGAAAGAAGTAGAAAACAGTGTTCCGTTTGGTGCAAACTTCCCCTAGCTATTTTATTTTATGCTTACCTACTACGTGTTGGGAAGTTTGAAAACAATGTAATATGATCATGGTTTCGTATAGTTTTATACTAAACAAATACATATAGGTACTTACTATTTAGAATTAAGTTTTTGTAGGTTTTTTTTTAGTGGAAAAAAATCATCCAATGACTTTTCCCGCTTATGGGGGGAGTGGGAGTGGGAGGTAGTGTTTTTTTTTTAACTTTTGAGCACCAAGCGAACTCCGGCGTTTGCACGCCCATTGTTCTTATTTGTGTCTGTAATTACGGTAGTCGAAAGATTAATAGCTATATTGACTGCGATCCCATCTGATGGTAAGCAGTGATGCAATCGTCAGACTTTTATTTACTAAAAACCTATCTCGTTCCTTCGTTGTTTTCATTCTGTTATGGGGCCCTGGTGTTCACTTTCATATTTACCAATGGCCCCAGGAGGCTTCGACCCTGCTGGGCCCCTACAGTTTGATGAAAACCCAGTACGCGCCATCGACGACTTGGGCCAGACAGTTACCGAACAGAAAAACCGGGCAAGTGCGAGACGCACTCGAACACTGAGGGTTCAGTACACCTATGTAAACAGTTCAATTTTTCTTTTATGACATAACAACAAATTGACGGTTTTCAGATTTTTACTATACTTGTGCTTCATGATAAATTCCAAGGATATAAAAATTTATAGGATACTTCCCGTTAGCCTAGAACCCTGAAATTTACACAAACTCATTTGAAACAAAGTCAAATGACTTTGTGTAGATTTGATTGTGAAGAGGTGAAATGTACGTTTTTTGCGAAATAAACAACCGTATCTTTTTTACCCGTTATTTTAGAAGCTGCAACGGACCGCATACTTGAATACACGGTATTTTGACTCGATACCTCCACGCGTTCTCGATATAAAGGACCTTGACAGACAGACAGTTCCAAATATTGGCGCCCAACGTGGGGCTAACAAAGGTGTCATTAGCCCCATGTTCTGTGCCAACAGTTACTAATTAATTTCTTTATATTACTTATACTAGCGACCCGCCCCAGCTTCGCACGGGCACTGATATTGAATATATTATGCATGTATTATGCATATAAACCTTCCTCTTGAATCAAAGATCTAAGCATACACAGGGACAGCTAACTTTGTTTTATACTATGTTATGATGATTTTATTACTTTTTTGACAGATAGACGGACAACAAAGTCTTTTCTTTTTGAAGTACGGAATCCTAAAAAAGAAGGTTGATTGTTTACAAAAAAAAAGATATTACTTTTATATGAAATCTTCCGGGTCTCGTTACAACGAGACCTACTGTTAACTCTATTGTTTAGTGAACTTCCCAGTAGTTCTCGTCGCTCGCAAGTTTCGTCCAAAATAAAACTTTCT
The DNA here is from genome assembly GCA_029852875.1 of Mythimna loreyi. Classification (NCBI taxonomy): domain Eukaryota; kingdom Metazoa; phylum Arthropoda; class Insecta; order Lepidoptera; family Noctuidae; genus Mythimna; species Mythimna loreyi. The sequence goes on from CM056800.1 coordinate 16,884,665, forward strand.
TCTGTACGTAACGTTCGTGAAACTATGCCAAATTTTAACTTTGTAGGACAAAATGTCACAAAGGAAGGCATTTAATATGTGACATAAGTTAGGATGGGTGCAGTTTTGTACCTTTTCCTGGGTTTAAGTTTGAGAGCCGAGTGGTAACGGCCCCGACTTACGAGTTGTACACCCAGCATGGCGCATTACTTTGTGTAATTTATTTCAACACCATTGCTCTAAAGACGGTGAAGGAAAACAAAGTGAGGAAACCGGCATGTCCGAGAACCAAATATTCACCAATCCACACTGGGCCCGCGTGGTGGATTATAGCCCATTCCCTCTCCTAGAGAAACGCCCTGTCGAAGTCGAACCAGTGGGAATTTTAAAAAATGACTTTTAAATGAATGACTTTTAAGTGACTTTTAAATAGTTCTGCCACGTAATCTCCTGGCCCTAACTTCCAATTTGAATGTGTATATCACGTTCAGGGTATTAGGGTCAGATTCGTAACTTTTTTTTATCAAGTTTTACTACTAATTTACACCACATTTTGATTTTTATCCAGTGATTGACTTTATGGTTTATTTTAATAAAACTATTGCAACCTTGCCTTACTAATGTGTTTTTTAAATGAGGATTTAAAAGGCCGATTATACGTCAAACCAAAAACAAAATACTGCTATTTGACATAAGAGAAAAACAAAAAATAAGACCACATTTCCTAAAAAACATTTTCGAACACTACACACACTACACACACAAACATAATCGTTATGTATGTCTCGCTTTTAGTATAAAAGCCCTGAATGGTCCTTATGTACATTGCGAAGCAGAAATAGCGGAGTAATACCAACGTATGGCAGTGTTGTAGTTGCAATTTATCGTGGATTGGAAACCACAACCTTCTGGTGTGTTCAGCTTCTATGGATAATACCCAGTTGAAAATGGTTCAGGTGACATTAGAATACCAGGGCCTCAAGTCTGCTATTACAATAATGTCAGAATAGTCGGTCATTGATTTCAAAATTGTTGATTTGGACAAGTTTGGTAATCTACTAACATGATGCCGTCATTATGACTTTCCAATGAGCAACCAGTGATACTTCATTGAAAGAATTTTTTTAGAATGGTAATCTCGTACATAATGACAAATGAATATTTGACATAATGCGATAAATTTATAAAATTTTGACAGTTAAAGGAACTAGTTATTGTGCAGATATTGTTTATAATTCGTTACAAAACAGTTACCACAACTGTATTACGACTTAAATAACAGGCTTGGGCCCTGGTAATATGTCAGGTAAATGGATGCCAAGTAATATTACATATTGAACGGGAACGGGGCCCAAGTCTGCTATTGTCAAAATATTGTCATTCCAACACGATTCCATTGTCGTTTTGCTAAAAGTTCGTAATCTGTTAATTCATAATGACTGATCATTGGGCGGTCAGCGGTGTCGTAATAGAATTATGGTACGAGCTGTCTTCTAACGAATTATAAACTGCACAATAACATTCTAATCGTAAATCACTGATTAAAGGAACTGCCAAAATTTCATTAATTTACCGCATTACGTCAAATATTCATTTGTCCATTATGTACGAGATTACCATTCTAAAAAAAAATCTTTCAATGAAGTGTCAGTGGTTGATCATTGGAAAGTCATAATGACGCCATCATATTAGTAGATTACCAAACTTGTTAAAATCAACAATTTTGAAATCAATAATCGACTATTCTGACACTATTGTAATAGAAGACTTCAGCGCGGACGTCACCGTCCGCGTTGAAGTCTGCTATTGAAGTCTGCCATTGCTCACGCAATGGGTAGCTCACCGTCCGGTCGTCTGATAACTGTCCAGACCGACTCCAAGTCGTCAACGGCGCGCACCGTTTCCGCGTGCCTCAAGGAGTTGTCAGTAAACTGTAGGGGCCCTTCAGGGTCGAAGCCTTCTGGAGCCGCCGGTCGGTACGAAAATGTTAGTTACCGTGGCTCTAGGAATAAGGCAAGGAAGGAATGAGGTAGGTTTTTTAGTCTGTAAGAGTCTGACACTGTCTCCCGCTCCTCCCAAGAGCGGGTTTCGTCATTCGATGATTTTTAGCTACCATAAAAAAAAGGCCCTGGGCGCTAGCAGTGAAATGCAACATGTTGGCTCACAGGTTTGCTCGTTGTACTAATGAGGTAAAAATTACTTTATTCAAAGCCTTTTGCCAGTCATTCTACACGGGGGTACGGACCCCCGTGTAGGATTATAAGGGTTAATTATACGCGGAAGGCTCTAGACGCCCTGCGGGTCCAATATAATAATGGGTTCAGGGTGCTGTTGGGGCTGCCTAGATACTGCAATGCATCGGGCATGTTTGCTTTGGCGCGGGTGGATGATTTCCACGCTGCGGCGTTACTGGAGCCAAGGGTTCGCTTCTGAACAGAGCTTGACTTGTACAGAAGCGAACCTTCAGGCCTTGGTACGAAAACCAACGAAGGAACGGGCCCCGGTTTTCAGTCAGTAGAACTCGGACACTATCTCCTACTCCGCCCAAGGGCGGAAGATGTGATTGGATTTTTACCCACGAAAAAAATACCCTCACGCTCCAGTCGCCGTCACTTGTAGCTTTGAGGCTGACAACAGATGACAACCGTACAATAGTTGTTGTTGCTCCCTTTCGGGCTACTCAAAAAGCCCGAACTCGCAAAGCCGTAAGGGCCACAGGAGTTTGCGTAAGAGATAGCTTGTGCCTGAAACGTAAAGTGGCTTTTACCTAGTAAAAGCCTAACACTCCTACCTCAAATTTCAGCAAGAAAAGTTACATTAAAAAAAACACCCACCATCTAACAAATAGGAGCTGGTTGCGTAAACCAATAGCGTAAAAATAAATGAAGAAAAACGTGAAAAAAAAACTCCATGAATACTTTTTCAAATCAGTACAGTACACTCACAAAATAATGGTCACATTAATGTACCAGCGAAAGAAAATATTCCAAAGTTAGGTGGCAAAGTTGTCGAAAGTGCTAAGTAGAATGGGCCAAACTCCACAGTTATAAAAGAAAGAAAGAAAATTAGTTAGTTCCATTCTTTCCCCCGAACCAGTCACAATATACGAGCGATATTATCAGGCGACGTACATGTAAAAATTATGCTCATACATCTCCCTGCCAAACTCGAACATTTTTACTATGCTCTACTTTGAGTAGGCGTGGGAAAAGTATCGATGTATTGGCAGAAAAAGTTATCGATAGTGGTTTTTGTGTTTTGTTTATTTAAAGAGGTATAATATTTTTTGTTTCTGTATTTTAGAAACAAAACGCATAGTACTCACATACATAGTACTCATTGGCAATACATGTGTATGTATAAACAAAATTACTTAAAAACCCGCTCTTTTCTCTATCGCTTCTAAGCGTACAATTTACAGTTTTCCGCGCTAGTGCGAAAAAGTGAGCGTGGCTTACCTTCATTAAAATTTATTGCATTCATGGTAGAATATATAATAATGAATAGTTAATAATAATAATGAATAGTTTGTGACTGTAAGTGAAATTATAGACATTATAGAAAATACAACAAATGAAAAGCCTTCACAATTTTTTCACATCTAGCAGTTATCATCAACATCATCAGTCTAATAGGAGACGATAATTATGGGCCTTAAACCACCACGCGGCGCTTTGTCGGTTTCCTCACGATGTTTTCTTTCACCGTTTTGAGAGCAGTGGTGAGGAAATAAATTACTCAAAGTAACGTAAGTGCTCGAGGCTGACTTTGGGCCCACGACCTACAACTTGTAAATCGAAGCCGTTACCACTCGGCCACCACTGCCTTTTCTGTCATCCAGTAGTCATACTTCTAATACAAAATGTCTTCCAATAATGGCTTATATCTCTCTTAGACTTCCCTATAAAAGTTTGTAGCATAGACTTTAAGACCTGAAATACTATAAATCTAAGTGTAACACTACAGAACATAAGTGTAGTGTACACTAAAATACATCAATATGTTATATTGGAAAATTTTATGATGCAACGGTCATACTCGTAAAACATAATATCGTGGATTGAGCGATTCATGGAACATAGTCTTGAAGTGCTGTGCTTGCTTCAAAATGTAGAAGTTGTGTTCAAGTGTGTTCGTTGTTCTAATAAACGAATTGGTAATAAAGTGGACTGACAGATTGTGAACAAGCTACTAGTTACAAAGTAGTTTTTAGTTTTGAATATTTTATAGGAGTTGTCAGCAAAACCGTAGGGACTTCTGCAAAAGGAATGAAGCCTACTAGAAAGATAAAGAAGGAACGGAGTGGGGTGTTTAGTCAGTAAGAGACTAACACTGTTTCCCGCTCTACCTAAGAGCGGGGTTCGCCATTGGATGATAACCACCAAAACAAAAAATGGGCGCTTGTCTGTGTTTTTAAAACAAGTTTATTTACAAAACAGCCGAATGTAAGATTATTGAAGCCCTGAAATTCTAAGGTAAAGTATGTTACTTTTTTTTTGTTTGCGCTTGACCACTATCTCACTTATTACGATAAAAATCGAAATTATTGAATTACTTTTTTATTAATAAAAAAAAAAAACAGTTTTCTGAGAGTCTGAAAATCAACTTCTTTAAGTGTTATATTATCGAATCCATCATCATTTCAGCCAAAAGAAAGTCCACAGTTGGACATAGGGCTCTTCCAATTATCGAAAAGCTTATTTAACCCTAAACGTCAATCTCCCAGCAAAAACTAAACGCCCCAAAAAGTATCGACATTTATTTACAAACATTCCCATCCCTACGTCAATTTATTACACAAATGTGTATATTTGGTACTCGCTGTACTCGAAAATCCTTTTTTACTAATACGTCATAGGCTGAAACTAAAAGCATAGTGATGTGTGATATAAATTTAAACTTGTATCACATCACTTTGTTGTCTTGACTACGAAAATGTAGGTTAAATATATATAGGAGAGATTTGTAAGTAAATGGTATGATGGCCATACTTTGTATAGGGCAGTACGGTTTTATGGATAAAGTATTTGATCTTATCTGCATTCTGCATTTTAGTAGCGGAGTTTCATTTGGATTACAATATAAACAAAATGTATTCTGAGAGAGAGCAAGAACAGCTCTCTCTCAGAATACATTTTGTTTATAACCAACAGCGCTTAAAAGATAATTAAGTATGTTTTTGAGCGCATGTGGTAGGTACCTGTAAACTGGCTGAATATACAGCCAAAACTACTGGGACTAACAACATGAAATTGTGCACCAAGTATTTTTTTTATGGTGGGCAAAAATCATCCAATGACAAATCCCGCTCTTGGGTGATGCGGGAAACAGTGTCAGGCTCTTACTGAATAAACAACCTACCCTGTTCCTTCCTTGCCTTAGTCCCAGAGCCCCGGTGTAACGCTTTCGCATCAACCCTTGGTCCCAGAAGGCTTCGACCCTGCTGGACCCCTACAGTTTGCTGACAACTTCTTGAAGCTCGCGGGCGACGACTTGGGCTCGGTCCGGACTGTTACTAGACGACCGGACGGCGAGCTACCCATGGCTCGTCATGGCATGTCATACTCCTACTCACTAAAACCCGCTGCTATGTTCCTTCGTTGCCTTGTTTTCCAGGATCCCGGGTTTTACTTTCTAAATTCCCTTTTTACAAGCTTTATATTAGTTTGACCTGTCCGATGTTTGAGATCAATTTTGCAAATTAAATTTGACCCGCTTCCCGGTTATCGATTCAGCTGAAATTTCGCAAGCTTCTGAAAATTGCGTGACAATGTAATATTATGATGATATGGAGCTGATCTGATGAGGCACCTGGAAGGTGGCCATAGGAACTCACAGTAATTAAACGACACAACCCTAGCGAGTTTGGGCTTGTGTGAATCGTCTTGAAGAGTATTTTGGTGCTAGATGGTAACCAGGGGCTGATGATGGAACTTGAAGATGACGGTAGAAACTCAGCAATGCAATAAGATAACCCTAGCGTATTTGTACTTCTCGGAAGGGTTTCGATGAGTATTAGTTATAAAGGTTTATACCGAGCTATAAAAGCGTATGGCTCTGAAACGTGGTCGCTTACAATAGGCCTTATAAAAAGACTCAAGGTCACTCAAAGGGCAATGGAAAGGACTATGCTCGGAGTATCCTTGCGTGATAGAATCAGAAATGAGGATATCCGCAAGAGAACCAAGGTTGCCGACATAGCGAAAAGAATCGCCAAACTTAAGTGGCAATGGGCAGGGCACATTGCACGCAGAATGGATGGCCGCTGGGGCCGAAAGGTTCTGGAGTGGTGACCGCGTACCGGAAGACGTAGCGTTGGAAGGCCTCCCACAAGGTGGACCGATGACCTGGTCAGGGTTGCTGGAAGCCGATGGATGCAAGACGCACAGGACCGGTCTTTGTGGCGGCGCTTGGGGGAGGCCTATGTCCAGCAGGGGACGTCTTTCGGCTGAAATGATGATGATGATGATGATGATAAAAGCTTGTTCTGAAGATAATATTTTCATTGAAGTCTTGTTTCTGTCCATTTCAACTACCTCGCAAGAAATTGTGAGACAGTTGTAGAATATTATTATTTCAGTCCCTAGAAAAAGCACATGTCAATAAGATTAACAGTATTACTAGTAATTTCCAGTCAGTTGTAGATTAAAACCTTTTTACACGCTTCCTATCTTGCCTTTTACCCCAAAAACAGAGACTAAAAAACAAAAACAAATGACAAATCACTCGAGAAAGGTTATTACAAATACATAATACATTACGTATTCCTATCTCCCGCCAAACCCTTATAATATGATATGATTCTAATAATTTATCTAAGCCTTCACAAGCAGTCTAGCTTGCTCGTAAAAACTAGGTCTAGCCACAGTATAGATGGGAACAGAAGTCTAACTCCTTAGGACGAATAAAAAAATACGCACACAAGCGGATTACACACTACACTGGACACACGTATGTCACAAATGCCTATCTGAGCTCGTCATTCTCCATACGTCTACGTACGGTTTGTCCTATATTTGTAATGCGGTGTACGATAAAGTATAAATAAATATATAAGGAAAAATTGACTGACAGTCGATACTACTGGGACTAGGAGAGTGAAATTTCGCACAGGGCTTTCTTTTATGACGTAGGCCAACACTAAAAAAGGATTTTCCAAAATACACCCCTAGAAAAGATGGAACGCGTGCCCAAAGTTTGTGCGGCAACCTATTTTCCCGCGGATGAAAACGCTGGTAAAAAGCTAGTTTTATATATATTAGAGCTGCACTTGATCCGCGCCACACAACGTAGTTCTACGTTCAAATCAGACGTGTCAAACGTGAGGGTCAGTTTACTATAGTTTTAGCTTAAGACAAAACAAAAAAAAGGTTGACTAGTAGACAATGCCTTGTTGAATTTAATCCAACTATGTACCACTACTGTATATAAAGTTTAAATAAATAAATAAGTTGACGTAATGTTTACGTACATTAGATACTTTTCCTTCTTTTGGCAATTATTTGAAATGTTATTTTGATACCACAACAGGGGTCTTCAATTTTATTCACACTAGAATCCACTGGGCGTTCATCGACGTCCGCCAAAATGAAACTCAGCTCTCTGGTCAGGTTAAGACTCGGCATGTATGTTTATGTATAAATAAATAAACTATACCAAAAATTGTATAAAGTATTGAATCAAAATCATCATCAGCCTTTTAATATTCCTACTGCAGAGACACAGGCCTCCTCTCTAAGAGAGTTAATGGGCCGTAATCCACCACGCGGGCCCAGGGCGGGTCGGCGGATGTCACATGTCTTCGAATTTTTGGTTCTAGGACATGCCGGTTTCCTCCCTTGAATCAAAATAATTCATTGAAATTAATTACATTTATATTCATAGCCAAATATAATTGACGTTTAGCGTTTTACCTCTTACTCTAAGTAAGTGAAGCGTATCTATGTGTGCGTGCGTTTTCACGAAATGTATGAAGTTGACCTACTGTATACTCTGTTGCTATATCTGTCCATTGGGAATACAAGTTGGTATAGTGTGGATGGGACTGAACTCTTATGTATTTATGAGTTCACGTGTGTATGATTTATTTATGGCTTGTGTCCTACAGGAGATCTAAGGTTGCCCACATTATCATCAGTTACGCAGAGTCATGGCCGTTACAAATGGGCACGGCACCTATAGATAATAAACATAATAACCATCACCCAACTCGCTGGGAGCAGGCGGCAAAGGATGAACTTGGTTGGAGACGCCTAATTAAACGTCTATGCCTTTGAAGACCAACGTAAGGCAGATCTCGACTTTAAGCAAGATACCATCAAGTGCAAGCTGCCCTCTAACATCCAATACCTATACAACGATGGTATTTTAACTTGTCCACCCTGTGCACGTACCTTTGCAGCAAAGATAGGTTATATAAGCCATATTAGACATGTGTCATAAATTGATCTATAATTGAATTGGGTTGCGATCATGTGATCGCAACCCTTAGTTGCTCTGGTTCAGAAACCAGTCACCGTAACCTAAACCGGCTAAGGGAGTACATATATAATAACCACCACGTCACTCTGTAGAGACTGCATCAGTGGTGGGCAAACATTCCCAATGGGGAGCCAGAAAGTTTAAGAAATTTTAGAGGGCTCGAAATATACAAAAGATCATCATCAACGATTCCATCACTGCTTACCATCAGGTAGGATCGTAGTCAAGCATTAGTTTATATTAGCCTGGCCTTCCTTAAGGAGTTGGGTGAATCAAGTGACACATTTTTCACAAAGAAATTTAAATTATAATATCAATTTAAGTTCAAAATAATTTTCAGTTCTATAATTTAACTAGCGACCCACCCCAGTATCACACGGGTGCAATAATGATATTAAGCATGTATCATACATAATAAACTTTTCTCTTGAATGAGTGCTTCAAGAGGAAAGTTTATCTATGAAAAAAACTACTTTAAAATCATGTTGCGTAGTTTTAAACATCTAAACAAATATAGGGGCAGACAGCGGGAAGTGACTTTGTTTTATACTATGTAGTGATGTCTACCAATAAATTGCAGACAAATTAAATTGTTAAGTCCTAACGTCGGTCATGCAAAAGCCCACTCATCGATCGACTTCCGTCCAAAGAAATTGTCTATAAACGATGTCCCTTCCATTAAAGCGTACAACACACTGACTACAAGAACATTCATGCCCAAGATTCCACAAAAAGCTTCCAAAGAAACATTATGAGAAAATTTCCATACCGTTTTACGTAAGTGTGGCTTTTTCTCCATATGTACCCTTTTAGACCTCAAGTGTATCTTTGAATGTGACAGATCTTGGGTCCAAAGTGACCCTTATTACATGCCTGTTCTGAAACGGGGCGTTTTACTCTGGTGTGAATGCCTGCCTTTTTGTAAGGTGATATAGGGTTACGTGTTTTTTTTGTATTTGCTACGGGACTAAATTAAGTCTTACAAATTTTGGAGTGCTCTTAAAAGTGGCAGTTTTGTTGGAATGTAAATTCACAAAATTCGAAGATATGTGACATATTAAGGAGGTGTCGGCAAAATGTAAGCTCAAGGAGGTGTGTCAGTCAACTGTAGGGACCCTGCAGAAGGGTCGTAGCCAACTGAGGCCACGGGTTCGTGCCTGAAAGGAAGGCTCTAGCCCTGGTATAGATGGCGACGTAGGAATGGAGTAACCTGCCCTGTTCCTACGTTGTTTAGTCTGAAAGTCTGACACTGTTTCTCGCTCAGCCCAAGGGCGGGATTTGTCATTGGATGATTTTTACCTACCGCAAAAAAAAACCTGTGTGAGTCCTAGCAGACTGCGGCCCTAGTGATCCTCGACTTTATTTTTTACCTTATTTACAAAAACTCAGTACGCTTAAATATTTACTTCAAACAAATATTTTATAATACAACAACTGTAATATACTCGTATGTTTACGAATAACTCTTTTTTTGTTAATTTAGAACCATAATAGGAGCTAAACAAACGTGAAAATATAAAATATACTTGCTTGTACAATGAACAGAGTTTTAAGACCTGTTTATACAAGACTAACATTTGCTCGCGGTTTTTCTCTCGTGGCTGTTGTCAGAGAAAATGAACAATTAACTCTTTCATTAACTTATTTAAAAAAAACACGACGAACCGAAGCACTGGTTTGGTAAAGTGTCAGACTCTTACTGAGTTTCCAAGCGCTAAAATCTTAAAGCCTAACTTTAGACACGCCAAGTTCCAGCGACCTTACTGCAAGTATAGATACATAGGGACAGACAGCGGGAAGCGGATTTGTTTTTATACTATGTAGTGATAGGCTCGCGTTTGATCACCAGCATAGGTACCTGATTTTTTTTTTTTTTGTAGTTAAAAAACATCAAATGACGAAACCCGCTCTTGGGCGGAGCGGGAGACCAGTGTCAGACTCTTACTGACTAAAAAGGCTCCAGGAGCCTTTGACCCTGAAGGGCCCCTGCAGTTTGCTGACAACTCCTTGAGGCGCGCGGGAACGGTGCGCGCCGTTGACGACTTGGACTCGGTCTGGACAGTTACCAGACGACCGGACGGCGAGCTACCCATTGCTCACCGTCCGCGAGCCAGTGTCTACGGTGGCCGGATATCGGCAGGATCGTGGCGGCGACGACAACGGCGAGGGCGCTGTTGCCTTTGCCTTATGCGGTTGGCCTCCTCCTTTACGAGCATTACTGCTTCGCAAGCATACCTAATGGAAAGCGATGATGTATGCTTAATACTCATTTACGTCCAAAAGTCAGAGCGGACATCAATAATATTTGGCAAGCAAGGAAGCCACATCCTGGAATAGCACATTCTTTTCCATATTCACGCGGGCCAAGCCACTGGTAACAGCTAGTATTACAAAAAAAACAAATATCATTTCATATTTTCTTTTTCGTCACATTAATAGAAAGAAACAAACTTATAAATATTTGTTGTAGCATAATCAAAAGACATTATAAAGCTAGCCGTTGGAAGAATATAATGGGGTCGTAATGATCACATGAAACAAGGGGTAAACGGCTCGTAATTGTGCAAAACATTTGAGCACATTCCGTTACGATGTTACCCTTAAGGTTGCTGTACACGGGCAACTCGCGACAGACACAAAAGTTGCCTCAAGAAGCTACAGGTAGCTGGGTTTCTAAGGAAGGTCCAACCCCGGTATGAAGGCTAAGAAGAAATTTGGTGTGTCGTTTAGTCAGTTAAAGTTTGACACTGTTTTCCGCTTCGCTCGAGGTTGGGATTCGTAATTAGAGGACTTTTTTCACCATAAAAAAGCAAGGTCTTGCTTTTTGCACTGGTTTACGGTCAGCATACGTCGCCTTTAACTCGACAAAATTAACAGAGGGTAAGAGACTGGGAAAGAGAGGTATAGGTGGGGGATTGCGCGAATAGAGTAGTAGTATAGAATGTTATAAACTTTATTATAATAAACCAAAAAAAAAACAACAATTTATAAAAAAAAAGAAGAAAGAATAGTGAATAAATTGTGTGTAATACAAGAGGCGTGTGGTTGCCACCGGCGGCAACAGCGTGCGGTGAGTCTATATAAAATATATGGAAACACAGGAAATATACCGGCGGCGATTTGTGGTTGTGGTCGGTTGCTCGTGTGCAGCGACACTTAAATGTTATGTTGTCTATTTTTTTATTAAGCGTTATGATAACCGTTGGAATGGCTTATAGAAATATGATTGTATTTATCGTCAGTGAAGACACATTCTTTGTGCGTACAGCTAAGGAAAAGAATGTATATGATTCTCCACCTAAAAATAAGGTGAGAAGAATTTGTATTTTTTTTTTAAGTTGTAAATTGCAATATTATTATTATTATCTCTAGCCCATACTTTCCCACTGCTGGGCAAAGACGGCCCTCCATTTCTTTTAGTGTTCTCGGTTTTGAGCCACTTCTTGCCGATTCCCAAGGAAGGCATCCAGGTCGTCCCGTTATCTACTTCTTAGTCTACCGCGATCCCTTCGTGCGGTTTCAGGGCACCAATTTTGTGTTTTATTGACCTACTGCTCGACCGGCATGCGGCAGACATGTCCAGCCTAGTCCCATTTAAGCTGAAGAGTAAATATACCACCAAAGATTTTTATAATAAATCTTTATAAAATTATTATTGCTCAATATCTTTTTTAGGGTTACGTACCGCAATTGGCAAAGACGAAAGCATTATAGGATTACGTCATTGTCTGTCTGTCAAGACTCTCAAATATGTTTAAAGGTATTAAGCTGAAATAAATGTCAATTACTCTAAGTCTGTCGATCTGTCCGTCGATCTAGAATCCTGTTTGACATGGAGCAGTCTCGTAGCAAATGTAAAGAAAAAATGTCTGAAAAATAGTTAAATCACAATTTCTTTAAAAATCCAGTATACAATTTAAATCAATAAAATAAAAAAATGTAATTAAACAATACATAAACACAAATCATTACACTGTATAAAACAAAGTCGCATATCCCTATGCATGCTTAATTATTCAAAACTACGCAACGGATTTTGATGCGGTTTTTTTTAATAAGTAGAGTGATTCACGAGGAAGGTTTATAAGTATGATATATGCATAATATACTAGTATTGTACCCGTGCGAAGCTGGGGCGTGTCGCTAGTATATTTATATATATTAAATATTTACAAATATTATGTCATAGCGAAAGAAAATGCTTAAAAAAAAATGAAATGCTTTTTTTTGCATGAGTTTGACTCGCACTTAACCGCTTTTCGTCATACAAAGGTCGGAAATGCTGGCTGTGTACATAATGAGTTTGTTTCCCTCCTCACAATACCTCTTAAAATTCCACATATTTTGGGAGTACCAGGCTCACATTTTAGATGGGGACTATATATCTTTGTAAATTTTCTTTCTGTCTGTAAATTTTATGTTAGGGGGTAGGTAATTTTTATGGGGTTATTTTGTGCGTGTTATGTAATTTAACTGCTTATGAGAGGGTTTTAAAGACTGGGTTTGGGGTGCTTTTAAAATTACAAAAAGTCAATAGGTATAATTTGTGTATGTTGTAAGATAAGCCCGTGGTTTTTTTTTAGGTGAGAAATCATACATGACTTCTTCTCCCGCTTTGGGAGTGGAAGGTCGTGTCATAATTTTCTGACTGAAAATCCCTTCTGTTCTAAGGCGTCATATAAGAACTAATCCTGCAACAAAATTCGCTTCGCATCTATCGGGTAGTAACCCACCAGACATAACATCTGTCTGGTTGGAGGATCCTTCTTTTTTAAAAGAAACATGTGGAACTTTACTCTGTTCCTTCTTTTTTAACATGTGGGACTTTACTCTCTGTTCCGCATACGTCCAAACCCTCTTTGCCTTCGTTTCGGAGCTTATGTGGTTTTAGTCGTGTAGTCGTGACCTTGGCGTACTGGACACGTTTTCTTTTCATGATGAAGGTCAAAAGTTGAAAAACAGTTTTGCCAACTCAATACAAGTCTTTGCTCTACCTAAACTTTTCCATTATCCTATTCCATTTCGCTTATATTTAATTAAATGAAATTGTCATCAAATCGTAACTTCTTTGGACTTCACCTAGTTATCATTCTTGATCTTTCATAATTAGTTAAAATAACTTTTAGCAAGTAATATCTAGACAGTCTTAAAGACCTGTCGTTGACATCTCATCTCCTTTTCTTACCAAAAAACTTTGCCATGAAATAATTACCTTATCAAAAGTTACATATTACCATTCCCGACTTCCCACAGAACAATGTCTATTTCTAAGGGTCAGTCCATATGACTGGAGCGGTATGGTCAACGTGAAACAGGCGTAACCTGACCACGGCATGTTATCGCTTCGTGCAAATATACGGTACCCGGTACAATAATAATACTCAATTCTTTATTCTCTTTATTTGGATGAGGTGTCGAGGAATCGGAATCTGATTGTGACTCTGATTCTGATTCTACTGATTCTGGTTTTGACTCTGTCTCTGAGTCTGATTCTAACTCTGATTCTGATTCTGGTTCTGACTCTGATTCTGGCTCTGACTATGATTCTGATTCTGATCAAGAAGATAGAGAATCAATTTTGGAAGTCAAGAAAACTGATTGTTTATTATAAATCGATTTTGTCAATCATTTCTGTAACTTGAAATCGAGATACGATTTTCCCTGCGGAATGTAAACAGTAGGTATTATTTATTTATTTCATAGCACCTAGATAATTTTTGTGGGCATATTGGCACTTTATTACTGACTTATGATTTTTCATGACTGATGAGGAATCAAGTTCGGTATTATTAAAGATTAGTTTTGTTTTTCGGTACAATATTGACTAGTCTATACTGTCCTTGCATATCTGCCTACTGATATTATAAAATGAAAAATTGAATAGGGTTTTTTGGCGATTTTTCTTCATACTAAACGACCAATTGTAAGCGTGCACTAGCTTTTGAAGCTTTTTAAGTGTCCATATAATTTAATTTGCACGATGCCAATGCGCGACGTGGCGACGTGCTGGATTTATTAACCGTTTTGTACAATGCTATACGCGGCAAACAAGTTGAACCGGTTGCTATGGTTACGCGTAACCCCCACCTCGATTGAGACCTGAAAATCAATTACCGCGCATTCAAAGCCTAAAGCCAACTTATATTTCACCTATTTACTCACGATATTGTGGCCAGGCCTTAAGAGACAGACATACTTGCAATTTAGAAACGTTTCCTTAACTTTAAAACAAGCATCTTTTGTCCAAAGTTAAAATGGTTAGACCATTTCATTACACACAAAGAAATCTTGCTGTTTCCCTGACGAGCAAGTTTTTTGTTTAAGGGGTGGTTTCGTGGGTTCTCCATACAAAATGGTTTAAAGAATTAATTTTGTAGAAACCTTGAATTCAGCGACGCACGAAAAATATTTGTAAGTTCTTTCTGCATATCAAAAGACATGATGCGAGATATGTTTAATTTTGGGGATTGCGAATGTCTAGCTGTGGACATGCTAAATGAAGAGAGCAGATACTTTATTTCCTTTTCATAAATCACTGGTTTGAAAGTAGAAAATTATTTCAAAGTGACATACTTCCAAGTTAAAAAAATATCAAAGTATTTTTTATTTCACATAGTATCATATCACATACATGGGCACTTACAAAACGGAAGAACCTAGTGCACCTATCCTATATCCTATTCCAGGACGTGGTCTACCTATATGCCAAATCTCAAGTGTACTGCATCGTCGGCCACATCATAGCTTACCATCACGTAAGATTGTCAAAGGCGAGCCTATCAATTATAAAAAAAAGCTCATCATCATCATCATTTCAGCCGTAAAACGTCCACTGCTGGACATAGGCCTCTCCCAAGCGCCGCCACAAAGACCGGTCCTGTGCGTTGCATCTATAGGCTTGAAGCAACCCTGACCAGGTCATCGGTCCACCATGTGGGAGGCCTTCTAACGCTGCGTCTTCCGGTACGCGGTCGCCACTCCAGAACCTTTCGGCCCCAACGGCCATCCGTTCTGCGTACAATGTGTCTGCCCATTGCCACTTAAGTTTGGCGAAAAAAGGTGTAACATACAAACTTCTATTTCATTAATTTTAATGTGATATTAAATAACAACAGCTCATAATAATAAATTAAATATTTTAACATTTTTGTATGGAGAAGAAACGAACGAGTCCCTAAAGAATTGAGTAACAACTTTTTTGAAATTGGTGGAGTTCGCTAAAAACTTGAGAGTAAGGGAAGACGGATGACAAGCGGTGACGCGCGCTCACGAATATACCTATGGTAATGATTTATTCTTCCTTGTTTTTATTCTTTCTTTTTGTTGTTTATAAGAGACTAGATGCTGCTAGCGGTTTTACCCGCGTTAAAGTAGAAAATTGTCCCAAGAAAATATATGGTTTAGCATAAGCACATCTCATGATAGGACTCAGGCCTCCTCTACAGGAGAGATAATAGTCCATATCACTACGTGGGCCCAGTGCGGGTCCATCAACCAGGATGGCACATGTCATCGACTTTTTGTTCTAGGCCTCGTAATTTTTTGTCCTTATCCGTTCATCCATTTGTAGTAGAATAAGTAACTAACACAAACACATTTACAAACTTTCGGCTTTACAATAAGTGGTATGAGGTGTGATATACCCGAAGAATTGCCAAAATGAGGGTACATTGTTCACAGAACAGATGATGAGCTCTCATACTGCCTACCACAAGGTAGACTGATGACCTGGTGAGGGAATGCGATGGATGCGAGACGCACATGATTATGTATGACGATGATGATGATAATAATTTTAATAAATATTAGTGACTACACTAATATTTATTCCAAGGTCACGATACCTCTTTGGAACAATGCTGCAGATGTCTGTCTTCTCCTAGAGATCCAACAGAGGTGACGTAGCTACTCTATCACTAGTAGACTAGGACAAAACCTGATTATATTATGTTTTACCGTAAATCTTGTGTAGGATCTGCGTGTCCCAGCAATGTAAGTCTACATGTCAGCAAACGCAACATTTATTCATAGACTTAGTACTTTAGTATTATCTTTAGAAGGCCTATTTTAATGTGATACAGATATAATATATGATAAGGAAACACGCAAGTGCTCAAAATAACTGACTGACTGGCTTTTTGGTCTAGAGGTTTGTACTTTCTACTTTTACTTCACTACTTTCAGTTTAATACTTTCTCAATTATGAAACTTTTTTTTTGTGAAAATTCATCCAATGAAATCTCCTTGCCCTTGACGGGACGGGAGATAGTGTCAGGCTTTTAATGATTAAAAACCCACTCCTGCAGGGGAGTGGGTTCGGTTCATAGGGGCCCTGCAAAAGGGTTGAAGCATACTGGGGCCCAGGGTCTCTTTCTGAAAGGATGGGTTGGGCCCAGTGCGAAAGGCAAAGAAAGAACGAGGTAGGGTGTTTAGTCAATAAGAGTCTGACACTGTTTCCCGCACCGCCCAAGAGCTGAATTCGTGATTGGATCATTTTTGCCCACCACAAAAAAAACTCCAGGTGCTTTTTTGTCGTCATTCCAGGGCCCCGGATTACGTATTCACGTTCCCCTATGGGCCTAGTAAGCTACGACCCTGATGGACCCGTACAGTTTGCTGACAACTCCTTGAGGCACGCGGGAACAGGCTTTACACCCTGGGGCGGTGGATGGGTGGCTAAAAAAAGGTTCTTATATCCTGTAGTTTAGGTTTTGTTGTATATCGTGACAGTGTTATCGTACGCCTTATGTTTACAAACGATTCCCGAAGGGTATGTAAAATGTTTTTGCTCATTGGTGTTTTTGCCAGAAGAGTTTCTGTTAGACATCAACATAAATGGTAGCAAAAAATATTTTCGAGATAGAGAAAAAATATGTGCTACCAGATCGTCTAATCTAGAAAGGTTTAGAAGGAGAAGGTCATTAATTTGTTTTCAGTTACTCTCTGCACTAACAGTTAAACCTAACTAAGCAATGAGTAAATATCATAACTGTAGTTGTTATAAATAATAATATTATGGTTCCTTTCTCTAGAGCCCTGACCGCGGGTAGCTTGGACCCTGTTCTCGATACCGGTGGGCGGTCGTCTGGTAACAGTCCGGACCGAACCAAGTCGTCGACGGCGCGCTCTGTTCCCGCGGGCCTCGAGGAGTTATCAGCAACCGCAACTTGGCAAAAGGACTAAAGCCTACAAGGTCTCTTTCTGAAAGGAAGGCACCAATGCGAAAGACAAAGAAGGAACAAGTGAGGTGTTTAGTCAGTAAGGTGTCTGACACTGTTTCCTGTTCCGCCAAAGACTGGGATTCGTCATTGGATGATTTTTGCCCACCAAAAAAAAAAGTTCGATTACCATTTTGATTTAATTTCTATGCTCATACTATAAACGGTTATAACAGTTTCAACTAGGGACAAACCCATCAAATTAACCGCACGAAACAAATTCGTATTTACAAAACGTGATGGTCATTGGAGCAAAAATTTTAATACAAGCAAATTCACCTGTGTACACACGAAGTGGTTTGGTTCGCTCGTACACCGAGTTTTCGTTCCGAGTGGCTAGACACCAGCAATTCGTTTTAGTAAATGTTTAATATATGAGGAATTTGGTGTTTAGGGGGTTTTGTGGAAGTGGAACTGTAACGTTGGCGTTGGCTGTTCAATTGTAATTTTCTGTGTTACTTTGTAACGTTTTTACCATGGAACTAGTTGTTCCCCGCGGTTTCACACACATCTTTAATTACTACCCTGCTCCTGTGGGTTGTAACGTAGTGTTATTAACCTATAGCCTTGCTTGGTGAATTTTCTCTGTGTTAATCTAATACACAATACATTAAATTTTCAATTCGTGAGATTAGTGGGTTCAACCAAACAAACTCTCCGGTTTTAGCCGATAAAGAGCTATTTAAAAAAATGATAACAACTAAATGACTGGATGTGACGTAAGGGCCAAAAAGGATTATTCTTCTCCTTCCCTTCTTCAGAAGTGATTAGAGAGGTCTCACGGCGTTTTGAGAAGGGATAATTTTCTCGAATGGCCTGGGGAACCAGATGACGTATACGTTAGAAGCCCGTCTCGCTTGGGCGAATTACCGCCATGTCTTCATGGGGACGACCGACGGCTGCATACTTCCGGGGATAGAAATAGGAAGCAGACAATTGACCAATATCGCCAGGTCACGAAATGTATGCGGAGTACACCGAGTTTTCGTTCCGTGTGGCTAGACACCAGTAATTCGTTTTAGTGAATGTTTAATATATGAGGAATTTGGTGTTTAGGGGGTTTTGTGGAAGTGGAACTGTTACTACGTAGCTGTTGGCTGTTCAATTGTAATTTTCTGTGTTACTTTGTAAAACGTTTTTACTAAGGAACTAGCTGTTCCCCGTGGTTTTATCCTCATCTTTAGTTACTACCCTGCTTCTGTAGGTTGTAACGTAATATTATATAACCTATAGCCTTCCTTGATGAATGGTCTATTTAACACAGAAAGAAATTTTCAAATCGGACCAGTATGTTGTGAGATTTGTGCGTTCAACCAAACTCTCCGGCTTTAGCCGACAACTTAAAAATGAGCTATTTTTCTACATCTGACACGATGTTACGTAAGAATCGAAAATGATTATTTTTTTCTTTCCCTTCTTCAAGAGTAATTAGAGAGGTGCCACGGCGTTTTCGGAAGTTCTGGCTTCAGATTTGCCGCGAAGAAACGTCCAAACGTCACAATTTTTTCGAATGGCCTGGGGGACCAGATGGTGCATACGGTAGAGGCCTATCCTCCTTGGTCAAACACGTCCATGCCTGCATGAGGGCAACTGACAGCTGCGATCTCTGGGGAATGGGATTAAGCATACACCAAGCATCGCTTGGTGACGAAAAGTATGCCCCATCCATGGCGATTTCTAGCCTATAGTGGCTGGAAATTGCCTTGGATGATGTGGACTTGAAGCGCACCGCATAGACTAGTGGTGAGAGTCGCAGAAATCCAATGGAAGCAAGATACAAAAGACTGTTCCTTATAATGATTACACTGGTTAACAATGGTTTTGCCCATGAAAGATGAAATACAAAAATAGGCAGTACTTGGTAAATACTAATCATCAGTTACAATATTACAAGTGTCTTAGCTCGAGTTATCGAGCTATGCAAGTTTAATCTTGTATTGCGTTCGCCGCACTCTCGCAAGTTTCGACTTGTTCGTTATTACAGCACGGCTATACTTTACTAAATTTCATACATCATAAAGAACGTTCAGATTGCGCTGGTATTCGCTATCAAACACCGTGAAAATACAATAAATGTACCTATTACGTGGTAATAGCACTGTAAACTACAGGAACGTCTTAAGTGTATCAAACAAATTTTGTTTTTAGTTTAGTATTGTGAACTTATATTTTCGATTATGCCTCATTTCTGGGAAAACAATCCTAACAAATTTTGTTACGTGTGTGGTATATTTACAACAAAAAATACGAGCGAAAACTAGAGTCCCAGAATCTGTCGTGCTTACGAACTTTATTTCGGAATATCAGTAAAAAATCAAGACAAACCCTGGGTTCCGCAGGTAATATGCTTGAGTTGTGAAATAATTTTCATAGGACGTCAAATAAAATAATTAATGGATGACAAGACTTTTGAAAGCACATTGAATAGCAAGGAAAAACAGGCCATGAAAAAAGCTTTTCAAAATTTCTTGGGTGACAAAAAACCTGAAGACTGAAAACCTGGTTAAGAATATGATCCAGCATTGTACGCTCTTGGTTGTAAAATGCCCCCCAAAATACATATTCTCGACACACATTTGGATTTTTGTCCTGAAAATATGGGAGATGTTAGCGACGAACGTGGTGAACGTTTTCACCAGGATATTTCAGGCATGGAACGGCGATATCAGGGCAAATGGAGTCCTGCTATATTAGCAGACTACTGCTAGACGTTAAAGAGAGAGGCTGTAGATATTATTTATAAACGGAAAAGCAATATATTAACTCATTTTTAAATTTTATAATATGTAATTTATGAATATAATGTTATCTTAAGTCAAAATATTTTTATTTGATTCCACAAAAAACGCGAGCTAACTCGATCTTCAAACTTACATCAAAATGTATATTTAGAGGTATTCTTTCGCAATTAGCACAACTCATTTCATGGATTAACAAAACCTTAAAATTTGTTGACCAGTGTTATTAGGGGAGGTATATTACTATAATATACCTCCTATACTGCTGATCGCAGTAGACGTCTTACGGCTGCGATGATGAAGATTGTGAACATATTTACCTTCACCAAAGAATCAAACTCTATTCCTTGTATTAACAGCCTCACATTCAACCACTAGAGACCAATAAGATATTACATCTCCACAAAGAATCTGCAATCTTTTCCCACAACATACATTTCGAAGCAAAAGTACCATTATATTGTTCGCTTCACATTTCAGAGAACGGAACACAAACCATTTGAAATAACAGTTACAGATACTATCACTGGTATAATATATCAGTTACATATATTGTTGGGAACTGGTGTCCGTAAATGACATAATAAAAATATATTGTATGTGTAAAGATTCTGTTATCTTGATTTCCTTGAGAAGAATGAAATGTTTAAATGTTTGAGGGGAACTCGAAAGTTGCTTTGACAATGGAATTATTTCCTTATAAGTTGGTTAATAAGCTTAAATATCTGATAACCTACAAAATCAATCTTCTTAACGTGTCGATGGCAAAACCAGCTAAATTCCTTGCCTGGCCCAGTATTCGGCCACGGCAATGACGCTGTCATTAGGTCCTTACGTGAACAGATAATAGGGCACATGGTGCAGGATGTTAGTGCATGGTCTGCGGAGAGACGCTGCTCAAACACTGAAGATCCGAATCGTCCGAGAACCCCTATCTGTAGAGATTGTCTTTGCTGCACCCGACCTGGGTGTGAAGTCTGTTTAGAGTTTTCCAGGTTGGCCATGGCAAATTGTGTCCAGAAGAGGGGTTCTCCGATGGCTCCAAAAAACATCAGAAGGTTTGAACTTCTCCCTCCAGAGGTCGCATACCTCCGAGGAGGCGTTGTTTTGACATGGGCTTACGTTATCAACGAAACTTTCTAAAATCGATAGAGTTTCACGAGTCCATGGTCCAAGATCGGAAAGGTCAGTTTTAGTCAGTAAAGTCTGCCCTACTTTTTCGCTCCATCCTGGAACAGTAAAAGACGTCCGTAGATTTCTCAACTAAAAACAAGTTTTTAATGAAAATATTTTTTTTTTCATAACAAGCTTTTATAGCAGTGGTCTATAATTATATAATTAAAACTCGTCAAGACGATTCACCCGAGCCCAAACTCGACGTGGTTGTGCCGTTTAATTACAGAGTTCCTATGGCTACCTCGTGATTCCATCATCAGATCAGCTCCATGTCATCATAATATTGCATTGTCATGCGATTTACACCGGCATGCAAAATTTCAGCTCAATCGGAAACCGGGAAGTGGATCAAATTTAAGTTGCAAGATTTGATTACAGAACGACAGACAACGGGACAGGTGAAACTAAATAAAAGCTTGTAAAAACTTGTATGTGCAAAGATTTGATTATTTAGTCTTCATCTACGGTCGTGGTGGATAGGCGGACTTAATGCAATAAGGCAATCGTTGATTGATTTTCGAAGTAAACGTAAAGTAGACTGAGGTGATTTTCAGTACAAGTAATAATTTAAAAAATCCATTATTTCTTATAAGACATATAATTCGTGTGTGAGATCGACTAGCATTAAGCAGGTTTGTTAAAATCTTATTTCCAAAATAAGTATCATGTATCATTTGTAAATTTCTCATGGATGCGAAAAGGTAATAAGAGCGTTATGAAGCATAACCACATTGACAGTCTCTGTGATGATGTAGCAACACTTGGAAAAAATATCTATGTAGAGCAGTGTGGACCTCTTTAAATTATAATGCTTAATTTTTTAAATCATTACATAGTATAAAACAAAGTCGCTTCCTCCCTATGTATACTTAAATCTTTAAAACTACGCAACGAATTTGATGCGGTTTTTTTTTTAATAGATAGAGTGATTCAAGAGGAAGGTTATCAACACCCGGGCGAAGCTGGGGCGGGTCGCTAGTTTAATATAAAACTAATGGTTGATTGGGATAACAGGTACACTAGTTTATTAACAGCCTATTCACTGTATCCTCGAAGACACCCAAATTAAAATCGGATGGAAAGACCGCTACAGGAAAATTGTCCCAGTCCTTCGATGTACACGGTATAAACGACGACGAAGCGAAACGCTTGTTTCAACAACGCAATGGTGGATACTCGCCGTGCGGCAGGTTGTCCGATGATACAAATGAGATAAAAAGATCAAGTCATGCATATAATGATGATGATGATAATGAATGTTTTGTATTACTATCACTACAAACAATGACACAGTTTTGACGAAGATAGTTCTGATACACGTTGCTCAGTTCCTAAATATGTCAACAAACAAAAATATTATGTGTTGTGTTCATGATGATGAAATATAAACAATAATAAAACACTAGTGTTTAAATGTTTATCTTCTTTCTCTTAACGATAAACCTTGCTTCGATGCGGACGTGCGAATACCTATATTTCAATTTATTTTTACAGTCCCAGTGTGTTTTAGTTGAAAAGTTTCATTGGGATTTTATTTTAGATAGGTAATGAATTATTGAGAGTTTCGCTTTGTGAAATATGTGTGTTTTACTGTTGGTATTTTTATTATAAAGTTTGTTATTTTCCGTTGAGATTAATAGGTGGTATTGGCGTAATGTTTTTTATTTCCTTTTTTTGGTTTTGACATTTTAAATGGCGTTATTTACTAGTCTTTTGTGATTAATTCATTCGTTTAACTTAGGTACAATAACATTGGTGTAACTCAGCAATATAGAGAGTGCTATGTTATGCCACATGGCGTACAAATGTTTGTGAGAAATGAACAGTCAAGCCAGCTAAGT
Organism: Mythimna loreyi; assembly: GCA_029852875.1. Classification (NCBI taxonomy): domain Eukaryota; kingdom Metazoa; phylum Arthropoda; class Insecta; order Lepidoptera; family Noctuidae; genus Mythimna; species Mythimna loreyi. Next base: position 16,908,098 of record CM056800.1, read on the forward strand.
CATAAAAAATAATTACAATATAATTAATAATAAGTAGAAATACAAAAAAAAGTCAATTTACAATGTTAATGTATTAACATTAATATTGTATTAATGTCAATATCTAGATTACTAGGTTTCGATAATGTTGTTCGCTGAGTTCTTTTTTGGTTCTAGTTCTGAATAGAACTAGTCTCAGCACGAGATGATACCCATGGCAGATAGGTTACTCTTTATCCTGGGATTTAATTCCCTTGTATGCCGTTGCTAACAGATAGTCTTTTAATATGGTGTAATCAGGCTAATAATGTTCCCGACGACGAGACTCTGTTGAGAAGTTAGAATCCTCTAACCATACGGATGTTTGCGTCTGGTGTGGGTGACTGTCAAATCTCACAGAGAGAGAGAGAGAGAGAGAGCAGTGGTGGCCGTGTGGTAAAGGCCCCGACTTACGAGTTGTAGTTTTTGGGTTTAAACCCAGGTAGGAGTATTAATTTGTGTAATTTATTTCATCACCACTGCTCTTAAAACGGTGAAGGAAACTTAAGAAGAACTTGAAAGTTCTAGAACTAAAAAATCTGTGCACTGGGCCCGCACAGCCCATTTCTTCTCCTAGAGAGGACCTAGAGAAGAGGCCTGAGTTAAGAAGAGGCTGATGCTATGCTATGCTTAAATCACGTAGAGAACTCAAATTCGTAGTACATATGAGGCGTCATAGAGGTCGCTACAAAAGTTAGAAAAGAGAATTGAATTTACTCTTAAATTTTTTCTTTGCTTTCAGCTTCCAGTCATGTATATCTTCAAGCTGCTTGTATTAATAGCTGGAGCACCAAGTTTCCTGAACGCAGCCTCCAAAGAATCAGACCTCATCATGTGTGATGGCGTGATCTTCCACAACGTGTATTATGATAGGGAGCTTCTGTTCTCAGATCTTGGAAGACCATACAACTTGGTGATGCATAGGTAAGCGTGTCTTGTTACAAGCTTTTATTTCGTTTTACCTGTCCCGATCTTTGTGATCAAATCTTGTTAATTAAGAGCAGAAATTTTGCTTGCATGTGTCAAACAAATGACAATGCTAAATTATTATGTCGTGAAGTTGATCTGATGATGGAACCGGAAGGTGGCTATAGAACTCTGTAATTAAACGACACAACTCCTGCGAGTTTGGGCTCGTGTGATTCGTCTTGACGACTTTTAGTTATATAGGTAAAAGCCACGCGATAAAAGTTTGCTATGAAAAAAATATTTTCATAGAAAACTTTTTTAAATTATTTTTGTACTCTGACAGTGTTGTAGTGGGGTGGAGCGGATCGTAAATTAACCAATTACAATATTCACATATACCCCCATTAAAATGTATGCCTTACTCGATCTGTTTAGGTACTTAACTAAATGTCAACAATATTGATAATGGAATAGAAGCCATAAAAGATTATTTAAATGGTCCCAAGTCGTGGTCAGCGGGTACTGTTTCCGCGCTCCTCAAGGAGTTGTCAGCAAACCGTAGGGACCCACCAGGTTTGAAAACCTATTGAGGCCAAGGGTTCGCTTCGGGAAGGAAGGCTCAGCCCTAGTATAAAAAGCAGTGAAGGAACGTGGGGGATTTTTTAGTTAGTAAAACTCTGACACTATCTTCTGCTCCGGATGAAAGATAATTTCGCCGTCCACAAGCAAAAAATATGCCCTAGCATAATTTCAATAATGTAAAAGTATGAATTCAATCATTTTATTTGCATAATATGTGTTTACTAAGGTACATTAAAGTTTCACCATATTCAGCTTAATTTTGACCAATATATTCTTCTCCCTATTACGGAAATCAGGACCAAAAACACAATTTTTGCCCGTCATCATTTCTCAAAGCCATCATTTTAAAATGCCAATATAAAATCATGATTGTGTTGTTTAAAGATTTTAATATCGTGACGTCATGAATGACGTAGAGTTAATGGATCATCGTGTTACGTCATCAGATTGAGAGGGACACATTATAATGATTTTAACTATGTTAATTTTATTTTGTTTTGATAATACAGTTGACGTTAATCACAATTGTAAAATAATATATTTTTTTAATGCTATAAACTAGTGCTTGGCTGCGATCCCACCTGATAGTAAGCAGTGATGCCATCGTTGATGATGAGGCGCACTAGTCTATTATGAACCTTTTCACTCTAGCCTTGAAGACATCCAAATTTTAATCGGATGGAAAGGCCGCAGCCGGCAAACCGTTCTAGTCCCGCGATGTACGCGGTATAAACGACGAGGCAAAACGTAGTCCAGACCGTAAATGTTTCAATAACGTAAGGGTTTATGTTTACCGTACTGGATGTTCGATGAAATAATGAAATAAATAATTGCTTGTTTCTAACAGTCTCTTATTGTCCACAGATTTTCCGGCATCCTGTTCTTCAGTCACACCATTCAGAATGGTACTTCAGTGGACTTTGGGATCAGGGCCTGCCATTTGGACAAGAGGACCTGCAGAGATATCAAAGGTGTACCAGGAGGCTATGCAGTAGCGTACGACGCGGGCAACGACGACATATACTTCGGCGGTCATGACGGCATATACAAATACAACTTCCTAACAAAAGAAGCCGAATTTTTCGCCGAAGAGGGAAAGTCAATTTGGGGATTGTTTGTTCGTCGAAACTTTTATTACATAGAATATCCTACACAGAAGCTTTATGTCTACAGAGACGACCGATTCATTCAAGTAGCCGAAGCTATCCATATAGAGGTAGACATCTTCTTCGTTTCAAAACATTTTGACGTTTACTTCGCGAATAAAACTGCTCTATACAAAGTAGAAAAGCCCATCAGTGAACCTATAGTCTTAAGTGACGAAATCCAAGTACGACAGATAGTCGAAGATAATTATGGAGACGTACATATCTGCGCTAGTGATGGAATCTATCTTGAAGAAAAACCTTATCATAGGATTAAGAAAGTTGCTGCTATTGACCAGGCATTCGGCACGACTTTTGATGATACGGATAACATGATATATTCAGATAGAAATAATATCTATCGGTTGACTCCTAGCAAATACAGTGGGGTTTGCATGAATGCTATAAATAATCCTGAAGCCAGGTATCAAGGGGATGAGACAAGAAGAAAAAATAAACGTACTTAATATTCTATAGTCTGTGGATGGACAGAGAAGGGAGGCCAAGGAAAATATGGATGGATTGGGTGCAATTTGAAAGAGACGAGAGTCAGTGTGAACGTAAAGGTTGGGAGGACAGGATCACCCTTCTCAATAATAATTTAAATGTGAAAGATTGTGATAGTGTGAGTGCATGCGTATGTATTGTGTTACTTTATCCAGACGAGTGTAACGTGTAATCTAAGATTACGTGTAATTTAACGCCGACAGAATGGACTTGTGTACGCGAATCTATTTCCGCGCTGCATTTCATCAGTTGCTACGAACATGCTGAATAGAAGGGGCGATTGCTCGTCACTCCACATAATGCACGTACACATGAGGCAACCGTCACGAACGCCGTCCTAACGGGCACTGCGAGCTCCTTTGTGATCAGCCCGAGCTCTGGTGCGAGCGGTACATGTAATGCTCGTAGTGCCGTTCACACGTAGAATTCGTGTTACATTACCTGGTGTGTTACATTACACGTTACACTCGTCTGGACCCGGCTTTATGCTCGGACAACTGTTATGCATAGATCATGGGGCTTCGACAAAGTCACATTCTCACTAACGATAACGAAATTTGAAACTCCGAAATGTATGGAACTGACATATGCCTTCGAAAAGTCACGTGGTCAAACGTTTTCGATTCGCTAATTGTTATTAGTTGTCTATACGTCAAATTTGACGTTTTAATTCGATAACTATACCAAGAAGTTGTTATTTTATCGAACCAACACTTCGACTTATCGATATGTTAGTCGATGTCACTTTGTCTACCATTTTGTGATCGATATCGTTAAGGCGAAATCGAACTTAGAAATGGATTCGACACGGAGCGATTGCCACTTGTCTAGGGCCCCTGGTCTTCCCAAGTCAGGTTGTCTGACCCAAATGTCCCCTTGGCTTGGAATAGTTTTCTACTATCACACAGACGAAACTGTTAGCAGGAGTTAGTCTAACTTGTGGAAGGTCTTCTAGCAAATGCAAAGTAAAAAATTAGATTATGTGTTAGTAATATAATAGTCATAGCAAACCCAATGTTCAATAACATTGTAATTTGTATAAATAATGTTATTTCAGTGTATATTATTTAAAATAGTACTCTGTAAATTGTTAGATGATAAATTAAATAAATTATTAAAGATATATTGTTTTAATTAATTATTATTAATTTTACATCATTATGGAATTTTCTATACACTTTTCTGTGACACACTGCGTTACGCACACATCAACACGATATTGTAATTGCACTGACCGACATTATGATAAATAAATAAAGAAAGAAAATTATTTTTACGGGCAATTACGCCATTTAAATACTAGCTTGCAATTTTGATATAATTTTATTGAGAAAATATGCGCCGCAATCGAGCAAATCGACAAACGTTCGGCATAATGCTGAAATCCCACACATAATGAGATGAGTCCACAACTCTGAGCTTTAGAAAGGGCCGGTGACAATACCATGGCATGACCAATATGACCATATCTATACCATAGCTCTTTTTTAGTTAAAGTTGGTTGGCACCGTACATTGGTTTGTCCTATGGTAGAAAACAGATCATCATCATCCTAGCGGTATTAATCCCGGTTGCCAACCTTGGCTTTCGCCTCGGTGCCCGGGGTCCGCTTTCTTGCTAAGATGCCTCCACTTCGCTCGGTCTTTCGCGTCCTTTGCCGTAAGCCCATTGGCACGCATATCGTCCCTTACGACGTCGATCCAACGCCTCTTAGGCCTTCCTCGTCTCCCGGGTCCCGGCGGAGGCGGCATGGCAAGGCATCTGTTACCCACGTAGTCTGCCGGTTTTCTTAAAACGTGGCCATACCAACGTAAGCGACCCTCCTGCAGTTTGTCCGCTATGTCACGGACCTGAAGGCTGCCCCGGATGCGGTTTTTTTAATGCGGTCTTTCCGCGAGACTCCTGACATCCAGCGCAGCATATTCATTTCCGTGACACGCAGGCTCTGCTTGTGCCGCTCAAGTACAGGCCACGCTTCACTGCCATACAAAAGGACAGGCCTAATGATGGTCTTATAGACCTGTCCTTTGAGCCTAACCGGCATTTTGGGGTCACAGATAACCCCCGCCACCTCACGCCATTTCGCCCAGGCCGCCGAGATACGAGACTCGGCGTCGCAATCGACGTCCCCGGACTCGTGGAGCACCGATCCCAAGTACCTGACCTGTTCCGTGCGCTCGACTGTGTCTTCGCCAATGCGAACAGGAGCAGCGTTTGCTGTGTTACAGGCCAAGTACTCGGTCTTCGCCGCATTAATCTTCAGACCGCCATTTTCCAGCGATTCCTTCCACGCTGTCACACGTCGAACCAAGCGCCCACTGTCCGAGTCCGCCAGCGACTCTACGACGACTGGTAGAAAACAGATATCGGAATCAAATCAACTCCAACGCACACTCTTCAAAATGCATCCTGTTAAATACCGAAAGGTTGGCTACCCAACACCTGTGCTCAAGGCCTTGTATATTGGCCTTAGCTAAATGTGGATCACCAATTAGCCTCTTCGCATGTCTTCCTACCGAGTCCAAATCTGCTAGATGGGAATTTGTATCACTATCCTATATGCGGCTGCCGTACTCCGTACACGACGGAACCTGTGCTTTCTATAACATTAAAAGCTGCTCCGGTTCTGCAGGACTTTTGCAAGAACGCCGATTGCTTTTCAAACTCTTGAAAAGTAAGTTTATACACGTGAAAATATAGAAAAGAAAATCTATCACCGGCGGTATTTCACACCGAGACAGTTTCTTGCTATAACATAAGAAACTGCAGCTGGACCTTTGCAAATAAAGAAAGAATTTTTTTTTATTGAAAATTGTAAATTTTACTATTTGTTTTTAATTAATTTCACACAAAAAAAAATTCTAGACAGAGTCGCGTAGTAAAAAAAAAATGTGTTAATATATTTTTGTTTTGAATTTGCGGGTCGTTTTTAAGTTTATTTTTTAACACAGCGCGAGTCCTTACGCAGTAGGATTTGCGATTGTGGGGTTCTGCGCAGCTCTGAAGTGTGGTGCAAACTGCGAGACGACGTGGGGGTGCCGGATGGAACATGGATATCTTCGGTCGCCCAGACGCGCGGCGAACGGACGCGTCTGGACGATCGAAGAATAAAAATACTTATTTAGAACCTTTTTGCTTTTGGAGGCGGAAAGTGTTCTAAATCAGGTCCAAGTCTGAATATTAAAATTTATGATTTAAGTATACGAAAACAATATAATAAAGAAAGAATTTTTTTTATTGAAAATTTAAAATTTTACAAAGCATTTGCTTTTTTATTTTGAGTTTCTTCGCTCCTTACTAGCCCGAGCACTTGACAGGTATCTCTCTACAACTATTCTATCACCTGCATACCCAAAGATACCAGGCACTAGCAGATCCTTGACATACAGCATGATATGACTTGCAGAGAGACCCCTGAAGAACTCCTAGTCGTCATGGGCTCTTATGAGCTCCCGTCGACAATAACTCTAAGAGTTCTTATACTTAGGAAATCTTTAACTTTATTCTTTAAGTTAATCAAACCAGGCAAAATGTGGTACGCACAGAACCTTACTCAAAAGGCTAGCATGCTATACACTTTCAAAAGCCTTCGAGACGTCTAAAGAGACTGCTGTATGGGGGAATAATACTACTACAATAATATGTATGAATCGGGGAATATACTTCGCGTGACCAGAGGGCTGGGCTTTATTTTTATCAGCGAATCAGCATTGCCATCCAGCGTGGCAATGCTGTCAGCGTTTTGGGCACTTTTTCCATTGATATCGATGTGGATGAATTTTTTTATGCCCAATAAATCATTATTTTATAAATATTAGTGTATTGATAGTTTATTTAGGTTATTTTTAGTATACATATTAAATGTATATTTTTATGTATAATTAATTAAATAAATAAAATGGAATATACTGAGGTGTAATGGGAAAGCACTGCTAAGCTTCCCCATTGTTTTTGAGGGACTCGCCCCACATGTAGTTTAAACTAGTAAGTCCACAAATATCTAGATCAATTATTATCACGTTACATTTTTCTTTGTCACCAATGTCACTTTCTGATTTCTTCTTGCATCCTCTATTCTTAGAATATCCATTCGGATAACACTTTGCTGTCTAAATCTTTGCATCCAAATGAATCTTTCACACAATACATCAACATACATTGTAGTCATAATAATATTTTCAAAAAATCTATCAACTGATCTTTGTTTTAGTGTTCATCGGGTGTTTGTATTTGATGCAACAATGGGTCGGCAAAGAAAACAGATCTAAGTTTCGTCAGATTAAATCAATAACAATCATCAGGTCATTGTTCGAATGAATTTGGAAGAGAAACATGTGTGTTAGAAGAATACTTTTGGAAGTTAAATTAATTTGATTTGGATTCGTTATGGATATTAATATCTCTAGTTTCATGTGAGTAGCATTTTTTGGTAATTCTTTAAAAAATATTAAATGGTATTGCCGTAGAATCAGAGGCTTTGCGGATACTTGCAGATACATTTCTATCCAAGTAACTGAGTTGATATATCTCACGTATGTGTCCCTAATATGCCTTCAAAACCAAACAGTATCACTGATTTGAGGATTTTCTTTTCTATTGTTTTTCAATTGGTATAAACTAGTGCTCGACTGTGATTCCACTCGATAGTGCTATACATTCGTTGACGGTGAAGCACACTAGCTTATTAAGAGCCTATTCACTCTAGGGTTGAAGATACTTAAATTATAATCGGACGGGAAAACCGCAGCAAGCAAGTTCTTCCAGTCTCTTGATGTACGCGGTATAAAAGAAGAGGCGAAACATTTGGTCTGGATCGTGGAGGTTTTAACAACTTAACGGTGGATAGTGGCAGTTTGTCGGATTACAACATTAGGAATGAGATGGTGAAATCAAGTCATGCATTTCCTGCGAGATTATAGTTAATTTAATAGACTTCAATCAAAGTCTCACGCATCCATGGGAGAGGCTTATAACCATTAGCAAACGTCAAGTAAACTAAAACAAGAACTATATTCAGCTTCCATTCTACTTAAATGTGCATCATTAATTTTGTTGGAAACAATTTCGTAATTATTATATTGTTCAATCATTTAAAAGGTATAGAGTAAGCTGGGTCGAAGGCACAAAATTACATGATAAACTCAATAATTCAATACTTAAGTATCCGATTTCTAAAGTTACTTGTATATTGAAGTTAAAATAGCCCTGTGTTATGAAACCCAATGCTATTTTGATATTGGATATAATAATAATGGAATTATTGCCTTTTATAATTAAAGTATTAAGTTATTGTTTCGGAAACAGGACTTTGAAATTTGTTTTAAGGCTTAAGAATAAATTACATTTATTTAGTAAAGTGTACAAATAATTAGATATCTAACCTTAAAACTACATAACCCTAATTAACTTAACTAAAAATACCTAATCTAATAAAGCGTCAAAAAACTCTTCCGCATCGCTGTCGACCGGTAAAGTGCCCAAAAGGCTGGCCGCATTGCCACGCTGTATGGCAATGCTTATTCTTTGCCCAAGGTAAAAGCCAGCCCTTGGGTCACGCGAAGTGTCAACAAGTCGTTTAGAAAGTTCATTAAACAACTTGAGAATTAGGTAAAGATTTTTTGGAATTGACGATAATTTACTTACTGGCAAACTAAGTATACTTGTTCTTTTTTTGTCGGTCTGACTCAGATTTTGTTCGACTTATATTTAGCCACCTGGATAGCACTGACATTGGTCTCGTAAAAGTTTTGGAAAGATCAAGTTGTTTTTTTTTAATTTATTTATCATTTAAGTAAACAAAGATTACAGGATTATTTAGGTTAAATAGCAACCAAAAAACCACTAAGGTTTAAACTTGTGCTATCATGAATCAAAAGAATCTTAAAGTTTAAATCTTATTATGAACATACAGAGACAATAGCTTGGTAAAGGCTTTAATATTAGTTATTATAAATTTATAAAATCGCTCTGTGTGTGTCCCTTAAAATGTAAATATTACCTATTTTGTTGTGTCTAAAAATACAATACAATTACAAGCCAACTTGCGTCACACTTTTGAAAGATTTATACAAATAAAAGATTGTGTAAAACCTTTATAAACTATTTCGACTGTCTTCTTGGTGTTATCAGATTTATCCATAGTGGTTTCAATTTCAGGAACCCCTCAATGATCTTCAAGCTATACATTCTACTATCAGCTGCAGCGTACGTCACGGGAGTACCAGAGACCGCATGCAACCGTGTCAAAATAGGAGACAATTGGTACGACCGCGACATTCTATGGGGCAACATAGGAAGAGCTTACAATCTCAACGTGCACAAAAGTTCCAACACTTTATTCTTTAGTTATTCCCTCCCAGAAACATATTCTGATGTCGATTTTCAATTGGCATCCTTCAGTATAGACACTAGAGAGTACCAAACAATAGCTGGTATAAGAGGCGGTTGTTCAGTTGCTATAGACCAAATAAATGACGATATATTCTTCGGAGGAAGCGATGGAATCTACAAATACAATATGCTCACAAAACTAGCAGATTTCTACAAAGAAAAAGGAAAAAACGTGTGGTCTCTTTTCTACAAAAAGAACTTATTCTACATAAGTTACCCCGACCAAAAACTTCATATAGAATATGATGGGAAGTTCGCAACGGTGAAAGAATTTGAGAATTTCGAAATTGATCATTTCCATGTCAGTGGTGTTAATATTATATATTTTGCTAACAAAACAGGTTTATATAAGTATAATAATGATAAAATGGAATCTCAGGTAGTGAACGAGCTCATAACAGTTAGACAAATTGTCGAAGATAACGAAGGTGACACATATATTGTCAGTAATTGTGGTGTATTCATAGATGGTAAGTTTGAAGGACTGAAGAAGATATTGGACATGAAGAATGTATACGGCCTTGCTTTTGATAAGGACAATAATTTTATATACTCTGATGATAGAAATGTAGTCAAACTTGTGTTTAGTCTCGTTGGTTGTGATCAGAAAACTGAACATTGGTAATAAATGTATGTTTTAAGTGTAGTTTTCATTAATGTCTTAGATATTTATTAATTTTAACTAAAAATAAAACTCCATTAAATTTATTACAAGCCTGCATTTCTAAAGCTAAATAAAAGAAGTCAGATTGGTGTTGCAAAAAAAAACTTTCGGAAAAAAATATTTTTGTTTACCCTATTTTTACGTGAACGTGGAATCCTTGAAATATAAGTGCATATGAAAGTGGTGAAATATTTACCACGAACAATATTACAAGCGTAATCAAAACACATGTTGAAAAAATAAATTAAATCTACATTAATAAAGAGAGTAATGCTCGTGAATTTTTAAATATTATTCACTAAAGCAGTATGTTGTAAAATAATTAGTGTTTTTTTTTTATGGTAGGTGAAAATCATCTAATGACGAAACCCGCTCTTGGGCGGAGCGGGAGACCAGTGTCAGACTCTTACTGACTAAAAAACCTACCCCGTACCTTCCTTGCCTTATTCCTGGAGTCGAGGTAACAGTTTTCCACCACCCTCTAGGCTCCAGGAGGCTTCGACCCTGAAGGGCCCCTGCAGTTTGCTGACAACTCCTTGAGGCGCGCGGGAACGGTGCGCGCCGTTGACGACTTGGACTCGGTCTTACCAGACGACCGGACGGCGAGCTACCCATTGCTCACCGTCCGCGAGCCAGTGTCTACGGTGGCCGGATATCGGCAGGATCGCGGCGGCGACGGCTACGGCGAGTACGCTGTTGCCTTTGCCTTATGCGGTCGGCCTCCTCCTTTACGAGCATTACTGCTTCGCAGAAGGAGGCGACCGCCTGCCATTCCTCTTCGCTGCGGACCATGCGCGAGAGGTCGCCGCCGCCGAAAAAAAAAAACTAAAATTCATTTCACTCCATGCTAGAAATCTGTGCGCTATTTTTATTTAGTAAGTTAATTAACTGATCATATTTAATATGCATCAGCTTTTAAGAAGAACAGTCATGCAAATGGATAAAATAATTAATGATTATATAAGAAAAAATGAGAAAGTTTTGCTCAAGGAATTGCTTGGTCAAAATGTCCTGCCAACATAGGCAGGACATTTTGACCATGAACCTGATGATTATAAAAAGGGAAAAAGAAATGTAAAATGGTTGTATGACATGGTAAAGGTTGTCCGATTGTCTGGTAACAGTCTGGAACTAGTCCAAGTTGTCGACAGCGCGCTCTGTTCCCACGCGCCTCAAGGAGTTGTCAGGAAAGCCGTTGGGACTATGCAAAAGGATCGAAGCACAGGGTGTTTTTCTGAAAGGTAGGTTTGGCCCCAGTGCGAAGGGCAAAGAAGAAACGGGGTGAGGTGTTTAGTCAGTAAGTGTCTGACACTGTTTCTCGCTCCGCCCAAGAGCGGGATTCGCCATTGTACGACTTTTGCCCATCATAAAAAAAAATATGATAAAAGGTGACTATTGATATGTCCAACAGAGATTTATGGAAACAGAAGAATTACGGCGCTTATACTATTTTGAATTGGGTAAATCACGTAATATCTTCTCTTGCTCTAAAGGGGAGCAAGAGGGCGTGTCAGAATTTTTCTGACTAAAATCCCACCTGTGTTCTTTAGTTGACTTCAGATGTCAGCAAACTGGTGAAATTCAAACTAATAACTTTAATATAGTAAAAATGAAATTTCGTGTGTGTTTGTTACTTCTGCATGTTTGAACAGTTCAACAAGAAATGAAATGTTCCATATTCCGGAATCTATCTACATCTACACTAATATAATAAAGAAGTAAAGTTGTTTTTTTTTTTTAGGAGGTAATCTCTGGAACTACTGGTCGGATGGGAAAAATTTTTGCAACAATAGAAAGCTGCTTTACTCCTGAGTGATATAGGCTATATTTTATGTACGCGGGTGAAGCCGCTGACAAAAGCTAGTATCACATATATCCCATCAGTCCACCTTGTGGGAAGCCCTAATGCTGCATCTATACGCGTTTACCATTCTAAAAACTTTCAACTTTTCTCCTGTCAATAACTTCATTCCTAATACCAAACACCACACAGTGTAACTAAATGATACAATTCCGGAAAAAAATAAATCTTCAACAGATTAATTAATTACGACAAAACATCAAAATAATAACCATTTTCGCTATCGAAATTTCGGAATATCAAAACGGAACTTAATCAGCGGAATATTTTTAATCCGGCCCCGAGGTTTCAGGCGCGAGACCGAGAACAGGTGATATTTTAAATATAAAATCCGAAACGACATGTAGCGAATAATTGAAATGAGAATTGCATGTTTTTCTGTTATTTGTACGATGGACTTGTGTGACATGTTTTGAGTGCAAAAATTTAAATGCGGATGTAATTTTAATGTATTTCCTGAATCGGATTGCGAGAAATTTGTTTTTATTTTTTAAAGCAAATTGGTATTAATGTTTTTGGATAGTTTCGTTGTTATGTAATAATGAACCTATTATATCAGTTCAAGCCAGTGTCAGTATGGCCTCCACATCCAACAGATTCTCGTAACCCGTTTTATTTTTATGGTAGGTAAAATCATCTAATGATGTATTTCATCGTTGGGCGGAGCAGGAAACAGTGTCAGATTCTTACTGACTAAAGGACCCATCCCATTCCTTCTTAGCCTTCATTGGTATAAAGGCCCCGGTGGGTCGGACCTTCCTTTCAGAAACTGGACCGGGGCCCCAGTAGGTTCTCGTAACATGTAACTACTTTAATATGGTTAATACTTAATTATTAATCTGTTCCTTCTGTGTTTACCTGTACAGTGGTTTTAAAACACTTGAAAATTAAGTCTACACACAAAAAAATTAAAAGAATATCCATCAAAACCTCTACGTAATGGTTTAAAAAACGCAATAAGCAATAAAAAATAATAGCATTGCCGACAAAGGACTGATCAAAGCCAACACTATGGAAACTCTCTATTGCCGTACTATCAATATCACAGAAACTCATCTTTTTTGAAGTTATCGAATAGATCTGTGAAACTGAAATTTTGCATACAAATTGGTAGATTTTGTACCTCTGTGCAGTTTGCAGTGTTTGTGTTGAAAATATCAAAGCTTTTGCATTCTTTGTCCAATGCGTTCCTAGATGGTTTTTAATTTTTATTTATTTATTTATTTTTCAACTTAATATAACAATTTGATGAGTCCCAGTATCGAATAATAAAGCAGTATAAAACAAAAAAGTGATTCATTAATACAAGAGATGTATTAAATTTAACTCATTATTGTAATGGAGTTATTTGGGCCCGATATCCCAAGGCTCATTATAGGTATTAATTTATTGCAAGTATTTTTACACCTACAAAATTATTAATAGTATAGGTACAAGCTCCGGCCGGGTTTTGACCATTGCATTTTTTAAATTGAGGGCGAACCAAAGTAATACATTTTCATACAAGTGCAGAAAATATGTCATTGTGGCCGGTTGCAATAAAATCTTGGGGGGGGGGGGGAACATTCACACTTTTCTACATTAGCGCGGAAAACAGTTAAACGTTCCTAAAAGCGGAGGGATAGGAGTAGGTTTTCGAGTGAATGTATTGAAAAAAAATATTTACTACGGTTTTATTTGTATACGCCTGCCAAGAAGCAACAGCAACACTCCAATTAAATGAAAAGTCGTCTAAATAAGAAGTAGCTTATCGTCATCACACTACAATCATTTTGCGACCACCGTGTACCGTTTCCATTTGTCATTAAATTATTTAACCAGACACAAACGTAAGTCATTTTCACAACTACCAATGTGTAACCTCAAACTTTGCTTAGTAAACATAAGTTGCATCTTTGCCAATTTAACTTTGCTTCCATTCATTTTCTACTTACTCCACTAACAATATTTGGCTCGCTACAAAGCATGAAAGCGTGATTATAAATTCATATACGACAACATTAATATGTATGAAATTAAACTCACAGTACAAACTATTATGCACGAATTTACTATATGCCCTGTCAAAATTACCACAGTGCAAAACTCTAGACCAAAATGTTGAAATACATAGTTCCACTGTGCACTGGGCGAATTAAATTTAACAATTGCGGCCTATGTTGTAGCAGGTTACGAACACATTTTTTTCTACAGGAGTTTTATTTTTGCACCACAGTGTGGCTTGTTCGTGTCAAAACATGAAGTATTTTTTGGGTTTACTGAAAAGGTTTTTAACGTGTAGTGCCAACTGAATGTGAATTCGCCATTTTCTATTCGTAAAAATTGAATTTTTGCGTAAAAAAGCTCTCTAGGAATAAAATATAGTTTTATTTAGACTCAACACAGTGAAATGGTTTTTATAGACGTACGCTGACGGCGACCAAATAAACTAGGCATGTAGAATTCTCGACAGTTCTCATTTTTATTACAGGACATATTTTACGAAGGCAAAGTTATGTAATTTGGGAGTCTGGGGCAAAGTAGAGAATTCAGGCCGTCTTATTTACCTGACAGTGGCTTAAAAAACTGATGAATATCTTATTAGCTATATGACATATATACATTTTTTTTTGTCATTGGTTTATTTTTACCTACCTAAAAAATATCCCCAAGGGGCTGATTTTTTTAGTGTTTGCCTAAGATAAGGAAAGAAGCCTTTTGCGAAATATCAGCCACCTAGGCTCATTAGTTTCGATTATGTGTTGATATGTCAGTTAGTTAGATTCTCCAGGATTCTCTCAGATTAACGATTACACGGCGAAATTTTGATCATTTTAAACCCGTGGTTTGATTCGGTACATGAAACACTATCGATTTGTAAAGATAAGATTAAAAAAGCAAGGAATTTACACATTTACGAAATTAATTTCTTTAAGTAAACGTCAGCTTAGCGAGTCAATGACTTGTAGGTGTCAGTCGTTGCGTACTAACAACCTACAGATATTGTAATATTTACTTAACCCTCAGAACTTGGTAATATTACGAAAACAGGAATAAAACCAAATTTCTTTTAAAGAAATTCGATCCTCCACGTGTCTCTATTTTGTCAAGAGATTTTCTGTTGACATTATTTAAAAAACCGGCCAAGTGCGAGTCGGGCTCGCGCACAAAGGGTTCCGTAGCAGCAAATATAATAAACTTATTATGTCAATTTATACACCTGGTGAATGGAGCCTAAACTCTCCCGATATTTTGCCTTGTACTTTTATGTATGAATATTAATTTTATATATGTATTTATAAATATTCCGTGCTATAGGCGTGCCCAAATCGGCTTGTGATAACTGAATAAAGAAGTATATACACCAGCTTCACAATTAAAATTACCAAATATATTATCCAGGATTTTCCTAGAACACCAACAAGACTATCGTACACACGCAGTATTCCATTAATGTAATAAATACAACTCCAGTGCCCCACTAATCCCACGTCACCGTCATAAATTACTTGAAGGTGCGTCTCATTTTTAGGTACAGGTTCAATCAGTTCAGGGTGTTGAAATAATTCTAGCTCACGCGGTCTAAATGATGTGCACCGAAGTAACTTTTCATGAAATGCGCGAACCACATCATCTTCGATATAGTTATTATAATTCAGAATGTAGGAAAACGTATTATCTAAAGTATCCATTGTTAGATGATATACAATAAGCTTTAGAAATTTTAAAAACCTGCTACGAAACACTAAAATTTGCACCAAAAACAAATGAATTTATATTATTGGGGGATTTATTAGTACGTGACCGGTTTAATAGCACCTATTAAACCAGTATACCTACTTACTTATTTTTTATAATAGGTACAATTCAATATTAAAAAGTCTCAACGCCAAATTCGACTTGCGAAAGAAGTAAATGGGAACGATGAAATTCTCTTAGCGCGCACAAGTGACAACGACGTCTGCCCTCACGTGTCTGCCCGTTCGGGTCGACGCGGTTAGCTATCTTATCCCCGCCCCCGCGCGAGACCACGCCCCGCAACTCACGCGCTGCAGCGCAGCGAGCGACCGATCTTCTTGAATCGATGTAATAATAATCTATAGGATTAACGCGTTTTAAAAATATTGGTTCGATGGATATGTTTAACCTATTATTACTCAACAATCACATTTGTAATATTAAACTTTATCAAATGCACAATGTATTTAAGGTACATTACTGGATAAGGATTAATGGCGTATTGCTTGAATAAGCTAATATTTCTCGTAAAAAGTACCTACATTATAAAGATTTTATATCATCGCGGATTTTTAAAGGTGTACAATACTGTAGTATATTTTTTGATCTATCTTATAAGGTTCAGCCATCGTTTTCAGTGTAAGCACAATAACTTAACCAAAATTACAGTTAAATCAACCTATCTCAAAAACTATAAGAGATACTTTGATCAAACCAAAAATCGTTGAAAGAATTAATTAGCATGCATCACCTCTATTTTTTTTAGAATTTTATACCCCGTAGTTATAAAAATAGAGGGGGGGGACATACTTTTTACGACTTTGAGAGCTGATATCTCAAAAACCGTTCACTTTAAGAAAAATGTTTTTTAGAAAACTTTATATCATTTTAAAAGACCTTTCCATTGATACCCCACACGGGTATGTACATCGAAAAAAAAATTTTCATCCCTCAGTTACATGTATGGGGGGCCCCACCCCCAATTCTTTTTTTTACTATTTAGTGTCATAATTTTGTAGCGGTTCATACAACACATATTCCCATCAAATTTCATCACTGTAGTACTTATAGTTTCCGAGTAAATCGGCTGTGACAGACGGACAGACGGACAGACGGACAGACGGACATGACGAAACTATAAGGGTTCCGTTTTTGCCATTTTGGCTACGGAACCCTAAAAAACACCTACATCACAGATCTCAGAATTTCAGAAATCTTATACCTTACACATTTTATAACCCAACAAAGAAAAATATTTCCTCCAAACAAAATTAATATAAACCATAACAAAAACACAATTTTCTCTAATTTCCTTCAGCTGTAATGAAGTAAGAAAATTCCTATACTCTCTCTGTAGGTAGTTGTCGGCCGTTGCCTACTAAGTGCTTACAGGTCATTGACTCGCTCAGCTGGCGTTTACTTAAAGAAATTCAATCTTCCACGGGATTAAAACTATCAAAATTTGTTGTAGTAAAAAAAAGTATTTTTTTGTCGTGTGATTTTTAGGTGAACTTGTTATTAAAAAAAAAAACCTTTGTCTCAAGTCTCAGAATTTCAGAAATCTTATACCTTACACATTTTATAACCCAACAAAGCAAAATATTTCCCTCCAAACAAAATTAATATAAACCATAACAAAAACACAATTTTCTCTAATTTCCTTCAGCTGTAATGAAGTAAGAAAATTCCTATGCTCGAGTATTTTCGGAGGCAGCCATTTTATTTTAGATGCTTCCAAGCTAAATGTCACCCTGGTATTTAGGGAAACTGGTTGGCTACGGTACGAAGAATATACCTATTTTATTTCGTATTTTTCTAGTTCTGTCTGATTGTATTCTTTTGTGAAGTTCAAGTTCACAATACTCTGGGGTTGATGTGAAAGCGAGACACCGGGGCCCTGGAACTAAGGCAGGAAGGAACGGTGGGTCGTTTAGTCAGAAGAAATCTGACACTGTCTCTCGCTCCGCCCAAGGGCAGGATTCGTCATAAGATGATTTTTCCCACCTTAAAAAAAAAATTCACAATACTATGCAAAACTGTTTTTTTTTTTTGATATCCCATAACACTTTTTTGTGGTGAGAAAAATCATCTAATGACGAACCCCTTGGGCGCAGCGGGAAACAGTGTCAGATTCTTACTGACTAAACGGCCCACCCCATTCCTTCTTAGCCTTCATACCGGGGTTGGGCCTTCCTTTCAGAAACCAGACCGGGGGCCCAGTAGGCTTCGGCATAA
Source organism: Mythimna loreyi (assembly GCA_029852875.1). Lineage (NCBI taxonomy): Eukaryota > Metazoa > Arthropoda > Insecta > Lepidoptera > Noctuidae > Mythimna > Mythimna loreyi. Next base: position 16,926,126 of record CM056800.1, read on the forward strand.
CTCTAACTAAACTCTGAATCCATATCAAAAAATCAACTAGTATATGAATTATTTTTCAGATGTCAAATTTTGACCTAAATTAGATTGATAATAATTAACTTCGAAACCATGTATTTTAGAACCACATATTCCTGGACTTTTGGTATTATTTTTATTTAAATAAAATATAAACCTTGAGTTAAGGGATATCTAAAAGAACATACTGTATAAATATTTTTTTTTACTGATATATTAACATAGTTATATATTTATTTACCAAACAAAACTGATTTATTAATCATCATTTATTACATTCAAATTAAGGTTGAGTTGAAAATCAGCGTCAAGCAACTGGTTTTCAACTGAAACCAGGTGTCAGCACTAGCAAACGTCGTCAATTAAGCTAGCATCTTTTAGAGGCCTGCATTGGACGGTGAGCTACCCATAGCTCGTTATCCACAAGCCCGCACATACTCCAAGAATCGCCTAACTACTTCTGTTTTAAAAAAGCTTACTTAACACAAAACCGTACCCAAGTATAATAAATATACCAAAACCATTTCGACACTCGTGCGTAATATAATAAACTCGTTTCGCCACTAGTACATAATACTTACAATAATTTAGCTACTAACGTTCCCGACTTTTATCGTCTTTACCTGAAACAATAAAAAACAACGTTATGAATCATTCGCGATAACAATGAAAAAATAATGGCTAGTGGTATTTTTAGGTGTTTCTTTACTTGCCGTAAAAATATTAGATGTGACGTGTTTTCAGAGAAATGGTGGCCGAGTAAAATGTTGCTCGGCCGAGAAAATTATATAAGCGAGTTGAGCTCTGCCGACCACTCGGCGTTATGTTTATACGTACCGCCGAGTATTCGACCAAGAGTACTATAAGTGATTTAGTGATTTTTTTTTTAAACTATCACACAACGCCATCTAGTCTCGAGCTAAGCAGAGATTGTGTTATGAGTACTAGACAACTGATAAACATACTTATATATTTCTAAATGTATACATATTATAGATAAATTACACCCAGACACAGAACAAATGATCGTGCTCATCACACAAACATTTGTTCTGGGTGGGAGTCGAATGACCTCCCGCATAGCAGTTTATTTCTTTACCACTGCTCTCAAAACGGTCAATGAAAACATCGTGAGGAAACCGGCATGTCCTAGAACCAAAATTTGAAGACCTGTGACATCCACCAACCCGCACTGGGCCCGCGTGGTTGATTGCGGTCAATTCCGTCACTTAGAGAGAAGGCCTGAGTCCCAGCAGTGGGAACATTATAAGGCCGGTGCTATGCTATCATTTTTTTTGCGTTTTTCGCAGTAATAGATTTTCTCTTTCATATTTAAAAGTACATTTTCATTACTCATACTCTGAAAGTAGATGTAAAGTTGCCTGCGGACAGGGTTGGAAGAATAGCCAGACGACGACTAAAAAAAAAAAATGGCGGGTAAAGTCTCTCTATAATCTGTGGCCGATTTGGTCTTTCTTAATTTTTTTTTCGTGGTGTACATTTTTATTTACATTTTGCTAAATCTCTGTTATAAGAAATTTGTATTAGTATTAACACGATAAGTTCATCAGCTGCAGTTATAAATTTAACGCAAGATTCTTTGAGGAGAAAACCGCTTACCGCCTAAATCAAAAGAAATATACCTACCTAAAACATATGCAGGCATTTGACGACGACTCAGGTTTTTATTATTATTTTTATTTTTCTCGTATTCGTAATGAAAAGCACAGTGTTTACCTCGGGTTAAAGAGTTATTTAGTCCCTCGAACTATTAGCGACCTCGCTATCGCTCGGTCGCCAAGAAATTTCTCGGGACTAAATAACTAACTTTCATCCCTCGTATAACAATGTACTATTTATTTTTACCTTTGTCTTTGTCATGTAAAGAGAAAGGATGATTCATGAGATCAGTGGGAACATTTTAAGGCTGATGCTATGCGATATGACGTATTTTACGCGGTAGGTATGGCAAGGAGTAAGGTATGGCAGGTGTGTTTTTATTTTATTTTTTTAAAAAGGTGTGAGGTATGTCTTTGGACACGAAAATGATTGTCAGAAAGATTAATGTCACCTGTCGTATCTACATTAGTATTTTTTATTTTTCTTTGTCTAGTTGTATCCAGGTCTAATCCTTGTTTACAGTTTTAGTCTGGCTAGGACCTGCGTCGCACAGCCTGCGGATTCCCACGGCCTCCATCACTGTCGCTACATCTTGTCTGTTATACCATTACATCGCTATGGTCCGAACTAAGCGTTTCACCTCGTCGTTTATTTCCCATACATCGAAGGACTGGAACAATGTGCCTATTGTGGACTTCCCTTCCGATCATAAATTGGGTGTCTTCAAGTCAAGTTGTTCTTATCTATACTAATATAATAAAGAGGTAAAGTTCGTTTTTTTTGTTTGTAGGAGGTAATCTCTGGAACTACTGGTCCGATTCGAATAAAATAACAACAATAGAAAGTTTTATGTACGCGGGCGAAGTCGCTGACAAAAGCTAGTTTTTTTATAATTTGAACCTGTGATCCCTAAGGTCGACTGGTAGAAAATGCCTATGGCATTAAGTCCGCCTATGTACTTATTATGTGCATAAAGTTTTTATAAATAAATAAATAAACCACTATTCAAGATATATGTCTAAAACAACATAATCCATACCGAATAGTACCAACAAACACACATAGAATGATCCTGATAATAATAATAATAACACAATTCAATTTGGAACTCGCTAACTAAACAATGTCGGGCTTTATTATTTTCCAACGGAACCCTAAGCCGGAACAAAACTCATAAATCTGACAAAAGTTATACGTTATAGCTTAATGTTTAAGCACTTTGGTTAAAACAGAGTATTTTAGATCGATTTAGTTTTAGATTTGGGTTTGAGTCGTTGGTAATCGTCTGAATATGGTGTTGAAATTATTTATTTATTTATTCGAAGGAGAACCAACAGCTATAACTAAACAATAATAGTTGTATAAGAACCATTGAGCCAATTACAGGTTCTCACGGGTAGAAACAGAAAAAGTAACAGAAAACTTAGGATCACTAACAAGCACGATAAAAAAGAATACAATAAAATATCACTTATCACAATCAGCACGTTTGAAAAAGTCCGCATTCAGCTGAGTGCGCGCAGTATATGTTTTAGTGATAAATGGGTCAAAATTATTTAACAGTTTTTTTTTTATAGGATTGTCTTTTACTCTGGCTTCGCTCGTGATTGTTTGATTCAAACTTTATTGTACACCAAAAAGTAACATAACTTATACAAAACTTAAAACTATGGGTACAATGGCGGTCTTATCGCTGACAGCGATATCTACCAGACAACCTTCGGATGGATCGTAAGAACTAAAAATAATACAGGGGTAGTGGGCGGTGTGAGGAAGTTGGTTTCTTCATACTGGCTTTGAAACCCCGTTTTACCCTCTTAGCTGCTATCAAGGTCATTGTTGCGTTTGACTTCCTCATTTGCTAGCATTACTGCCTCGCAGAAAAAAGGGACTGCGTTCCACTCCTCCTCGCTGCAGACCATGGTCTGAACTAAGGCTCGGCGCGAGAGGTCGCCGCCACCGATCTCTCCACCAAGACATGGCGGTGCTCTTCCCAAGCAGGGCACACGTCTACTGTGTGCTCCACCGTATACATGGGATAGTGGTTAGACGCGAGCCCATGAATTCAAAAATTGCATCCAACATTTTTCAAATAAACAAGTTTTCAATGAAAATATTTTTTTTCATAACAAGCTTTTATAGCGGTGGTCATCATAATTTGGATTGTCATGCGATTTATATCTGCATGCTAAATTGCAGCTCCATCGTTTGAAGAAATCTGCTTCAAAATTGAGTTGCAAGATTTGAGCCGGACATACATAGTTACATTGCAAGCTAACAAAAAGCTTGTAAAAAAGAACTCGCTTGGGTAAAAGGACACCCTATACCCAAGCAAGTTTTTTTATTTGAAAAATGTTGGCTTTTTTAAAAGCCCCCCATTCAAATAAATGTTTAGGCTACACAAAACATCTTAGTACCTCACTCTAATATAACCTTATAGGCCTTTAAAAAATAATTACTGACCTTATTCTAATAAAGCTTTCAGAGTCGGGGTGCTAATGTCTTATTAAAATTATAATTATTTAGATTATGTTAATTTCCTCAGCTCTTTGTAATGTTTGGTTAATTTTGAAGTTAATGTTAAAGGCGCCTTTTTGAAGGGTTTATATAGCCTTGAAAGGAATTTGACCAGACTATTTTTTGTTAAAGTTTAATGCGATCGTAACACAATTTTCTCTTTATTTTGAAGTTGGTTAATAAAAGGGAAAAGTTAAGGGATATTAACAGAAATATTAAAATGTTCTAGACTAAAATAAATATATTTTACACTATGCAAGGATATTTTGTTAAAAGTTATCTTTCATGTTATCTAGTTTTTTTTTTTCTAAAAAGAAAGTGTAAAAAATTTTTATACACGGAGACGATTATTCTATTTACTTTTTTTAAAACTATCTAATGACATTTCCAGCCTTTTACTGACGAACCCACTCTTGTTCCTTTCGTTAGATTTCATACCAGGGTCGAGTCTTCCTTTCGGGAGCAGACTCTTGTCCCCGATAGGCTTCAACCCTGCCTGGGCTCATACGGTTTCATCATCATCATCATGTCAGCCGAGCGACGCCCACTACTGGGCATAGGCCTCCCCTAAGGATCTCCACAACGATCGGTCCTGTGCTGTCCGCATCCAGCGGCTTCCCGCGACCTTCACCAGATCGTCGGTCCACCTTGTAGGGGGCCTGCATGCGGTTTACTGACAACTAATTGAGGCACGCCTGGAACAGTACCTAAGCGCCATAGACGAATTGGGTTCGGTCTGGTTACCCGTCAGTCGGACAGCGAAACGGTGGCCGTAAATCGGAAGCAGAATCTCGTCGGCGGCTGAGTGCCGTTGCATCATGCTTCGGGGTTTCTCCTTTGCTAGCATTACTGCTTCGAAGAAGGAGGCGACTTCTGTCACCCCTCCTCGCTTCGGATCATGACCAGTATCAAGGCGAAAGATCGCTGCTGCCGATGACCCCTATGAGGATACGGCGGTGCTCTTCCCAAATGGGGCACACCTTGACTGTGTGCTCCACCGGGTACTTCAGTCGGTCCATACCGTGGTGACAACCGGGCGTCACTTCCGCAACATCCGGAGCAGGAACCTCACAAACTTACCATGTCGGGTGAGGACCGGCGTCATGCGTAAGGTGAGGTTGTTCATTCCATCACGCGTGCGGCCTCCTCCTTTGCTGGCATTATTGCTTCGCAGAAGGAGGCGACCGCTTACCACTCCTCTTCTCTTCGGACCATAGCCTGCTCTGTTCACTTGGAATCAAACGATTTGGTACATTAATTGTTAGGACATATGCTATCTACTGAATTGTATAAATGTATATTTTTCCCTACAATCAAGTATCAAGATTGATACATCATGTAGCATCGCGGTCATGATCATTAAAAATAAATTCGATTGAATCCTGCAGCGTGGCACCAAACTAAACCCTTTGAAGTTTCATTTCAAGTGCAAACAAAAATGGACTTAGCAGTGGTCACGCGGAAGTGTCCTTTATGATACATATGTATCAACTATATAGCTCTATACTATGGGACTTGAAGTCATAAAATACGGGTTAAGTGAAACGCATGTGTGATGTGTTGGTCGTAAAGTGCGGTCACTATGACGTATTGTATGTTAACCCACTTCTTGATACTTGTTCCGTATGTCACTTTGACTCGTGGAATAGGACACTTATTTACTTAGTACAGAAGTTTGGTGTTCAAGAAACAAACATACAGGCTTACTTTTAGATACAAGTATACCGTTATAGACTTTTTTTGCTAATCCTAAGTCCTTCATTTGGACAAATAAAAAAGTGGTAGATTTTTTTTAGTCCAATAATTTTTAGGTTTTCGTATCTCAAAAGGAAAAATCCAGGCAAGTGTGAGTCGGACTCGCGCACTGTAGGTTTCGTCAAAATTACATAAGAAAGCAGTAAGTTCGATTCCTGAATTAAGTTCGAAGACTTTTCTGAATCATCTACATCTACTCGTATACTAATATAATAAAGAGGTAAAGTTTGTTTTTTTGTTTGTAGGAGGTAATCTCTGGAACTACTGGTCCGATCGGAAAAAATTTAGCAACAATAGAAAGCTGCTTTACTCTTTACTCCTGAGTGACACAGGCTGCACTTTATGTACGCGGGCGAAGCCGCTGATAAAAACTAGTATTTTTTATATTTGTTCTATAAGACCTTGCTTCATTCCAAATTTCACGCATCTAAGACCCTGAAAATTCTATGAATGCACCCTTCTCCCGAAACCCTAAAAAAAGCAACTTCAGTCATCCTATTACCATAACAAGAAACACTGCTTACCCCATCATAAATAGCGCCGCAACATCCATTCATAGCCAACATTGAAAGGGAAAAAATTAAATTACCTTTTCAAGAGAAAAAAAATAGCGCTCACTGAAAAGCTTTGAAATCATTTAATTAAACTGAAAAGTGTAACCTTTTATAATTTAAATAATTAATGTGATTTTTGTTATTTGCCCAGCAAGACTAATTAGGAAGTTGCTACTGAATTATATTTGTTTTTCGTGTTTGTTTAATTGTTGTTAGATTTTTTATGGTGGGTAAAATCATTCAATAACAAATCCTGCTCTTCGGCGGAGTAGGCAACAGTGTCAGACTTTACCTGACTGTTTAGGCAAAGAAGGAAGGCAGTGAAGCGTGGCCTGTACTTGAGCGACATATGCAAAGCCTGCGTGACACGGAAATGAATATGCTGCGCTGGATGTCTGGAGTTTCGCGGAAAGACCGCATTAAGAACTCCCGCATCCGGGGCAGCCTTCAGGTCCGTGACATAGCGGATAAACTGCAGGAGGGTCGCTTACGCTGGTATGGTCACGTTTTACGAAAACCGGCAGACTACGTGGGTAACAGATGCCTCGCCATGCCGCCTCCGCCGGGACCCGGAAAACGAGGTAGGCCTAAGAGGCGTTGGATCGACGTCGTAAGGGACGATATGCGTGCTAATGGGCTTAAGGCAGAGGACGCAAAAGACCGAGCGAAGTGGAGACGACTAGGCAGGAAAGCGGACCCCGGGCACCGAGGTGAAAGCCAAGGTAGCAACCGGGACTTACGCTAGGCTGATGATGATTAGGCAAAGAAGGAACGTGATGGGGTGATAACCCCACCACGTTCCTTCTTTGCCTTTCGCACTGGGGCCAACGTTTCATTTTACAATATATCTAATAGAAAATTTTGATTTTTTTTGTTAAAAATCCTTTTTTTTTTCCTAAAATCCCTTTTAACCGAAAATTCTAAATAAGGGGACAGTAAAAAAACTTCAAAAAGATTCTTCTCCTGGTCAAATTTCATAACAAGACCAAAAACCCCATTTTTCAGCGCCACCTTGTCTTAATACGCAATATTAACACCAAAATCTGCTCAAAAATTATTCAAACACGGCCCGTCTTTTAACGCTCTTTAAAAGTACCTACCAAAAATGTTCTCTTTGTCCTTAGAATCTGCTCCTTAAACTTTACTCATACTAAATCCTTGTTATGTTAATTCGTTGCTATTAAATTTCAACAGGCGGTAGAACTTATACAACCGGCGCGGTTACCATCGCCACTAAAAGCAACCTTAATGGGAATTCATATTTAGCAAACACCATTTTTGCATCGTCGGGGTAGCCTGTGTCTTGGGATGAGCGGAGCGGAAGCGGGCAGCGAGTTTTTTTTTTATTATTGATAGGGCGACCGCGTACCGGACGACGCTCCGTGGGCAGGCCCCCTACAAGGTGGACTGACGATCTGGTGAAGGTCGCGGGAAGCCGTTGGATGCGGACAGCGCAGAACCGATCGTTGTGGAGATCCTTGGGGGAGGCCTATGCCCAGCAGTGGGCGTCGCTCGGCTGACATGATGACGTCGCACTTGAGCGCTATCTAACCTGATGGAAAGATGGGTTCTATAAACTTGTGTAATTTTTTTTCTGGTAGCTAAAAATGATTCCTTATGATAATAATGGGTGGAGCAGGAGTTAGTGTCAGACTCTTACTGACTAATAAACCCACCCCATTCCTACGTTGCTTTGCATACCAGGGCTGAGCTTTCCTTTCAGAAGCGAACCCTTGACCCCAGCAGGCTTGGACCCTTCTGCAGAGACCTTACGATGATCTTGTGTATTAAGATACCTGTATGTATTTTTTTTTACAGCTTCAAGGAACTGCAAACCTGAATATATAACCTAAATTTCAACTCGATACATTTACGCGTTTCCTAGATAAAGGGTCATGACAGACAGACAGATAATATAGTGATCCTTGACTTATAAATAACTAGCTTCTGCCCGCGACTTCGTCCGCGGAAAATTTCTTGTAGTGATAGCTCGGTTAACATCCATGTTATATAAATAATTTATAGCCTATGTCACTCAGGAGTAAAGCAGCTTTCTATTGTTGCTAAAATTTTTCCAATCGAACAATTAGTTCCAGAGATTACCTCCTACAAACAAAAAAATAAAAAAACAAACTTTACCTCTTTATTATATTAGTGTAGATAGTGTAGATTAGTGTTTAAGATTGCGTCATTTCCCGCAAATAAAACGTTTGCTTTCTTTTTGATCATATAAGGATTTTTTTTATGGTGGGCAAAAATCACTCAATGATGAATTTCGCTTTTGGGCGGAGCAAGAAAAAAGTCTGACTTACTGACTAAAAACCCCATTCCTTCTTTGTCCTTCGCACTGGGGGCAAGCCTTCCTTTAATAAAGAGACCGTGGAAACTCTTTGAGCCGCGGGAACAGAGCGCACCGTACCCTATACGGATTCAGATTTATTCTCTTGACGTAGGTATTATTATTATTATAAATAGCCTGTGCTGTCCCACAGCTGGGCAAAGGCCTCCCTCCATTCCTTCCAGTTATCTCGGCTACACGCTTTGTCGTTCCAATTCTTAAGTCGTCCCGCCGTCTTGAAGTAAGTATGAAATCCTAAAAAAGGACGCGACTTTTTCAAAAAACGCGAAGAATGGATCGCCATCGTTCGGTGTATGCTCTCACCCAACCCATCACTGCAGGGTTTGTGTAAACGCGCCGTTCAAAGCATCCATTCTCAATTGGTTTAGACCGTATCTCAGCGATGCAGTCGCTTTTATTGTGATGGACTTTTTACTGGTTTATATCAGAAACGTGTTCCTTCGTCTCACGTTCGTGGAAGAAGTGTTTGCGTCCATTTTTCTTAGACGTAAATTTTTAAGAGGTTTATGTTTGATTGGTTCTTAGCTGTAGAGCTGGAGAATTTATAATTTATTAAATTTATTTCTTTATCAAACTCTTGAGCCCCAAGCGAACCCCGATTGTCTTTCTATTATGTCTCTAATTACAGTATTCAAAAGGTTTTTTTTTTAATTGGGTAAGTGCACTGAAGGTTCCGTACAAACCTAAATATAAAAATAATTAAATTCCCAAATCGAGTCAGGAAGATTTTCGAGTCGTAAAACAAGTTTTATATTTTGATGACGTAACTTTACAGTTTACAGATTGTTCCCTATAGTTGTGGTATGAGACCTAACTTCAGGTCAAATTTCAGTATTCTAGGTCAACGGGAAGTACCTTATGAATTTTGATTCCTTTGAGAGTGTTGTTTTGTCGGTGTTTTCGTCGGTGCGAAATTAACTCATTTTTTCCCTTAACTTAGAAGTTTGATTTTTTCACAGCTTCAAGGACAAACTTGAGTATAGAGAAAGGGTTTTGACAGTCAGACAGACTACGAAGTGAACCTATAAGGATTTTTTTTATGGTAGGTAAAAATCATCCAATGACGAATACTGCCCTTGGGCGGAGCGGGAAACAGTGTCAGACTCTTACTGACTAAACAACTTTTTCCATCCATACCATGGCCAGAGCCTTCCTTTAAGACACAAACCCTTGGCCCTAGTTCGCTTCGACCTTTCTGCAGGGTCCCTACGGTTGCTGACAACTTCTTGAAACCTATAAGGGTTCCCTTTTTTCCTTTTGAGCTACAGAACCCTAAAAATAGACATAATACTTCTACAAACTAATTTCAGCTTCACCAGCTAATACTTGAGGTCTCGTTCCAACTAATGCTGCACTATTTTCAGCTAAGCTGTGTAATACTAGCGTATATTGCTGTGTTCGTGCTTCACTAAACAAAGGACTAGGATTAATATTACTAAAGAGAGAGTCGTTATACTTAAAATGCAAAATGTGTTTGTGGTTTAGAAACCTCTTTTCTGCTTAAAATAGGCTGCTTAACTTTTCAGGACTGATATTAACGGAAAGGTTTGCTTATTTTCCATGTTTCAAATTATTTTTCTATTAAAATCTTTTTATTTAGGTACGTGGATGAATGCTTGATAAAAAAATGATCCAAATTTTATAATCTATGCGAACGCCGGTTTTTGCTTGCTGTTCAACCGAACGGCGCGAAATCACGCACAAACGCGTTCGCTGAAAAAAAAGTGCTACTTAAAACACTTCGCAATTTTTTTTGGTGGAAAAACGTTATTTCATGAATTTACGTGGGCGAAGCCACTGACAGAAGTTAGTCAAAAACATGTCTTAAATTAGGAAAGAAGTCGCTTACGATCTTATTCCTATTAACACTTCAAACTTTATGTATTAATATTTTTATTCGAATATACATTTAATTATACTAAAAATAACCTAAATAAACTAAAAATACAATAATATTTACAAATGATTTATTGGGCATCAAAAAATTCATCCACATCGATATCAATGGGAAAAGTGGCCAGAACGCTGGCAGCATTGCCACGCTGTATGGCAATGCTGATTCGCTGACAAAAGTAAAGCCGAGCCCTCTGGTCACGCGAAGAGTCGACCAGCTGTTTGCTGATGTCGCGTACAACTCGATGAAACTTAGAAATGAAAAGCTCAAAAGTATCAAGACTATAAAAGTTGACGTGATCCAAAGTAATACATATACCAAGTGAACGAACTCGAAACAGTAACTGGGTGTTAATCCCAGCATTGAAATGCTTAGTATCCCCATTACATCAACACATAATACTTTCGTTTTTACCCTCTACCCCCACTTACCCTCGTAAAGTACTTATTTATAGTTACAACCCCCCTGGGTTCCTCTTTATTATAGTCGGTTATATAATATGAATTTTTCCATACGGAGCTACCCCAATTTTTCAACGCATAGATATTTTCCTTCAAAATGGGTTTTGGGTACCGTTAAAATATATTTATTATGAGTGTGTGTGTTATGTTTAATATATTTACCCTTGCCTTTTATGTATATGTGTTTATTTTATGGTTTTGAGTGTTTTAAGGGGATGAAAAGAATATGGTTGAAGTTCACAGCTCTTTTTTTTATGTTGCTAGCTTTGATTTATGCTAACAGTTATTTAGGTCGTTGCTGTATTAAAATAGAGCAGTGGTGGTCGTGTGGTAAAGACACCGACTTACGAGTCGTAAGTCGCGGGTTCAAACATAGCCAGGCGCATTACTTTGTGTAATTTATCTCATCACCACCTGCTCTCAAAACGGTGAAGGAAACCATCGTGAGGAAATAGTCAGAGTGATTCAAGAAGAAAGTTTATGTGTAATAACATGCATAATATATCTATTTCTTGTGCGAAGCTGTGGCAGGTCGCTAGTTTGAAATAAAATGCTTATTTTTTTAAACATATTCATATAGCATACATTAACATTAGGTTCAAATAAACAACACATTTCCCTAACCATAAAAACCCTCTGTACTGGAAGGAGAAATCCTCTCCAAAGACGCTAAACCACATTATTTTTACAATTGAAACAAATCGTAATGGCGGCTCGCAATCAACATTCCTTCCTTCTGTTAGTCTGTCTGTTACAATTAAATACAGAACTGGATGCCTCTGGTAATGGTTGGTTTGAAGAATTCCTACTGTGTTGCTTTATAGCAGGAATAAAGTGAGATAAGACGGAGATTTTGTTTATGTTTTGTTGTTGGATGAATTTACGGGTTCCGACATTGTGATAGCTGGTTTTATTTGTTTGTATTATGTTTAAGAAATATTGGGGGAAGGGAGCCTCTTCTAGAGAGGAGGCCTGTGTCCAAGCAGTGGGAACATTAATAAGGCTGATGATGAGGGAAAGGCAGGATAAGATAGAAGGGGGTAGGCAAGATGGGAACTGTCTATTAAGGTAGGCCTTCCTCACTCACCTATGGTCAACATCGCGTATGGTTTAAAAGCTTGTTGATTCATTTAACGCAATCCAATGTGATGTTTGATGCAAAAGTAATGCGAAAAAAGAGAGATAACACTTAAAAACTATGTTGGCATTCGGTAATTCTACGATTTACTTGAATGTTTCACAAAACTTGTCCCAGCAAATACGTGTTCTTATTAATTTCCTTAAGGTTTTTTGAAGTAAAAAAAAAATACGTCATTTAGAATCTCGATTGGCGACGGCTTCTATAGAATTACTACTTTTTATATTTTTAATATAGGAGTATATTATCGGCTGGGCAGCGTTCGGGAAGCTGCGCGGTGTCTTCTCGTCCAATATACCACAGTGTCTCAAGACGAAAGTCTATGACCAGTGTGTGTTGCCAGTGATGACATATGGCTCCGAAACGTGGTCGCTTACAATGGGCCTTATTAGACGACTCAAAGTCACCCAAAGGGCAATGGAAAGAGCTATGATCGGAGTTTCCTTGCGTGATCGAATCAGAAATGAAGAGATCCGCAAGAGAACCAAGGTTGCTGACATAGCGAAAAGAATCGCCAAACTTAAGTGGCAATGGGCAGGGCACATCGCACGCAGAACAGATGGCCGCTGGGGCCGAAAGGTTCTGGAGTGGCGACCGCGTACCGGAAGACGCAGTGTTGGTAGGCCTCCCACAAGGTGGACCGACGACCTGGTCAAGGTTGCTGGAATTCGATGGATGCGAGACGCACGGGACCGTTCGTTGTGGCGACGTTTGGGGGAGGCCTATGTCCAGCAGTGGACGTCTTTCGGCTGAGTTGATGATGATGATGAGTATATTATGGAGAGTCAAAGTTCACGTAAAATTGTAGATTTCATCATCGTCATCAGCCTTATAATGTTCCCACTGCTGGGTCACTGGCCTCCTCTTTAGGAGAGGAAATGGGCTATAATCCACCACACGGGGCCATAGTGGATCGGTGGATACGTGTCTTCGAATTTTCAGTTTTAGGACATGCCGGTTTCCTCACGATATTTTCCTTCACCGTTTTGAGAGCAGTGGTGTTGAAATAAAACACACAAAGTAATATGCCTGGCTGGTTTTGAACTCGCGACTTACAACTCGTAAGTCGAGGCTTTTATCACTCGGCCACCACTGCTCTAATTAAAATACGCAAATAATAAACTAAACAAAATACTTAGTAGTGTTGTTCTCATTCGGCGAGTCCACTGTCCAGTCGATAATTCCTGGGCGTGTCCCCAACCTAGCGTTGACAAAGTTACCCGAACTTAGTCGATAAAAGCCTGCAAGTTCCTTTGTAATCACGAGTTAGGTAATTGCTTCCAGATCTAATAAATAATCATGCCCGAACTTAGCTAGGGACTGTTATTTGTATGAGATTAGTTGAAAATACTAAGACTTAAGAGTGGCCAAACTGAGGACATTTTCGTATAACTGCTCTTACGTACTTATGATTTTATGTTAAAAAGATTTGTATCATTTTTCAGATACATAAACTCATTGATCTCATGGAAGAAATCACAAAATAAATTGGTGTAAAAATATTACGTACAGTAAAGTCTGCTATTTTGCGTGAACTTTGATTCGCCTAAATTAAAAATATAATAACGTATTTCTATAACCATTGACGGCATTTTTTCTGAAAAACGCTTGTTGCTAAATTTATTAAAGTGACTTTTTACAGCCATTCTGTAGTGATTACATAAGCGATAAAGTGACGGAAGGGAAAACGCAGAACCCTACACTGAGCGTAGCCGTGGAGCGATGCTTTGAGCCGGTTTTTATTATGTATTTTAAGTTTATACGGTTGTGTGAAACAGGAAAAAACTGTTTTTTATTTCTTTTATTTCAAATTTCGATCCGTGGAGGTGTTATAATTGAGCCAAGATCTCAACAAAGGCTCCTAAAAGCCAAACCATTCCTACAAAAAATCCACCCTTAGCTACTCCGTCGTAATCTGCTACCTTATCAATAAGGCATATAGCTAGATCCTAGTATTAGGAACATGTATTATTTATCGTTCTCAGTAACTGATGGTCGGTCGACCTGTCCTGTCTAATACATTATTAAAGTGTTTCTAAGTTATTACGGGCCATTGTTATTGAATTGAGCTGTTATTGATCCTGATGTAAGATGGACGATCATTGTCTTTATTGACTTAGTTCATAAGTCAGGCTTAGCGATGTTTTTATCTAGACCTTTATTATTATCATTAGTTAGTAGTACAACGCAGACTTAAGAGATATCGGTCACTGCGATAAAACTGCAATTGTACTCACGAATTTAAATTTAAAGATAAAAGTTGTGTTATTTTTTTGTTGTACAATAAAGTTTCTATTATGGTACTATAGTACCATAGAGCAATTTAATAAATACTTCTAAGTTTGAAATATGACTTGTTTGATATAAATGAACGTGGTAGTTGAGAGCATATTCTTTCAAATATCTTCAGATGGTGGCACATGTGTTGGATTATTCTGTTCTCCTACAAAATGGTTAAGCAAAAAGAGTTCGTTCACACGCTTTCAGTTGTGAGTTGTGATTAGTCTTAATCACAACTCAACAGTGGTACTTAATGGTTTATTTTAAATTGATTGAAGACTGAAAGTTGTGGGAATCCGATCGATGCAAGATGCATAGGATCAGTCATTATGATGACACTTGAGGGAGACATTCGAGTACGTCTAGCAATTGACATTTTTCGTCTGAAATGAAGATGATGAATAATCCCAAGAAAAGGAAACCTAAATTTAAAAAAATCTAAAGACTGAACAAAAAAGACTTTACAAATGTCGTGCCAACTACAAGAATTCAAATGGACACCCCAATTCTTTCTCTGTCTTAGGCACTATCACAAAACCATTTACAATGTAGACGGCTTAAGCACTAGATCTAGTCTCCTAGCTCCAAGGACTAAAATAAAGTCGGTCTAATGAAACTAGGTTCAAATTATGTGGTCTCTTAAGCCCTTTTACCTACTGGTTAAGTCCTACTTTAGGATTATAGATGAGATAGGGCGTCAATTTTCTTCAAATAAACTTAAGTGTAAAGGTCAGGGAGATTATTTCTAGTGTCCGATTTGGGTTATAAGTGTCTGTGTGGCTGTGAATATCTAGGTAACATTTTTGTGCACTTTTGCTGTGTCAGAGGGAAACTTAGGGTACATTTTTGATGCAATGGTTGTTGAGATTAGGCAAAAATAATGTAGAATGTTCTACAGCAGAGCAAGTAGGTACAGCAGTTATGGTTTATATTTGTGGCGGTAAGTCCTCTGTGTAGGAATCATACTATGTATTAGTTTAGTACATACCATTTACAAAATACATAACAACGTCACATAGTGATGTAGGGTAGTATATGTATCTTTGGTAATGTATTTAACCTAACCACAACTTCCGGACCTACCACATTTTTTTTTAATGATTAAAAATAGTGCTTAACTGCGATCCTACCTTATAGGAAGCAGTGATGCAATTGTTGATCATTAGGTTATTTTTATTTTTTTAAAAGAATGTTGTCCCACACTAGAAATTACTCCTGTGTCGTGGGTGCGTTCACAAACATGTAAAGTCACATACACAAGATACCTAGACCTGGAACACCTATCGGTAGGCTATACAAATATTTGTTACGTGCGGAAATCGAACCCACGACTCTCAGCGCAGCAGTCAATCGTTGAACCACTGCGCTAGCCGAGCTGTCAATTATAAATGTTTGGGGAGACTGTGGCAGACAGATTGTTGCAGTCTTTTGATTCACTCGCTGTACTTCGGTTGTCCGAACGTTACCAGAATTATAAAGCAATTGCCTATTTAACCCCCACAATCCAGTAACATAATAACTCTTTGGAAAACTCCTGTCAGGTTTTATGGCTTCTAACTTATCGAAAACAAATATCTACAAACATAAAAATCACCATTCACCATTCTACCACCACACCACCACCACCACCAACACCACCACCACCACCACACCACCACCACCACCACCACCACCACCACACCACCACCACCACCACACCACCACCACCACCACCACACCACCACCACCACCACCACCACCACACCACCACCACCACCACACCACCACCACCACCACCACACCACCACCACCACCACCATTCACCATTCACCATTTTGGTTTTCACCATTTTAGCTTAACGGGCTTTTCAAGGTACCTAAAAGTCCCAGCTCAATGCAGTCGATAGTTGAAAAAACCTATATTGGACTGCATTTTGAACCCCATTTTACCCCAAGGAAATTCTGCAAGCGTTTACAATCCAGCCATAAAGTACTCTTCTTCTCAATTGAACATTACTGCTTGCACCAAAAGATTAGGGGGTTTAAGGATGCTAACAGTTATATCACTGGGTAGAGAAATTCAGAAGGTATAGGTGTGGCTAGTCTGTCGGTTTTCTATCTTTTACATTTATTGGAGTGTGCACTGGAATTGCACAATTTAATTCTGCCAAGCCTGTTTTATCATCGGGCCACTCGCCACTGCCGTGTCTCCTATCCCGATTTCCGACCGCCGTAGACGCGAGCTTGCGGACGGCGAGCACTCGGTAGCTCACTGTCCACCCATCCGGTAACCGTCCGGACCGAGCAAAAGTAGTCGACGGCGCGCACTGTTCCCGCGCGCCTCAAGGAGTTGTTGAACAGTTGAACCATTTTTAATAATTATTTTTTTGTTTTGGTTCCCAAGTATACAGGGAAGTTTTAAAAGCAAAAAAAAAAAAAGAATTGTGGGAGATTAGGTAGGCAGGATAAGTAGGTAGGTAGTAGGTAAGTAGCGTAGAGTTGGAAGGTAGCGCAAGATAGAGTAGTGTAGAGTTGATTAGAGTACAATAGATTAGTCAGTTGATAGGAGCGCAACCACGGGCAAAATATAGTATAATGTTAATAACAATCCTATTTTGCACAAGTCAAACCTTCTGTAGGTTTTTTTTATGGTGGGAAAAATCATCAAATGACGAATCCCGCTCTTGGGCGGAGCGGGAGACTGTGTCAGACTTCTACTGACTAAACGACCCACCTTTCCTTCCTGCCTTAGTTCCAGGGCCCTGGTGTTCCGCTTTCGCATCAATCCTAGGCCCCAGAAGGCTTCAACCCTGCCGGGCCCCTACAGTTGCTGACAACTCCTTGAGGCGCGCGGGAACAGTGCGCGCCGTCGACGACTTGGGCTCGGGCTCAAGGCTCGGCTCGGCTCCGGACACTTACCGGATAGACGGACAGCGAGTTACCCTAAACCTTCAGTAGGTAGATTTCCTCTTAATTTTCGTTTTTTTTTTCTACTAGACTCCATGGTGAAAGTGACTTTATAAGGGATATAAAAAAGTTACACCTTATTTTTACAAGTTTTTTTATGGTAACAATTTTGTCGGTCGCCACTTTATATTAATATTGTGTTATGGACGACACAAGATACGGATTGCATTAGATGATAATATGTAAATAAAACTTACATTTACATTATTTGTTCTTAAAAATACTGACCTACACTTTTTTGAGGAAGGATATCGTCTATTAGTCCTCTCGCTCCAAGTCTGAATGATAAGGCGTTTCAGACTACTGATTCAAATCAAACCTTTATTCTTTTATGGAGCTGTTGTACGCATACCGTAGGGACTCTGCGGAAGAGTCGGATCCTTCTAGGGCCGAAGGTTTGCTTCTGCAAAGAAGGCTCGGCCCTAGTATGAAAGGCAACGTAAAAATAAGGGGAGGCTATTTAGTCAGTAAGAGTCTGTCATTATAATTGGGTGATTGTTAAACATCGAAAAAAAAAATAGGTATATTGTTTTTGTAACCCGTTGCGTCCAAAGACGTTAAATGATAAATGATATTTATTTTGTAAATAAGTTTTAAAATAACACTTTTACACGTATTTTTTTTCTTTTCGTCAGTTTAAGTTTAAACGATGATGAGTCCGTTAGACATCCACCCACACTCGGAATAACAGTTGATTTTTTTTATGTGGAAATCGAATCAGCAACATATATCGCCTGAACAGATCTAACAAGAACCACGACAACTCAATGAAAAATCCCAAAACTTTATCCCAAGATTTTTGCAATCGACTCTACGAATTCATGTCCCAACATATTTTAAACACGTTCCTAAAATATAGAAACGCCAGCCCATTAGGCGCCATTTTCCTTACACATTCCTAATTACAACCCACTTTCTTATTTCCAGCCACCTTTTGGCCAAAAAACCAAAAAAAAAAAGAAATAGCATACCTCATTCAGTCTACCTGAATTTCAGCAAAAATGTAGGAACACATTACTGCAGTATTTTTTATTTTTTTATATTTTTTTTTTAGGAATGGGTCACTGGCTTTAAAAGCTAAAACTCGGTAATGGGGACTTTAACGATCTTTTGTCGCCAAAAAGTCGGTAGTTACATATGCGAGGCGGTTCTAAGGAAGCTAAGGGGTTCTCCGGTCTTTTCATGAAGTATTGAAATATTAATCGTGCGATATTTGCGGACGGCGAGCAATGGGTAGCTCGTTGTCCAGTCACCTGGTAACCATTCGGACCACGCCCAGTAGTTCCAGCGCGGTTGTTTTCTTCATCGCCAAATTTAGTGGCATTGCCCGCAGTAAAGATGATTGATGAAACCAAAAGGTTCTGGAATGTCTGCATAATGGAAGACGCTGTGGCGGTAGACCTCCCACAAGGTGAGCCAGTGTCCAGGTGAGGAACTATTTAAGATTCTATTACATGCCGTTTTCCTCGTTACCGTTACCGTTTTGAGAGAAGCGGTGAAAGCGGTAATGAAATATATTACACAAAGCAATACGCCGTACATAAGTCGTGGTCGTTACCACTCGGCCACCTCTGCCTACCTACCTAAGCACTAGTAGAGAATGCCTTGTTGCATAAATTCTCCCTTACCACTACTGTACATGAAGCTAAAATAAATAAACTCCTTTGATTCTGGCTACATTATACACAAGATAATTTACCCTAAATAAAAGAACAGTCGACCTATTTTCCTTTGAAAAAACTCATAAAAATTCACACACATAAATTCACGAATACGTTCACCAAGGATGAGCATAACAAACCATGTCGAATGAGAAAAAAAAATGAGAAATCCACACATTTTGAAGCCAAGGTCCCTGCGGTAAATATTTTATAACAGCTTCACTTTAGCTCAGCTCAGTTTAATGACGTCACCGCTCGCTTTTAACGCTCGAGTGCGCTCGTAGCTCGGCGGCGTAGATGGGACTGCGTGGATGTCGGTGGGATAAGTTAGATGACTTTTTTCAGTTAACTGTTAGTTGGGGCATCTAAAAATATAGTATATGTTGATATTGATAAATTTTCTGCTCGATGTGGTTCGTGGATCGTTGAAATATACGCATATTTGGGAACAAAGACAAAGAAAAGTTTGACTCCTGAGTTTGTTTCGGTGTTTCTTCTCAGGGTGGTCAGCTAGGAAACACCGGACTCATCTAGTTTAAACTGACAAAAAAAAAAACCAAAAATGACGTGTAAAAGTGTTTTGAAAAACCTATTTACAAAAATAAATATCATTTATCATCAAAGGAAGAAATCAGATGATTTTGATCTAAACAAAAAAAAAACGATATTTTATTTTACAATTTGAATAAAACCATATTTTTTTTATATTTGACATTCTTATTTTAAAATTTGACATTATTATTTTAAAATTGGACATTCTTATTTTAAAATTGCACATTCTTATTTTATAATTTTAACATCCTTAAAAAAATATATTTTACAATCTGACATTTTACTTTTTTGTTTCTATTTTAAGGTTAGAATTGGCTATGACCTCAGAGTTTGTTTCGGTCTTTCCTTTCAGAGTAATCAGCTAGTACCATAGTCCAAGACATAGTGTACCCAGGGACCGTGTGTGTCAGTTTAATACTGTTACGCCGTAAAAATAGAACACGTCGTTTCTTCGACAAAGCTGAAAGTATCACCGAATAATTAAAACGCATTGCTAGTCGAAACCTCCAGAATAGAAGTACGTACCAGGGCCTAGCAAATTCTAGAAAAATCCGACACGTATAAGTAGGTACTCAATAATTCTGAGAACTTTTGTAGGTACTTAAGTAACTTGGTAAAGGAATTTGTACCTTCAGACTTTTACTATAGAGTCGAAATTCGTATGAGTCGTGGGGTCGAGTAGTTACCTACCGGTTGGTAATAAGAATAATTTATTGCTTCGCGGAAACGGTTTCTTTTGTTCTGGTGTGGCCTCGAACCTTCGGTATCTAGAATTTTCTTGGCTCTGAGTATAAATACGTGTTCGCTGGCCGGACGGAGTCAGTTTGATTTCGACTGCGAACGAGTGCGAACTAACCAAGTCAAGTGAAGAGCGTTTTCATCCATACGACGACCTAAGCGATATTCTTACGGATCTTTAGAGTGCATTACGAAGTGGTTAATTGGCGATTGGACTAATTGGTGTTTTGTTTGTGGAAAATAAATCTCTCTCTAAGTAAACCGGCATTTGATTACTCACGTTCGTAACAACTGGTGTCAGAAGTGAGATGCCATTACTGCAGAGAGACGACGAACAGCGACCACGAACAAGAAGACAAACGGAAATGGATGCTGCGCGTCACCGTCTAGAGGAGGAAAATCAGGCTAGTATGGGAGCAACGGCAGCTGCTGAGATGCCAACAGGATCAACTTCAGAAATGAGCCTCGCTGCCGTGTTGGCTGCCATGCAAGCTAGTATGGAAGCCGTTCGCCGCGAACAAGAAACCGCCCGCCGCGAACAGGAAGCCGCTCGCCGCGAACAGGAAGCCGCTCGCCGGGAACAGGAAGCTAACCAGCGCCAGCTCCAGGACCTTATCGCGGCTAACCAGGAAGAAGCTCGCCGCGAACAGGAAGCCGCTCGCCGCGAACAGGAAGCCGCTCGCCGCGAACAGGAAGCTAACCAGCGCCAGCTCCAGGACCTAATCGCGGCTAACCAGGAAGAAGCTCGCCGCGAACAGGAAGCCGCTCGCCGCGATCAAGAGGCTAAGCAAAACCTGATCCTCGAGAAAATCGATCACGGCCTCGTCACGCTGGGCGAGAAAGTCAAGAATCTCACCTTAGAGGTCAAGGAGGTTTCCGCCCGAACTGATACTTTGGAAACCCGAATAGATGGCCACGAAGATCGCCTGCTGGACATAAATAAAAAAATTGTCAAGTTAGAAGCACGCGAACCCGTTGCCATTGGCTCATCAGCGCACACCCACTGTACGTCGGCCGCAAAGCTTGATGTGCCACGTTTTGACGGCACGTCATCATGGACCGCGTTCAGATACCAATTTGAAACGTTGGTAAAAACAAACCGCTGGGATGATGAGCAGTCTTTCGCGGCGTTAACCTTGGCACTACGAGGAGATGCATTACTGGTTCTAGAGAACCTTCCTTCAGACGGCAGGACCTTGGAGCGTCTGATGGAAGGGTTAGACACTCGCTACGGTGACAAGCACCTCGAGCACGTATTCCGCGCGCAGCTTCGCGAGAGAACACAAAAGCCCAACGAGAGCCTCCAACAGTGGGGTGTCGAGGTTGAACGGCTGGTGCGGCGCGCATACGTGTCGATGACACCGGAGACCGTGGAAGTATATCTGGTGCAGGCATTCATCGACGGTCTACGGGATACTGAAGTAAGAGCTACGGTGCGACTTGGACACCACCAAACTCTGAAGAGTGCGATGGCTCACGCTTTGGAAGTGGAAGCCGTACGACAGGATTCACGCACGCACAGGGTTCGAGAAGTGGTGGTCTCGCCTTCAGTGCAGCCACGCCAACGAGAAGGTGTGGTTTCTTCTTCGGCAAAGTCCCGCTATATTCCGACGTGCTACGGGTGCGGAGAAAAAGGGCACATTCGTACCGATTGCCCCAAAAGAAAGAGAAGTGTGGACTCCGGAACCCAAGTTAACGAAGAGTCGTTAAACTAAATGTCGCCAGGGCCGCGGGGCGGGTGCTGGCTGGTCAACTTAAGGCCCCAACCATAACCATCAATCAAGTCCACAACGGAAATAGTTTGACCATCGAAGGAACACTGAATGAACGTGCTTGCAATTTCACCGTTGACACCGGGGCGTCACGGACTATTATAAGACCTGAGTTGCTGAAACGCACAATCTTGTGGCAAAGAAAGTCTCCATCCTGCCGACTTCAGACAGCAACCGGCCAGCCAGTCTCCGTCCTCGGTGATACAGATATAGAGTTTAAAATCGGTGATCAAGTATACACACATTCTGTTTTAATTGCAAATATTACCGATGATTGCATTCTGGGTTTGGACTTCTTGCGGAAGTACCGGTGTGTTTTGGACATTGATAAGGGAGTATTGAAGTTCCCAGACCAAGAAGTGTTCCTGCGAGGAGTCAACACATGTAACCTCTATTGTGTGAAAGATACTACATTGGCTCCGAGAACAGAAACTTTAGTTGAAGTAAAATTTCCTAAGAAAATCAGGCAACAAAGATGCGTAATAGTTGAGGATACTGGCCGGCATCCGGAACTCATCACTGCGAGGACATTGGTAATGACGAAAGGGAAATCTAAAGTGCGAATTGTAAATCTTGGGAAAAAGGAGGTCCACTTGAAGAAAAACAGTGTTGTTGGGAGATGTGAAGAAGTGAAGTATCTCCGCCAAATCAACACATCTCCAGTGAAGCAGGACTCAACGAGAGATGAACCTGATCACATCCAGCAACTTCTGGAAAGTTCTAAGAAGAATTTATCGACCTCAGAACTACAGCAAGCCAGGGAATTTCTGCTACGGTTTCAGGATATTTTTGCAACGGGAAAGGACTGCGGAAGAACAGGTCTTGTCAAGCATGAAATAGACACAGGTGATGCTAGACCAATTAAACAGAGACCGCGCCGCATACCCTGGGCTAAAGAAACTGAAGTGGCAGAAATGGTAAAGGACATGGCTGATAGTGGAATAATTGAACCTTCTACGAGCCCATGGTCTTCTCCTGTCGTTCTTGTAAAGAAAAAGGACGGCAGTACAAGATTCTGTGTCGACTACAGAATGCTGAATAATGTCACGAAGAAGGACAGTTACCCCTTGCCGAGGATCGACGATACGCTGGATATGCTCAGTGGTATGAGGTGGTTTTCAACCATTGATTTGAAAAGTGGCTACTGGCAAGTAGAAATCAGCGAGAAGGATAAAGAAAAGACAGCGTTCAGTACGGGCATTGGCAATGGCCTGTGGCAATTTAACGTCATGCCTTTTGGGTTGTGCAATGCTCCAGCAACCTTTGAACGCCTCATGGAACGAGTCATGGTTGGTCTTCTTGGTGACGTCTGTCTAGTATATTTGGATGACGTCATTATAATGGGCCGCACTTTTAAGGAAAACCTAAGGAACATGGAAAAAGTGTTCACCAGAATACGAGGGGCTAACCTAAAACTAAGCCCAAAGAAGTGTGCCCTGTTCAAGAAGGAGGTCAGCTACCTAGGACATGTGATTTCCGCTGATGGAGTGAGAACCGACCCTGAGAAGATAAAGGCTGTGCAACAGTGGCCAGTTCCAAAGAATAAAACAGAAGTACGTGCATTTCTAGGGCTATGCACATACTACAGAAGGTTTGTTATGAGTTTTTCTGACATTGCAAAACCTCTACATCAACTGACTGAGGATAATAGAGAATTTATCTGGGACAACAACTGTGAGTCAGCGTTCAACGAGCTGAAGCAGCGGCTATGTGAAGCACCTATACTGGGGTATCCGAGCAGAGATGGAAGATTTGTCGTTGACACAGATGCCAGCAATACGGGAATTGGTGGCGTATTGTCACAGGTGCAAGATGACCGACAGATCGTGATCGCTTACTTCAGTAAGGCACTTTCAAAGCCCGAGAGGAACTACTGTGTTACTCGACGAGAACTGCTGGCTGTAGTAAAAACCTTGCAGCACTTCCATAAGTACCTCATAGGAAGGCAGTTCACGTTAAGGACCGACCACGCTGCACTGAAATGGCTGCTACAGTTTAAAAACCCGGAGGGTCAAGTTGCAAGATGGCTCGAGCAGCTGCAGGAGTTCAATTTCGTGACGGAACATCGGAGTGGAAAAGGGCATAACAATGCTGATGCCCTGTCGCGACGTCCGTGTGATGAAGACTGCAGACATTGCCAGCAAAACGAAGCCAGAGAACACGTGAACTTGATTAGAACTGAAGGCAACTTCAAGAAATCCCAGGAAGAAGATGACGATATTCGACCGGTACTGGACTGGTTGCGTAGTGGAGCTAGGCCCCAGTGGAGTGAAGTATCGTCACTTAGTCCCGTCACAAAGAGCTACTGGGCGCAGTGGGACAGTTTAGTCCTGGAGAATGATGTGCTCTGTAGGAAATGGGAATCGAACGATGGCAAGGAGGTGACCACACAAGTGATAGTACCACGAAGTGAAGTGGTCCCCCTGCTACAGGAAATACACGATGGTGCTTCTGGTGGACATCTGGGGATCAAGAAGACTCTACTGAAAGTGAGACAGCGGTATTACTGGCTCAATTGTAGAGAGGACATAGAGCAATGGTGTCGGAAATGTACAGCGTGTGCATCTGTGAAAGGACCACAGACTAGAAGCAGGGGCAAGCTTCAGCTGTACAATGTGGGAGCCCCATGGGAACGCATTGCCATCGACGTTGCTGGACCATTTCCAATTACAAATGATGGAAACAAATACATAGTGGTGATCCAGGACTATTTCACAAAATGGCCAGAAGTCTTTGCCATTCCCAATCAGGAAGCGACGACAGTGGCGAAGAAGGTGGTTGAAGAAGTAGTGTGCCGATATGGCGCACCTTTGGAGATCCATTCCGATCAAGGCCGTAACTTTGAATCTGCGCTGTTCCAGGAGATGTGTACCCTTCTGGGGATTTACAAAACACGCACAACACCTGCGCATCCACAGTCGGACGGAATGGTGGAAAGATTTAACCAGACCCTGGAGAATCACCTGGCTAAGGTTGTCGATGACCATCAGAAGGACTGGGACCGGTATATTTCACTATTTCTGATGTCTTATCGATCGGCAGTGCACGATAGCACGGGATATACTCCAGCAAGAGTGAATTTCGGCAGAGAGATGAGACTTCCAGTCGATGCTATAACTGGCGTGCCACCTGACAAGACCAAGCCAGTTACGGACTATGTCAGTGACCTTCAAGATCAATTGGACGAAGTGCATAAACGAGTACGTGAGAATAGCATGAACACCAGCTCCAAAATGAAAACTAGGTACGACCGTAATGCCAACACCAAGGGATTTGAAGAAGGTGCACTAGTCTGGCTCCACAACCCGCTCCGACGAAAAGGGAAGTCGCCGAAACTTCAAGCTCGATGGGAGGGACCTTACACCGTGATGAAAAGGATTAACGACGTGACCTATCGCATCAAGAAAGGACTAAGAGGGAAGCCTAAGGTAGTCCACTTGGATAGACTGGCGCCGTACCGTGGATCTAATAATGCTCGGGACGAGCATGACTAAGAGGGGGGCACTGTTACGCCGTAAAAATAGAACACGTCGTTTCTTCGACAAAGCTGAAAGTATCACCGAATAATTAAAACGCATTGCTAGTCGAAACCTCCAGAATAGAAGTACGTACCAGGGCCTAGCAAATTCTAGAAAAATCCGACACGTATAAGTAGGTACTCAATAATTCTGAGAACTTTTGTAGGTACTTAAGTAACTTGGTAAAGGAATTTGTACCTTCAGTCTTTT
This sequence comes from Mythimna loreyi, assembly GCA_029852875.1. Classification (NCBI taxonomy): domain Eukaryota; kingdom Metazoa; phylum Arthropoda; class Insecta; order Lepidoptera; family Noctuidae; genus Mythimna; species Mythimna loreyi. Next base: position 16,952,115 of record CM056800.1, read on the forward strand.
ACTATAGAGTCGAAATTCGTATGAGTCGTGGGGTCGAGTAGTTACCTACCGGTTGGTAATAAGAATAATTTATTGCTTCGCGGAAACGGTTTCTTTTGTTCTGGTGTGGCCTCGAACCTTCGGTATCTAGAATTTTCTTGGCTCTGAGTATAAATACGTGTTCGCTGGCCGGACGGAGTCAGTTTGATTTCGACTGCGAACGAGTGCGAACTAACCAAGTCAAGTGAAGAGCGTTTTCATCCATACGACGACCTAAGCGATATTCTTACGGATCTTTAGAGTGCATTACGAAGTGGTTAATTGGCGATTGGACTAATTGGTGTTTTGTTTGTGGAAAATAAATCTCTCTCTAAGTAAACCGGCATTTGATTACTCACGTTCGTAACAATACAAATCTGTTTGATCATTTGAGCTAACTTCAACCTTTACAAAATTACTGTCATTCAGTTCCCCATTCAGAAGCTCAGCTATCGAAACGAATGAAAACGTCTTCAGAAAACTATTAAAGTAATCAAACCTCATTTCTTTTCTGTACGAAAAGCAGTATTTTCCCTTCAATTACACAATTACAGGCCAATATAATAACAAGTGGTCCACAAAAGATCCTATCATTCTATTGTCCCCGAATCATTCGGAAAATTATTATTTATTTTTCTATTTAGTTATAACAAAAAGAAAAATATGAACAATGCGACCTTTTGAGGATGTATGTCGACAGAAAGTTAATCCAGGGAATGACACAAAAGTCTCCACTCATAACTTGCCCTGGTACGGCAGTGGGACAATACGGGTGCGGACGGACCCTGGTGTAAGATGTAGGCTTATAGCGGGGGAAAAAACAACGAAAGCGTTTTTTTTAAGTGAGAAACAACACGTTCCTTATATCACATATATAGTAGTGTAGTGTAACCCTTAAAAATTTTGGTGGAAAAATTATTTAATTAATTATTAAGTTAAGAGTTTTTAAGTTTAGAGTGAATCGAAATGACAACTTCAAAGGTTTGGCATCGTGCCGAAAGATTCAAGCGAATTTTTTTAAATGACCATGATTCTAATGCCTATGTACCACTACTGTGCATGAAGTTTAAATAAATAAATCAGGCAGAAATTACCACGATACTGTAATTTTATTTGTGGGCTGTAATTTTATTTGCGTGTAATTGTATTTGCCACTTTATTTTATTTATAGTTCATCTGTATTTTTTATTGTTATCTAATATATGTTTCTATTTGCACACTGCTGCATACATCTTTACGTCGATACCGCCACTGGTCCACGCTGAAAACCAGCGCTGTAGTTCATTGTATTATGCGTGAAGCGCGGATATGAAGCATATCTTCCTTAGGTTTTTTTTTATGGTAGGTAAAAATCATCGAATGACGAATCCCACTCTTGGGCGGAGCGGGAAACAGTGTCAAACTCTTACTGACTAAAGAACCTACCCCGTACCTTCCTTACCTTATTCCCAGAGCCCCGGTGTAACGCTTTCGCATCAACCCTCAGCTCCGGGAGGCTTCGACCCTGCAGGGTCCCTACGGTATATCTTCCTTAGGTAAATAATGATTATATTTTTAGGTAGTTTTAAGTTTGCGGCATTTCGCGTAAAACTGAGACAAAAATGAGTATCTATTTATCAAATAAGAAACTTTACACCAAACCTTGAACATTTAGCTCCATTCCCGCTCCCGCCTACAGTTTGGGCCACAAAGTCTACGCCAGCGTAAGAAACTAATTCCTTAACATGACCAGAAGTTTATTCGTTTAACTTCGCCCAAGCCGTCAGCGACAGGGACGTCGGTACCTACCTCGGCTATTCTGTTATCAAGCTCATCGCTATGCTGAGCAGTGAACGGAGATAAGGAGATAAGCACTGTGTGTGTTTTGGGAGCATTTGTTTTTGTGTTGGCCGGTTTTGTGTATTATGTTTTGTCTGTTGTGTGGTCAAGAGTTTTATGGTAAAAAATATAGATCATTTATAAATTTTACTGTGATAGATTGGAGCGCTGGAGGAACAAGGTTACCGACATAGCTCGATGAATCGCCAAATTTAAGTGGCAGTGGGCAGAAGGCAGTGGGCAGGAGGCAGTGGGCAGGATAGATGGCTTGCAGAAAAGCTGGTCTATGAGAACAAAAGGAGGACCGATAGCTGCAGAAGCATTTGAAAGAGTGATCATGGCCCTAGAATGAAAAAAGTAAAAGCCAAAATAAAAATACAAGGTAAGAGAATGGGCCGTAATCGACCACGCGGGCTCAGTGCGGGGTAAGGTGTCTCTGAATTGTTTATGCACAGAGCAGTGGTGGCCGAGTGGAAACGGCCAATACAGGAGGATTGTAGGTTCCAGGTTCAAACCCAGCTAGGCGCATTACTTTGTGTGATTAATGTCATCACCACTACTCTCAAAATGGTGAAGAAATTGGCATGTCCTAGAACAAAAATTCAAAGACGTGACGTCCACTAACCCAAACTGGGCCCGCGTGGTGGATTATAGCTCATTCCCTCTCCTAGATAGGAAGCCTGACTCGCAGCAATGTAAACATTATTAAGCTGATGCTATGATATGCTACACACTCACAAACTATTTATTGCTTTTATATTAGTGTGATTTAAAGTTTTTTGTAGGTGAACAAGTTTTCAATGAAAATATATTTTTTCATTACAAGCTTTTATAGCGGTGATATATACATAAATAATTAAAGCTCGTCAAGACAATTACAGAGTTTCTATGGCTACCTCGCGATTCCATCACCCGATTAGCTCCATGTCATATTGAATTGTCATGCGATTTACACCCGCATGCAAAATTGCAGCTCAATTGGTTGAAGATAACTGCTTCAAAATAGAGTTGCAAGATTTGAGCCGAACATACATAGTTACATTGCAAGCTAATAAAAAGCTTGGAAAAAGTAAGTATGATAAGATATCTACATCTTTAGTACCCCAAGATTCCCATTCTTTACTAGTATAACTACAATTCACCCGTTATATTCATAAAAAGGGGGAAATTTCAAACGCATAGATTCCGAAATATACCCCTAAAAAGCGACATTACTATTAAAATATTCACTTATATGAGAACGTTTGTAGTGCTTAGGTTCGTATGGTTATCGGACCCCAGGGGGTCGTGTTATCAGGCAGCCCGCTTTGCCATGATCTATAGCAGTTCCAACTGAATTCTTATATTTGGTTAGTGAATTATTTTTGGGAAGAAATTCATTTTCTCAATGGATGGAAATAATTTGATGTTTTTTTTAAGGTATGGAGTTTCTCATCGTTCTGGGTTGAATGGGATGTCATGTCAGACTTTTTATGAATAAAACTACACCATACTGTGTCTGTCAGTTTCTTTTTGCGTTCCAAGATCAGCAGTGCAGCACACAACAGTCTTATGCTGAGCGTTCGGCCATTTTGCTCGACAAAATTAATTTAATTGTGATGTCACTTTTTATCCAATTTCATTTTTACTAACAATAAGTTAAGGTTTTTTTTTTTTTTTATGGTAGGTGAAAATCATCCAATGACGAAACCCGCTCTTGGGCGGAGCGGGAGACCAGTGTCAGACTCTTACTGACTAAAAAAACCTACCCCGAACCTTCCTTGCCTTATGTCTGGAGTCGAGGTGACAGTTTGCACATACCCTCTAGGCTCCAGGAGGCTTCGACCCTGAAGGGCCCCTGCAGTTTGCTGACAACTCCTTGAGGCGCGCGGGAACGGTGCGCGCCGTTGACGACTTGGACTCGGTCTTACCAGACGATCGGACGGCGAGCTACCCATTGCTCACCGTCCGCGAGCCAGTGTCTACGGTGGCCGGATATCGGCAGGATCGCGGCGGCGACGGCTACGGCGAGTACGCCGTTGCCTTTGCCTTATGCGGTCGGCCTCCTCCTTTACGAGCATTACTGCTTCGCAGAAGGAGGCGACCGCCTGCCATTCCTCTTCGCTGCGGACCATGGCCTGAACCAGGGCCCGGCGCGAGAGGTCGCCGCCGCCGATCACCCCCACGAGGACACGGCGATGCTCTTCCCAAGCAGGGCACACCTCCACCGTGTGCTCCACCGTGTCCTCCGGGCTCGCCTAACAATAAGTTAAGGTAATACTAACACATTATATGGATCCAGTAATCCGAAATAAAGAATTATTATTATTTTGCTCAAATGTGGCGCATATTTTCCTTATGTAATTGTTTATATTTGTTAACTAGCTTTAAGTTTGCGTCATGACGTATAAATAAACTGTTTTTCTTTCTTTTACTTATCAGTAAATAGCGTCCATAGCGGGCATCGGCCTTGCCATGCCCTGGGTTGTCTATCATCTCTTTGAAAAGCGCGTGGAGGCCACACGGCATTGACCCGAACATGGTCTACGCCAGACAACAAGCTACCCATTGCTCGGCGTCCGCAAGCCTGCATCTATCGCCACACATTGCCCTGGAACTCCCGACGCCTAGTGCCTTGTCGTCGCCGATGGCTGGGACTTGAGGATGTTCCTCTCGGTTGTGACCATCTCATTTGCTAGTACAGTAAAAGGAGGCGGCCGCTTCCCATGTCTCTCTCGTTTTGGACCATAGTCTGAACTAGAGTGCAACGCAAGAGGTCACTACCGCCTGTGAAAGAATGTGGGTAGGTTAGGGTTTACAGGATTTAGGCAGTAGGATTTAGAATAATCATGGAGTTTCTTGCTGGTTCTTCTCCATAGGAAACGACTAATTGTACCGTGTACTAGCTTAGCGTAGTATCAGCCTTACAGTTTTTTTTTGGTGGGAAAAACTCGTCTAATGACGAATCCCACCCTGAGGCGGTGCGGGAAACAGTATCAGACTCTTACTGATTAAATGACCCACCCCATTCATTCTTAGCCTTCATACCGGGGTCGGACCTTCCTTTCGGAAACCGGACCGGGGCCCCAGTAGCTTTCGGTCCTGCAGTTGGGCCTCTATATTTGCTGACAACTGCTTGAGGCGCGCAGGTTCAGAGCACGCCGTAGCCTTATAATGTTCCGACTTAGGAACTCAGTCCTCCTCTCTATTGGAGAGGGAATAGGCCGTGATCCACCATACGGGGTATTTTTTTTTGGTGGCGGGCACTAGCTTCTGACGTTTTATAAGTGACCATGTAACCCTATAGGTATGAAATAAAATGATTTTGAGTCGAGTTTAGAGCAGGTAAAAAAACACCAAACTCAGCATCAAAATGAAGAAGCTCAATTTCATATTTGATAGCCATTTATTATTGAAATAAAACAGAAAACTGTAGAGGAGAATAAGACACAATGGCGCAGTGGTCGTAATTGACTATACGCCGTATTTCAATAAACCCAGCCAAGGGTAATAAGTTAATTCTCGTTCCAGTCTCCCCTATTGACAATTCGAGCTCAACGAGAGATAAATATGTTTTATTTACTCTTCGTTTCGTAGGCTTTATTATTATGCAAGGTCGTACTATCACGACTAGGGAAGAAGGGGTAGGACTGTAGTCTCCGGTTTTTTAATAAAGATTTTGAATTTAAGATCATGTCTTGCTGCCCGCTGCAGCTGCTGAAACCCTTAAATGGCGCAAATCATCATCATCTTCAGCTTTTTAATGTTACTACTGCTCACACTCAGGCCTTCTCTCTAGGAGAGGGAATGGGCCGTAATCCACCAAGCGGGCCCAGTGCAGATTGGTGAATCTTACATATCTTCGAATTTTTGGTTCTAGGACATGCCGGTTTCCTCACGATGTTTTCCTTCACCGTTTTGAGAGTAGTGGTGATGAAATAAATTACACAAAGTAATGCGCCTAGCTGGGTTTGAACCCGTGACCTACATCGCGTACGTCGCAGCCGTTACCACTCAGCCACCACTGCTCTTCGGCGCAAATACAGTAACCTTAATGGTAATTACAGTTTTGAGCCGTTTGAGGTCGAAATGCTTAGGTCATGGGGTCCGAGTGCGCGCCTCCTTTTCAAGGAAATTTCACGTCGACTAATAAACACTTTCCATGATCAGAGGGCTGAAACTTTCTTTGCTAAGAGAATTGGCCATTTAACGTGGCAATGCTGCTAAACTTCTGGGCACATTTCAGGATGACAGCGATGTAGAGGAGTACTTTGACGCCTAAGTGTGTTTTGTCACAGATTACTAAATAATTACGTTTTGTGTTTATATAATGTCTAACACAGACAGAAAAGCGAAGACCAGACAAAAACTATTGGGTGTATTTTTACGATACTTTCACAAACTAAAAGATAATTTAACTACCAATCTTTTGATATACGGTTTTTATTCATTTTGTGTTTAATAAGTGAAGGACAAATTAATATTATTCGAATAATCATGATTCGCGGGAATTGACGCTGGCTCCTAGATCTTCAATTCAGAAACTGGGATTCAATCCGAAAGACAAAAATATGAAGCAGGATAAACAGTACAAATGTTTATATTTTTCTTCAAATTCCTAATGTTTATATACGAATAGTTTCAGAACAACCCAAACCAACAGATTGTTACAAAAATAACAGTATTGTCTGGTTCAAAAACAAATAAAAATACATTTATGAATACATAAAAATTCGAACGCAATCCTCTTTCGACCATTGTTCGTTAAATCATATAAAATACACTTTTGTTTGTGCCAGAGAGACATGAAAAGGTAACCAAAAGAACACAAGAGAACTTTAGTCAGAAAAAGTTACACACTTCCATTTTCTTTACCCAGAGCAAGTCATCAGACACTCATCATTGACTGGAATGTTGGTCAAGTAGTTAGCGACCCTGACTGCTATGCCGGAGGTCATGAGTTCGATTTCCACCCAACACAATGAGTGTCCATGGAGTTTCTTGCACGTTCTTCTCCATAGAGAACTAAGCTTTGGACGTGCAAATTAGCTTCAATTTTGACAGTTCAAAAGTGCCTGTAAATCGTCTATTTGTAATAAAGTATTTGGGTTTCGAGACAATGACCTTATATCAGTTCTGTCTACAAAACGAGAGTAATCTTCATATACGACCCAAATATTCTCATACCATATTCTCTCCACATCAACGCTGTATCGAGATTAACAAAATAGATATGAAATATTTTATTTTTATGTATGGAAGTCAGCCATCTAATACATCTACGAGTCATTCGTATGCTTATGTTCGAGATAAAACCCTTAACTCTCGAATTACTTTATGATGAAAGTATGTAGCTAAACCATAAAGGATGGCTCCAAAAATATATGGAGATAGGAATATGCAATGTCACTTTGCGGTTGCTATTAAAAATTATTACTATTTTCTCAAGTGACATTTTTTTTTATGTGGCAATGAGCAATATGGCTCGCGGAATAAATGGCCGTTAAGGCTGAAAGGTTCTGGAATGGCGATCAAGTACTGGAAGATACAACGTTGAAAGGTCTCGAACAAAATGAACCGATGACCTGGTAAGGGTTGTGGGAATCCGATGGTTACTTAGAGGAGGCCTATTATATCCAACGGCGGCGGCAATCTCTCACGCCGGACCTCTGTAGAGCAAAAAAGGAGGCCGACTGCATAAGGCAATGGCACCCTAAATGCACCCTAAAGGCTTGCGGACGGCGAGAAATCGGTAGCTAACCGTCCGGTCGTCTGGGAACGGTCCTGACCAAGCCAGGTCGTCGACGGCGCTCTGGTAGATTAGGTCCCATTTCTTTTCTAAGGGGGAATGCTTGCGTTCCAGCAGCGGGAACATAATAAAGCTGATAATGCTGTATGCTATGCTTATGCTATTAATAACATAATATAATATGTTCCATAATTGTCACACAACGTCGTCTAGTCCCAAGCTAAGCAGAGCTTGTATTATGGGTATGAGACAACTGATTACACAAATTATAGATAAATTACACCCAGACACAGGATAAATGCTTGTGCTCATCACACAAACGTTTGTACTGGGTGAGAATCGTACCAACGACCTCTGGCATAGCAGTCAGTGTCACTAACTACTATGCTGACAGGCCAGTCAAATATTATAGATAAATTACACCCAGACACAAGATAAATGCTTGTGCTCATCGACGACCTCCGGCATAGCAGTCAGGACCACTAGACCAAAAAGCCAGTCAACATGACAATTAGATTTTAAAACAAAAGTGAAAGAAAACTATCTTTCCATTTCACACAAAAATAAATAAAGGAAAACGCTCATTCCTTCCCTGGCTGACGTCCAAAAGACACGTGTCTACCACCTGGCTTCTATTACAATCGAATCTGCGTCACTTCAGCTTTTACAATGTCAGGTGGAGACTTGGCCCAAAAAAATTGGACCGAAATTGATTTGAAATTGGTCCTAGTTTATGTCGGGTCGGGTTTTGAGATGTATTCATATTTGATTTAAGTATTGCTGGTCTAGAAATAGAAGGGATAGTAGCTGACTACTATGTTCAGTCTGGGTTTTGTTATAACACTAGCTTCCACCACATCGTCTCGTATCCATCGTATCCCAGCAATCCTGACCAGGTTATCGGACCATCTTGTGGGGGCCTTCCAACGCTAAGTCTTTCCTCACATAAAAGTTTGTAGACCTTAAGAAAACGTGTCATAATGTGTCTCCCTAAAATCCACGGCTTCCAGGAGGAGCTTCCGGACCCTATGCTCAAGCGCCCAGCGTGGACGCCGAGGGTTCTGCCAGACCAGTGCAGTCGAGGTATGGGCGGAAACTTCAAACCGGATGTACCGCATGAACTAGGTGGGGTTTTTAGTCAGTAGATGTCTGCCACTATCTTCCGCCCCACCCAAGGGCGAGAGATGTCATAGAATAATTTTTACCGACCACCAAAAAAAAAGCCGTGGACTTAGAATGCAAAAGACAACAGAAGCCAACGGGGGGCAAGAGTTCGCACCTGTAAGGAAAGCTCTGGTCTTGGTATACATGACAACGTAGGAATAGGGTAAGTTGTTTAGTCAGTAAGAGACTGACACTGTTTTGCGCTCAGTCCAAGGGCGGGATTCGTCATTGGATGATTTTTACCGAACATAAAAAAAGCAATAGAAGTAACATAGAATGATAGATATACTCTTAATGATGTGGTTTTAATCAGTCAAAGACATAACCTCTCCTACCCTAGATCGCAAGCAATCATTATATAATTTCCCGCCTTAAAAGAAAGTCATAAAAAAGTATATTATAATAAAATTCCTAACGAATAAAGATGCAAAGAACACTTTTCCGTCACTCTGTTTTACTGTTTTCAGCACTTAAAAGTATAAGTTTACCTTTCCGACAGAATCTTTTAAAACCCTCTTAAAACGTGTCGCAAAATAAGTACGAAGACGACTTTTTTACTAAAATATTGAAATTATATTTTACAAAAAAAAGTCTCTTTTAAAAAAATATCCTTCTAATGAACCTTCACTTCGGACGCAAGTAAACAAAATGTATCGGGGCTCATCTTTTCACTCAATTTGTTAAAGTCAGGGGTGAAACTGAAATGAATGGGAGGGTTCGGTACACAGACCTATGAGCTGAATGTGCGGTTAATGTGCTAGACTAGAGGCGGTATTTTGTAGAACGAAAATATCCAATAGTATCTTTGTTTTTTTTTTATTGTTTAAGTGGGACTGGGCTGGACATGTCTGCCGCATATCGGTCGAGCGATGGGCCAGTAAAACACAAAGTTGCCCTGAAATCGCACGAAGGGGTCGCGGCAGACCAAGAAGGAGATGGCGGCATGGCGGGATGACTTGGATACTTTCTTTAGGACTTGGCCAGAAGTGGCTCAAGACCGAGAACACTGGAAAGATTGGAGGGAGGCTTTTACACAGCAGAGGGACAGTATGAGCTAGAAATAAATAAATAAATTATAGGTTCGCGCTTGACCGGTATCTCATAAGTCAAAGCGACGATGCGGTCGATAATGGAGCGCGCTTACCTAGAAGTAACCTATTCACTCTTGACTTAAAGATTCCCGAATTGTAGCCATCAGGAAACACAGACTCCGGCAAGGAATTCCACTCCTCGGCTGTACGTACAATTAATAGTGTTCGCAAAATACTTTGTAGGTACATATATATTATGTGGGATGTCCACCATGTATCGGTAGCGCAATGCCGTACGTCGAGAGAGTAGTGTCAGATTTTTACTGAATTGGGTTGGGATATAAATATAGTTTATTTTTTGCACAAAAAAAAATCTGTGATGTGAAGTGATGCTTGTGTTATCTAGGTATAGGTTATGGCGGTTCACACACTGCCCCGCATCATGCTGCATGTTGCGTTTCAACGTATCTACGCGCGTACTTGCGGGAGTGCAAATCTGCATCATCGTGCGTGTTTTATACGCACATACGCGCGTAGGTGCGTTTTGTAGATTCACGCACGGCGGCTCTCATTTATTCGCCGTTCTCTGTGGTGGTCGTGCAGTACTGAGCATCACGATAGTTTTGATAGAAATGGTTAATAGTGTGGAACTCATTCAGGACGCTGCCATTATACTAACTGTTTGGTTTTTGTACGGTCACAAATACACACACAAAAACAAACACACACGTCATGCCCATTCAAAATCATGCGCGGCACTGCGGGATTCGGTGTGCCATACCTTGCGTCTCGCCCCGCACCTACGCGCGTGGGTGCATGTTTGTCCGCGTGTATGCGCGTGATTCGCATGAACGCGCGTGGATGCATTTTCGGTGTGTTAGACTGTGCGTGTTTTCCATACAAACGGAGATACTTACAAGCAACAGAAGAACACGCATCCACGCGCTACGCTGCATCATGCGGGGCAGTGTGAGAATCGCCTTAATCTGTGTTCCTAACTCTGTGGCTCAGTAAATGCAGCCGTCGATGTGTGTACGAACTTTGTGTTCGCTTCATTTGCTTTCAGGGTGCAATTTTTACGGTATTTCGTTATTAGATAAGCTTTGGCTTGAAAAGCTCGCCTTTGCGGGATAGTTCGAAGAGTAAAGTGAAGGAACGTAGACGGGTTTTAGTCTGTAAAAGTCTGAAACTCCTTTTTTAGGTGACACATAGGTGGGCATTAGCCTTCGTTTATTGGAATGTATTAATAATCATTTGTTTTTAGAACTCGTACTAATAAGTGTTTTGGGAAACTAGCATAGCATAAACCTTATAATGTTCCCATTGCTGGGACTCAGGCCTCCACTCTAGGGGAGGGAATGGGGCATAATCCACCGCGCGGGTTGGTGAATGTCATATGTCTTCGAATATTTTAGTTATAGGACATGCCGGTTTCCTCACGATGTTTTCCTTCACCGTTTTGAGGGCAATGGTGATGAAATAAATTACACAAAGTAATGCGCCTGGCTGGGTTTGAACCCACGTAATCGTAAGTTACGCAAAGTACCTATTCGTAATGATTCAGGCAGGTCAAAACTGGATACCCAAGGTAATAATGAAATCCATTTTATTGATGCTTTACAAAACCTTTTTCATACGAGTACAATAATCTGTATAAAAAATGCTTTTAATCCTAGATTTGTAAACATGTTTATATTTCAGATTTAATTTCTTGACTAAAACTTTATTTGGCATACCTATAATCTTGATCTTAATAAAGATTATTATTTAAATTTCTTTTTTAACATCTATACCAATATTGCTAGCTGAAAAGTTTCTTTGTTTGGTTGAACGCAATAATCTCAGGAACTACCGGTCCGATTTGAGAAATTCTTTCAGTGTACAGTCTGTAGCCCATTTATCGAGAAAGGCTATAGGCGTATAAACTATATGACATCACGCTATGCCTAATAGTAGAGGAGAGTCAAACAAAACAAAAAAGAAACTGAAAAAACGAAAATTATTCCATTTGAGTGCTTACATTGCGTGCGCTGTGTAAACGAAAAAAATTACACAAAACTTGTGAACAAATATTTTAAATTTTTGCGACTAAATCAAGCTAATATAAACAAAAATCGTCATCGACGCGGACGAAGTCACTAGCAAAGGCCAGTCCAAAATAAAACTACCCACAATAACGTAGTAGAAATCCCGGAGCAAAAACTTTTTCCATGAACAAAAAATCTATTAAAATCTCTCCAGTTCCCGAGATAAACATGCATAAACATACAAACATTCCACGTACAGTATCTCGAAATTAGCATAAACATCGTCTGCTTCTAAAACGAGCAAATTTTCCTCAAAAAAGTTTGTCATACGACAACTTATATTGGACCCTAATTTGGATGAGATAAGGTTTAGTTTACCTTATCTGAATGCTTGTTTTAAGTTGGCCGTTCGTTTAGTGATGGGCGCTGATTTTTTTTGGGAACAATTCCCGTTTTTTTTGGCTGACATTTTTATTTAAATGGACTTTTATAGAGTTTATTATGGAATATGTGAGATGGTGGGTTATAATGTTGAACACATTTTAACATTGAACTTGTTTTAAACTGAGATTAATTGCTGAAAATAGGTTGGTCTGAAAAAAGAGGCACTGCACCTGGCGGTACCTGGTCGGGAAAAATCGGGCCTCTCGATTCTTACTTTTTTTCCATAAAAATCATAGCTTTTGATTCTAATATATATGACTAGCTTTTGCCCGCAGCTTCGCCCGCGTACATAAAATATAGCCTATGTCACTCAGGAGTAAAGCAGCTTTCTATTGTTGCTTAAATTTTTCCAATCGGACCAGTAGTTCCAGAGATTACCCCCTACAAACAAAAAAACAAAAAAACACACTTTACCTCTTTATTATATTAGTGTAGATTACTAGCTTTTGCCCGCGGCTTCGCTCGCATCAACTGACGACTCTATTCTACTCTACTCCACTCTTCACCCTAGGCTACTCTACCCCACTCTATCCTACTCTACCCTATTTTTTGCTTTTTCATTCACACAAACATTTGTCCTAGGTGGGAATCGAACCCATGACTTCCGAGTTAGCAGTCAGGGCCACTAACCACTACACCAAAAGGCAAGTCACGATCAGTTCGCGCTTGGGTACTATCTCATAAGATGGAAAGTGACGATGTGGTCGGCAATAGAACAGGCTGGAATGTACTGATTTTTTAAACATATCAAAGAATATAAAATGCTAACAAAAGGTTAACAATTCCTATTTCCGCAAAAAATAACATTGGCATTTCCGAAATCATTTATTTATTTATTTTGTGTGACACAAGCTAGTACGAAGCCACATACAAATTTTGGCAATTTCTTTTCAATACTGAATTTCTAATTAATCATCATCATCAGCATCATCAGCCTTTTAATGTTCCCACTGCAGGGACACAGGCCTCCTCTCTCTAGGAGAGGGAATGGGCCATAATCCGCCACACGGGCCCAGTGTGGATTGGTGGATGTCACATGTCTTAGAATTTTTGGTTCTAGGACATGCCGGCTTCCTCACGATGTTTTCCTTCACCATTTTGAGAGCAGTGGTGATGAAATAAATTACACAAAATAATGCGCCTGGTTGGGTTTGAACCCGCGACCTACGACTCGTAAGTCGGGGCCGTTACCACTCGGCCACCAATGCTCTCTTTATTATTATTATTCTTTCTAATTAATATTGACGTTCAAATTCAAAGCTTAGATAATTTACATGCGTATATCTAACATGACTTCTTAGTTAATTAGCTTTCATCTACCCGTCATTTCTGCAAGCAACTAGCAATCTATCCTGAAACATAATTATATGCTGTCAAACGCATGCATTAATTGTAAAGGAAGTATTATTAATGTCATATCTACTGTTAAATATTATCAGTTGCATGTCAAGACAATAGAATAATAGTAATAATAAATAATTAATGATTGTCGATGGCACAATCCCGCATGACGAGAATCTCGTGAAAGCCGAGAAAGAAAAACAAATAAAATATCTTGTCTTAGCACACAAGATTGTCGACATGTAAAATATGGACTCAGCTGTCATTGTGCCGATTGTTGTGACCACCAATGGCTTTATAGCCAAAAGCTTCGACAGTCATCTACCGAAGCTGTCGTTGCGCGGTTGGATCAAGGGTCTGATACAGAAGACAGAACTCCTCGACAAGGCTCTTATTGTGAGGAGGTTCCTGTCTCTGGAGCCCTAACCACCGGTAGCTTGGACCTTGTTCCCGATACCGGTGGGCGACAATTTTGTATATTTTTGAATGTTTTTTTTTTTAAAGAATATTTTAAAAATTTAATAGTATATGTTTAAAAAAATGGAATATTAATAAAATTATAATAATATTAAATTTGTTTATTGACACAAAATTATACAGATAACAAACTTTTGAGGCCCTGGCTCCTGAGCTAGGTAGCAACCTGTGTTACAGGAGTCAGAAAAAAATAAATAATAGTAGCCTATTCCCATTAACTGTCCTATTTTTTTTGTTTGATAAATTGTATTTACAATAAAGAATAAGAATAATACATAATGATTAACTAAACCTTTTCCATGAACCAATGTGTCTATTGGTAAAAAAAAAAAAATGTATGAAAATTCGTTCATTTTATTTGAGTTTATCGCGTTCCAGACAGACAGAGGCCAGTGGACTTAGTTTTATTAGATGACAAAAGACAGCGAATAATAGAATTAATAAGGAGAGGCATCGGGTCATCCTGGGACGTGACGGTGAGAGGATCCTCGGAGGGTCGCTGGTAGCAGCTGTGAGGGAGGCGACTATTTCTTTTTTTTTATGAAAAACGTTGCCACACTACGAATTAATCTTGTGTCGTAGATATGTTCATAAACGTTTAAACTGACAGATAAAAGATTACCAGACCCTCAACAACTTTTCTATCTGTACCTACGTAGGTCATAAAGTGTAGATATAAGTGTAGAAAGTTTATCACTGCGACTAGGCGGCCTTTGTACGAGCCGTAGACGATGTCTGCAGTTTCAAATTTGCACGTGTATCAAACGATATCTTTCAATACACTTACGAACCTAGCATGCTCGATGAGCACTTGCGTTATGCGGAAGGTGAGGACGCCGCGAGCCCTTTCCAGCCACTCCTTAAAGAGGGCATTTACCGCCTTAATGTCTGGCGTGCCCAGCATTGGGTTGCGGCATTCGCTGTCGCCGTTTCACTTTGGGATTCCGCAGGAGCGGCAGTGGAGTTTCACCCCGGTGTTACATCTCCATGCGACCCCCTTAGGTTGAATTTCATAAAAACCATTCTTATCGGACGTCAATACCTATAAGGAAGGTTCCTTAAAACAAACTTAAAACTTGGCAGGTACAGGTACCTACCTGTACCTGCCAAGTTTTAAGTTTGTAGGTGTTATAGTTTTTGAGATTTTGTGATTAATCAGTGAGTTGTATTTTGCTTTTATATGTTACTAGCGACCCGCCCCAGCTTAGATATTAAATATATCATACATACAAAAGTTCCTCTTGAATCACTCTATCTACCAAAAAACTGTTTCGTATTCAGTTGCGTAGTTTTAAACATCTAAGCATACATAGGGCAAACAGCGGGAAGCGATTTTGTTTTTATACTATGTAAATATTATATAGATTGCAATAACTTGCACTAAAAGTGGCTATTTTACAAGTTTTCATTAACAAAAAGGCTCTTTTCAGCAAGTAAATAAATGAAGCGAAAATATTCTCAACACAGTTGAATCAAGTAAGTTTGAGCGACGAAAACACAACAATTAGAAATTATTCTAAACAATTGAATGTAATTTGAGTCCGATGCAAATCAAGTTAGTGAAGTTAGTAATCGTACTTCTATTGTCTCGCTCGAGGTATATTTATCTCTGATAGATTTAACAGGCTTGTCTTTAGGTATGTAAATGAGATTATTTATATCTTTTTGTATCTAGTTTTACTGTCTCTTTTTACACTTTAGATTTCTCAACACTTCTATTTTCATTCAATGTTATTTTTATTGTATTTTTGGGTACAATGTTAACTGCTCTTGATAAATAATAGTCAATATACTTTCAAAAACATATATGAAAAATAACAATTTTTAATTTGGATTTGTGACATCCATATGGGTTAGTAAATAATTAAGAAAAACTTATACCTATGTTAATAACTTGTTAGGTTTTTTTATGGTAGGTAAAAATCATTTAATGACGAATCCCGCCCATGGTTGGAGCAGTGTCGGACTCTGTCTGTACTGTTTTCAGGTAAAAAATCATTCATTTCGTGTAAAACTTTTGCTGACTAAAATTTAAAAAATCTTTATTTGAAACAAGAAATAAATACAACAATATAAATAAGTACGACGAAAGCAGCAATAGTTTAAAACTGAGGTACAGCTATCAGATTTTACTGACTAAACTAACTCCTGTTCCATCCCTACCTTCGTTCCAGGGCCAAGAAGTTCTCTTTTGCACAAACTGGGGCCCCTGCTGGGCCTATAAGGTTTTGCTGAAATCTCTTTGAGGCACGCGTTAAACACGTAAGCCGTCGACGACTAGGGCTCAGTCCAGACAGGGCAAAGTTTAGTTGTATTGGGCAAAGTTTAAAAAAAAGACAGAAGAGAATAAAGAAAAATCCCGGGAAAAATATCCCGTTTTTCCCATCCCTACTACGAACGTCCGCAGGTAAAGGACACAGGTGTCTATAAAGTTTATTAAATGAACGTTCTGTACTCACACAATTACGTATTCTGTTAAGTTCGTTGAAAAATGTTGAGTTCAGCTCTAGTACCGAGGTTTTGTTGATAGCAGATAGCAGGTGTGAAGGTGGAATGTAGAATAGGTAGAGAGTGAAGGCTTTTGAAAAAAGAGTGTCGTGACTTGACTCAGATAATTAAGTGATTGGAGTCGTTCTGAACAAGAGATTTTCGTTTATACTTCGTTTTAAAAAAATACTGTATAATGATCAGATTAAAGATTTAATTTCTCTTGCGTTCTCTTTTTATAATAATAATAATAACGAGCCAAGTCAAGTATATTGACTTGACTTGCGAGGTTAGATAAAGGACTAGATACAGCAGGCAGTCGCAAGATGTACAGACCAGAGATGGACTGCGAGAGTAACATCGTGGAGAGGCCCCATGGGTAAGAGAAGCCGAGGGAAACCACTAACAAGATGGGAAGATGACCTAAAACGGACTGCTGGCCCATCCTGGCAAGACGTAGCACGTGACAGAGAGACATGGGCATCTTTGGAGGAGGCCTATACCCAATCCGGGGTTCTTGCTCAATAAACATAAAGTACATAAAAAAAATGTAAATACTTAAACTATGCAGAAGCAAGAAATAAATGGCTTATTTATTTATTTATTTACAGCAGGCAGTACTCTTACTTCCTTGTTGACTACGGAACCCTACAGTGAGCGTTTTCCGACACGCTCTTGGTCGGTTTTTTCTTTCTTTTTTCACTACTTGGCAGACACATTAAGATCGGAAGGAAGGTAATTAAATGTTTTTTTTTAATTAATCTAAACCGTAGCTTGCCTACGAACCCACCTAATGGTAAGCAGGGATACAATCAACGATGATGAGGCGCACTAGTTAATTAAGTTTATCTCACCAAAATAAAACCTCCCAAGTCGTCGACGGCGCGCTCCGTTCCCGCGCGCCTCAAGGAGTTGTCAGCAAACCGTAGGGGCCCTACAGGGTCGAAGCCTCCCGGAGCCGAGGGTTGATGCGAAAGCGTTACACCAGGGCTCTGGGAATAAGGCAAGGAAGGCACGGGGTAGGTTCTTTAGTCAGTAAGAGTCTGACACTGTTTCCCGCTCCGCCCAAGAGTGGGATTCGTCATTCGATGATTTTTACCTACCATAAAAAAAAAACCAAAATAAAACCTATGTAGTTGTTTACATTATATAAACCTTCCTGTAACCGGCAGCTGATTTTAACCGACATCCTTTACTACCAGTACGTGTTCACACATATCCTCATCAGGTACACGCGGATATCACCCATCCCCTAATAGGGAATGACACCCCCCAACCATCTACAAAATTTCAAATTGAGGAAAAAACGTGTTATCACAAAATTTCTTCGAAAACCCAAGATTATTGACAGTTGCTGAATAATTCATGAAAGTAATATCACTGATTTCAATTTGTAACAAGTAAATTTGGTTGTTTTTTCTTACGCCATTATCGATTTTTCTCATAAAATATTCAATGAGCGTGTCTAGGACTAATTGAATGACTACTTTCTGTTAAAAATGTTTGAAAAAACAGGAGGAAATTTAACTGGAAATCTAGGATGGGTTTCGTTAGGTTTGCTCTTTTATTTTTGGTTGAATTCTATCTGAATGCTGATTGGCTGAGAAGACTTGTGATGTTTTCTGATCACGCATTATTTTTAAATAATGTAACACCCGTATTTATGAATAAGTAATACTTATTAATTTAGTAAAAGTAGGTAACTAATTAAGAAACAATTGTATTACTGTAGAACAACAAGTACTAAAAACAGAGTAAAATTTAAGTTGCTATACAACAAGCACGCCTCAAGGAGTTGTCAGCAAACTGTTTGGGCCCAGCAGGGTCGAAGCCTCTTGGGACGAAGGGTTGATGCGAAAGCGTATTACCTGGGCCCTGGGATCAAGGCAAGGAAGGGGTAGGTTGGCTAGTCAGTAAGAGTCTGACACAGTTTTCCGCTCCGCCTAAGGGCTGGATTCGTCATTGGATGATTTTTACCTACATAGACTACCCCCTTTTTTTAGCTTTTTCATGCAGATTCTTTCAGATAGTTACTTGAGCGTGAAAACTTAACAAACATACACACATTTTCATACACAATTTCGCGTTTATAATATAGTGTGATTATAAGCTATCAAGGAAGTATAGACATTATTATAATCTTTCAAATTCCTACCATAAAAATAGATCCAATTCCGACCTGCAATGTCCAACTGCATTCCAATCACACACAGTGATCACCTATCTGCGTGACCAGAGATCCTGGCAACCTTCCAAGACCTAGCAGCCAGTTCCACACGAGGATTTCTTCCGTTATTATTTGTCTGATGAATTTTAAAATTGAATTGTGGCAAATGAAATTATTGGTCGGTTTGTGTGCCAAAAGATATAAGTTCTGTTTTAATTAATAGAATGAGTAAAGTTCTTCTTTTAAGTGTTTGTACAAATGTGTTATTATACTTATTAGGTTCTACTATCTTCACCCGTGTTACTGTTGAAAATTATCCAAAGAGAATTTAGTGTAAAGATTTACTGTGCTATTCCAGTATATGATCTACGCGTGTCAATAATTTTATCGAAATCCGTTGAATCCATTTGAGCGTAAAAGAGTAACAAACACAGACATTGTTGCTTACCATCAGGTGGGTCTGGTGGTGCTGAGTACTAGAAAACTGATAGACATACTTATATATTTCTAAATACATACATATTATAGATAAATTACACTCAGACACAGAACAAATTATCGTGCTCATTACACAAACATTTGTTCTGGGTGGGAATCGGACCCACGAGCTCCGGCATAGCAGTCAGGGCTTCTACTCACTAAACCAACAGGCCAGTGAAAAATCTACAACCATTACATAAAACTCATTAGATACAGCTAACGCAACGCCAAAATAACATCAGTCAAAACTCCAAAACAGAAATAAAGCTGAAATTATAATAATTCGAGACTTTCTCTGATCGCTTATCAAAACTTTCGCGTTCGAGTGTAAATGGTCCCTAAGGTGTTATAAATACGTGTATTATTCATGAGCCTATCTCAACAAAATTAATGCGTTCATCACTCATGCTCGAGTTGAAACACACTTTGTCGCGTTTTGTCGAATGACGTAACGTACGTACTAGGGCTGTGCTAGAGAGATGCTCATGATGGTTATATCGACATCGAATTCGGAAGTGGAGATTTTAAACTGGTTTTATTGATATTGTAATCAGAATCGAAGGAAAAGGCGTTAATTACGAGTCCTAAAACTAATATTAAACTCTGGTAAATTATACTTAAAAGAAACGCAAATTCGTAACAGCTATATATTGTACAAAATCGATCCTTTTGATTCGATCCTTAGTGGAGCGGGAAACAGTGTCAAACTCTTTCTGACTAAGCACCCCACCTCGTTCCTTGAGCGGGATTCGTCATTGGATGAGTTTTGTCCACCATAAAAAAAATCACATCACAAAAAATTTGCGATTTGAAAAAAGCTTCGTAACTGGATTTGGGAATTGAACTGGTTTTCAGTACGCGAATCCGATTATCTAGTGTTAATAAGTTCTTATAATGTATGAGACAGCTGTACACAATTTTTTCTCTCTTTCCGTTTTCCTACTTTCTTTCTAGGCGATATCTTTCTGGTACCCAAATAATAGGAGTCCCACTAAAAAGTTGCTCCCTCGGTACTTCGGACTTCAAAACTTTGTGCGAAGACCTTTTGATGTGGTGAACCTCCTAAATGATTCCTCGCCTTAAGGGTGCTTATACCACAAAATATGCGAGGTAGAGAGGCGGGGCGTGAATGTGTGGTGAAACTATTTAGAACACCCTCATCAGCGTCATATAGTTTCTTCTGATGCGGAAAAGAAACTAATCCCACAAAAACAAATAAATAAATAATAATTAACTATGACAATTTTTTTAAATAATTTATTAGTTTTATTTGTTTTTTTTTTACAACTGGTTCTTGAAATACCTACTTGAAAAATACGAATATGATATGTGGAAGTTTCTTCCGCCTAGTATTCGTGATCTGAAATCTATTTCACTTTTAAGCTAAAGTAAAAGCGCTCTATCTTTCGTCTGTAGCGTGATACTTGTTTATATAAAATATAATAAAGAAGTAAAATTTGTTTTTTTGTTTGTAATATATAATATATATGTAATAATCTCTGGAAGTACTGGTTGGATTGCAAAAAATTTTTTTACAGATAGAAAGCTGCTTCATTTCTGAGTGTCATAGGCTATATTTTATGATTATAAATAATATAATAAAGAAGGAAAGTTTGTTTTTTTTTATTTCGAGAAATTGTATAGAAACAGAGTTAAATATGTTAAAACAAGAAATTTTCCGCGGACGAAGTCGCGGGCAGAAGCTAGTATAAAATAAAATAAATACAAACTTTAGACCCCATTACATCCCATTAGGAGCTGAATTTTGAAAAACCCTTTCTTAGTGTTCGCCTTCGTCATAAATTTCGTCATTGCCTTGCGCAAAATATCACGCTCCTAGTCCCAGTAGTGTCGGCTGTGCATTGATATGTCTGTCAGTCAGTTTCTCCTTTTATATATATATAGAAGATTAACGATTTTGATTTGATTGATTGATTAATTAATGCAAGCAAAAATGAACTTAGCGGTCGTCAAGGAGTAGTGTTATCGATGGTACAATTTCTTTCCGCAGTTCCGCACTTCCGGAGACGCAGGAGAGGTTCGGTTACATCACTAGTGAGTACGTATCGTACGTGTTATATAAATTGCCTTAATCGTACCATGAGCCGTGTTTTCGCACGATAAAAATAGGCATATAGCTAGATGTATGGTTTCTGTAAATGTGCGGGTTGAAGAGGATTAGGAGTCGCGTGTAAAGGGCAAAACGTATTTCTTGCTGTGTTTTTTTCTTGACGAAATATGTCTAGTTTGTTAAACGGAATAAAAATAATATTTGAGAGTATGAAAATATTATGAAATTGAAACTTTTTTTTTTCTAAAGAGGAATTTTTGGTATCAAAAACTCAGAAGAAATACCGAATAGTTTGCGGTGAAAAGATAATTCGTTTAAGTACGCGCTCTATCATCAATCGCATCGTCGCTTACCATCAGATTGAGATAGCGGTCGATGAAAAAAAAATGTGTAAATAAAGAAAAAAAAAAGGTGGTGTTTGTAACTTAGGTATAAATTAAATTACAAAAAAAAAATCATGATCTTCTTTGATCTTTATGTGATCATGAATTCATGATCACATAAAGATCATGATTTTCTTACAGTTTTCTCACATTCAAATCCATTACTTCTCCTGGGACCAAGGGTTGATGCGAAAGCGTATTCTGGGATCAACGCAAGGAAGGAATAAGGTAGGTTGTTTAGTCAGTAAGAGTCTGACACTATTTCCTGCTCCGTCCAAGAGCGGGATTCGTTATTCGATGATATTTTCCCGCCATAGAAAAGAACCCCCAAGAGGTTTGATTTGCCATACGCTGGCTAGTTTTATTATTTATATCCACCTTTCTATAATTAACCCCCATATACAAGTCAGTCCCCACTAGGCCTACATTCCTATTCTAAGTATAGCATCGCTGCGCGTCGCACGCTCGCTTAGCTTTCTGTGTCGCTCCGGCCTAGCGTGGCAGTTGGACTGGAAATGTTCTGGCTTTCAAATGAGGGTTGTGAGGGGTGGTTACAGCTAGAGGAAGGGTAGTTGTATTGTGGTAAAATTTCATTGGATTTACAATATATTTAACTTTTTAATCGAAGGAGAACCAACAGCTATAACAAAAGGATAAAAAAAACCAATTACTGGTTCTCACGGGGTAGAAACTGAAAAAGTAGCAGAATATAATGACATATGACTAATTATTACACTTCGCACTTTTGGAAATATCCGCATTCAATTGAGTGGGCGCAGTGTAGGTTTTAGTAGTAAAAGGGTCGAGTGAGTCGTCATTAGATGATTTTTCCCACCATGAAAAAGTCATAACACAAAGAATACACATAGGTACATAGGAACTTTAAGTGTATATAAAAACCAATAGGTAAAAAAAAACCATACGTAGGACTCTAACTTATGTAAACAGTTCAGTTCCCGAAACGAATAAAGAAGATTTTTCTAAATAAAAAAAAAAGGATTTTTTGTCGTGACATAGCTACAAATTTTAGTTTTTAGATTTATTCCTATACTTGTAATTGTTGTTGTACTTGTTTTTGTTATCGTTGTATTTGTTGTTGTTGTTGTACTTGTTTTTGTTTGTTTTGTTGTCTTTTGTTTTAAAATCTCATATGGGTCTCGTTTCTTTCTTTTTGAGGTCCTAAAAAATGTAACCATAATCAGCCATATATTTTCTCATTGCTTGGACTCAGACCTTCTCTTTACGAGTAAAAATGGGTTGCAATACACCACGTCATATGTCTTCAAATTTTTGGTTATAGGACAAGCTGATTTCCTCACGATGTTTTCCTTCCCTGTTTTGAGAGAAATAGTGATGAAATAAATTACACAAAGTAATATACTAAGCTATGGAATACACATATAATGTTTTCTAAGAAGGATTAAGAATATACAGGGCAATTAGTGACCGATACTTACCGGTAACGGCCCGGATTTACGAGTTGTAGGTCGCGGTTACAAACCCAGCCAGGCGCATTACTTTATGAAACCGGCATGTGCTAGAACCAAAAGTTCGAAAACATGTGACATCAACCAATCCGCACTAGGCCCGCGTGGTGGATTACGTTCCATTCCCTCTCTTAGAGAGGAGGCGTGTATTCTAGAAGTGGGAACATTAAAAAGGTTGATTATGATGATGATATACTTAGTTGCGTTTAAAACCGCGACCTACAACTCGTAAGTCGAGGCCTTTACCACTCGGCCACCACTGTTTTTTTTATTGATTATAGGTTTGCGCTTGACCGCTATCTCACCTGATGGAAAGCGACGATGCGGTCGACGATGGAGCGCGCTTACCTAGAAGTAACCTATTCACTCTTCACTTAAAGATTCCAGGATTGTAGCCATCAGGAAACACAGACTCCGGCAAAGGAATTCCACTCCTTGGCTGTACATACAATGAAAGTGTTGCCTTCATAACAGGGTAAACAGAATCATAACACAGCACCGATATTAGTCGATTACTGGAACATATGGTACATTATAATTACGATGTGGTTTTGAACCTAATAACGGAATTATTACGTTCATAAGTCACACGTTAATATAACTCTGTTGTGTTGCAGGATTTGTATTTAACTGTGTTGCTCTGTTGTTAGGTGTGAACTTAAGGCTTAATTAAATAATTGTTTATATGTATAATTAAATTAAATACATCATCTTCATTTTTTCAGCCGAAAAACGTCAACTGTTGGACCTAGACTTTCCGCAAGTGTCGCAATAATGAACAATCCGAGTCTCGTATCCATCAGATTCTTGCAACTCTTACTAGGGCATAAGTCCACCTTGTGGAAAGCCTTACAAAGCCGCGTCTTCCGATTGTGGTAGCCACTCTAGACCGATTTCCGACCCAATTTACGGCGGGCATGCGGACGGCGAGCAATTCGGTCGTTTGGTAACAGTCTGGACCGGGCCCAAATCGTCGACGGAAGACGCCTCAAGGAGTTGTCAGCAAACTGGAAGGGCCCAGCGGCCGAAGCCTCCTGGGACCAAGGGTTGATGCGAACACGTATAAGTGAAGGAACGGGAAAGGTTGTTCATCATCATCATCATCATCAGCCTTTTAATGTTCCCACTGCAGGGACACAGGCCTCCTCTCTCTAAGAGAGGGAATGGGCCATAATCCACCACGCGGGCCCAGTGCGGATTGGTGGATGTCACATGTCTTCGAATTTTTGGTTCTAGGACATGCCGGTTTCCTCACGATGTTTTCCTTCACCGTTTTGAGAGCAGTGGTGATGAAATAAATTACACAAAGTAATGCGCCTGGCTGGGTTTGAACCTGCGACCTACGAATCGTAAGTCGGGGCCGTTACCGCTCGGCCACCACTGCTCCTCCTGAATGAAAGGTTGTTAAGTCAGTAAGAATCTGACACTGTTTTCTACTCCGCTCAAGAATTCGTCATTGGATGACTTTCACGTGCAATAAGAAAAAGAAAACATCTACGAGTATGTTCCTTCTTTAACCTCGTTCCAGGACACTATTCTCTTTCACACAACCCATAGCTCTATGTACCTGTCTCCCTGCAGGGCCCCTAAGGTTTTACTGATATCTCTTTGAGGTACCTGTACACGTGGAACAGTAGGTACACGCCGTCGACGATTCGAGCTCGTTCCGAACGGTCACCGGACGGCCGGAAGGTTAATTAGACCGTATTGTGTTGCAGAACTAAACTGTGTGGAATGAATAGTGAAAACGTTGGAAAGTAAATACTACAGTTGAATAAAAAAAAAAGAAAAAAGGTTTCTACGTGCCTCGCACAAACGTAAATCTACACTAATATAATAAAGAGGTAAAGTTTGTTTTTTTGTTTGTAGGGGGTAATCTCTGGAACTACTGGTCCGATTGGAAAAATTTAAGCAACAATAGAAAGCTGCTTTACTCCTGAGTGACATAGGCTATATTTTATGTACGCGGGCGAAGCTGCGGGCAAAATAAGTTAATAAATACATATCTGCAATTCTACACTAATAAAAAAAGATGAATAAAAATATAAAGAAAACAAGACAGATGAAATGATGAATGGTGAATGATGATGTGATGATGATGAGATGTATATAAAGAGGCAAAGTTTGTTTGTTTGTAATAGTTGATCTCTGAAAGTGCTGATTCGATTACATGTTTTATTCACCGAAATAAAGCTCCTTTATGTTTCTGGGTGATAAGTTATAGTTTATTTATCAAAGTCGTGGGTAATAAAAATGTAAACTTGAAATTTTTATCCGTTTAAAACCAAAAATATTAAAAAAACAAATTTCTTTTTAATTTGCATCGGCCTTATGCGTAAAATAAAACTATTGACAATAAAGCTTTTGATGTTTTATAAATATAAAACGTCATATAGCAAAATATCTGACGTCGTAATAAAAGAATACTCGACTGAGGTCGAGAATGTAAATGTGAAATGTGGCCTGTTGGTGTACTTGTCAGTGGCTCCAATTGCTGGTCTTGTGTTCGATTTCCACTCAAGACAAATGTTTGTGTGATTAATAGGAGCATTTATTCTGTGTCTGGAGGTATTTTTTCTGTAATATGCATGTATTTAGAATTAAAAATACACGAGTATGTCTATCAGTTGTCTAGTACTCATAGCACAAGCTCTGCATAGTTTGCAACTAGATGGCGTTGTGTGAAAGTTGTGTTACTATCATTATTATCTCCATATGTCCTCAACGAATTACGAATTTCAGCGTCTCACTCCTCCCTCCCTCCTAACTTTATCAAGCACAAATACAAACCAGACCAAAACTCAAATATTTAATTAAAATCCCCAACTTTATTAGACTACAACAATATTTATTTGTTCCAAACTTTGTCGCCAATTAAACTTGGTCGAAACTTGGCTAAGGGTCGGGAGCGGTCGAAAAACGCCACTATGGACGTTTACAATATGTTCGGATCCCAAGTTGCCGGGTGATTGCCAAGCTTGGCAGGACTTGGCAGAACTTGGCATAACTTGGCGGGCTTGGCGAACTATTTGGCGTTGATACGGTTCGGTTTGATTGATCGTTCTTTTATAGCCTGTTTTATTAAACGGGAGCGAAATGTGACTGTGTGTGTTGATGTATCGCCGCCAAGTTTTTCGTTTATTATATTTTTAGGAGTTTACTTAAGTGTTTTGTGAAGTTGTTTTGTGGTTCTTTGGGATGGGTTGAGATGCAGATTTGTAAACAGTTCAATTATTATGTCGGGTATAGTTAGTTAAGAAATGACGAAGGAAGGTCTCCTAACAAGGTGGATCGATGAACTGGTCAGGGTTGTTGGAATCCGATGGAAGCAAGACGTACAGGACCGGTCTTTGTGGCGGCGCTTGGGGAGGCCTATGTCCAGTAGTGGCCGTTTTTCGGCTGAAACGATGATGATGATGAGAGATGACGATGTATGAGAGTGTTTACGGAGACGCATTTTTACACGTGTCTGATGGAAATATAGGCGGCGCACGCTCAACTACGAGCATACAGCGATACTTGCCCTCCTAGCCAACTTACGATCGTTTCGCTAACGTGAAACCCTTTGAGTTGGCCACGCCCCCAATTAATTTGTTCTGACGTCATCTCAACGCTCAGCCAAGCGTTCGATGTCAACGAAATGACGAACGCTACGTTCTCAGTTGAAATTAAAGCATAGGTACTGCTACTTCCCCGCGTCTCCGCACGTAATAAAGCACTTATATATTATTCGCATAAACGATTTTAATGCTTACTTTGGCCTCTATACTTATAAATAAAACGCCAATACTCGAGCACCACTTACAACTTCTGAAGTATTTTCATAATCGGCTTACCTGAAACAAAAACAAGCAAAATCGTTAATCATTGTATAAAAATTTGAGGGTGTTATAAAAATAATAGATATAGATAAATGTCTAAAAATAAATAATTAAATTAGATCAGAAACTAGACAATAAATAGGAAAAATATCTGCAGTTGGTTTGAAAGACTCATTACGGTCCGAGAACTCAAAGGGCAACTGTAGGAACAGCGGTGGGTTTTAGTTTTTAAAGGTCTGATACTCTCTCTCACTCCGTTAAGACCAGGAAAAGTTATTTTGATGATTTCCCACTTAAAAAATTATATAGGAGAGTACATGGTATACAGCATCCTATAGGTACCTACTAGTATTTATTACCATTGTAGAGATGTAAGTAAAAGACGCAACATATTTAAGTCAAACCAAAATGGCAACTGAATTTCAGTGTAATTAGAATAAAAGTAGGAAAAATAACTGCAGCTGGTTTGAAAGTGTTATTGCAGCCTTGAATGCAAATGGCAAATGAAAAATCTGATACTCTCTTATGCTCCACCTGTAGCGATAAAAGTTACCTATATGAAAAAACAGCTATGCTACTGGATTTGCATTAATTTTGGGATATGTATTGGGCACATATGGGCTGGTGCTGCAAAGTGCCACCTAGCGGCTTTGGATTCAGTGGAAAGGCGTGCAAAGAGGCTGATTGGTGATCCAGATTTGGTTGGGTCCAGTCTTCAAAGTCTCGAGTACAGGCGCAGAGTAGCCAGCCTTGCGGTTTTCTACAGGATGCATTTTGGAGAGTGTGCGCAGGAATTGCATGATTTGATTCCGCCATCCTAATTTCACCTTCGGACATCCCGGCGTACGGCAAATATCCACCCTTACGTTGTTGAGACACCTGCGGCCCGGACTAAACGTTTTGCCTCGTCATTTATACCGCGTACATCGAGGGATTGGAACAGTTTGCCGGCTGCAGTCTTTCCGTCCGAATATAATTTGGGTGTCTTCAAGGCTAGAGTGAATAGGCTCTTAATAAACTAGTGCGCCTTACCATCAACGATTGCATCACTGCTTACCATCAGGTGGGATCGCAGTCAAGCACTAGTTTATTGCAAGTAAAAAAAAAAGATGATTATTTGAAATCATCTGTCTGATACTTACGGCCTTCGGATCATGGGGCGTCTAAAGTTAGGTTCTGCGAATTTTAGCGCACAGTAAAAAATAAATAGTTTAAAAATAAATACAAATTATTTGCAGCTGTCGAACAAGGTTATTGGCATTTTTTTTTGTAAAGCCTTTATTTTTGTGTGAGTTTTTACTGAAAAGTTGAAAGGGAACCGTCTGTCTTGGTATGGCCATGTAAAAAGGCGGGATGAAACGCATGTTACAAAAAAAGCCATGAGTATACATGTGGATGGATAGAGAGGGAGAGGGAGACCAAAGAAAATATGGATGGATTGTGTGAGAAGGGATATGAAAGAAAGAGGAGTTAGTGATAGCGAGACGGGTGACAGGACAGAGTGGAAGAAAAAGACATATTGCGCCGACCCCAAATAGAACGGGACAAGGGCAGGAAGATGATGATTTTTGTGTGAGTTTTCAAGCGCTAAAATTCGCAGAGTCTAACTTCACTCGCCAAGATCCGTTGGCTATACTGTACACTGGCACTGGCACTTACCTGCAGATGGAAATAAACAGTACCTCAAAAAACGCCAAAACATTTATTCCTAGCAAATATATCATGCCATCCTCACCATACTATTCCCCATAACCTGAAGAACCGCCAACCTGTCTCCAAAAACAATAGCCCGGAGTGAGCATCACGTTCGAGCTATATCTCCACACCCCTGCCTCTACAATTTATTGCCCGTATTTATTGCGTCCCGGTAGATCACTTACAATTGTATGGTAGCCTGGTGCGCAATGTGCGGTTTCTAGTCGAGTCAATTCGAAAGTTGGAATTCACTTAAGTTTACAATTGTAGATGTTTTGTCATACTTTCGAGGGGGTATTACTCCACTGTTTGGCATTGCACATCCAAAATTAAACTTATAATTCTATCTTGTTATTAATTTTGTCTGCACGGAAGCAGAAAAGAAAAAAAAATTGCCAGTAAAAAGTTATGAGCCTACAAATTTTCGTTTTCCTTGGTAATTTTAACGTGAGTGTAAAAAAGTAGCAAAAATAATATAAAATCTCAAAATCAAAATCAGTACCGAGAAAGCAACTACTGTAAAATTTTATAAAATTTATTTATGCAATATTTTTTTTATAAGACACGATCTTCCAGAGCACTACTTTATTCATAAATTTTTACTCACTGTGTAATGTTGTTTCAATTCGTAACGGTTTTTGTGTACATGCGAACTATACTTTATTATATACATAGGTATATATACTAGCATATAATGGCTCATCAATGACACTATAATTAGGACAGGATAACCCAGCGTGCTTTTTGACCGCACTTTTCTCTGAGTTCGAGCCCGCCACTAGTTCAACTTTAAGAGTGGCCAACCCAAGCTACACTTTCATACAATCACTCTTACGTGATTATGATACGCCTAATATAGCACGTAGTACATTTATATCGATGCCAGAACCACAGTATCCTATCAACCACAATTTCTATCAAAAGCAAAGAGAGACTTAACATAACTGATTCAATAGATATCCATTTCAATCTGAATTATTAATTGATATGTCTTCATTACCTCTGCTGGCAGCAGTTCGGTGAATGTTTAACTGGTCACTTAGTTATTTGAATTATTGTCATGTCAAAGAGAATTGGTGTAAGGTGACAAAGTCAAAGTACTATCCATGTTAATAATATTGAGGTGTGTCGGGTTAAATAAAAACACATATTTTCAACAAATTTTGTAAAACATTCGTATACAAATCTTAGAATTACTGAATGCCAACAGAGTTTTTAGGTGTTATCTCTATTTTTTCTCAATACTTTTGTTTTAAACACGACTTTGGATTGCGTTAAATGAAGCAACAAGCTTTTAAACCATGCTTGAAAGTAACAATAGGCGAGTGAGGAAGGCCCACATTTTTTTTTGGTGGTAAATGACGAATCCCGCCCTTGGGTGGAGCTGGAGACAGTGTCAGACTTTTACTGACTAAACGACCCACCATTCCTTTCTGCCTTAGTTCCGGGGCCCCGGTAAGGCACACCTTAAGGCTTGCTCATGAATCACCTCGAAAGTCAACATAGATTTATACATAAATGTGCTTGAAGCAAACATTTGCTCGATTGAAGTGCTCAGTATTGACTGACACTCTGTGTTCGTTGCTCACTAAATGCTCAAGTGTAGCTCAATATCTTGGTGTAGTGTTGGTTTAGTTATTTACTGTTTGATGTTGTGTTTGGTTAATGGAGTGGGTAGAGTTCAAGGTTCAAGTGGAGGGAATCATTTGTTTATTTTTTCGTCTTTTTGGGACAATGGAGCCGTTTTTAAGGTTGAAAATCATCCAAGACTTTTCATCATCTTCTGTTAAGAGTATGGACGCCTATGCAAAATGATATAGCAAGTTGTGTAGCTGAGTTTGTCCTTGACAATTAACTAGGCCCCTTTCTCGTCTACATACGTTGTGTACTGTCATACCGTTATAATTATTTACCCGTTAAATATATAGTTTAAAGTCTTTAATCGCCTTTGTTCTCATTTTAACATCTTCAGCCTTATTAATTGGCCCACTGCTGGGACACAGGCCTCCTTTCTAGGAGAAGGAATGGGCCATAATCCACTAAGCGCGAATGGTGGATGTCACATGTCTTCGATTTTTTGGTTCTAGGACATGCCAGTTTCCTCACGATGTTTTCCTTCACCGTTTTGAGAGCAGTGGTGATAAAATAAATTACACAAAGTAATGTGCCTGGTTGAGTTTGTACCTGCGACCTACAAGTCTGAAGTCGGGGCCTTTACCACTCGGTCATCGCTGCTCCGACTTTCCGGAACTCCCGTCATATACAATACGCAACCTCATTACATAGTATATTTCCTAAGCATATCTTATGTAGAGATCTTCTTACTGTTTCTAAATAAAAGCAAGCAAAAGTGTTTTAAAAACAAAAAACCTATTTACAAAATAAATATTGTGGTGTTTGTGTACTGGTCTTGGACAAGGCAGGATAGGCGACAGTTGACAGTTGCTTTCGGGCAGTTGACTAAGATGGACGTCTTCATCCTAACTGCTAGTGACCTAACAACCCAATATGTCTACCCTCTGTGTTAGTGCTTTCACTACAAATATCATTTATCATTGTTTTCAAATCCATCAAACCAAAAAAACCCTCCTCACTCATACCAGAACCATTTATTTTTACATTTTACTTATCTCTCTTTAGTTTATCCCTCTAAACTTATATGATGACAACAGGATAATCTCTTCATATTATTCTCCCTTTCCGACAAAATAAATATAAGTACGAAGAAATCGAATCCAAACATAAAAACACATGAAATACTATATCCACACTACAAATGGATATAAACGGGGAAAAAATATAATAATATTATGTCCCCAGATCTTAGGGTGTGAGCATAAGAGCCCCACTTAAAAGTAAATTATTATTTCCTTTATTTTTTAGTGTAGAGCAATGGTAAACTGAAACACTCCATGAAGCGAATCGTTGTCTAGGGACAAGTAGAGAGGAAGCGGTCTCGTGGGCGCTCACCTACGCGTTGGATAGACCTCATTAGAGCTGCAACACAAACCTCCATGGTCCAGAGTTCTCGAGACACCGTAAACCGTGTCAAGTGGAGACGCATCGCGGGAGCCTCACTAGCCAACGAAAATGCAAATTTATCAACCACGACCACTCTGTCAAGAGTAAATGACTAAGGAGGAGAGCAGTGGTCACCGAATGGTAACGACCCCGACTTACGAGTTGTGAGTCACAGGTGCAAACCCAGCCAGGCACATTACTTTGCATAATTTATTTCATCATCACTGCTCTCAAAACGGTGAAGGAAAACTTTGTGAGGAAACAGGCATGTCCTAGAACTAAAAATTCAAAGATATTTGATATCCACCAATTTTCACTGGACCCGCGTGTTGTATTATGGCTCATTCTCTCTCCTAGAGATCTCTCAGCAGTAGGATTATTAAAAAAGCTGATGATAATGATTTAATATTGAGAGAGGCGAATGTTTTTTTTTTGCGGCATATACAGCCGTAATTTTTTTTTATCAATTTACAAGTAAAACAAAAAAATACATCAATATTTATAAATTATTTATAGGGCATCAAAGAATTCATACACATCGATATCAATGGGAAAAATGCCCAAAACGCTGGCAGCATTGCCACTCTTGTCATTCAGTGTGGCAATGCTGACAGAAATAAAGCCCAGCCCTCTGATCACGCGAAAAGTCGACCAGCTGTTTAAATCGAAACCTCCACGCGTCCTCGAGATAAAGGGTCTTGACAGACAGACAGACAAGAAAATAATCCTATAAGGCTTCTTTTTTTCCTCTTAAGATACGACACCTAAAAATAGTAAAACAATAAATTATTTTAACTCATAAAAACCCAATAGATCTGTGTGCGAACACCTTAACACGCGAATACAGGATCATAAAATATAAAAATTATGCGACCGCCACTAGGATACGAACTGCGAGTGTCAGGAGCGAAGCCGGGCGAGAAATTTATAGTGTTTATTTTAGCGAAGTATAGGTAAGGTGGGTCTTGCATATTATCGATTATATCGCAGGTATTGGCAGTTAGTTTTATGTGGTAATATCAGGTGGTGAAAAATGTTTTTCATTTCTATGCGCCGTCTACGGTCACTGGTGGCCGAAGGCAGTGGTGGCCGAGTGGTAACGGCTCCGACTTACGAGTCGTAGGTCGCGGGTTCAAACCCAGCCAGGCGCATTACTTTGTGTAATTCATTTCATCACGACTGCTCAAAACGGTGAAGGAAAACATCGTGAGGAAACCGGCATGTCCTAGAACCAAAAATTCGAAGATATGTGACCTCCACCAATCCGCACTGGGCCCGCGTGGTGGATTATGGCCCATTCGCTCTCCTAGAGAGAGGAGGCCTGTGTCCCTGCAGTGGGAACATTAATAGGCTGATGATGAGTTCTACGGTCACTGAGCTAAGCGTTTTGCTTCGTCGTTTATACCGCATACATCTAGGAACTGGAACAGTTTGCTAGCTGCGGTTTTCCTGTCCGATTATAATTTAGGTGTCTTCAAGGCTAGAGTGAATAGGCTCTTAATAAACTAGCGCGCCTCACCATCAACGATTGCATCACTGCTTACCATCAGGTGGGACCGCAGTCAAGGAGTAGTTTAAAGCAATAAAAAAAAATTGTAGTAACATAGACACCTCTACAACACGAGAACGCCTAATATAACTGGGTATCGAGTATCGGGTACTTTGGGTATGGAATTTTCTGGTTTCTGTTTCCCCGTGTACATGACTGCAATCAATGAGCGACATCTACTAAGCAATTTTTCAATTCTAACATAAAATTTCAGACAGAAACTCCTGATTTTGTTACCTCAAAACTGCAACATGAGATGCCTCACAAACTCCAATTTGCCTAACCTTATTCGAGATTAGATAACTCTGAAACTCAATTCACCTTGTTTAACGAAAAAAAAACACTGCAGAAAAACAAAGGAAGAACGGTTTTAACCCCACCCTAGTAATATTTCGGCGGTTTTTTCCACACACAACCCGATAGGCCACGATTCCTATTATGAAGATTAGCATTTTCATTAACCCTCTCTCGAATGCAAAACGCCTTTGTAGGTGCTTGGGGTCCTTTATATCCACGGAAGCATGAGCAAATGGAGTGTTAAGATTTTTATTTAAATTATTTAGAAATATTCCTGGTATTCTATGGAAAATATTAATATGAAACATGCGTGTCATGAAACACAGTTGCGTTTTGATTTTCGTAAGTGTTAGTTATTTTGTCTAATGGTAAAAAGATAAAACGGGTTATTTGATACTTTCTTGTCAAATAATACACCGATAGTCGACAGCGTAAAACATCTAATCATCAACAACTAAACTATTATAAAATCACTTTGTTCAACGTCGGTCCGTTTGGCAGAACCCTGATTTTCAGGAACACAAGGAGGTATTATGCTAGATATGTTTTGTTTGATTTTTTGTTGAGAATCATGACTTGTTTCCTTCCGAGTCAAGTCTCGAAGATTTTTCTGAATCGAACTACTTTGTTGAATTGAACGGAACTCTCGTACGATCCACATTTATCGATTTTTCTACAATGGTACTACTTTGTTGAAAAAAAGTTTTATATTAGTATTGTTGTATTTATTTTTATTATACCTATAAACTTATATAGAAACTAGCCTTCTGTCAGCGGATTCGCCCCCGTGAAAGTGGGGTTCTCCATAGAAACTTTAGACTCCCATTACATCAATTTAGGAGCTGAATTTTGAAAAACCCTTTCTTAGTGTTCGCCAACGTCATAAAAGGAACCCTAGCCCAGTAGTTTAGTAGGCTCCTGGGCTCAGTAGTTTTGGCTGTACGTTGATATGTTAGTCAGTCAGTTTCTCCTTTTATGAATATAGATAGAAGATAGATAATTAATAATATTTTGGACTAAAAGTTGTGTAAATAAATTAATTACTATTTATTAAAAAGTCCATTTGAAATGACTTAAGAATAACATTCAGTTATAAAATAAATAGTTAAAACTGTTATAAAAATATCGATAATAACAATTTGAATAACTTTCTGAGAAGATATTTCAGTAATAAATACATCAAAAGTATTTTTTTCACATAGTTACTCCATTGGTTACTCCTCCATGTCTCAACCTCTCTGAAGAGGGTAGCATCGGGGAACAATGGCGGAGGTATGTACTTATTGTGATCAAACTCGGACCAATAGACAGGCTTTCAATGGCTGTAATAAACGCTTGGGTACGGGTTTTTTGCATTTATATTGGTGTGATGTAATTAATTATTTGAGTGGGTTTCTATGTGGGTGGTAATTGATGGGGTTGTAGTGTTTCGGTAGTGAATAGATCTTGTAATATTCAGGTTTTTGTTATATCTTTTGAATTGAGGAAAAAAGGAAAAAAGTAGGGCTGAGTTACCGTGTGCGTTTCTTTTAAATATATTCGATGGTAGTAACAGGAACATGCGTGATTGGTTGTATAAAAAGCCAGTTTTTTTTGGGTTTATTTTGTTTACTAGCTGTGCCCGCGACTTCGTCCGCGTGGAATAGTTATTTTGGGCATCATATTTATTTTTGCAAACAACCTCCTCAGCTTTAAAAATTATAGCTGTTACCCACGACTTTGCCCGTGTCAATTTCTGTTATTATTTTAGACAATTTAGTTTTTAAAAGAACATAATTATCTTTCATACATATTTTTTTGGTATCTTAAACCGTTTTGGCAGCGCACGCAACAGAAGCCCTCAAAGATGAATAATTTTCCCCGTTTTTTCCATATTTTCCGTTGTTTCTTCGCTTCTATTAGTCGCAGCGTGATGTTATATAGCCTAAAGCCTTCCTCAATAAATGATCTATTCAACGTAAAAAGAATTTTTCAATTCGAACCAGTAGTTCCTGAGATTAGCGCGTTCAAACAAACAAACAAACTCTTCAGCTTTATAATATTAGTATAGAAGTATAGATTAAAACTTTACGTTACAAATCATGTTACCTACTTTTGAAGCAGGTACTCTTTCATCAACATCAGCCTTTTTAATGTTCCCACTGCTAGGACACACGCTTCCTCTCTAGGAGAGGGAAGGAATGGACTTCTAGGACATGCCGGTTTCCTTTTTTTTCATCGTTTTGAGAGCAGATGAAATAAATTACACATCTGAAGGTACCGATACTTTCCTATACTTAAACATGTTTTTGTAATCATGTTAACAAACAACTTTTACTATGAGACCACACCTGAAATCATAACTATTCGTAAACCACTGCTCTTAAAAAAAGGTTACCATAGTCCCTGTAGTCATAGTCGTAGGCAAAAGTTAGAAATCAGATAAATTTAATAAATGTGACTTATGAAATCGAATACAATCGCTCAAAATTATGGATGTCTTTACAAAGTTCAAATTCGGCTCCGTTTTTCAAGCCGTCACTAAAATGGGAGTAAAGTTTGGGCACATTTATCAGGTTAAAGTTTGTAAAAATTTTAATTGTTATACAAATGACTACCGTGACGATGCAGATGACGGGACTTGAAGGAGTTGCTGATAATTTATTTTAGTTTTCAAGTTTTTTTATTGCTATAAACTAGTTCTTGACTGCGATCGCACCTGATGGTAAGCAGTGATGCAATCGTTGATGGTGAGGCGCACTAGTTTATTAAGAGTCTATTCGGATTTCTCTCTCAAGTGCCCTAACCACCGGTAGCTTGGATTCTGCTCCCAATACTGACGGAATATTTTTTTTTGTATATTTTAGAAGTACTTTAGGGGAACGGTTTTTCAAATAGAAAATAAAAAACGGAACCCTTAGAGGATCAATTTGTTGTCTGTCTGTCTTTCAAGATCTTTTATTCGGGGTCACCATCATCATCAACCTTTTTAATGTTCCCACTGCAGGGACACAGGTCTCCTCTCTAAGAGAGGGAAAGGGCCGTAATCCACCACGCGGGCCCAGTGCGGGTTGGTGGATGTCACATGTCTTCGAATTTTTGGTTATAGGACATGCCAGTTTCCTCACGATGTTTTCCTTCACCATTTTGAGAGAGAAATAAATTAGACAAAGTAATGCGCCTGGTTGGGTTTGAACCCGCGACCTACAACACGTAAGTCGGGGCCGTTACCACTCGGCCACCACTGCCCTCAACGGGGTATCGAGTTGAAATACCATAAATACTCAGAATTGGGGTCCCTTGAAGTTATGTAGAAAACAAACTCATATGTTAACGGAAAAAACGTTGTCGCCGTTTATGTCTAAAAAAATTTGTATTTTGACACTCTCAAAGAAATCAAAATACGTTATATACGTAAGTACTTCCCGTTGACCGAGAACCCTGGAATCAGCATGAAAGCAAGGTCTCGTGAAACAAATTTAGGAAAAAATCTGAAAATGGTCATGACGTGACCAGAAAAAAAAAAATGTTTGCGGTTCGGAAAAATCTTTCGAGACTGTATTCGGGAATTGAATTATAATCATATGTTATTTTGTATGGAACCCTTATTGTGCAAGTTCAACTTGCACTTGCCCATTTTTTTTATATTGATAAATGATAAATGATTTTTATTTTGTAAATAGGTTTTTACAAACTCTTTTACACGTTAATTTTTTTTTTCGTCTTTTGATACTAGATGA
This sequence comes from Mythimna loreyi, assembly GCA_029852875.1. Lineage (NCBI taxonomy): Eukaryota > Metazoa > Arthropoda > Insecta > Lepidoptera > Noctuidae > Mythimna > Mythimna loreyi. Next base: position 16,989,340 of record CM056800.1, read on the forward strand.
GGCCGGTGTTTCCTAGCTGACTACCCTGAGAAGAAACACCGAAACAAACTCAGGGGTCAAAGTCTGTTTTAAAGTCCATACACAAATATGTAATGGTCAAATCATATGAGAACCATGCAGATTGGAGTCTGAGATGGTCTTTTGAAGAAAGAACCACACAGTTCTGAGTGGACCTGTCCAGTCAGTGCATTAATTAATCTATATGCTTTCCACTCAAACACAATAAATCAACCTCTTTCTTCTCGTAGTTAATCACCAACCATAGACATTATATACCATAGACAAAAAAATTCTCCAACTCCATAAAAAAAGGGAAAGTATTTATGAAAAATTCCTTCATATCTTTTAGCGCAGACAGTGACATCTCGGAGCAAGGGGTCGCTAGGACCCTTCACTTAATTTCATCAAGGAAGGGTAATGAAATGTCCTTCAGTGATTTTCGACGTGACAATGGAGCGGCGTTATTTTAGGGTTGAATTTTGAAGGCGTTATTTAAGATACTCGATTTTTTAAAACGAAATAGACTGAATGTATTTACACCAAAATATTAATAAATATTTTTACACTAACTTGGGTACAATCGGTCAATCAATGACAAACTTGTTGCTGCCTTCGATATCTATATTATCTACCTTTGGATGGACTGTAGAAAAATGTAAATCATCATCATCATTATCAGCCTTTTTTTTTAAAGTTCCCACTGCTGGGACACATGCCTCTTCTCTAGGAGAGAGAATGGGCCTTAATCCACCACGCGGCCCAGTGCCGATTGATGGATGTCACGTCTTTGAATTTTCGGTTCTAGGACATGCCGTTTTCCTCACGATGTTTTTGAGAAAACTAAACAATAACACCGAACTAAACTTATTGTTCACCAACTAGTAACAAATATTTTTACAGTAACTTAAATCTATGGGTACAATCGGTGGTCCTACCTTTGGATGGTCTGTAAAAAAAGTAGCTACAAAAATCAACTAAAAAAAGCAAAATATTTTTAGTTTCGTAAGTCAGCTTCCTTGGAGAGCAGTGGTGGCCAAGTGATAACGGCCCCGACTTGCGTGTAGTAGGTAGGTAGGTCGCGGGTTCAAACCCAGCCAGGCGCATTACTTTGTGTAATTTATTTCATCACCACTGCTCTCAAAACGGTGAAGGAAAACATCGTAAGGAAACCGGCATGTCCTAAAACCAAAAATTCGAAGACATGTGACATCCACCAACCCGCACTGGGCCCGAGTGGTGGATTACGGCCCATTCCCTCTCTTAGAGAGGAGGCCTGTGTCCCTGCAGTGGGAACATTAAAAAAGGCTGATGGTGATGATGATGATGAAGTCAGCTTCAAAAAATGACGAAACAAAACCAAAAATATCCACTCGAGTAAGTGTGAGTGGATATTTTTGAAAACATTGAACTGACTGAGTAATCAGTTTAATTTTAGCCAAAATGCAAAACCATTAAAATGGAAGCCATGACTAAGAAGACTTAGTACCCAAGCAAAAATAAATTAAGAAAGCAACCGGCAACTCTGGTATAATAGGCACTGGCCCGTTAATTTTTTCTGACAGCTCTTTGAAGCAGGTTCTACTATCCTTCGTATACCGATGTACGGTCTCCACTCAAAGGCACGTCTATCTCAAAGGTCATTCACTGTTTATGGCAGGTCGATTGCTTCTTCAGTTTGCTTATTATGAGATCTTTTAGGCCCCACGTCTACGGCGACTTTTTGTAGCAATACCGTCTTTTTTATGGTAGGTAAAAATCATCCAATGACGAATCTTGGGCGGAGCGGGAAACAGTTTCAGACTCTTACTGACTAAACAACCTACCCCATTCCTGCGTTGTATATATACCAGGGCCAGAGCCTTCCTTTCAGATGAGAACTCTTGGCCTTGGTGGCTTCAAACCTTCTGAAATGTCCCTACGGTTTGCTAACAAACGTGCATTGTAAACGATTATGAAATAATATCAAATATTTTTTTACCCGTTTCCAAAATATTTTTAAGTGGATATTTTTTTTATGGTAGGTAAAAATCATCCAACGACGAGTCCCGTTCTTGGGCGGACCGGAAAACAAGTGTCAGACTCTTACTGACTAAAGAACCTACCGTTCCTACGTCGCCATACATACCAGGGCCAGAGCCTTCCTTTTCAGACGTAAACCTGTGGCCCTAATGGGCTTTGACCCTTCTGCAATTGCACATTGCTTGACGTGTAATAGCCTGATGACAAAATGTGTTTGGCGGAATTATTTTGTTTTTATCTTCTATGTCGGTACACTCTTGTCAGAGTGGTCATGGTCATCACTGTGAATCATCTTGGTCATACGGCGCCATACATCGCGGACTGCAGTTTTCATTAAGTAACTAGCACTTAGTTGCGGCTTTGATCTGGATTGCCCATGTCATTGGTGATGTACCACATGGCCTGGTGCTCCCAACTTTGACCTGCACTACAAGGCGCTCTATAGAGTAATTGTCACGACGAGATACATGGTTGAAGAAGGTCGAATTGCGCATCTGCATTGTGAAATATAAACGTTGTCGAGTTCTCTATCCATGTAACTCTATCATCCGTCTCTAGCACCACATCTCCGAAGCGTCAAGTTTTTCTTTTATATTTTTATTTGTTTGTTTTCCTATATAAAACTATAAGAACCATTTCCTATAAAGTGAAGTGTCATCTTGATTTTTAACGCGAAAATCTATGTACAACAAAATAGTCTACTTTGATTTTATTGCCCTTTAAAAGTGCTGTTACGGAAAAAACCCGACGGTTTTTACTAAAATTCTATTGAAACGTCTAAGAATAAAGGGAAAAATTAAAGAATTTCCTTCTTTTCTCACGTTTTTGTGTAATGTTCATTCGTTTTAAGATTACGTTGAGATTTTGCAGATATTTTTCTTATTGGATGAATTGAATGGGAGCTGTTGAATGGAGGGCTTATGATGTCAATGGGATCAGACGTTTGTGTAAGTGAATCCTGGGGTTAATAACGATTTTCTGTCTGTTTGGTTTGATTTTGTTTGATGATGATAGAATACCTCTTAAACTCTTGAGCCCCAAGCCAACGCCGTCGTTCGTACACCTATTGACCTTCTATTATGTCTCTAGCTTTTGCCCGCGGCTTCGCCCGCGTGGTATTGGGGTTGGGGTTGGGGTTTCCGGCATAAAAAGTAGCCTATGTCCTATTCCGGAGTGTATCCTATGCCTGTGCCAAATTTAATCCAGATCCATCCAGCCGTTTTGGCGTGATTGAGTAACAAACATCCAAACATCGTAACTTTCGCATTTATAATATTAGTAAGATTACGGTATTTGAAAGGTTAAGAACGCAGAATACTGTTACAAGTGAAGAACAATCGAAATCTATTGCACCTACATTTAATTCTAGTTCACGGCCAATAAGTTGAACCTTCCGCAACGGACATGCACCACCCCCACAGCAAAGGAGGAGGCCGACCGCATAAGGCAAAGGCAACGGCGTACTCGCCGTAGCCGTCGCCGCCGCGATCCTGCCGATATCCGGCCACCGTAGACACTGGCTCGCGGACGGTGAGCAATGGGTAGCTCGCCGTCCGGTCGTCTGTAAGACCGAGTCCTAGTCGTCAACGGCGCGCACCGTTCCCGCGCGCCTCAAGGAGTTGTCAGCAAACTGCAGGGGCCCTTCAGGGTCGAAGCCTCCTGGAGCCTAGAGGGTATGTGGAAATTGTAACCTCGACTCCAGAAATAAGGCAAGGAAGGTACGGGGTAGGTTTTTTAGTCAGTAAGAGTCTGACACTGGTCTCCCGCTCCGCCCAAGAGCGGGTTTCGTCATTGGATGATTTTCACCTACCATAAAAAAAAAAAAAAAAAACCACCCCCACAGCGACTGAGACCTGAAAATCGGTTCAAATCTTCGTCACATCAGTTGAACCATCTTGGCTTGACTTTAATGCGCAGTATCTGATTTTCTGGAACCAATCGAAGTGGCCCCACTTAAGACCAAATCTGAAATCTCGATTCGCGATTACAGGTTTGGTCCCATAGTAAAAGTGGTTTGCTATCATGACTACAATCACGTGTTTAAAAGTATCAGTAACTAATTACCAGGCACCCAATATATCTATTTTACCATATAGGTTTCTGGTAACTGTCCAGACTGAGTCCAAGTCGCGTCTGTCTGAGTCAACGGCGCGCACTGTTTCCGCGCGCCTCAAGAAATTGTCAGCAAACTGTAAGGCCCTTCAGGATCGAAGCCTTCTGGAGCCGACGGTTGGTGTGAAAGTGTTACCGCGGCTCTAGGAATAAGGCAAGGAAGGAATGCAGTAGGTTTTCGCTCGTAGGGGGTCGCTGCAGAGATAATCTGGCCAAATGGGGCTTCCTTGACCCATCGCAAGTACAGTGCCAGTGTGGAGCCCCTTCACAGGATATGCGTCATCTCCTTTCTTGCTCAACTTGCACTACCACCTGCACCTTTAATGACTTGTACGAGGCCAACGAGAGAGCTGTCCAGGTGGCTAAATATTGGTCGGACAAAATTTGAGTCAAATCGACACGAAAAGAAGAAGAAGAGTAGGTTTTTTAGTCAGTAAGAGTCTGACACTGTCTCCCGCTCCGCCCAAGAGCGGGTTTCGTCATTAGATGATTTTCACCTACCATAAAAAACCATATAGGCTCAAAAGTAAATAACTAAAAAAGTATTACAGAATGTGTTTCAGTAAAATTGTCAGAAAAGAATTTAATAAACTTCTTTCCAGGGTTAATACTACGTGTTGGCTATACTTTGCGGTATTAGGGATCCGTAGTTATTTGGAAAAACGTTTTATGTTTGCTGGGTAATGTCGTGCGTAGAAAACACGTACTTAGCTCTGATAGCTAAGTACGTGTTTTCTACGCGTGGGGTTGGTATCTGATGGTAAGTATAATATTAAGTTAGTTGGAATAAATTAGATTATTATCACGAAGCCTGTTTTCTTTTCGTACATATTTATTTTTACCGCTTATGTCTCTTTTAGAAAGTAGTTGTATATTGTTTCATGTTGAAAGAATAATATGTAGAGAATTTTTTTTATAGTTGATAAATGCTCGCGTTTGACCACAATCTCAGCTGTTGGTAATCGATGATCTGGCTAACGATGGAGCATGCTTGCCTACATGTAACTTATTCCCTCTAGGCTTAAAGACTTCTAGGTTGTAGCTATCAGGGAACACTGACTCCGGCAGGAAATTCCACTCCTTAGCTGTACGCATTATGAATATTTGAAGTATTGAACTTGACTGACTATCATATAAACACATAAAAACTTAGTACCTAGTTTCTATGAGTTGATATGTCTGTCAGTAGGTAGTTTCTCCTTTTATATTTGAAAGAAAGGAACGTTTGTTCGTTTTGTATTGATGACTAGCTGTCCTTCGCGATTTCACATACATTTGTAGTTACTACCCTGCCCCCGCAAGTTTTAGCGTAATGGTATATAACCTAAAGCCTTTCTTGATCAATGGGCTATCGAACAAGGAAATAATTTTTCAAATACCTGAGATTGGCGCGTTCAAACAAACTGTTCACATTTATTATAAATTATCAATCAATATACACCGTTAAATTTTGGTTGTTTCAATCCCGTGGAGGGTCGATACATGAAACACTATCAATTTATAAAGATGAAATTAAAAAATAAATTAAATTGGAAATTCATATCTTTAAGTGAAGATCAGCTGAGCGGGTGCAATGGCCATAAGGAGTTGTTGGTCTATGCGTACTAACTACCTACGGCCATTAAACCCGCTCAGCTGTTCTATATAATACTAGCTTTATTTTTATACTTCTATATCGGATTTTGATGCGGTTTTTTTTTAATAAGTAGATAAAGTGATTCAAGAAGGTTTATGTGTATAATACATGCATAATATTTTCAATATCAGTACCCGTGCGAAGCTGGGGCCTGTCGCTAGTTAATGATAAAAGAAAAATCGTCCTATACACTCTTAAATTCCATACCAACCCTATCTACATAAATCCATATACGAAACAAAATACAGACTACCCAACTACAGCCATTGTGCGAACCCAAAAACATTTTGTGCCATTTTCCTAATTCAACCTTCCAGCAATGACTGGCGGGCCATTACAGTATTGTACTATAACAGAATAGGAATATTAAATATGCAAATGTTAAGGTCTAACTAGCTAGCATTAGGATCTAGCCATTATATTTTATGCCTAGGTTTGTCTGACTCAGCTTTTTAAGACTATGTCCATATTTGAATTGAAATAAGCACAGTTTAAGTAGAATTTTGTGGTTTTGTTAGCGCTTGGCTGCGGTTACGCCTGCGTCAAAGTAAAAATCCTGATTCTTAGCCATTGTAGGCATGAGTTTGCGAACGGCGAGCAATGGGCAGCTTGCCGTTCGAATTCGGCACGAGTGGCCGGGATGATCCAGTGATCATGTGTTTGTCTGAAGAACCAGATAGCATAAAAAGCTTTGAGAATTTTTATGATGAAGTTACGAACTTTTATACATAGATTATTGACATAAAAATATTAGATAAGCGTTTCAGGATTCGCTTATACCAAAGATAAGGTTGTGTAGCTTAAATTCATATTCATGCGCAAAAACGTTGCATCTGAAAGAAATAAATTATTATCTTTACAGCTGAAGAGAATCATGCATCTTGTTCTAAATACTACTTCCTACTTACTTACCTACCTACTTGTTACTTTCTATTTTTTTTCTTGCAGTTTGAAATGGTCCTTCAAGCCTAATAAAGCTCTTTTGAAGTCAACCGAGTTCATTGTCTAAGCATTACTAAACATTCGTATTCAACAATGTCTGATTTTAAAGAAATTTTAGAATGCCTATGGATATACCTATTGCATTACCGTGGGGCTTATTACGACACCAATAAAAAAAAAAATTTGAGACCACAAAAAACTGTTTATTTATTTTTAACCCAAGCTTGGCATAAACGAACCGATCGGGAACAGTCAAAACCTGTGTTTTGTAGGATAAAATGTATAGTACCAGCCCCCCTCGTCAAGTTGCAATCGTTTTGTTAGCATCGAACGCATTATGTTAGCCACACCCCTATTTCCTTTGTTGAACCTTAAAATCTACACTAATATAATAAAGAGGTAAAGTTTGTTTTTTTGTTTTTATGTTTTTTTGTTTGTAGGGGGTAATCTCTGGAACTACTGGTCCGATTGGAAAAGTTTTAGCAACAATAGAAAGCTGCTTTATTCCTGAGTGACATAGGCTATATTTTATGTACGTGGGCGAAGCCGCGGGCAAAAGCTAGTTTCATATAAATTTAATGTAGTTTTTAATAGAATATAATTGATAATTTTTAATTTAATATAATTGATATTTTTTTAATTTAATGTAATTTATAATTTATTTTATTTGATAATCTTGTAACAATTATTGTATGCTTAATATGGTGGAGCAGTGCAAGTAGGTACACAACATTCTTTTTTTAAGAACAACTTTTTAAACCGCTGTCTCACAATAAAGATTTTTGACTTTGACTTTGACTTTGAATCGTCATCTCAATCATGTGTTTAGAACAAAGGAACCGAAGGAAAAGAAAAGAAGCGATTTTGTGTCCACGCGAAATGCCGGTTTCCTCACGATGTTTTCCTTCACCATTTTGAGAGCAGTGGTGATGAAATAAATTACACAAAGCATTACGCCCGATTGGGTTTGAACCTACAACTCCTAAGTCGGGGCCCTTACCGCTCGATCACCACTGCTCCCCCAAAAGAAATAAAGGTCTAGAAAGAAAATAAGAGCTTATACTTTCTGAGGAATTAGAATCCCTTTCTCCCCAAGATTCGTGTTCTCGTATTTCCAAATTCCGTGAGCCATATCCCCAGTAACATTAAACTAATTAATATCTACCATAAAAGCAACACGCTGGATTTGGTCTGAAGTTATTACCTACAATCACATGGGGAGTTGTTTGTTATATAAGTTATTGTATTACGCCACATTCTTGTTCTAACGCCAGAGAGGGATATTAAATTTTAAACACCATCTGGTATAAAAGATGTGGTGCTTTGGAGAATGTTGAAGAGTGAAATCAAGGGCATCATCATTTCATTTCACACCGAACAGTCCTGTACGTTTTGCATCCATCAAATGACCATCACCAAGTCAACCTTACCGCGTGCTCCGTTCCCGCGCGCCTCAAGGAGTTGTCAGCAAACCATACGGGCCCTACAGGGTCGAAGCCTCCCGGAGCTGAGGGTTGGTGCGAAAGCGTTAGCGGCTCTGGGAATAAGGCAAGGAAGGTACGGGGTAGGTTCTTTAGTCAATAAGAGCCTGACACTGTTTCTTGCTCCGCCCAAGAGTGGAATTCGTCATTCGATTATTTTTACCTACCATAAAAACAAACAAATCTACTTAATAGGAGACCTACCGATATTGCGTTTTCTGCTGTGAGGTCGTCATTCCAGTAGCGATGGGTCGTTGAAGGTTTTTCCGTCAACGAAACGTTAACGTTAATTTGCGTTTGTCAACTAGTTAATTAGGGTTTAAATATTCTTTATTTATTCTAAAAGAACATACATTGTACACTTAATGAATAAATATATAACTAAGGTAAGTATAATCCAGTAGCTAGAAACATTTTTCGTTGATGTAGGTAGATCCTAGTTCGTGATTTTAACTTAATAATGATATTATGTTGTTAGTGACGTACTGCTTAAGTTTTGTTTTGAATATATTGAAAGAAGATATGTTCCTGATATCTGCCGGTAGATTATTATAAAGTTGTACACCTTCGTATTTTATACTTTTTCTGCCATATTGCGTCCGCGGGGGGTGTGTTTGTATTTTAATTTCGTCAACGAGTTAACGTGTTACGAACTTCAACTTGCATGAACGATAAATGCCTAAATGCTTTTATTAACGTATGCTGTTGTAATGTTACTTTACGAACAATTTGATGCAGTTCACCTAATGAAAATGCTTCAACCAGTCACAGGCCTGCCGGCGCGCATTTTTTCTTTCTTTTCTTTTTTTTTTCTTTTAATCTATAAACTTTTGTTATTCATAACTATACGCAAAAAAAAATATGCCAGCAAATTGTTGTTACGACTTCACCATAATCCTTTACATGAGTAGATGCTTCACGGGCTAAAATTAAATTCAAAGAGTATAAAGCAATGAAAAGCGCAATTTAAACAAATATACGTAGCATCTCAACTTCCCGCAACCCCCTATGAGGGATAATAAAACGTAACTGCTTACCTTAGATACGCAGATAAACCCATAATTTTGAGTAAAATGGTACTTCACGTAATTTGAAAGTAAACGATAATATCTACAACGTAAATCGTAAATTATGAAATTAATAAACTTCGCTATAAAACCTGAAATAAAGATGGAAGATTAAGGATTTTACTATCTTGAATTTTTCATTTATTCTGTGGTACCAGCAGCCTATGAATTTTTAACAAACTTTACCTGCCTTTGTAAGAAGTTAGAAATGGTAGATCTTACTGCTTGGAAAGCTAGGATTTACTCGAGCTTTATAACATTTGGTCTGTTATCAAAATCGAGTAACTTTTTTTAGAATCAGCCTTATAATGTTCTCACTACTGGGACTCAGGCCTCCTCTCTAGGAGAGGGAATGGGCTGTAATCCACCACGCGGGCACAATGACCTACGAATTAGACTGTGTCCACGAGGCCGTTTTCCCATTTATTTTACCGGGCACAAAAGGTTAGGATGGCTAAAAACCGACTAAATTTCAAAATTGAGGTTCGCGGGCATATTCGCAAGAAGTTGGCAGTTGTTTCATCACAACGATAATGTTTCTCTGTTGGTCGATCTGAATTAATTTCTTAGTATTTATATATCTTATTGTGTATTTGTATATATACCTATTTAGTTTATAAAATTATGTTTATCTACACTAATATAATAAAGAGGTAAAGTTTGTTTTTTTGTTTCTTTGTTTTTTTGTTTGTAGGGGGTAATCTCTGGAACTACTGGTCCGATCGGAAAAAAATTAGCAACAATAGAAAGCTGCTTTATACCTGAGTGACATAGGCATATTTTATGTACGCGGGCGAAGCCGCTGACAAAAGCTAGTATCATATATTTTATTGCACCTATATTTATTTATTCATTATATTCACATGTTTTTTCTTTTATTTGATTGCACCTGCCATCATGATTCTCTGCATCACCCAAAGGTTGACTGGTAGAAAATGTCTCAGGCATTAAGTCCGCCTTTGTACTGTTATGTGCATGAAGTATTAAATAAATAAATAAATGAGCCTTTGATGTGACCAAAGTATTGCAAAAGCAACTAACTAGCGTGAACAAAAAGGATTATCTCAAGAATCACTTCCAACTTCAATAAAAAAGATAACAGAAATGTCACGGAAATCGTAGAAAATATACAAAACCCTGAAGGTCTTATCGCAAAGTTCTGAAAGATTGAAATCAGGCACGCAACCCCGACAAGGTGAGTTATAGACAATATTTTATTTATGGAGCATAACTTATGGTGTGCCAATCTCTTGAATCGGCTGTAAAAGGAGTAGGAAATTGCAGATACCTGGTGAATGGAAGAAATTCTCTTTTTAAAAGGCTTCTGATTAGTTCGCGGTATTTGCTATTATGGAAAAGTGCTTTTGTCATGTGTTTAATTATCTACAAATATATGTAGTATATTTTTCAAATCAATCGAAAACCTGATTTTAGGCATGCAGATGACTTTTTTTGCACTAGTGAAGAAAAGTATTCGCCCAAATGTACCTACAACTATATTTTTTCAAAACACTTGAAAACCTGATTTTAGGCACGCAAATGATTATTTTTTGCACTAGTGAAGAAAAGCGTTCGCCCTAATGTACAACATTCGTATCTGACTGGGGGCTAAGCGGCCCCCACAAGTCGCGCAACAGCCCCTAGGAGTCACGCATCAACCCCCTTTAATTTATATCTTCGTAAGTGTATTGTAAAACGTCCTTTGATATGTGGAGATTCGTCACTGTAGCATTCGGCATCATAACGCCCTCGCCTACTGCTCGAGCGAATTCGGCCACGGTGGCAATAATAAACTTTCTGCGCTTGTGTCAAAATGTAGGTACTTGTGTATTTATTTGACGGTTTCCATGTTTTTCCATGAATAAAATCGTTATAGTATTGTACAAACAGAGCAGTGGTGGCCGAGTGGTAACGGCCCCGACTTACGAGTCGTAGGTCGCGGGTTCAAACCCAGCCAGGCGCATTACTTTGTGTAATTTATTTCATCACCACTGCTCTCAAAACGGTGAAGGAAAACATCGTGAGGAAACCGGCATGTCCTAGAACCAAAAATTCGAAGACATGTGACATCCACCAATCCGCACTGGGCCCGCGTGGTTGATCATGGCCCATTCCCTCTCCTAGAGAGAGGAGGCCTGTGTCCCCGCAGTGGGAACATTAAAAGGCTGATGATGATGATGAGTATTGTACAAACACACAGTGGCTGTTGTGGCTGAATAAAGATCTACAATCAATGTTTTAACGAAAAAAACAGCAGACCTTTCATTGTTCTTGAGTTTGTTTCTTATCCTAATTTCTTTCCGACTCAGGTTATCCAATTTTTAGACATAATAGCTTATGGTCGTCGCATCTTCTTTTAAGGTAGACGTCGGTTGTCTCAGGTTCTCCTAAATTTTTTTTTATTATAGAGACATTGTGGCAGGCTTAAATGGGATTGGGCAGATTACGTTGCTCACATGCACGAGGACCGCTGGGTAAGCGTTGCCACAAAGTGGGCACCAGAAGGAAGAAAGCGTTGTCGAGGCAGGCCTAGAAAGAGGTAGCGGTATAATTTGAACGCGTACGGAGACGACTGGTTCCAGACGGCGAGGGAGAAGAAGCTTTGGAAGGACTTGGGGGAGGCTTTTACCCAGCAGTAGGACAGCTTGGGCTTTATGAACATAATTTTCGAGACATATACAGGTATCCGGCTCGAAGGACCAAATTTTTTCTCACCAAACCTAATTCTATAATACACCACTCTCAGATTCCGAAGAGACTTCTCTTACCATACTAACTGGGGCCTCCGTGCTCCGCATATTAACCATATATCAATTGATATGTAATATGTTTTATTTCTACGAAACCGATAATTTAATATGGCTACGTGACCTTTTTATGCGTTGTTCGAGAATTCCATGGACTGATTTTTTTCGCAATTTGGTAGCTGATGTGAATTTTATTTGAAGTGTTTTCCGTCGAGTTCTGCGGCGGTTTTATTGATATTGATGTTAAATTGAGAGGGTATTGTTTACATGGTTACAAATAAGGTTTTACGTTCTGTTGTTTTTTCCTCTTGCCTATTTTCCTATCTTCTGGTTTATATTGAATTTTTTTTGGGGTACAATAAACGTTGTTCGATTTTGAAGCTGCATGAACTGTTTTTATGGTGTGGCTACAGTATCTCATAATTATTGGGGTCACGTTGTCGCCGTAGAAGCATTGTGTTAGGGTGTTGCAATATTGTATGTTTTTATAAATAAAAAATAGTTGTTAGCTATTGTCTTTATGTTATGTCTCTAATTACTGTATTCGAAAAGTTAACTTTTTTACCGCGTACTGTAATAGAAAACTGGATTAAAAAGTTGATTCTCTCTCAACACATAACTCTCTTATTTCCTCCGCACAGTTGGATAAACAAAGAAGACGTGGTTGCTCATATTTTTGTACAAGTTTCGAAGTTCCACCGTCATCTGTTGCTTTGTTGAATTCTGATTGAATAACGAACAAACAAACAAATGTTGCTTTTAGAATACTAATTAGGTTTATTTTACTTTTTGACGAAGAATTTTCGTACTGTTGCGAACATTTCTTTGACAATTTTCCAGCTGGTTACATGTTTTAAGGGCTGGTTTTGAGGAATCTACTGTAGACAGATTTTTGTTTTATGTATTTAGTCTTTATGTACAGTAGTCGTACATAGGCGGACTTAATGCAACAAGGCATTCTCTACCTGTCAACTTTTTAGCATGGGAAAATTATGCAGTGACATTTCTCGTCCTTGGGCGGAGTAGGAGATAATTTAAGCCTTGTACTGACTAAAAATTTAGTCTTGTTCCTTCTTTGCATTTGTTCCAGGACCCCAGTAGGCTTCACCCAGCTAGGCCCCTACGGTTTGCTGACCACCTATTGAGGCGCACGTGAACCACAGCGCGACTTCGATTACTTGGGCCCGGTCCGGACGGGTACCAGACGATTGGACGGCGAGTTACCCATTGCTCGCTATCTGCAAAACCGCGCCTACGTTGACAGTAGACAGATAGGTAAACCATTAGCATCTAATAGTGAAAGAGAAGCTCCCGGGGTTCTGAAACGAGGGCAACATAGGATTGGGTTTTTAGTCAGTAAAAGTATGACACGTCCACACGCTCCACCCTAGAGCGGGAGGTCATTTATAGATGATTTCAAACCTTAAAAAAATCAACGATACAGGACTCATTGTAGTGTTGGGTGTTATTTTTCAACTGTTAAAAATAAAAGCACAAAAATCTAAATTAATTTCAACAAAATACCACGCACCTGCAAACGTCATTTCATAACCCGAAGCTTAGAAAATATGACACAATTAATTTATTATTAGAAAACAAGGAATCATTTCATAGTAAAAAACAAGATTTTAACAATTCCCACATAATTAATTTTGTGGTAAACGAAACACAAACCGGTGTTTGTTATTCCATCCGGAAAATAAAAGTTCATCATTATCATAATAGAAATTGTCAAAAAACTGAACAAATGTGAATCAGAGTTGCGTACTGAGGGTTCTGTACAAATATACTTATGATTTGTAGTTCAATATTCTCGAATGAAATCTCGAAGATTTTTCCAAATCAGATTTTTTCCTGTACCTGTGCTGTAAGAACGTGTTTTAGGCATTTAAAATTCTGGGTTATCAAGAAATACTAATGAATTTAGATTCCCTTGAGACTTTAATACCAAAATATACGTTTTTTTGTGGCAGAAACGGCCGCATCTTGTTTTTTTTTTCGTTAACAAAGCAGCTTGATTTTTTCACGACTTTAAAAGACTTCAGACTTGAGTATATGGTTCAAATATAAAGAGTCTTGACCGACAGACGGAGACTAAAAAAATTCTATAAGAGTTTTTTTTTATGTTAGGTGAAAATCATCCAATGACAAATCCCGCCCTTAGGTGTAGCGGGAAACAGTGTCCGACTCTTACTGACTAAACAACCTACCCCGTTCCTACATCGCCAATATACCAGGGCTATAGCCTTCCTTTCAGACACGAACCTTTAGCCTCAGTAGGCTTTGACTCTTCTGTAGGGTCTCTACGGATCTTAAAAGGGTTCAGTTTTTATTTTTTTGGTACGGAACCCCAAAAACTGAGTGCGTATTTAAGTGACAGTTCTACCATTTCGCACCGCCTCAGCCATTTTGACATCAAAATATGACAGCAAGGTCCCCTGTCAAGTTGACGTATCGTCTATAGATAATAATATAAAAATGTACCGGTAAGAAACGCTTTGTAAAATACGGCCCGACATTTTATTATTGTAACGTTTTCCGAGGTGAAAAATACATTTACGTTTTGATGTAAATTCATTCGACCCTCGATTTTGCTTTGGACTAGTGTAGAAGCTACTTTTCTAGATTAATTTGGTAAATTTAGTCTAGATTTATCTCAAAATTCAGAACTTTAGTGACTTAGTGGTAATAAACACAACTTATGACATGTAGGTCGTGAGTTCAAACCCAGGCAGGCGCATTACCTTGTATAATTTATTTCATCACCACTGCTGTCAAAAAAGGGTGAAGTAAAACATCGATAAATCGTGAGGAAATCATCATGTCCTAGAACCAAAAGTTCGAAGACATATGACATCCCAACCAACCTGCACTGGATCCGCGTCATGGATTATGGATGAATTATCTCTTAGAGAGGCGACCTGAATTCAAGCAGTAGGAACCTTAAAATACTGATAATTAGCTAAGGTCTGCTGCGTCCTACGAAACCACACAGGGCCCGCGTGGTGGATTACGGTCCATTCCATCCTTGAGAGAATCGTTGAGTCTCAGCAGTGCGAAATTTATAAGGGTGATGCTATTCTATGCTAGGTTGAGAGAGAGTATTGCTCTTTAAAAACTACTAGGCTTCTTGCCATCTGCATTTCAGAGTATTGATAACTGTAGCTTACTGCAGTCATAAGTCAAGGGGTTTCTAAGACTAACCAAATAAATCTGTAATGAGTACTTGTACCCTAAATAATCGCCAGTCTCAAACGTCTATTTTTTCCGACCCATACGCCGTAACAATTCAGGAATTCCATTCATTTCGTAAAAAAGCTCATACAGCCAAACAAAAGAACAATACACATTTTGAGTAATAAATAACAAACAGAGAATGAACGAAAAGGAATGAACGAAAGGAATGAACTAAAGCACTGTTACGTCAGGGGCCCAGAATGCTGACGACGCTTACTGAATGAAATATATTTATGAAGAACGCTGATATCAGCAATTGGACTTACGAACCAAGTTCCTTGCCGATTCGTTTTCCTTATAAAATTGTTGTTTTTATCCTTATTCATACAACCACTAGCCAGCCAAGCCAAGTTACTATCGTTTCGTTAACGTCGAACGCTTGCAATAAGTCACTTCTCCAATTCTCTTCTGACCACGTAACTGGACATTGAGATGATGTCAGATCGATTTGGAGGCGTAGCCAACTCAAAGCGTTCGACGTTGACGAAAGGATCGTAACTTAACTAGGGGGGCTGTTGGTCTAGTGCTTAATGAATCTGACTGCTATGGCAGAGATCATGGGTTCGTTTCACTCCCAAGAGAAATGTGTGTGTGATGAGCATAGTTTAGTTTATCCTGTTTAACTGGAAGCTGATTGCAATATTGTTAAGGCTTCGTATTTCGATTGGTTGACAGGAAGGTTGGCTATGAGAAAGGACTTCTCAGTTCGTCTATGGTCAACGTATGAGCATGGTTAAAAAAACGTCCAAAAGGGTGTCGGGCCTCACTCAGTGTAGGGTGTAAAAGTTGTCATGATTGCCATTCAAAATCTCGATAGAAATATAATATGATTATGGAAAACATTACAGATTAAGCAATGTTTTCTATATTCATATTTTATTTACAATTTAAAGTAGTAAAATAACAAACTAATTTCAAGATTTACTTTGCCTAACGTTAACAAAACGCCAATATTTGAGTACCACTTACAATTTCTGAAGCACTTTCATAATCAGCTTACCTGAAACAGAAACAAACAAAATTGTTAATTTTCATGTGTTACAATTTTGACTTAACAAGGATATTTTAAATATTATTATAACACCAGTTGAAGGCCAAAAGCTTAATAACAAAATCTTACTAATATTATAAATACGAAAGTTACGATGTTTGGATGTTTACTCAATCACGCCAAAACGGCTGGACGGATCTGGATGAAATTTGGCACAGGCATTGGATACACTCCGGAATAGGACATAGGCTACTTTTTATCCTGGAAGCCCCAACCGCAAACCCAATACAACGCGGGCGAAGCCGCGGGCAAAAGCTAGAATTATTATAACACTAGTTGAAGGCCAAAAACTAAATAACAAAATTAGTTCAAAAACAGAGCAAATGCAAGAGCTTTTTTTCCGTAACTTAGAAGTTTCATTTTTTACAGCTTCAAGAGACTGTAGACTTGAATATATTATATTATTGTTTTAATTTAAACTCAATACCGTCACGTGATCTCAAGAACTTTTCGGTCTTATTATACTTTACCATACAAACAGACGGAAAACTAAGTGATCATATAATTGTTTTTATCTTTTTAAACTCTTGAGCCCTACGCGTTCGTCATTGGATGATTTCCACATACCATAATCATCATCATCATCATCATCATCAGCCTTTTAATGTTCCCACTGCAGGGACACAGGCCTCCTCTCTAAGAGAGGGAATGGGCCGTAATCCACCACGCGGGCCCAGTGCGGGTTGGTGGATGTTACATGTCTTCGAATTTTTGGTTCTAGGACATGCCGGTTTCCTCACGATGTTTTCATACATACCATAAAAAAAAAAACGCAGGCGTTCGCATACCTTTCGTCTTTCTATTATGTCTCTAATTACAGTATTCAAAAGATTAAGTAGGTACAAAACTCTAAAAACTGACGTATTGTGAAAAATAAAGCATTATCTTTCTTTCTTTAATAACACCTAAAAGATAAAGATAAAGCAAAACTCCAGAGACGTGTTCGAAATAATTACAATGTTTTATGTTAAAACCTCCATGACTTCTGTGTGACACCATTCCGAGGTGAGATTAAAGCCGGGCTTCCACGTCGGCACGTTTCGGCAATTAAACAACGCTGGATTTGCTTCGAGCTATCTCACCACGTATCTGTTCGGGGTATAGCAGGACGCTGGTTTTAAACATGACCGAAAACGGGAATGGTTACCGGTGTTACGATGCAGATTCATTATTTTATGAAGTTTGTGCGAACGCGTTGGTAAACAATGTTGCGTTCCATTTCTCCCTGTTTTAGGTGGAAACGTGAGGGAACACCCTTACAAACCAATCGCCATCATATAAGACGCCCAAGGTGTCAGCAGATGCAGGACAACTAGCAATGTATAGCTCTCTAACAGGGGTCTAGTGTTCTATGCACGACTCAAAGAGATTCTGGAGCACCAGCTTTGCTAGGTCCATAGGGTTAGACCCAGCTAGGATGGTGCTTACTAGGGTAACTGAAAGACACAGGCGTAGTTTTAGTCAGAAAGAGACTGACACACCTTTTTTATGGTAGGTAAAGATCATCCAGTGACGAATCCCGCCCTTGGGCGGGGCGGGAAATAGTGTCAGACTCTTACTGACTAAACAACCTTCCCCAATCTTACGTTGCCATAATATATACCAGGGCCAGAGCCTTTCTTTCAGACGCGAACCCTTGGCCCCAGTTGGCTTCGACCCTCCTTCAGGGTCCCTACGGTTTGCTGACAATTCCTTGAGGCGCGTGGGAATAGTGCGCGCCGTTGACGACTGGGCTTGGTCTGTATGGTTATTAAACGATTGAACGGCGAGCTACTCCTTACTCGCCATCCACAAGCCCACACCTACGGTGGCCGGAAATCGGGATCGGAACCCGGGATGTGTGGGGCGTCTGTTGCGTTAACGCTGTTGCCTTATGTGGTCAGACTCCTCCTTAGCTAGCATTACACCTTCACATCTATGTAGAGACTTTGAGTTTTTCGAAGCACAGCGTCTTAAAATAAAATAATCAAATTCCATTTCATTTCCTGCTCCAAAAATCTTTGGAAAACATGAAGCGAAACTTTTTCTCGGCGGCGTAACACTCATCTAAGGTGAGATTAAGGCAAGCTTCGTTCCGCACGAGTCACGTTTCAGCAATTAAACAAGACTGGTACCTCTGAGTTATCGCGACGTATCCTACGTAACAACCACACCAAGTAATTTTCAAGCGAAGACTTTCTTCTTGTTATTTTTCATACGCATCTTGTGAGGCTGTAGATGGGAAGATATATAAACTTCTCATCAAAAAAATCGAAACACTTCCGTTTTCATTGTTTCTGTCCGAATTTAACACAAAAAAGAATTCATAGGATGAAAAAAAATACATATATTATAGCTGGCAGTTTGGCCATTACAGTAATAAGCGAAAATTCTAAATTCAAAATTAGAATTTCATTTGTTTATCTTATAAACGAAATGAATCACTGTTTTGAGACAAATGTGTGTTTAGGGTTGGAGTACATTTAGCGTTTAAAAACTAAAAATTGGCGCCTATCCTTAAACTTTTTGTTTTTTATTTCAATACTGTGACTTTGGGACGTCTGAAAAAAGGTTTTTTTTCTAAAACGTATGGATACTTCGCCCACAGAAGCCGCCCAAGTTGTGGCATTGCTGGATTCTGGCCTTAGTCAGCGTGTTGTGGCTGCAAGACTGCATCTAAGCCTGTCATCTGTTCATAGAGTCTATAAACGTTATCGGGAGACTGGTTTGTTCACGCGCCGTTCAGGATCTGGCAGGAATCGGGTCACTTCTGAGCGAGATGATCGATTTATTGTAACAACTTCTTTAAGAAATCGACGCCTTAACGCTTTTCAACTGCAGCAGCGGCTTCGTGTTGTACGAAGGGTGGCTGTAAGTGACTCTACAATTAGAAGAAGGTTGAAGGATCGTGGACTGGTACCGCATAAGCCAGCAAATGGGCCGAAATTAACTGCAGACCATCGAAGAGCGCGCCTTAACTTTGCACGTGAGCACCTAAATTGGTCATACCTACAGTGGAGCAAAGTTCTCTTTTCTGATGAGTGTAAAATTATGCTGTATGGTAACGACGGAAGGAACAAGGTCTACAGAAGAGACGGAGAACGCTATGCACAATGCTGCATTGAAGAAAAGGTCAGCTATGGTGGCGGTTCGTGGACGGTTTGGGGAGGAATCAGCGCCGACGGTAAGACAGAGCTTGCTTTCGTGTCTGGGCCACGTCTGCCTGCACTAAACTGTCATCGGTACGTCGAAGAGTGTCTCGAGCCTCATGTGATGCCCTATGCACATTTTATTGGCAACGGCTTCATATTCATGCACGACAATGCTAGGGCTCACACCGCGGGCGTCGTACGAGATTATCTTAACGAAGTCGATATCTCTATTATGGAATGGCCAGCAAGAAGCCCGGACATGAATCCCATTGAACATCTATGGGATGAATTAAAGAGACGAATTCGAGCAAGAGATCCTGCCCCAGAAACACTTAGCCAGCTGCAAGATGCAATCCAAGAGGAATGGGACAATATACCACAGCATGTGATCGTGACTCTCATCCGATCGATGAAGAACCGTATGGAAGCAGTAATTAGAGCTCGGGGAGGGAATACAAGTTATTAAATAAACGTTTTTTAGCTTTTTTTTTCATTTACGTGTGTTGTTTTATCCATTTCCTTTATACTCCATACGGAATAAAAATGACTCATTTAACAAAATACGAAACCTATGAAAAATTCATTTAAATTTAGAACATTAACATTAAGATTTGATAAGCTCATATTACTCACTATTAAACGACATTTAACATTTATTCCTAAATGTACACATTTTTCTGATAATCCTGACAAAACGTAAACTTGCAAGGTGTTTCGATTTTTTTGATGAGAAGTGTATATATATATAGGAACGTGTATGTTCTTGTAAAGGAAGTAATTCTCAATTTGGTTGTATTTTTGGTTATGTTAGTTAACTTGGGAGATTTTTATTTAGGACTAGCGATCCGCTCCAGCTTTGCACGGGTTCTGATATTGAATATATTATGCAAGTATCATACATATAAACCTCCCTCTTGAATCATTCTATCTATTAAAAAAAACCGCATCAAAATCTGTTGCGTACTTTTAAAGATCTAAGCATACATAGGGACAGCGGTAAGCAACTTTATTTTATACTATGCAATGATGATACACACTACACACAGCAAAATTTTGATCTTTATAATCCCGCGGTAGGTCGATCCGGTACATGAAACACTATTGATTTGTAAAGATAAAATTAACAAATAAAGTGCTTTTTTTTCTAAAACTAGATTTATTGTCAGGTATCAATCAAAGCAGGGGCTATACTTAACCATAGCATATGGTTCAACTTATTTGCCGCGTACTGTACTGGTGACGATGAACCTTCAGAGGCAACTACCGTTTTCAGAAAAAAATATTTTCCGTTCTATCACAAGTCAAAGTCAAAGTCAAAATCTTTTTATTTCACATAGGCCTACATGGGCACTTGTAAAACGTCAGAAGCTAGTGCACGGTTCCAAATTGGTCGTTTCCTATGGAGAAGAACCAGCAAGAAACTCCATAAAAACTTTAGAAATTGTTTAACTTAATACAAGCGAACCATACTAGTAAATATTGGTACATTAATTTACTCCATATCAGCCTGTTTCCCAAATGTAACATAACAATTAGTTCTTAACATATAATAGAGAACGCACGCGTAAATTAAAACTGTCAGCGTCCCGCAGAATACATACGAGCGATACGTATGTGAGACACGATGTGGGGCCACGAAGATAGCGACTTATTAACATCTCATTTTTGGGACGTTCATTTTTCTTATAGTTCGTAATTTTTTTGCCAGATATCATCATCATCAGCCTTTTTAATGTTCCCACTGCTGAGACACAGGCCTCCTCTCTCTAGGAGAGGGAATGGACCATAATCCACAACGCGGCCCCAGTGCGGATTGGTGGATGTCACGTCTTCGAATTTTTTAATTTCTAGGACAAGCATTTTTGTTCTAGGACATGCCGGTTTCCTCACGATGTTTTCCTTCACCGTTTTGAGAGCAGTGGTGATGAAATAAATTACACAAAGTAATGCGCTTGGTTGGGTTTGAACCCACGACCTACAACTCGTAAGTCGGGGCCTTTACCACTCGGCCACCACTGCTCATTTGTCAGATATCAGCTTGATAAAATTGATCCATTTGAGTATTGAGTCAAGAAGAGAATTGACAATGATGCACTAGTGACTCGATTCTTCAAAAACTTGAGTATTGACACCAAGGCGCTATCCTGTTGGTTTTCCACCGGTTGCATTTTGGGAATTGGGTGTCAGAATTGTATAATCTAATTCAAGCCGCGCCTGTTCCAATGGCAATGCGCCACCGGTCTTTGTCATCTGGTAGACATCGAAAATTGGGAAAAAATCATTGTGAGTACAGTTAAGGAGTTGAATTCCCAGCTGAGACTTAAAGAACTCTAAGTTGTAGCTATCAGGGAACACCGACTCCCTGATAGCTACAATCTAGAGTTCTTTAAGTTAAGAGTGAACAGGTTAATTTAAGGTAAGCAATAAGCATGTTCCATCATAGACCAACATAGACTTTTGGGGGAAACAGTTTCAGACTTTTACTGACTAAAAAACCTACCCCGTTCCTACATTATCATACGTATTAGGACCTGAGCCTTCCTTTCAGACACGAACCCTTGGTCCCAGTAAGCTTTAACCCTTCTGCAGGGTCCTTACGGGTTGCTGACAACTCCTTGAGGCGCGTGGGAACAGTGCGCGCCGTCGACGACCGGGCTTGGTCCGGACGATTACCAGGAGACACGACCACATTATAGTTTACCATCTGGTGAAATAATGGTCAAAATAACTGGAGCTTAAGAAAAATAAAAGAAATCTATACGATGTGAAAGATGCTTCCTAAGCAATTTATAGATACACCTACTTATAAAAAAGTCAGGATAATAAACTTCAAGGCATCGTTGTTAAAGTTTGGGGATTCTTTTCAGAAATTTTGTTTGTAAAATTGTCCGGAAGCGTCAAAAGGGACGAATTAAATAAAACTTTGAAGAAGTTCTTCTTAATTTTTTTTTTCATTTCATTATTCGCTTTCCGAAAGCGGAAAGAAGGTTTCAATAGAAAAAGGACGGTGTCACGTTCGGTGCTAAAGTAACAATAACTTGAAGAATAAGATTTTAATTGACTGTAACCAATGTTAGGTTAGTAAACCTAACAGCTAAGTAAGTCGTGGGTTCGATATCCGTGTGATGAGCACTATTATTAATGTGTTCCGAGTTCAGGTGTAATTTATCATTTATATATATAAAAGGAAAAACTGACTGACATAATTATCAACGCACAGCCACACTACTGAGCCTAGGAGCGTGAAATTTTGCACAAGGCTTCCTTTTATAACGTAGGCGAACACTAAGAAAGGCGAACTTTTTCAAAATTCAGCTCCTTAAGGGATGTAATGGGGGTCTAAAGTTTGTATGGAGAACCCTACTGTCACGTGGGCGAAGCCGCTGGCAGAGGGCTAGTTTATCTATAATGTATTTACACATGTATAAGTATTTGATCAGTTGTCTAGTACTCATAGCACAAGCTATGTTAGTTCGGCTTAGATGGCGTTGTCTGAAAGTTGTGGAGTATTATTTTTATTAAATAATTTAAAAATTATAAAAAAGGCATCCCACCTGTATTGAGAGCAGGATCTAAGTAATTGGATTATACAGGACGTGTCCAGGAGTACCACTTTCTGAATCAAACTCTTGAACCAGAAGGCTAACGAGAGCTTCCTGAGGTCGAGGCTCGTGGCTATTAAGCCATTGACTGACACGGCTATTGGTACAATGATAGTCGAAATCATTATTATTATTAAATATTACGCCACAAACTACCCGTGTATCTTTCTCCTCAGTCAAATCCATCCAAAGGTTTCATCAGGTGTCATTGTAACACCTTCGTAATTTTAAGCTCCTAATGTACCAAATTGTATTTATGGTGTACCTACAATAAAGAGTATATCTATCTATCTTCTAGCTTTTGTCAGCAGCTTCGCCTGCGTACATAAAATATAGCCTCTGTCACTCAGGAGTAAAGCAGCTTTTTATTTTTGCCATAATTTTTCCAATCGGACCAGTAGTTCCAGAGATTAATTACCTCCTACAAACAAAAAAAAAAACAAACTTTACCTCTTTATTATATTATAAGTGTTTCTGTTTTATGTGTAGTCGTACAAATAAAACAGAAAAAGATGACACAATAGATAATAGTACAAAGGTACTGCTTATTTCCAAAGAAATTTCTTCCGACCGCCTGTCGATGAGCAGAACTGCGAAAGGAGAAATTAAAAGGAATGTAGATAAACTAAACTATCTAAACTATCGAATAATACATATTGTTATTGTAGTTTGAAAAGATAAATATTTGTAAAAATTCAATTAATTTCCATGAACCGTGATCTCTGTTTCTGTGGCCACACCTCGCCACTGGGTCGGCGTTCGCGGAATGCAATAAGACCGCCGGGTTACGTCGACGTCGTCTGAAAAACTCGAGTCTGACTCCTATACTATTGTAATGCCGTTTATATAACTGCCTTGTTTTCGCTTTACATGAATTTACAGTTCCACAACGTATTTGTATTATATGGGTTTTTGTTACAGATGCGGGAAATCTAGTGTGAAAGTTTCTTTAGGGAAAATAACGAGCACATTGCCAGCGAATTTGTTTTGTACAATATTTGTAAAAAGTTTAATATCCCGACTGTATTTTATTTAAGGGTATTTTTGAAGGACGGTGAGTAATGGGAAGCTCGCCATCTGGTAACCGCCTGGACTCAGCCCGAGCCGTTGACAGTGCGTGGTGTTGACAGTCAAAGAGATATCAGCAAAATCGTATGGCCCTAGCTGTGGGTCAGGTGGGTGGTGGGTGTGGGTCAGGACACAGTAGTATTCGGCTCTGCTAGGGCTTCTTATAGAAGCGAATAAGTGAGGGTTCGCTTCTAAAAGAAAAAGATGGCATCTCAGGTCGTAAGATAAAGAAGGAATATTGAATTTAGTTTTTTTTCAGTAAAAGTCTCTCGCTCTGCCTTAGAGCAAGTGAAGTTATTGAATAATTTCCCACTTAAATAAGATTTTTTAATAAATTAATAATTAAATTAGTTTTTATTATTAATTTTCGCATAAGCCACGTATTCAGTTTACATGTGTTTATAGTTATAGTCTCACACTCAGTATCTATTCATATTTGAAGGATTTGGTTTAGATATAATATTTGAAATTTAGTAGTTTCTTGTGATAAAGTTTTTGGTAAAACTTTGAAATTTAGAGATATGTTTCTTAGTAGAATTAAGACAATAGAAATATAAATGACAAAATTTTAAGGAGCTATCTTGTGGGGAAAAGTTAATTATTTTTAAAATGGTCTATTTACCAAATAAATTATATTGTTTTTCGTAACGAAACAATGCGATTTTTTTTTTCAAAAATAAGAAATCCATAAAAAATCTAGTAAGAATTTGATCATTATTGACATAATATTGTCGGAAATTCGAAGGACTTTTGAAATGTAATGCATAATCGAGATTTTGAAATACTAACATAGATATGTTAGTTTTATAATTATATCTATAAGATACTAGCTTTTGTCAGCGGCTTCGCCCGCGTACATAAAATATAGCCTATGTCACTCAGGAGTAAAGTAGCTTTCTATTGTTGCTAATATTTTTCCAATCGGACCAGAAGTTCCAGAGATTACCTCCTACAAACAAAAAAAACAAAGAAACAAAAAAACAAACTTTACCTCTTTATTATTTTAGTGTAGATGTAAATTTATACCACAAAGCAAATATCAAATGTTATGTACGCCGTAATAGTTACATACTTCAGATCACCATGATTGAACCCATTGTTTTTTTTTTTAATATTAAATGTGGCAGTACTCAATAAATAAATGAAAAAGTCTAAAAATCGGTAACTCTAAATCCAGTTCAAATCAAATTCACCCACACTACAACCACTACACAGCTTGCTAAAATTTGTTGCAGACTGTACGGCGAGTCTCTGACTAAAAAATTTCAGCCCCTACAGCTTGGTTTTGGTTCCAGAGGGGGCTGCGAGGCCGCCGTACATGCCCTCTCCACATACCTAAATTCCAAAAAGGGTGAGGTCATCCTCAAGGTTGACGTTAAAAACGCCTTTAATTCTGTTAATAGGGACACTTTGTTGGCTGAAGCAAAAAAAGCGCTACCTGAAATTTTTGGCTTTCTGTGGCAGTGCTATAGGCACCCATCAAAATTACTGTATAAAGATAATGTTTTGGAATCTGCAGTTGGATGCCAACAAGGTGACCCTCTCGGGCCAGCAATTTTCAGCTTGGCTATTCATCCAATCATCCAACAGTTAAATTCAAAATTTAACGTGTGGTATTTAGATGATGGAACGCTAGGAGGTGACGTAGATACCGTTTTAGAAGATTTTCAATTACTCAAACAGCAATTTAAATCGATTGGCCTTGACCTCAACGAATCCAAATGTGAACTTTTTATTTCTGACAGCACTGACAGACTAACGACTCTACAGAAATTCTATGCAATAGCTCCAGAAATCAAAATTTTAGATAAAAGTTCACTGCGCCTCCTAGGTTCACCAATTTTGGAAGACGGTTTTTCTTCGTTCATCGACGACAAAATTGAGCGTTTCAACAACATTTCGGAAAGACTTTCCAAAATTAACCTTCATTCGGCTTTCACCCTCATACGATTTTGTTGTTTTGCACCAAATTTCATGTATTTTCTCCGCTCTTCTCCTTTATGGAAGCAGCCACACCTCTTGGACAAAATTGATCAGACCATTCGGCATACACTAACATCCATCTTAAATGTGGCCCTGGATGACCGGGCTTGGCTTCAAGCTACGCTACCCATTCGTTTTGGTGGGCTCGGTATCCGCAAAATTACTAGTGTAAGCCTTCCTGCGTTCCTGTCTTCGGTCCGCAGCACTCAGCAGTTGACCAGTGGAATTTTGACTCAATCACTGGTTGACTGTGAGGTGCCGTGCTTGACCGATGCCTTGAGCGCCTGGAAATTGGCTTGCCCGGACGAGGCGTTGCCCGAGAACCCATCTTCCCAGAGACAGTGGGATGAGCCGCTCTGCAGGTTGGTACGGAATAACCTTATTAATACGTCCACCAACACTGCTGAGCGTGCCCGCCTACTGGCTGTGGGTGAATGGGAGTCGGGCCTTTGGCTACAGACGTTACCGTCACCCAACATAGGCACTATGCTGAGTGACACCACCTTCCGGATCGCTACATGCCTGCGACTGGGTGCTCCTAGCGGAGCTCCACATCGGTGTCAGTGCGGTGAAGTAGTCGACCGCCTCGGCCACCATGGCCTATCCTGCAGCAGAAGCGCTGGTCGGATAGCTAGGCACGCCAGCATTAATGACATCATCCGTCGAGCCCTTGTCACCGCCGGGGTGCCAGCTGTTCTAGAACCCAATGGCCTGGCACGTGACGATGGGAAGAGGCCAGACGGGATGACCATAATGCCCTGGAAGTTGGGTAGGCCTCTGGTGTGGGATGCAACATGTGTCGACACCCTTGCGCCATCCCATCTTCTGAGTACGGCAGGTTGTGCTGGGGCGGCTGCTGCAAGTGCAGAAAACCTCAAACGGCGTAAATATAATAACCTTATTGGGAGTTATATGTTTGAGCCGTTTGGGGTTGAAACACTAGGGCCATGGGGTCCGAGCGCTCATCGAGTTGTACGCGACATCAGCAAACACCTGGTCGACTCTTCGCGTGACCAGAGGGCTGGGCTTTACTTTTGTCAGCGAATCAGCATTGCCATCCAGCGTGGCAATGCTGCCAGCGTTCTGGGCACTTTTCCCATTGATATCGATGTGGATGAATTTTTTGATGCCCAATAAATCATTTGTAAATATTATTGTATTCATTTCTTAGTAAATAGCTAATAAAGTGGGTAGATGATAATATTCATACACTTAGTTTTTAAAGCAAATATTCTAAGTTTTAGCTTTATTAAAGTTCGTTATGATTATGCTTGCTAAATAATATAAATCATTTGCGAACGAAGCATATATTTAACGAACAATAAATTTCACTAATGTGCTATGAAAAACAACAACATTTTCGACGTAATAAATTATTTTGCAGTCCATCGCTGGTAATGTTAAATGATGCGTGAAGCTTTGTGTACTAGCGCAGCAATGGATAATTGGCTGTGAAAATGTATAATGTACCGAATATTTTGATGTACCTATAATTTAATTTTAATCCAATTCATGCGTTTTAAATATGGTTTGTAATAAATTGGCTGGCTAACTTATGTTAGCAGATGCCTGTGTGAAAGTTGAAATATTATTCGAGGTATGTGGAAAACATTGTCATGTTCAATTTTGTATTGTTTATACAAATAATTATGTATTTATGTGCAAACAGACTGGTATAAAAATAGCCAAACTAAAGTGGCAGTGGGCAGCGCACATTGCTCACAGAAAGAATGGTCGATGAGGATGAAAGGTTCTGGAGAGGTGACCACGTACTGGAAGATGCAGTTGGATGATCTTCCGTAAGGTGGGCTAAGACCCGGTACGAATCGGTCATTATGGCGAGTGGCGACAGTTGGGGGAGGCCCATCTCCAATAGCAGACATCATTTGGGAAAAAAAGGATATGTTTGTATGAAACTCTTGGTGTCTGAGTCTAACATTCCCTCCCACTCTACCCAGAGCTAAAGAGGATACTTGGATTCACCAAAAGTTCCTATTTTGTCAATTGAATTTTTTGGCTATAGAATTATGTACAAAACCCTAAAAAAGAAACAATTCTGAACCATTTAACAGTTTATTTTAATATTATCCCAACTCATTTCAATTCAATAATCCGAAGCAGCTTTGAAATGAAACCATTTCATATTATAAGACCGATACATATTTCGATTACTTCGTTAAAACGTTTCTATTCCAACCACGGTTTTCAAAGAACGGTAGTTTTGAATAATTTAAAACGATCCGGATTTTAAAGGATGACTGTAAAAGAGAGTAGGGGGAAGTTTCCACCCCCCTTTTGAACACTTTTAGCGGAGTCGATATTTCTTTAAATAGTTTTGTTCGCTAGGTAGTTAAAAAGCGTTTAGCTGATGAAAGAATATTTTTAAGTGTTTAAATACTTTATTTTTAGGGTTCCGCATTGCAAACGTAAATACGAATCCTTTTATATTTTTTCGTTTTATTTTTAACCGTCTTTAAAAGAGGTATTATCAACTCTATGTTGCTCTGGGGCCCAGGATCTCTTACTGAAAGCAAGGTTTGGCCCCAGTACGAAAGACAAAGAAGAAACGGGGTGGGGTGTTTAGTCAGTAAGAATCTGACACGGTTTCCCACTCCAACCAAGAGCGAGATTCGTCATTGGATGATTTTAGCCCACTATAAAAAAAATCTATGTTGATTTTTCTTAATGATATAACTAGTACCTACTTGACTGCGAATACACCTAAAAAAAAAAACCTGGTTAGCAGTGAAGTGAACGTTGATGAGGTGGACTAGAATATATTCATTCCTGCCTTTAAGACACTTAAATTATAATCGGACGAGAAGACTGCATTAGGCAAACCGTTCCAGTCCTTCAATGCATATACATAGATTTTACTTCTACGAATTTGTAAGTAAATACAACTCTTCTTATTCCGACTGTTTATGATATTTTAG
Source organism: Mythimna loreyi (assembly GCA_029852875.1). Classification (NCBI taxonomy): domain Eukaryota; kingdom Metazoa; phylum Arthropoda; class Insecta; order Lepidoptera; family Noctuidae; genus Mythimna; species Mythimna loreyi. The sequence continues at coordinate 17,018,352 of CM056800.1, forward strand.
TCAAAATATTTCATCTTTTTTAGTTCTAGCTCTTATACTACCTACATCCTAAGGTTGTCTGGTAGATATCGCTGTCAGCGATAAGACCGCCTTTGTACCCATTCATATTATTCTGTTAATTGTTACTTTTTTGATGTACAATAAAGTATTATTCTATTTTTCATTTAATTTAGTTATTTTATCTACAATCCATGTTCAACAAAATTCAGTAAAATAATAATTATAATTCCTCAATCTAAACAACATCAGTCTAAAAAGTACCTAATCTCTTCCAAATTAGAAAGAGAAGGGACAGTCGGCCAGCTCACCCTAAACTGACATACCGTAAACCAGGAGTATGGGGTCAAATCGACCGCAAAGTGGGTACTTAGTGCATAGAGATATACCTGTTGGTACAGGTATTTAAAGTTACAGGTACACTGTATATTACTGTGTTGTTGGTCAGGGTACGTAGATTTTTACGATGGTTTACGGGTATAACAACTGTTAGAGATCTACAAATGACAGCTACGATTTCCTCCGCATGGAGAATTCACGGTAGGTCAAGATGGTCGGTCGGAGGTCGTGGGCTCGATTCCCACCCAGGACCAATGTTTGAGTGATGAGTACGACTATTTGTCCTATGTTTGGGTGTAATTTATCTATAATATGTATGTATTCACCAATCCGCTCTGGGCCCGCGTGGTGGATTATGACCCATTCCCTTTCCTAGAGAGGAAGCCTGTGTCCCAGCAGTGGGAACATTAAAAGGCTGATGATGATGATAATGTATGTATTTAGGAATACATAAGTATGTTTATCAGTGGTCTAGTCTAGTACCCTTAACACAAGCTCTGCTTAGCTTGGGACTAGACGACGTGGCGTGATAGTTATGGAATATATTATGTTATTATTTACCTATCTTAAACCTACAATTCCCTCCTACCTCTACATTTAACCCGAATAATCGTCAAACAATACCAACACATAACACCACAAACAGTGTTAAATGCAACCCATATCAGTTGCAAATCTTAACGCCTCCATCACAGATATAGATATACCTAGATAACGCAAGCATCACGATCTGTATGGAAACCAAGCGTGCCATTTTTTGACTACCTATTGGCATCACGAGCATTATTTATGATAGAAAAATCAAAACGATTCAAAGACGCCGCTGCGTACGGCGTTCCCCTCGCTCCAACCCCGCCTTGCCAGCACAATTAACCATTTTTACAAGCTTTTCATTGGCTTGCAATGTAACTAACTATGTATGTTCGGCTCAAATCAACTCAATTTTGAAGCAGAATTCTTCACCCGATTGAGCTGCAATTTAGCATGCGGATGTAAATCGCATGACAATACAATATTATGACGATATGGAGCTAATCTGATGATGGAGCTGAAATAGGAGCTGAGCAATTAAACAACTCAACCTTATTTGATTGGGGAGTTGGAAGGTGGCCATAGGAATTCTGTAATACAATTAGATAACCATAACGTGTTTGTAGGTTTCGGATAGGTCTTGATGAGTATTCATAATAAAGGTATATACCGAGCTATAAAAGCTTCTTATGAAAACATATTTTCTTTGAAAACTTGTTATATTTTTAACTAATATCCGCTGTACACCGATACAAATTGATCGCGAAAGTGATCAGTTACGATTTTTGTACGTAAACTAGGCACGCGAAGTAGTTGCTCTTGCGTTATCTAGGTATATCTCTATCTGTGGTCTCCATACTATCGAATACTCAGCCTTGTTAGCACTAACCGAGACATTTACACAAAGCCATTCAAATCTGTATCTTGACATCATGTATACAAGATCGGTATTTGGTTGTGGTATCCCCTGTATAAACTGATTGAGTGCTTGGATGATGACGGATAGATAAACGCCTCGATTGTATATATTGATATGAATATGTTGATCTTGTTAGTTTGTTGGTCGGTTTGTGCATTATAATAGACTGGGAAGTTACTAGCATAAACATTTGCCGTAAGCTATGGCCATAAGTGTCTTAATACCGTACGTTGAATACAAAAATACAACATAATAGTTAATCAAAAGTTGCTCAATTATAATACTTAAATAGTTTACAGGGTGTCATTGAAATGTTAACGCAAACGAATACCATAGATCTAGTACATGATTCTGGACTCCCCAATGGTGGAATTTTTCTTCGGTTGTACTACAAATATCACTACTCACACAATCCATCCATATTTTTTTTGGTCTTCCTCTCCCTCTCCATTCATCCACATTTATACTCATGGCTTTTTTATGTAACATGCGTTTCATCCCTCCTCTTTACATAGCCATACCAAGACAAACGGTTCCCTTTCAACTTTAAGTGTTTGAAATAAATAATTATTTTTAAATATTCGAATAAATCATGTAAAAGCACTTTAGATTTACAATTTACTTTTTTTTGAAACTATCTAGTTAGCTGACAACCTTGCGAAGAACCACCGAAACAAATTCAGGGGCTAAAGTCTCTTTTAAAGCCATTACCGTAAATTTATATGTATTGGTCACATCACAAAAAGACCATGCAGATTTGTCTGACATGGTGCTTTGAAGAAAGAACTAAACAAATTTGAGTAGACCTGTCTAGTCAGTGCAAACATTTGCCAGTATTCACACATGTTCTGATTCCAGGGTTTTTTTTTAAACTACACCTGTGTCCGTCAGTTGTTTTTTCCGTTCTCAGACTCATTCATTGTGCGTGCAACCAAGGACTGAAATTCCTTGCCGGAGTCTGTGTTTCCTGATGGCTACAATCCGGAAATCTTCAAGTTAAGAGTGGATAAGTTACTTCTAGGTAAGCGCGCTCCATCGTCGTTTGCATGCGCAAGCGCGAACCTATACACAATAAAAAAGACTACATGTCAGTTTTTAATAGCCAATTTTAACATGCATCAAGTATTTCCCTTACAACTTAAAGTTTCAGATCTCCAAGTTACTTAATCAAATTCCGGATCAGAAATTGATGTATCAAAATAGTTAAGTTATAAAGAATGACAAGCACTTAATAGGATCTTAAGTTGAACTTAGCAACGCGAAGTATTCAGGCATTTTCTATAACATGCGGGCTATTTCAATTTCCAAAGTATCTGAGTATATACCGCATAACGTTGAGTGCAGTCTTAGTGGGGGGCAAGTTATGAGCTTTAAGTGTTAGTAACTTATTATATTAGTTCTGGTCTTAACAACATAACAAGTAAATAAGGGAAATCTCTTTCACGGATGCTCTTTAAACCAGAGGGAAGGGAGGGAAGAATGAACAGGCAGGTTTTTTAATTTAATTTTTTATGGTGAGAATAATAATTTAATGACGAATCCGGCCGACGAAACAGTGTCTAAATCTTACTGACTAAACCACCTACCCCGTTCCTACGTTTTCATATATAGGTACCAGGGCTCGAGCCTTCCTTTCAGACGCGAACCCTTGACCCCAGTTGGCTTCGACCCTTCTGCAAAGTTTCTACGGTTTGCTGACAACTCATTGAGGTGCAAGGGAATAGTGCGCGCCGTCGACGGCTGGGCACTTCTGATATGGTTCATCCTTCCTTTCATATACGCTTCTCCATGACATCAGGATGATTCTTGACAGGCAGGAAGAAGGTTGTGACGGTATTGAAACTCCGATCCGGTCACATACAACTAAACAGCTTTGGGTTTATGATGAGCAAAGTCGATTCACCTAATTGTAATAACATTAAAAAAGTACATAAGAAAATGTTTTTATTTTAGGGTTGCATACCTCAAAAGAAAAAAAAACCAGCCAAGAGCGTATCGGGTCCCGCTCAGTATAGGATTCCGTAGTTGCCCGTCCGTCATAGATTTCTCACAATGTAACAGAACCCAGTAGCCCATGTATAAATTATTAACCCAATATTCCGAGAGATAGCGCTGTGTGCAATTTTGGATGTAACCCGGTGGTAATTTTGGATTGCGTGAACCGATTTTATTGTTTTTGTACGACATATTTAACCCGTATTCATCCGCTCCTCGCTCACAACTCCAACCGCTTCCCAACCTACACATATCTGGTATTTAAGCCGACACACTCAAGTATTTGTGTGCAGCTTAACTAGCGAACTGAATACTGCAGCGCAGCCTGAAGCTACTCTCAAAGGATGGCTCATTTACTCAAAGGCTGTCTTATTGTACAGAAATGCGGATATTTTATGTGGGTGTGAGTTGTAAATATATATTTGTCTGTCATGTGTGGGGCGATAGTACCTGGAATTAGGATGTTCTTATCTTGTATGTATATACCTATACTAGCTTTTGCCCGCGGCTTCGCCCGCGTGGTATTGGGGTTGGGGTTTACGGGATAAAAACTAGCCTATGTCCTATTCCGGAGTGTATCCTATGCCTGTGCTAAATTTCATCCAGATCCGTCCAGATTTTTTGGCGTGATTGATTAACAAACATCCAAACATCGTAACTTTCGCATTTATAATGTTAGTAAGATATAAAAGGAGAAACTGACTGACTGACATATCAATGCACAGCCAAAACTACTGGGCCTGGGAGCGGATAATTTTGCACAAGGCTTCCTTTATGACGTATGCGAACACTAAGAAAGGATTTTTCAAAATTAATCTCTTAAAGGGATGTAATGGGGGTCTAAAGTTTGTATGGAGAATCTTAATTTCATGCGGGTGAAGCCGCTGGCAGAATACTAGTTTCTATATACAACACTAGCTTTTGTCAGCGGCTTCGCCCGCGTACACAAAATATAGCCTATGTCACTTAGGAGTAAAGCAGCTTTCTATTGTTACTAAAATTTTTCCAATCGGACCAGTAGTTCCAGAGATTACCAAAGCCAGAGATTAAACAAAAAAACAAAGAAACAAAAAAACAAACTTTACCTCTTTATTATATTAGTGTAGATTATTTTGACTGGAACAGATGAACATACATAGCCTGTTAAAATCATAATCCTCATTTGGCTTTGCCGTGATCGGGTAAAAATGTTAGGTCCTCAAAAAATAAACATTAATCAAAGTTAAACACAATATATTAAATCATATTTTTAATTTTTCACTTCGCGTTAAGACGTGGCATCAAAAGATGTATTTCCTGATTAAAAACAATCCTTTGAAATCCTATGGGTTTAGTACCAGGTAAGTATGAAGTATTATTTTGGTAGATGAATGCCAAAATTCATCAGCAAATACTAAAGACGGTACCGCCTCTTTAGTCCGTGGGGAAATCAGGCGAGCAAGGATTTGGGCAGAGCATTTAATCTGAATACGATTCTGTTAACTTGGAAACTTCTTTTCTGTAGTGAAATTGGCGTAATCATGTGCATATTTATGACTAACTTCTGCGAGTGGCTTTGCCTATGTTAAACTAGAGTTTTTCCATGCAAACATTGGACCAATGTTTTCATACCTTTCGGGTTTTTTTATGGAGAGGAAAGTCATCGAATGACGAATACCGCCCTTAGGTGGAACGGGAGACAGTTCAGACATCTTCTGACTAAACGACCCATCGTTTCTTCTTTTTTTATGGTAGGTAAAAATCATGCAATGACGAGTCCCGCTCTTGGGCGGAGCGGAAAACAAGTGTCAGACTCTTACTGACTAAACAACCTACCCCGTTCCTACATCGCCATACATACCAGGGCCAGAGCCTTCCTTTCAGACGCAAACCCTTGGCCCTAATTGGCTTCCACCCTTCTGTGGGGTCCCTACATCTACCGTTCCATTTTGGCTTAGTTTCAGGGCCCCATGTTCTGCTTTCGCATCAATTCTTGGCTCCAGAGGGCTTCGACCCTGCTACAGTTGCTGACAACTCTTTAAGGCACGGTAATAGTACGCGCTGTCGCCGCGTCGACGGCTTTGGTTCGGTTCCGACGGTTACCGGATGGGTGGACGTGAAGAAAGAACTTTACGCAATAAATACTTCTATAATAAGTCCTAACAATAAATTACTATCAATACCTTAAGAGTCCTTATCAGCAGACATCTTGAACTAATCTTTTAGTTATTTCGATTCGTTTAATGTGTTTTCTCGAAGTTCGGACTTATTAAACAACTGTGTTGACCTTGGAAGTTTATTCACTTAATTTTGTTCAAGTCTTTCAAAGAAACGATAGTTAAGGCAAAGTTTGTCGTAAAGTGTCTTACGGTTTTGGAGTAGGCAGTAGATTATTAAGTTACTAGATCGTGCCTGCTGATTCGTTCGCGTGACTTTTATTATTTACTAGCTTTTGTCAGCGGCTTCGCCCGCGTACATAAAATACAGCCTATGTCACTCAGGAATGAAGCAGCTTTCTATTGTTGCAAAAATTTTTCCAATCGGACCAGTAGTTCCAGAGATTACCTCCTACAAACAAAAAAAGAAAAAAATAAAAAAACAAACTTTACCTCTTTATTATATTAGTGTAGACTAGTGTAGATTGGTAGTTAATTATAGTTTTATGTTATACTGTTAATCTTATCTATTAATATTCATCATCAGCCTTTTCTAATGCCCCCACTGCTGGGACACAGGTCTCATTTCTAGGAGACGGAATAGGCCGTAATCTACCACCTGGGCCCAGTGCGGATTGGTGGATGTCACATGTCTATGTTTGTTTATTAATATTAAAAAATAATAAATATTGTATGCAAGAATTTGACTTTTTTAAACGAGCTCACTTCAATCACTCGACTTTTGTTTAAAATCTTTTAGTAGGTTTTGGTTAGCGTATTTATTGAGGAAGGCTGTATTTGTAAGATACTTTTTTAGGTCGGAAATTCATCCAATGACATCACCGCGCCTTTAAGTGAGGCGGGAGATAGTGTCAGACATTTACTGACTAAAAATCCACACCTATTTCTTCTTTGCCTTCGCCGGAGTCAGACCTTCTTTTCAGAAAAAGGTCCATTACCCCAGTAGGCTTCGGCCATGCTGGGCTTTTGACGTTTGCTGGCAACTCTTACTTTTACCAACTTTTACTAACCAAAAATCCACTTCTATTCCTTCTTTGCTCCCTTTCAGGCCCTCGGGTGACATGCCAACAGTGCCTCATGGCCTCAGTCCACTCCACCCAAAGGCGAAAGATGGCATTGGATGATTTCCAACCCAAAAAAATCCTATACATGTATACCATACAAACTCTCACCCCAAAAATATTGGTGTCACACAGGATGCCGGTAATTTGATCAACATTAACCCCACATTTGGCTAAAGGTTTACCCATTGCCCGGAAAATTAAAAAAAGAACAATAACACAGGGTTAAAGGCTAAACATCTGGGCAACATATGACATGTTCATAAATTTACTGAAAGGTACAATGTCACAGCTTTTGAGTTACGACGCCAGAGGGCGCTGGCGGTTCGGCTGTTATTTATGTTAGTACATTATGTTTGTACCTAAGTCACTGGTTAGGGATGGAGTTTGATTTAATATTTTTAGGTTTTTTGTTGATGGGAAATGAAAATTTAAATTTTACTTTTAAAGTCTGACTCTTGAGAAAAGTATCACGGGTGTCACAAAAAAACATTGGGCAATTGCGAGACAGACTAGCGCACAAAGAGTTCCGTACTGTCCGTAGCAAAAAACAGCAAAAAAATTCAGGTTTGTTGTATGGGAGCCCCACTTAAATATTTACTTCATTTTGTTTTAGTAATTATTGTTATAGAGGTAAAAGAGATACATCATCTGTGAAAATTTTGATTGTTTAGCTATTACTGTTCATGAGATACAGTGTCAGACAGACGGAGGGAAGGATAGCAGAGTCTTAGTAAAAGGGTCCCGTTTTACATTTTGGGTAACGAAGTCAAAAAAGAGACTTGAGAAAGACAGATGGAAGAGAAGATGATCATCACCGAAATCACACGAATACAATCAAATAGTATGAATGCAATCGAGATTATCCCGGAGTTTTTCTTTTCGGTGTTTCTTCTGGGGTAGTCAGTTAGGAAACATCGAACTGATCTAGTTTAAAGTGACCAAAAAAATGACGTGTAAAAGTGTTATGGAAAACCTATTTGCAAAAATAAATATCATTTATCAGTTCTACTATCTACATTAATTTTTAAATACAGCTATTTCTATAGCGAGTCTAGAGTCAGGTTTGCGGTTCACACCAAGCCAGATGCATTGCTTAGTATAATAAAATTTATTTCATCACCACTACTGTCAAAACGGTGAAGGAAAACTTCGCGAGAAAACCGGCATGTTCTAGAACCAAAAATTTGAAGACATTTGACTTTCACCAATACGCACTGGAGAGAGGAGGCTATAGTCTCAACAGCGGGAACAGTATAAGACTGATGCTATGGTAACTTTGCTAATACTTTGAAGATAAACTTCTCATCAAAAAAATCGAAACACTTCCGTTTTCATTGTTTCTGTCCGAATTTAACACAAAAAAGAATTCATACGATGAAAAAAAATACATATATTATAGCTGGCAGTTTGGCCATTACAGTAATAAGCGAAAATTCTAAATTCAAAATTAGAATTTCATTTGTTTATCTTATAAACGAAATGAATCACTGTTTTGAGACAAATGTGTGTTTAGGGTTGGAGTACATTTAGCGTTTAAAAACTAAAAATTGGCGCCTATCCTTAAACTTTTCGTTTTTTATTTCAATACTGTGACTTTGGGACGTCTGAAAAAAGGTTTTTTTTCTAAAACGTATGGATACTTCGCCCACAGAAGCCGCCCAAGTTGTGGCATTGCTGGATTCTGGCCTTAGTCAGCGTGTTGTGGCTGCAAGACTGCATCTAAGCCTGTCATCTGTTCATAGAGTCTATAAACGTTATCGGGAGACTGGTTTGTTCACGCGCCGTTCAGGATCTGGCAGGAATCGGGTCACTTCTGAGCGAGATGATCGATTTATTGTAACAACTTCTTTAAGAAATCGACGCCTTAACGCTTTTCAACTGCAGCAGCGGCTTCGTGTTGTACGAAGGGTGGCTGTAAGTGACTCTACAATTAGAAGAAGGTTGAAGGATCGTGGACTGGTACCGCATAAGCCAGCAAATGGGCCGAAATTAACTGCAGACCATCGAAGAGCGCGCCTTAACTTTGCACGTGAGCACCTAAATTGGTCATACCTACAGTGGAGCAAAGTTCTCTTTTCTGATGAGTGTAAAATTATGCTGTATGGTAACGACGGAAGGAACAAGGTCTACAGAAGAGACGGAGAACGCTATGCACAATGCTGCATTGAAGAAAAGGTCAGCTATGGTGGCGGTTCGTGGACGGTTTGGGGAGGAATCAGCGCCGACGGTAAGACAGAGCTTGCTTTCGTGTCTGGGCCACGTCTGCCTGCACTAAACTGTCATCGGTACGTCGAAGAGTGTCTCGAGCCTCATGTGATGCCCTATGCACATTTTATTGGCAACGGCTTCATATTCATGCACGACAATGCTAGGGCTCACACCGCGGGCGTCGTACGAGATTATCTTAACGAAGTCGATATCTCTATTATGGAATGGCCAGCAAGAAGCCCGGACATGAATCCCATTGAACATCTATGGGATGAATTAAAGAGACGAATTCGAGCAAGAGATCCTGCCCCAGAAACACTTAGCCAGCTGCAAGATGCAATCCAAGAGGAATGGGACAATATACCACAGCATGTGATCGTGACTCTCATCCGATCGATGAAGAACCGTATGGAAGCAGTAATTAGAGCTCGGGGAGGGAATACAAGTTATTAAATAAACGTTTTTTAGCTTTTTTTTTCATTTACGTGTGTTGTTTTATCCATTTCCTTTATACTCCATACGGAATAAAAATGACTCATTTAACAAAATACGAAACCTATGAAAAATTCATTTAAATTTAGAACATTAACATTAAGATTTGATAAGCTCATATTACTCACTATTAAACGACATTTAACATTTATTCATAAATGTACACATTTTTCTGATAATCCTGACAAAACGTAAACTTGCAAGGTGTTTCGATTTTTTTGATGAGAAATGTATATATTGTCCACCAAAACGTATTGTCATTTGACCAATACATATTTTCTGTATGGACCTTAAAAGAGACTTTGACCCCTGAGTTTGTTTCGGTGTTTCTTCTCAGGGTAGTCCGCTAGGAAACACCGGACTCATCTAGCATAAAAAAAAATGACGTGTAAAAGTGTTTTTTAAACCTACTTGCAAAATAAAGATCATTTATCATTATCATTTAACGCTACCGCGTACCGGAAGACGTAGCGCTGGAAGGCCTCCCACAAGGTGGACCGTTGACCTGGTCAGGGTTGCTGGAAGCCGATGGATGCAAGACGCACAGGACCGGTCTTTGTGGCGGCGCTTGGGGGAGGCCTATGTCCAGCAGTGGACGTCTCTCGGCTGAAATGATGATGATGGAGCAGTGGTGGCCGAGTGGTAACGGCCCTGACTTACGTGTTGTAGGTCGCGGGTTCAAACCCAGCCAGGCTCATTACTTTGTGTAATTTATTTCATCACCACTGCTCTCAAAACGGTGAAGGAAAACATCGTGAGGAAACCGGCATGTCCTAGAACCAAAAATTCGAAGACAAGTGACATCCACCAACACGCACTGGGCCCGCGTTGTGGACGGCCCATTCCCCTCTCTTAGAGAGGAGGCCTGTGTCCCTGTAGTGGGAACATTAAAAAGGCTGATGATGATGATGATGATGATGATGATGATTTAACGCTGTCTCGCGTGATGGATCCAATGTCCATTCCCCTCTCGTAGAAAGGAGAATGGAGAACTGAGTCGCAACAGTAGGAACATTATGCTGTAGGCTGATGCTATGCTATTCTGTTTCTTCAAAGTTGATAAGACTGATGGGATTTCCTTAAATAGGATCATTATACACACTAATATGAACAACTTTTACTAAAAAAAATTGGTTGCCTGTAAAGTCGGTATACGGGCGAAAGTTTTACGTGACAACGACTTTGAGTGGTAAAATAATTTTAATGTGAATATTCATTCGTATAGTAGGAACGTGTAAACTTGTATCCAGGCGCCTAAGCGAAATAGAAGCGCAAGACATGAACCGGTGTGTATGCCTATCTCTCTCACTCTCTCTCTCTCTCGCTCTGTCTCTCTCGCTCTTAGGCGGGCTAACTGTGCTCGAGTGGAAGGGACGCGTGCCTTTCACTTTTTATGTCTGTCTCTCTCGCTCTTAGGCGGGCTAACCATGCCCGAGTGGAAGGGACGCGTGCCTCTCACTCGCTCTCATTGTGAGCGCATAACGTGAGCGGAGCGTAACGCAGTTTCTTGAAGTGTCACCCGGCAAACCAATTTATAAGACGTTGTCACGTCAATAAAACTCGCTGCTCCATACATTTTGTCGAGTTATGTGAATATAAATCTATGGCCATAGACAGCGCATGTAATTTTCACTGAGACCAAGGCTTTTTGCCTAGTGTCTATGGTGTCGTTTAAAAATACCTTGTTCACACTTGACTGACTAATTTTTGTATTTTGTGTGGTTGTTTTATGTGTGTATGTATGTGCGTCTAGTTTGGGCCGAATAAAAATTGTTTCTTTCTTTCTTTCTTTTCTATGGAGCAGCGGGTTTTTTTTAATGATTTTTGGGTTGGTCTCATAATAAAAGTTGTTCGTATTGGTGTGTACAATGATCCTTTTTAAGGAAAGCCCATATGTCGTATCAAAATTGTATATCTTTGTTTTTTATATACACTTTTTTTTTCCCTCTTTTTTCAACACATTGCTTTTGCAATATTTATATTATTAAGATCTAAAAACTTTTAAATTAAATAATAATTTATTTTGTTAGCATCTCGAAGTGTAACTGTTGTGGTGATAAATGTATTTTTTTTTTCATACTTATTATTTTTTTTTTGTTTTATATAATATTTCTTTCTTTACATTTCACGTTGTAAAGTAAGAACACTGTAGACTTCGCAAATCCTATTACGACTCACCTTTAATTTTTTATTATTATGATTATTTTTATTGTGCTTTTGAGTACAATATCGACTGGTCTACACTGTTCTTACATAATGATATAAAAACTATAATAACGAGATAATATTGTAAGAAACCATTTTTTTTAAAAGAGTAACCATGGAGTTTCTTGCCGGTTCTTCTCCATAGGAAACGACCAATTTGGAACCGTGCATTAGCTTCTGACGTTTTATAAGTGCCCATGTAGGCCTATATGAAATAAAAACCATTTTGATTTTGATTGGTTGCAATACTATAATCCTTAACTCCATTAAAACTATACGTAATAAACTTTAACAAACCCACAGGAAATCAAATTTTTATGGTTACATTACTCAGAACTTCAGCTAGCTCGGACAAAAATGAAATAAACTGGGTTATAAAGCTAAAATTTTCTAGATTTTCTCTTGTAGAGTTTATTGTTTGAGAAAGGCAAGGACGCGATCATAGTGATGAAGTGACTTCATTGCTGAGGCGGGCGCGGAGTAATAAAAATAAGAAATTAAATGTGTATGTCGCAGCCATCTGGTTAAATTAGCCATCCAATTGGACGCCTAGGGCATTCGTTAAACGATGGCATAATATGAATTAGTTAAAATATAAATTGCCTATATTACATCACAAAAAAAACTACTTTTTACGATTCGAAAAAAATTTTTGAAACTCGATTCGGAAATTGAACTTTTTTTTAATCGCTATAGACTAATGCTTGACTGTGATCCCATTTGATGGTAAGCAGTGATGCAATAGTTGATGGTGAGGTGAATTAGTTTATTTAGCGTCTATTCACTCTAACCTTGAAGACACCTAAATTATAATCTGACGGAAAAACTGTATAAACCATGAAGCAAAAGGCTTAGTCTGGCCAACAGATATCAGATGTTTGAGGGTGGATATTTGCCGTACGCCCAGTTATCCGATGGTAATATTGAGATGGCGAAATCAATTCGTGCAATTCCCGCACTTACTCTCCAATGACAGATAAATTAGTTTGTATGGGTTCCAAGGATCAACCGAGACCAACTCGGACTTATCCAGTTATTTTTTTAATTAGTCATTAGGTAGTTTCACAAAGTTTTTGGATGGAGAGGGAGAGGGAGACCAAAGAAAATATGGATGGATTGTGTGAGAAGGGATATGAAAGAAAGAGGAGTTAGTGATAGCGAGACGGGTGACAGGACAGAGTGGAGGAAAAAGACATATTGCGCCGACCCCAAATAAAACGGGACAAGGGCAGGAAGATGATGATGATTAGGTAGTTTCACAACCGCCATTGCTCCCGCTCCCGCCCTAGTCTCCGCGTGTGTCCAAGTCAGCGTTGCAAGAGATGCAAGCGAATTGAGCGCTGAACGTTTCTACTGTAAATTGAGTTTGAGGGAAACTTTGATTACGACACGTGGTACTGGTTTTCTTTCGACTTCGGTTCGACTGGGAATTAGGAGGTATCTGAGAAGTTCGATGTGTTAGCTGGAGAGATATAGTGTAGTAAAATATATAGGTTTATTATCTTATTACGTATACTAGTCATCCTTTGCGGTTTTATAAACCAGCGCTGTGGTCCATCGCAATGTGAGGCAGACCGCATAAGGCAGCGGAGCTCAGGCTCTGCGACCGAATCCTACTGGGACCCCAAAAAGGTAGGTCCGACCCTGGTATGAAGGCTAAGAAGGAATGGGGTGGGTCGTTTTCTCTTAATTTAGGAATTTGATTTTTTCACAGCTTCAAGAGTCTGCAGAACTGAAATTATGGTTTAAATTTCAATTCGACACCGTTCCCAAGATAATGGACCTGACAGACAGACAACGGGCAACAAAGTAGTAGTTATAAGGGTTCCGTCTTTTCTTTTGAGGTACGTAACCCTAAAAAAAATGTAAAATACAGTTTATAATTTTTTTTTTAATGAACAGATCATTCTTCAAAGAATCTTCAGTGAAGGTGATGACTTTTTTCAACATTTACGTGTCTCTGAGTCAAATCTGAAGTCAGCCAAATGAGAGATGTTAAAAGTTGGAAACAAGTGAGATCCCTGAACTGTTCAGACTTTTACTAATGACGCAATTTATTAAATTGGATTAATTGAATTTCGTTTTTGGTATTACAAATAAGTTATTGCTTTATAGTAGTTGTTTTATTTTATGTATTTCTATATTTATTTTAATTGTATTGTTATCTATTATATATCAAGTAATCTATCATATATATGTATAAATGTGAAATACCACTCATTAATAGTGTTATCCCATCTTTGGAAATATCCCCAACTTTTAGAGAAAGTTGCCCAAATAATCAGGAACACACTTTCTTCGATCCTGAATGTGGCCTTGGACGACCAAGCTTGGCAGCAAGCTACGCTTCCTATCCGGCTTGGTGGCCTCTAGTTTCTGAGATTTCACGAAATCTCAGAAACTATAATACTCACAAACTTAAAAGGTAGATAGGTTCCCTTTGAGGCTTAAGTGTCAGCTAAGAATGGATTTTATTAATCACTTAAGGGGGTAAACCGAAATCTACGCGGACGAAGATACTGGCACAAGCTAATCTTAAGCTATATATATATATATATATATATATATATATATATATATATATATATATATCTACATCTACATCTTCACTTCTACACTAATATAATAAAGAAGTAAAGTTTGTTTTTTTGTTTGTAGGAGGTAATCTCTGGAACTACTGGTCCGATTGGAAATAAATTAGCAACAATAGAAAGCTGCTTTACTCCTGAGTGACACAGGCTATATTTTACGAACGCGGGCGAAGCCGCTGACAAAAGCTAGTACAGAATAAAGACAAGAAAAAGAAGTAAATACCAAATTTTCAACTAAATGAAACACCGAAAAATTATTCAGTAAAATATTTAACACAGTGTGCAAACAGCGACGTCATTTCCCGTTTCCCCACAGACAGATTTACTGGTATTCCTCAATGTTTTTTAATATAAAAGTTGTGTTATTGTTAGTTTAGTTTTACGCCCTTCCCCGCCTGCCATGTTACTCGGGAAAATGGAAAATAAACTTCTAACTGACACGAAATGAAAATTTTTATATGTAACAGAAGTATTGTGTAGTTTTTCTTCGAAACTGTCGTTGGAGTTTAAATGAGACAAGCTATGAAAGTTTTTGTGGTTCTTCATAAGTTTGTTGGGAGTTTTAAAAATAATGCCGAGTTTGTGGTTGAAATAGTTACGGAGATGTTGGAGGATAATGAACTTCAAATAAAACAAAAGATTGTGATTTTAGTAAAGAACATCCAATTAGGCGTTTGTTTGATGTGTGTTTATAGTCACATACTTAATTATTTGCATAAGAAAATTATTTATATTTAAAAATATACACAAAGGCTTTTTAAAAATCTTCAGCTTTATTGATTTTGATGGTTAACCTATCGACTACTGTAATTACAGACACAATTAAAAGACAATAGGTGTGTGGACACCAGTGTCCTCTTACGGCGTCATTAATTTATTGTGATGTAGTTTCATTGAAGTAAGTGTATGGGGTCCATAAAAAATAAGAAACACGCTTTAAGAGATTGATTTTGGAGTTTGAATGACATCACGTACATGCAGCCTTACTTTTAAATCGATTTTGCCGTACGTAGTTGATATTTTTTTCGCTTCAATTCTCGAAAAATTAATTAAATTTACATGACGAAGTACATAATAAATACTTCCAATTGAATGCCAGTTTTCTTTTGCACCGTTTGATGATTTATCGATAAAAACAATTAAGTTTTGCATCATCATTAGCCTTTTTAATGTTCCCACTGCTGGGACACAGGCCTCCTCTCTAGGAGAGGGAATGGGCCATAATCCACAACGCGGGCCCAGTGCGGATTGGTGGATGTCACATGTCTTCGAATTTTGGTTCTAGGACATGCCGGTTTCCTCACGATGTTTTCCTTCACCGTTTTGAGAGCAGTGGTGATGAAATAAATTACACAAAGTAATGCGCCTGGCTGGGTTTGAACACGCGACCAACAACTCGTAAGTCGGGGCCGTTACCACTCGGCCACCACTGCTCTCAAGTTTTGCATACGTTGTCGCATTCATACTCAATGAAACAAAATGCCTATAGTAGATATTCGGGAAGTGATCTTTTTGATTTGTGTCAGTTAATATTCTCCCTTTCAGGGATCATATGAGTGTCAGTAACTTTTTATTGTCACGTATTCATGCTTATTGCTTTATGAAGTCAGGAAAGTGGATTCCATTCCGAATGAACTGGAACCGGTTTTTGTAAATCGTTTCCATTTTGAGAACTTCCTTGAAGGTGTGGCTTAGTAAAGAAAAGGAAATGAAAAATAATCTAAGTTATGACGCGTTTTTTTTGATGTGGGAATTATCCAGTGACTTCTACCGTTCTGAAATCGAGAGGGCGTGGTAGATTTTTCTTGATTGAAGCCCAGATTTTTTCCAAATCTGTTTGGTTGTTTGAGTGTGAAAGAGTGAAGGAGTAATAAACATACAAGCACTTTTCACACAAATTTTCACATATAAAATATTGAATCTACGACCTCCGGCATAGTAGTCAGTGCCACTAACTACTAGACTGACAGGCCAATCATTTATTAATTTTAAGCTCCTACCGAAATTCAAAGTCAAAGTCAAAATCTTTTTATTTCACATAGGCCTACATGGGCACTTGTAAAACGTCAGAAGCTAGTGCACGGTTCCAAATTGGTCGTTTCCTATGGAGAAGAACCGGCAAGAAACTCCATAAAAATTATATTTGTGGTGTACCTACAATTAAGACTGTATCTATCTATCTACAATCTATGCAAATACATGATACTTTACTTCACTTTGTTGTACCATAAACAAAGATTGCTTCTCTGAATTTAACCTGATAATGATTGACGATATTGTATCGGTATGCTATCAAAGCAAAATTATACAGGGTTCTACGTTTCGACCATTTTTAATTTTCATCACTACTCATTTTAGGACTACTAAATAAGCTTTTTTTTTTTATCTGACTTCAAAGATCACAAATATAACCCTAAAGAGCCAACGCACACATTTCCACCTCCACGCAAGTTCCCCGTTCACACCCGTCACGATTAGCGAGTGACGAGGGGGTAACCCTCACAAAGTTCGGGCCGCACCTACTCCTACCTCCGAACCTCCAGGAGGTAGCTACACAAGGCTTGCTAAAAACTTCCCTCATTATCAAACGTCGCGGAGTATTCGTTACGCTTGGTTGATACGCGATTTGTTGTGTGCTCTGAGTTATGGGCGGAAGCGATTTTGTAACGTTATATTAAATTATGTGATTCATAATCATCATCATCATCAGCCTTTTTTAATGTTCCCACTGCAGGGACACAGGCCTCCTCTCTCTAGGAGAGGGATTATGTGATTTGTTATTTCATTTTTAGTCTTTGTTGTACCTAAGGTTTACCTGACTTTCTGGTACTTAAACAAAACAAGTTTTCAATAAAATTTTTTTTCTTAGCAAGCTTTTGTATAAGCTCAAGTAGTATATACTTATAAAACTAGAACTTGTCAAGATAAACCATACGAGCCTGAATTCGATGGGGTTGTGTCGTTTAATTACAGAGTTCCTATTGTCACCAGGTTTCATCATCAGATGAACTCCACGACATAATAAATTTGCATTGTCGTCTGATTGACACACATATGCAAAATTTCAACTCAATCGGTAACCCGGAAGTGGTGAAACTAAATAAAGTTAAACAATAAACGAATAACTAACTAGTAAGTAAATAATAAACTAATAAAATATTTATATAGAAATTACTAAAAATTTGTATCGTTGAGAGTGGTAAATAGGTGTAAACATTAACGATATGATTGACTTTCATTTCGCACAACTAATTGATCAGTTCAGTTAGTCGGAGTGGAAGTAAAGGTTTTCTGGTATTTTGTAAATTTTCGTGTAATATTATGATCTCATATGGAAGTTGAGCCTTTTGTAATAAATACAGTATTGTACCACTGGCACATGGTAAACATGTCAGCCATATGCACAAAATGTTTTAGGAACACATTCATTGTGCGCACATCTAAGGAGTGTGCGCAGGAGCCTGTGTTTTCTAACAGCTATAATAAACTAAGGGTCTTTGTAAATAGAAGCACAAATCATCAGGTAAGATAGTAGTCAAAATAAAAAATGTTTACATCAACTGTGACAGCAAGCAAGTTTTAATTAAATTAAGTATAACCAAATATCAGAATGACTACTAAAAATTCAACATTCTTTAATAAAATCTTTCTCAAATCGGTCTTGGTTGTGGTTTCTTAATTAAACTCAAACTCAAAATCATTTATTTCAAATAGACCATTTACAGGCACTTTTGAAATGTCAAAATTAAAGCTTATTTGCTATTATCGCTTCCGCTTATGTCAAATCGCTTCATCTTACAGCTTGCCCCACACGTAAACTGGAAGGCTTATTGAAATAAACTTGAAAATAAACATGCAAAATTACGAGTACGCTAATTGCATTCCAAAAGTATTATATTTAATATAAACTTTGTCCAAACATTTGGCGTTTAGAGGCTCATTTGATTATTTGAGACCACTTCAGAGTTCAAGCGAAAATTAACATTTAATTTATAGATCAATATTAGAAACTGTATTTGTTTGCAATTTGAATTTGTATTGCAATTGGTTAAATGTTTAAACGAGCGATTTGTATTATTGCAATATTGATTTTGGGTAGAAGTTTTAGAATTGGAGATGTTCTGATAGGATGTAAAAATGTTGAAAGAATGATCACAGTACTAGAACGCAAAAGAAGGGCAATTGAAAAAAACAGACAGGTTTTAGTCAGTAGAAGTCTGACACACCTTTACCTTTTCTGCGTTTCGCGGCTATTTCACACTCCCCTTTATCATTGATGTGAACAAAGCTAGGGGTTTAGGTTTTCGATGATCAAGAGAAAGTTGGCCGTGGCCGAGTCACTATTATTATAATGTAAACAAAACTACACACAAAATATTGATTTATTATTTCAAATCAAGTTGAACAGGACTTAACTTCTATGCGATCTCAAAACTTTTTACGATGGTAGAATTGCGTAGGGAGACTTGGCTTTTTTACATTTGATGTTTTTGGTGGGTTTTATTTGTCGTATCAAGCTACGTGTTAAGCGATCCCCATGAGTCGCTGGTCATCATTGTTTATCTGTTTTTTGATAAGTGTACAAAAACGTCGTTAGATTCACGTGACAATTTATGGAAAATACCTTCACCTGCGGCTCGGGTCAATATCTCCTCGGTTACGATGACAAACTTTCTCCGCTTGCATCAAAGTTTATAATTTCTCGCTAATAGATAATACACCACAAATTTTAAACCCTATTTTACGGAACCTTAGAAAATAATAAGCCAATTCTTTCAACCAATTAGGTACAATTTTATTTCTCCCCCACCCGAAAACCGAGTTTCCCACGCCATTCAAATCACCATGAACATTACATTCATAAAATACAAATCTAACTACACACAGTTCCCTGGTGTAATTTGTCACCAAGTTTAGCAACACCTGCCATGTTATCTCAACTGAAGTCAAACACCCCCGAACACCCCCTAACACCCCCAACACCCCTCATAACGACGCGTCCTGGAGATATGCCTTTTGTTATAATATGATTTATAATCTGTATTTCAGGTGTCGTTGTTTGAGGAGATCAGTTCTGTTCGGTATGTGGTGGAAAGCTTTGGTATATAGGACGGAAGGATAATTACGTGATATTTGTTTTTAATTAATTATTAATGACGATAAGAACACAAATCATGGCTTCTGCGATACAAATATTGGTTGACGCAGCCATTTTTGTGTAATATTTGCGGACTATTTAACAAATTTTACAATGAAAACATCAGGTGGAATCGCAGTCAAGCATTAGTTTATAGCAAATTAAAAAAAAGATTTTATAGCGAAGTATATACATGGCTAAATTTCGATCGTTTTAATCCTGTGCAAGGTCGATCCAGTACATGAAACACTATAGATTTGTAAAAATAAAGTTAAAAAACTAATTTACTCATGTACGATACTAAACTCTATAGCCCCAAGCGAACACTGGCGTTCGTATGCATATTGTCTTTCTATTATGTCTCTAATTACGGTACTCAAAAGATTAATTTTTATCAGATAAGCACTATGGCATAATAATTTTGCATTGACACATGCATGCGAAATTTTAGCGAGATCGGTAACCGGGAAGTTGATCAAATTAATTAAATCACAAATATTGGTACAGGTGTAACTAAAAGCTTGTAAAAACTTCAAAGATAAAGATTTTTAACAGCATTTTTAGTTACTTTTCCTGTCCACTTACACGCAGTATCTAGCTGTGTGTAAGTGGACAACCTACCATCCACCCAGCTGTATCCCAAGTCGTATGCCTAGTCATTTATAAATCACTAGCTTTCTACCAGTGGCTTCGCCCGCGTGAAAATAGGTTTTCGCACAACTTTGGACACGCGTTTCTTCCCTTTAGAGGGTGAATTTTTAAAAATCCTTTCTTAGTATTCGCTTAAGACATAAAAGGAAGCCCTGTGAAAAATTCTACGTTTCTAGTCCCAGTAGTTTCGGCTGTACGTTGATATCTCAGTCAGTCAGTTTCTCCTTTTATATACATAGATATAAACTAAACCAGTTCAAAAAGGGTTAGAATTCTGCCGACCCTACAACCCTAGATCTGGCGCGTAGTCAGCCAAGTGGCCAGCTCATTAGGAGACAAGCGTCAACTGTACTTGTGGCGCTTCTACGTTGGTTATCTCTCAAACCCTCAGGACTTAGGTCCTACCTGTGTAGCTAGGTATTCACAACGTAAACACAATCTCTTACACACACAAGTTATATGTAAGTCTTAATTTGATATGAAAGAGTGTCCATGGAGTTTCTTGCACGTTCTTCTCCATAGAAATGTAGGTACGCTTTGGAACGTGCTAATTAGCTTCAATTTTGTAAATGGTCTATATGAAATAAATTATTTGAGTTTGAGACTATTAAGCGTTTTACAAAAAGTGAAATATATTTTATTGTTTTTTTTTTATGTAAGCTAGTATTTGACTGCGATCCCACATGTAAGCAGTGATATAATCGTTGATGGCGAGGCGCACTAGTTTATTAAGAGCCTATTCACTATAGCTTTGAAGACACCTAAATTATAATCGGACGAAAGGACTGTGGTCTTGAATGATGAAGTGTAAAAAAAGATAAAAAATATATGTTAGCGTCTCACTCCAGGTAACCTATTCCCATAAAATAATATATAGACGAACTTTAGTTTGTTCACAAATTCACGTTTAAGGCTTCAGTCATATAATACCACAAAGTATAGAAAGAAAAAAGTTTATTGTATACCAAAATTGAAACTCTTTTACTTGGTAACAAAGACTTTCACTTTATTCAGGTATTGAATAAGCAAGCTCCTCTAAAAGCAAATCTGAAATCTGTATCATCGTTTTTCAATAAAAATGAAGGTTTTCCGACGAAACCTTTATAATTTACACCCAAGACACTCAATCAACAAAGAAAATCAATCCTTCAAAAATAAAGTCTTCGAAATTTAAACGTTCCAAAAGAAAGGAAAAATTAACAGGAAAAAAAAGGAAAAAAAAAATCTCACCTGCCAATATTCTTCGTTAAAAAGTACAAATCAAAATCTATTCGGGGGTACGTTTACAAAAGGTTCCTTTGCCTACGAAGATTAAAAAAAAAACTTTTCGTCCATTCGTTCGGTGTACATTCAAATTTACACTTCGGTATATTTTTTTGAATAAAGAATTGATAATTTTCGATTGGTATCATTGGAACCTTCCAACATGGCGTCTCTTTGCTTCGGATTTTAAATATTAATGCTGTGATTCTTTTTTTCGCGTTATCTTTCGGTTTTAATCTTATAGTATTAATAAGTATTTTAAATGAAGGTCGCTGGAAATTGGAGTTCGAAGTTTTTTCAGTCAGCGTAAATATTGAATACATTTGGGCAATAGATTGCTTTTACTAGTATGATTTAAATTCATAGCGATATAACAAAAAGAGAATCTGATATATCAACGCGCAAGCGAAACTACTAGGACTAGAATCGTAAAATCAAGCAAGTTGAAGGAGGTTTTGATAGTTAAACTTTTAAGAAGGTGAAGAGAGAGAAATTCTTTTGTACGTAAAATTTTCTTCCTTAAGTTAGTATACTTCAAACTTCCGGACATTGTGGCGACATTTAGAGGAAGCCTTTGTCCAACAGTGGACGTTTTTTAGCTAAAATGATGATGTTTAATTCATAGTTAGGCATAACAGTAATGTAAATAAATAATAAAGTTTCTTATATTCATTGCTAAACACGATCTGTTTTAAAATATTTTTGGTGATGTCAAAAGGCTTGGCTTTTGTTGGACGGCGAGCTATTTATTGCTCGTCGTTCACAAGCCTGTAACTTCGCTTGCGTGCCCTGCGGCTCCCGTTGATTGCTCCTCTCCACGTCTCGCCATTCCTTTTTTTTTTGTTGTCAATATAGTGGCCAAAAAGTTTAGCAGTTGTTTTCTTACAAGAAAACCCAAATTAAAAAACCTAATAACACTTTCTCCAAACCGGGAATCGGAGCAGTTACATAAAAATAATTTATATCATTTTTCCTTCTCATACTCGAAGTTCAATAAATCATTCCAAAAACACATCTCGTTCATAAAAGTCTTGAAAACCTTAAATTATGGCGACCGGAACCGCTTACGTTTCAAGCGTTGAACACCGGAAGTGGCGTCAAAGCCGGTGCTCGGTAATGGCGGCCGGTGGTTTCTGTCACCAGCCGCATTTCCGTTTGTGGCGCCACTGTGACACTTGTAGCTTAGGTTGGTAGCTTTAAGTGCTATTTATTTTTAATGGTTTCGATTTAATTAAAATTCTTGTGGTTAATTGGCTGCTGAGGATTTTATTTGCAATCTTGGTGCTAAAAAGAAAGAACGAAAGGTAGTTTGCATTTTTTAATTTTTACATTTGAATTTTAATTATTTTATATGATTTTGAACTTGCACTGTCTTTCATCTTATTAAAAATTGATAGAAGGACGTTGCACCTAAAAAAAAATGTGTTTGAACTCTATGATCCACAATATATCTATTGTTTATTAATTCTGTAACATGCTATGTGTTTTTTGTCCTAAAAAGAGAAAATGAAATAAACAAAAAAAACATCCGAACGGCGAATATCCTCCTTCTCGAAGTCGCTTAACAATATCGTCAATTTTGATTGCAAAGACATGTGATATCCACCAATATGCACGAAGCATGCGTGGTGGATTTCGGCCCTTCCCTCACCGAGAGAGCAGGCCTTAGTTTAGTGTGAGAGGGAACATTGTAAGGATGATAAAGCTATGATTATGCGAAAAAAAGCCAATTATTTAATACTAGCTTTTGTCAGCGGCTTCGCCCGCGTACATAAAATATAGCCTATGTCACTCAGGAGTAAAGCAGCTTTCTATTGTTGCTAAAATTTTTGCAATCGGACCAGTAGTTCCAGAGATTACCTCCTACAAACAAAAAAACATAAAAACAAAAAAACAAACTTTACTTATTTATTATATTATAGTGTAGATAGATTATGCCAAACAATGAACATGACAGCAGTGTTGGCCGAGTGGTAATGGCTCGGTCTTACGAGTTGTACGTCGCGGGTTCAAACCCAAGCAACCATCAAGCACATTACTTAATGTAATTTAATTCATCACCACTGCTTTCAAAATGGTGAAAGAAAACATCGTGAGGAAACCAGAATGTCCTAGAACCAAAAATTCGAAGACATGTGACAACCACTAACTCATACAAGGCCTGTGAGTAGATTACGGATTAACTCTGCGGCCTGAACTAAGCGTTTTGCCTCGTCGTTTATACCTGGGACTGGAACAGCTTGCCGGCTGCAGTCTTTACGTCCGATTATAATTTGGGTAACTTCAAAGCTAGAGTGAATAGGCTCTTAATAAACTAGTGCGCCTCACCTTCAACGAATCACTGCTTACCATCAGTTGGGATCGCAGTCAAGCACTAGTTAATTGCAAGTAAAAAAAACCTCTCTTGCAGAGAAGGCCTAAGTCCCAGCAGTGGGATCCCAATAAGACTGATGGTAAGCAATGTTAATGAACCTGACCCTAACAAAATTCCTTTAAAGCTACGATAACGAAATCACTTAAAATAATAATTACATTTAAAGTGACTGCAACGTCGAAAACTCGAAAATTCAATTAATAGTAATACCCGTAGTTAAAATGTAATCAAATTATATTTAAATGCATTTTATGAACGAGGATCGGGAACAGAATTAAAAGCAGAACCTATTTAAAGCGGGTGCCTTTAAAACGATGCTTAAATCGAATGAAAGGACCGGGAAATGATCGTAGTGGGCTTTGTAATCGATATTTAGAAGTAGTGTTCTAGCTACTGTAGGCAAAGGCTTGCGGACGGTGAGCAATGGGTAGCTCGCCGTCCGATCTTCTGGTAACCGTCCGGACGGAGCCCAAGTCACTGATGACGAAGCGTAGTGTTCTACGCACGCCTCAAGAAGTTGTCAGCAATTGTATGGGCCCAGCAGGGTCCAATCCTTCTAGGGCCAAGTTTTGATGCGAAAGCGGAATACCAGGGCCCTGGAAGGTAGGAAGGAACGGTGGGTTGTTTAGTCAGTAGAAGACTGAAACTGACTCTCGCTCTGCCCAAGGGCGGGATTGGTCCGATTTTTCACACTATAAAAAAAAAAAACATCGGACAGGTGAAACTTATTAGCTTTATATAGTTATAGTTAGTTTTAAGAGTCGCAAGAAGGGGTCGCCTCAGATAAAGGATGAATGCCTTCCTTAGGGATTAGCAATAAGTGGCTCAAAACCGAGAATACTGGAAAGAATGGAGGGTGGCCTTTGCTCAGCAGTGAGACAGTATAGGCTAGAAATAATATTAACAATAATAATATATCTCTACGTTGACGTCGTGATGGGTCTAAACCAGCTTGTCGGAGCGCAGAGCGCGGTGCTTTTGTCGGGCCTAGACTAAAAGAGATACAATCCGCAGGGTAGTTCGTGGCAAACCGTTGGCTAGTTTAAATAGATAGATAGATGTACTCTTTATTGTAGGTACACCATAAACACAGCTTGGTACATTAAGAGCTTAAAATTACTAAGGTACAATGGGCGGTCGCTAAAAGCGATTTTTTAAAGACAACCTTTGGATGGAGCTCCTGGGCTATAATATCTAAAAGCTAAGTAGGTATAATTTTACTAGCCCAATAAGCAGTTTTAATATTCCTGTTTAATTCACATTATACTAGAATAATTTAGAACTATAAATCACATGTCTGTAACACTTGTACAAGAAGGGTTACATCAGTAGTGCAACGACCGGGAATCGAGCTCACGACCTTTCGCTCGACAGTGCGACGCCAACATTACAATGCATCAGCTGTTCACGGTTTTTAAGTGTTAAATTGACAATTTCTCCCGCTCTGTGGTAAATAAAGGACAGGTGGGTTTTGGTCTGTAAAAGTGCCTTCATGCTCAATTGTAGTAGGTAAATGACATAAATTTTATTCGTTAACTTCTAACCTCAAAAAATTCAGTTACACATTTTTCAAAATGTAGGGACCCTGCAGACGGGTAGAAACCCCAATTACGTGAAAATGGCCAACTGGGGCCCCTTGGCCCCAATTGGCCACACGAACGACGTTAGCAGACACGAACTCTTGTTCGTGTCTGAAAGAAGGGCTCTGGCCCTTGTATATATGGAAATGTAGGAACGGGATAGGTTGTTTAGTCAGTAACAGTCTGACATTATTTCCCGCTCCGCCCAAGATTCGTAATTCGGATGATTTATCCAATATTTATTTATTGGATATTTTTAGATTAAAGGTAAAATGTACCTTTAATCTGTTAGGCGAACATAACATGTACTGACCAGCATTTTTTTTTCACGAATTCAGGTGTGGTCCCATAGTAAAAGTTGTTTGTTATCATGACTACAATCACATGTTTAAGTATCGATCACTAATTACCAGTCACCCTGTATAGCTCTCTCTTTAAAAGTTCAATTTAGGTCGTCAAATAAATCGCCTTAAGGTGGACCTTCATTACTCGCCTATGGTCAACGTCCAGCGTGATTTAAAAGCTTCTTGCTTTATTTAACGCAATCCAAAGTGATGTTTGATGAAAAAATAAAAACACGTAGGTAGTTCCTGGGACAAGTTTTGTGAAACATTCGAATAAATTGTAGAATTACCCAATGACAACAGAGTTTTCAGGTGTTATCTCTCTTTTTTCGCATTACTTTTGCTTCAAACATAACATTGGATTGCTTGAGATAAAGCAACAAGCTTTTAAACCATGCTCCAGACGAGTCGGGAAGGCCCACATTAAATGCGCAAGGCTCTTAGAAGTACTTTTTATATTTAAGAAAAAGAAAGAAAGAAAGAAAGAAAAAACATTTATTTTGCCACGTACAGGACAAATAAATATTTAAAAAAAAAATATTTAAAAAAATATTTTTAACATAGGGGTACATTATGGAGAGTCAAAGTTAAAATAACAGATTTTCAGAGGTTTTGATTTCTATAGAAGCCTAGATAATATCCACAAAATATCTGTTTATCTAAAATATCTGAAGAAAGATCTGTAGGTGTTGATAACGTCATAATCACGTAAGAGCGGTTGTATGAAAATGTACGTCAGGTTGGCCGCTCTTAAAAGCTCAAAGTAAGGCCTTCGGAAGTCATTAACAGAATATCATTAAACAATATGGCAATGTAGATTTTATCCTAAATTTTACTCCCATCATTTAGCGATTACTAAGTTACTTCGCTCCCTTAATCACAACATCACAAAGGCTTAATAATAATCGTTCAACATCGAATCGATAATCGCAAGATACGTATTAATCGATCATCGCCCAGGGCCGTTAATTTGTTCGCCCATGGGCTTCATCCGGGCTTGACTGACAGGGGGAAATGAGCTGATCCGGGCTACCCCCATCGTCTTGGGGGTTAGTGTCATTAATCAGTTGCCACCTATGTATGTGTGTGTACTTGTAATATTTATTGGAAGGGCTTGATTTTATTGTTAAATAATCAAATTTTCAATGAAAATATATATCACTAGCTTTTGCCCGCGGCTTCGCCCGCGTTCATAAAATATAGCCTATGTCACTCAGGAGTAAAGCAGCTTTCTATTGTTGCTAAATTTTTTCCAATCGGACCAGTAGTTCCAGAGATTACCTCCTACAAACAAAAAAATAAAAAAACAAAAAAACAAACTATCCCTCTTTATTATATTAGTGTAGATTAGTGTAGATGTAGATTGCCAGCGGCTTCGACCGCGTGAAAGTAGAGTTCTCCATACAAACTTTAGACCCTCATTACATCCCTTTAGAAGCTGAATTTTGAAAAACTCTTTCTTAGTGTTGACCTACGTTATAAAAGGAAGCCTTGTGCAAAAATTCACGATCCTAGTCTTTGTAGTTTCAGCTGTGCGTTGATATGACAGTCAGTCAGTTTCTTCTTTTGTTTTTTCTTTTCCTTTTATGTATATAGATTAATTAACACTTATCAAGAATATTCCAAAAAGTTCAAACACGATATGGTCATCTTATTGTACTTATTATGGAGTTCCAATGCCCATCTTTCAGCTCCATCATCAGACCATGGTTGACTAGCACCAAAGTACTCGTAGTACTCGTAAATGTGTTCCACTGTTCATAGTTTGGACGCGACGTGGTGTTGCAACCTCATATTTTCTTATAATTGAATAAGTCTCCTTATTTTATGTATTTGTCGGAGACGGCTTCGATTTGTTGACAACGAGACAAGGCACGCCATCTAGTGGCAACTAGAAGAACTAAACAAAGATGGCGCGCTTGACAGAGTCGGTGACGTTTCCGCTTTGCTGCGAGCTTGCGGAGGAGGGAACCCGCTCTGGAAACGGACACACTCAGCCAGCCCGTCGCAGAGTCAAGACGTTCTGAAACTGTTTTGTTGTAATTTGTGATAACAGTGCACTGTACCGAAATGTATTGAGAAGTAAACCGATTCAACTCCTACCCGTTGTTATTCATTGCACGATACCCACATAGACCCACATGATAGATCTGATAGACCAGAGCTCGAACACCATCCTGGACACGAGCCGACATATTTATAATTCGTCTGCATGTTTATTTCCTTTTATTATTATTTTATTTATTTTGTCTGAATTTGCACACTGCACCATTCCGGTGTCTTATGTTGACATCGCCACCTGCCAACGCAGAAAGCCAGCGCTGTGGCCCATCAGTTTCTCCTTTTATTTATATAGATATACTCGTATATTTGGGTGAAAAAACAGTCTGCAACCGATGTTCGAATAGTATTTACCTTTTGTGTACATCGAAGGAGTAGTACAGTTACTGTTCGACTACTACAGTTTTCCCGCCCACTTATAATTTAGCAATCTTTAAGGCGTAAACTTGTACGCCTCACTATCAACCATTGCATCACTGCTTACCAGTAGGTCAAGCTTTAGCTTATATCAATTTAAAAAAAAACCTTATGATAACAAGTATTGTGTATTAAAGAAAATGGCGGCCACCGCCATGTCTGCGGTAAAATAAAGTAACAAAAAACAAAACACAAGCTCTGCTTAGCTTGAGACTAGACGGCGTTGTGTGATAATTGTCGAATATTATATTTTCGTGTTTATCTAAATATAGTGTGTGCCTGTGTTATGCCAAATAAATTCACTTACTGTCTTCTTTTTCTTTCTAATTAATTATATTAGATATCTGGTGAATGTTACTGAAATGATAATAAATTAAATAAGTCTATAATATGATGTGAGAAGAGACATATAATTATGATAGCATAGCAAGTTAATATTAAATAATCAGTTTAATAATTTACTTATGTCTGGGACTAAGGCCTTCTCTCGACCCGTCAGAAAGGAAAGTCCGACTCTGGTATGAAGACTAAGAAGGAAAGGGGTGTGTCATTTAGTCAGTAAGAGTTTGACAATGTTTCCCGCTCCGCTCAAGGGCGGGATTCATCATTAGATGATTTTTCCCACCATAAAAAAAACTCATGAGCCTATTGCGGATTGGTAGATGTCACAGGTCTTCGAAGGCATTCAAGGTCGATCGCCATTTTGGTTCAACTTATATTACGCTTATTTATTTATTTATTTATTTTATTCAGGTTAACCAACAACTGTTTACACCAGTACACTAACTACTTAACAATTATAGTTGGATACAAATTGCGGGTGCAACAATTAATTATAGGTTAACACCGCATGCACAGAAAACAGTGGTAAAAACATTAAATTAAATTATTGACTACAACAATTAATGCTACTATGAAAATTAAATTAAATTATATTAAATTAAATTATTAAACAAGCTATACATTAAATAATAATTGATACGGATTAAAAATTACATTTAAAATAAAATAACAAATTAAACAGAAACTAAAAACAACAACAATATAAAATATCTAATCATTTTTTAAAATAAATATAACAATAATAACAATACCGAACTGTGGCAATACATTTGAAATATCCAAAATGCTTTAACAAATATAAGACATAATCATTAAAAAAAAAAAATAGAATTTATAAAAAATACAACAGAAATAAATAGTCGACCTACAAAATTATTCTATCCAATTACACAATTAATAATAATTAACTAATTTATTAAAACCATAGGCTCTTCTATAACAATACGCTAATCAACTGCAATTCTAGTATAGTTAACACACACGGTTTGGTTCACTTATAGTAACGACTTACTTAGCATGAGAATACAGAACTAACTACCCTATATTATATAGGGTGGCTGGTAATAAATTAGGGACCGGTACTTAAACACGTGAAAACGCGATGGCAAGGGCTATGCTTGGAGTATATTTACGTGATCGAATCAGAAATAAAGATATCCGCAAGAGAACCAAGGTTGCCGACATAGCGAAAAGAATCGCCAAACTCAAGTGGCACGACACATTTCACGCAGAACAGATGTCCGCTGGGGCCGAAAGGTTCTGGAGTAGCGACCGCGTACTGGAAGACGCAGCGTTGGAAGGCCTTCCACAAGATGGACCGATGACCTGGTCAGGTTTGCTGGAGTCCGATGGATGCAAGACGCACAGGACTGGTCTTTGTGGGGGTGCTTGGGGGAGGCCTATATCCAGCAGAGAATGTCTTTCGGCTTAAATTATGATGAGATTACTTAAACACGTCATTGTAGTCATGATAACAAACCACTTTTACCATGGAACCAAACCTAAAATCAAGAAATAAAGCCAGTCAGTGCATTTATGTCCGCCTAAAGGTCTCTGCACGGCGCGGGCGCGACGGGACCGGGCGGCACTGTGTGCAGACACCTTTACTGGTCAAAATGTACTGAACCTGCTGTTTTTTTTTTATTATTTTTACACAATGATACAACGCCGTCTAGTCTCAAGCTAAGCAAAGCTTGTGTTATGAGTACTAGATAACTGATAAACATATTTAGATACTTCTAAATACATGTCACATAGTATAAAACAAAGATGCTTACCGCTGTCCCTATGCTTAGATCTTTAAAAGTACGCAACGGATTTTGATGCGGTTTTTTTGAATAGTTAGAGTGATTCAAGAGGAAGGTTTATGTATATAATACATGCATAATATGTTCATTACTAGCTTCTACCCGCGACTTCGTCCGCGGAAAATTTCTTCTCTTCTCGAGATAAAAAAACAAACTTTACTTCTTTATTATATTATTCATAATCATAAAATATAGCCTATGACACTCAGAAATGAAGCAGCTTTCTATCAGTGAAAAAATTTTTGCAATCGAACCAGTACTTCCAGAGATTACCTCCTACAAACAAAAAAATAAAAAAACAAACTTTACTTCTTTATTATATTAGTGTAGATAAGTACCAGTGCGAAGCTGGGGCGGGCCACTAGTTATAGTTAAATTACACCCAGATACGGAACAAAATATCGTGTTCATCACACAAACTTTTGTCCTGGGTGGGAATCAAACCCACGTCCTCCGGCATAGGAGTCAGGGTCACTAACTACTAGACTGCCAGGCCAGTCATGTCGTGAAAATATACATACAGTTTTGTTAGATCCAAAAATGTTATCTCAACGAAATCACATTATCTAAAAACGAATAGGTGTTAGGACGAAAAGATCGACAATGAATATTATATTTAAATAATAATGTAACTCCTCCAAGATGATATATATTTTGATTTGGTGTCCCGACGCCGAAAACAAGTCGAGGGATGAGACACGCTATATCGACAGATTAGATTACTTAATATGTATATCTGTTATATTAGTTAATTTGTTAAAGTAAACTTAGGTTAAGTTACGATGGGCCGGTACATGCTCTTTGAGATTAAAGTTCCTTAAAAAAAAAGATAAAAAAAAATCTCTCGACCGATTTTTGATCATGGTGTGGTCTCAACATGTAACATATATAGCCATCATCATCATCATCATCAGCCTTTTAATGTTCCCACTGCAGGGACACAGGCCTCCTCTCTCTAGGAGAGGAAATGGGCCATAATCCACCACGCGGGCCCAATGCGGATTGGTGGATGTCACATGTCTTCGAATTTTTGGTTCCAGGACATGCCGGTTTCCTCACGATGTTTTCCTTCACCGTTTTGAGAGCAGTGGTGATGAAATAAATTACACAAAGTAATGCGCCTGGCTGGGTTTGAACCCGCGACCTACGTCTCGTAAGGCGGGGCCGTTACCACTCGGCCACCACTGCTCTATATAGCCAAGTACGCAAGAAATATTGTTGTACACAATTGCGTGCGCAAATATAGATACACTCCTTATTCTTTTACTGTCATAATTATTCCGGTGGGACAGGAATTACATAATTTAATTCCGCCTAGCCCGTTCCATCATCGGACCACCAGACGTACGGCATTGCGCCACCGGTACATGGTGGACATCCCACATATACGTACAAAACGTTTTGGGAACACATTCATTATGCGTACAGCCAAAGAGTGGAATTCTTTGCCGGAGTCTGTGTTTCCTGATGGCTACAATCCTGGAATCTTTAAGTCAAGAGTGAATAGGTTACTTCTAGGTAAGCGCGCTCCATCGTCGACCGCATCGTCGCTTTCCATCAGGTGAGATAGCGGTCAAGCGCAAACCTATTACCAATAAAAAAAGAACAAAAGAAAAGAAACCTGAAATCGCGAAAAACAATCAAATAGTACATTTGATTGTTTTTCGCGATTTCAGGTTTTGACTCATAGCAAAAGTTGTTTGTTATTATGACTATAATCAAGTCATCCTATAATATATATTTAGCAATGGACATCTTTTGGCTTAAATAATAATCCTGACAATAAATATAAAAGAAATTTAAAGAATATCTACTTAAACTTGAACTTAAATTGTGTATTTAACTAAAACAATGTTGATTAGAGCTTATTTATAAGTGATTCTATTATTAACTTAGATCAAATTCTCTTTTATCCTGTTTAAGGATTTTCCTCAATTTCCTAAATAGGCTTTTATGTAACAAATTATTTGTTCACAGCTTTATTAAAAACTTTTTAATAAAATAAAACAAAATCTAAACAAATGATAAAATTATTCCAAGTTCTAACCCAGAAAATGTTGAGGATGCTTTGAAATTTTTGACTAAAGTCGTTCAATACTTGGTTCGAAGTACCAAGTACGAAGTACCGAAGTTCCTTGGTACTTACTTTCTCAATTGTCATTTACCATACAGAAGCACTTTGAATACTTGTGACGCCATTGGAACTCTGGAATTTGATTTCTGATCTCAGATGTGAATCACGAGTTTAGATAAATTTTAATTTGATACGGCTTTGGAAATTTTAAGCGAGGGGTTGTGTTATGATAGGATCAATTATCTTTTGATAATAATTTTAGCTTTGAAAGTAAGGCAGGGGGGGTTCTAGAGTAGCGAACGTGCATAGGAAAATGCAGCGTTGAAAAGCCTTTCACTAAGTGGACCGATGACCTGGTAACAGTCGCGGGAATGCGGTGGAAGCGAAATGTATAGGTTACAAACATTACAGTGGACGTTCATCGGCTGAAATTATGATGTTGATTAGTGCCAATTCCATTCCGGACTGAGGAATTATTTGAAATACTCATTGGCATTAAAACACAAAGGCAATCGATGGATTTGGGCGGCTTTAAATCAGTAAAAGTTTAATAAAAAAAATACAACCAAAAATCTTGCTGTACACAGAGCGGAAAAGTTGCTTTCTTAACTTAAAAAAAATGCAAATTAATTTAAATTTTAATGTTATTTCACTAATTTCCAGATTTTCCATTTAAAGTACTGGTGGTGGCTCTTGCATCTCATTATACTGGAAGCCGTATCCAAAATAACTGTGTAAAAAATACTAGGCAGATAAATAAAATACTAGTTATAATAAAATACCAACACCATCGATATCGACAAATACATTTCCCATCTCTATTTAATATAGTAAAACCTCTATCACCACACTAAGTCAGGCCATGAATACAAAGTGACACGAATGCATTTCAGCCACAAAGCTCGCCCACATTATATTCCTGAAAATAATTCTCTTATTATATACCAGAACATATTTATATGCAGATCTTATTGAGGATTGGATTTTAGACGTGTCTGGGAAAACAGATATTTTTAAATGAAAAGAAAATCATTTCAGTTTTACCATCGGACTTCCCGGCGTACGGCAAATATCCACCCTCACGTTGTTCCTCCTGGAGCCTAGGGTGGTGCAAACTGTTACCTCGACTCTAGGAATAAGACAAGGAAGATACGGGGTAGGTTTTTTAGTCAGTAAGAGTCTGACCCTAGTCTCCCGCTCCGCCCAAGAGCGGGTTTCGTCATTCGATGATGTTCACCTACCATAAAAAAAAACCCTTACGTTGTTAAGACATCTACGGTCCGGCCTAAGCGTTTTTCCTCGTCGTTTACACCGCGTACATCGAGGGACTGGAACAGCTGCGATCTTTCCGTCCGATTATAATTTGGGCGTCTTCAAGGCTATAGTGAATAGGCTCTTGATAGACTAGTGCGTCTCACCATCAACGATTGATCTCTTCTCACCATCAGGTGGGATCGCAGTCAAGCACTAGTTTATAGTAATAAAAAAAAAGAGGAAGTTTTTTTATAGTAAGTAAGGGTATATGTTCAGTTAACTATTTAATTTGAAGGTCGAGGAGTGAGGGTTTGTTGTGTGTTTAAGTATGTTAGCATACGTATAGACATTATTTTTCGTCGGGTGTTAAAAATCGACAAATGCCTACTACTCAAATCTGTGTGGATTTTTCTTGAAAGACCATCTGAGACATTAAACGTTTTTTCTTTCTTTCTTTTCTTTCTTTTTAGACACTAATTTGCATGGTTCTCATATGATTTGTCCATTACATGTTTGTGTGTGGACTTTAAAAGAGTCTTTGACTCCAGAGTTTGTTTCGGTGTTTCTTCTCAGGGTAGTCAGCTAGGAAACACCGGCCTCATCTAGTTTCCATGGACGAAAAAAAAATTGACGTGCAAAAGACTTTGTAAAAACCTATTTACAAAATAAAAATCATTTATCAATAATACAGTATTATTAACAATTTGATATTTTTATTTTGTCAATTTAAATTTAATTCAATCTTCTTCTTATTAGAAAAAAAGTCAATATGAACGTTAAGGCAGATTTACATTGAGTCAGTAGCTGTCGTCAGTGCTGGCGCCGAAAACTGACGCGTACTATTTACAAGCAGTCAGTAGTCGAGGATATTTCTTTTGGTGTACACACGTTTGTAAAGTCAGTGCGGAAAAATGATTTCTCAAAAACAGCAAAGAATCAAAGAATTTTGTGCAATATTCTGCAATGCTGTTGCACACATTTCTTTATTTCTATAATTTTGTGATTTGAAATCCCATAGGCATTAATTATCACGGTATAGTTGTACAAGTTTTAAGTTTTCCGTGTCGCTCAATTTTCGTGTCATTTTGTGATCCGGTACGACGAATCGTGGTTACCGTACAACAGAGCGGCCGCAACTGACTTGGACAATTTACACATTGTCAGTAGCGCTGGCGCGGGTGGCGGGGGAGTGGACTGACGCCGAAAATATAGCAGCGCGAATATTGAAGTCAGTACTGACGTGACAGTACTGTACTGACTTGAAATCAATTTACACTATAGCAGTGCCAGGTCAGCACTGACTCGTCAGTGGACTGACGTCAGTTACTTACTCAATATAAATCTGCCTTTACAGAGATCAATCTATAGATATCTCTGCTATCGACCACAAATCGCAGCAATAATGCCAATCGGCTTAAAGTTCAGGGTGAGAGAACTAATAAACGGGCCTTCTGTTTGTTTGTACTGAACTAATCTGCACCCCCTGATTGATCCAACGAAATTGAATGACAATGGGGCAAGGGTTGGGAGAGATTTGGAGCCGCCGGATGCTGTGATAGTGGTTCATTATGGTCATCATCGAGTTGTGATTACATTTATTTCAATCTTTGGGTTATTAAGATTATAAGCTTGTAATATTTTGGAAGGAGTTATTGTATTTATTTATTTAACAATTAGCGACCCACCCCAGCTTCGCACGGGTACTGATATCACTACATAGTATAAAACAAAGTCGCTTTCTCTGTCCCTATGTCCCTTTGAATGCTTAAATCTTTGAAACTACGCAACGGATTTTGATGCGGTTTTTTTAATAGATAGAGTGATTCAAGAGGAAGGTTTATAGCTATAATATATCACCTTTGCACCCATGCGAAGCTGGGGCGGGTCACTAGTTGAATATATAAAGCATGTATTATACTCATAAACCTTCTTCTTGAATCATTCTACCTATTAAAAAAACTGCATCAAAACCCGTTGCGTACTTTTAAAGATATAAGCATACATAGGGATAGAGCAACTTTGTTTTATATTATGTAATGATTTCACAATGTTGTACACACAACGGAAAACAAGACAAGGAGAAGAAAGATACAGAAAGATAGGTACAGAGATGATGCTTATTTCTATAGAAATCTCTTCCAGCATACCTGCGAAAGGAGAATTAGAAAAATAGAATAGTAGACTTTGTATGTAACAGAAAAGAAAAATTTGTATTGTATTTTTGTAATGAATAAACTTATTCATATTAGGTGATGTTACAATCCCTTCTGGTGGTCCAGGCTGGAGGGCACAAAGATTAATTAGCAATAAACTTTTCTACAACACACGGGAGAAGCCACGGAGAGCAGCTAGTATTATTATAAAGGCGAAAGTTTGTAAGTCTATCTGTTTCGACTTCACATTTGAACGGCTGAATGGATTTCGGTAAAACTTGGTAAATGGACGGCATCCATGTGTTGAATAAAGGATACTGTTAATTAAAAATGTGCTCTTTGGATAATTTTCTACTATCATGCGAATGAAGACACTAGTCTATTATAGTCACTATATTATTATGTCTGCATTTAGTTTCTGTATTGTGTGTCTATGTGTCAAATACAATAATTTTCTTTCTTTCTTTTAGTCTAGTAATTACATAAAACTATTTTTTTCCCCTGTGTATGAAATATTTTTTCCAGTGTTACAACGCGGTAATTCGATTACGGAACAGGTTTGGCGGAATCAAGTTGTGTGTAGATTATTTCCTACTTTCAAAAAGTTACTTTAGAAACCTTTTTTACATGCTTTTTATTAGCTTGCAATGTAACTATGTATGTTCGGCTCAAATCTTGCAACTCAATTTTGAAACAGGTATCTTTAACCGATTGAGCTGCAATTTTGCGTGCAGGTGTAAATCACGTGACAATGCAATATTATGATAACATGGAGCTGATCTGATGATGGAGCTGGAAGGTGGTCATAGGAACTCGGTAATAAAATAACACAACCCCATCGAGTTTGGTTTGGGCTCGTGTGATTCGTCTTGTCGAGTATTTTGGTGCTAGATGGTAACTAAGGTCTGATGATGTAACTGGAAGATGGCTCCATAAAATCAGTAATACAATAAGATAATCTTAACATGTTTGTACTTTTCGGTGAGGTCTTGATGAGTATTAATTACTAGCTTCTGCCCGCGACTTCGTCCGCGGAAAATTTCTTGTAGTGATAGCTCGATTAACATCCATGTTATATACATAATTTATAGCCTATGTCGCTCAGGAGTAAAGCAGCTTTCTATTGTTGCTAAAATTTTTCCAATCGAACGATTAGTTACAGAGATTACCTCCTACAAACAAAAAAATAAAAAAACAAAAAAACAAACTTTACCTCTTTATTATATTAGTGTAGACAAAGCTATACCGAGCTATAAAAGCTTGCTATGAAAAAAATATTTTCATTGAAAACTTGTTTAAGTTTTCTTTAGATCTACATCAGCGTGGAAAGTTATGTATAATTTGAATAAAGCCCAGCATACACGCTGGCTGTACTCAAAACTCTCAGTTCATATTATCTTCTATGTTACAAGTTTACATTTAGCATTTGGCTCCTGTGTCATTCATTGGGGCAGTACATTAATCTCGCACGGTTTGGACGGCTCATGTAGAATGTAGCCAGCTAAATAATTAGTTTTATTTTGTTTAAAATATTATATTAGATTTTTGACTGAATTAGCGTTTCATTTTTTATTAAAGTTAGCATAGCCTTATTATATCTTCATTTCTGGGACTCAGGCCGTTTGCCTAGAAAGAATCAGTTGTAATTTGTTTGAGGATTCAATAGGATTTCATAAAACCTTGATATAAACTACTGCTTGACTGCATCATCATCATCAGTCTTTTCAATGTTCCCACTGCTGGGACACAGGCCTCCTCCCTAGGAGAGGAAATGCGCTATAATCCGCCACGCAGGCCCAGTGCGGATTGGTGGATGTTACATGTCTTCGAATTTTTAGTTCTAGGACATGCCGGTTTCGTCACGATGTTTTCCTTCACCGTTTTGAGAGCAGTGGTGATGAAATAAATCACATAAAGCAATGCGCCTGGCTGGGTTTAAATCCGCAATTTGTAAGTCGGGGCCAATACCACTTGGCCACCACTGCTCTCTCGACTGAAATCCCACCTTATGGTAGCAGTGATATAGTCATTGATGGTAAGGCGTAAAATCCACTTTCAGTTACCTTTTATGTTCCATATGATAGCATGGGAAAAATAAAATGAAACCTTACTGCATGAAATAATAATATTTTAGTGTAAACTAGATTCTTTATCCTTTGCTTGTATAAATGTTTGTAGTTCATTGAGAAAGAAACGTACATACGAGCATTAGTAATGAGCTTGAAATATATGAACTTAAAATGTATGAGAGTTCCACTTAGTTGGAAAAGCTTTTAAAACCGCTAGAAATAAACCTTCTACATATTTAAATAAAGTAATTAAGTGTGTTGGTAATTACGTATTTTAATGTGTGCATTTTGAAATGAGCTTAGAGATGAAAGCTGTTTGTATGCTTAACTCTTTGTAAACTAAAGTCTGTCTAACATAAGTTATTTTCATAAGTACCTTAGTTTCCTGGTAGTGTTTATGTGTTTTGAATTTCTGTGTACTTGTGAAGCTCCCCCCTTTTTAGGGTTCCGTAGTCAACAAGGAACCCTTATCGTTTCGCCAATTCTGTCTGTCTGTCCGTCCGCGGATAATCTCAGCGACCGCTAGCACTAGAATGCTGAAATTTCTTACCAATATGTTTATCAATCACGCCGACAAAGTGCTAAGATAAAAAGTGTAAAAAAAATGTTTTAATTTATTTTTGTTTTTATCTTGGCTCTAGTTGACTTCAACCCTTCTGCAGGGGCCTATGGTTGCTGACAACTCCTTGAGGCGCACGGTAACAGTGCGCGCTAACGAGCTCCCTCTTGGGGTCCAGGTAATCAGAGAGGTATAATAACTAAAGTGCATTTAATTTTTGTGAAGAATTTAAAGTTTCTGACAGAAGTTTCTTTTCCAAGGAATATGTCTGACATTTATGAATAAGAATAATATTCTACAAAACATATATAAAAATCGCTCATATTATATTTTTGGTAACCTATGCCACCCTAATAAAAAAACAACAACATAACATAGTTACAGGTTTTCGTAAGTAGGTACTAACACAGTATGGGCCTTGATGCATGGAATTAAAATAAAACATCTCCTTAAGACGCGGGTAACACATCACGCGATCGACAACTTGGGCTCGGTTGTTACCCATTGCTCGCCCACCGCGCTCCCACAATAAGCCCCAGGGTATGAAGGATCCCAGCTGTATAGAGCTTGAAAGCTATCCCAAAACTTTATATTTTTATGGCACTAAATAAATTACAGATATCGGGGAAAAAACAGCCAGGTTGAAGTGGGAGTGGGCTGGCCACGTCGCATAAATGCACTCGGACAGATGGGCGAAGATTGTCACTCACTGGACACCTGAGGGAGGTCGACGCCGTCGAGGTCGCCCGCGGTGAAGGTGGTGTTACGATCTGATCATGTTCACGGGTCAAACTTGGCCGGAGGTTTGCGGGGCAAACTTGGAAAGAAAAAGGGGAGGCCTTTGCCCAGCAGTGGGACATACAATTCGCTTTAAAAAAAAATACACATTTTAAACACATAATTGAACCCAACAAACGCATAACACAATCAAATTCGGGCAGCCTCATTCCACAAGTCATAACCATACTTCTTGCTAAAAATATCTTTGCTTATTTTTCAGTAATACGACGCCAAAATTAACAACATTTACAATCCAACCGTAATTATGCAGTAGGAATACAGAAAATAATTTTACGTAATAACCACAGATATTCTAAATGGCGACGGTATATAAATTAGAAGTTGAGGACTAGAAGTATGAATGAGACCAGCTGTAGAAATCGCACTCGTTTTGTAAAGGCGTCGTTTTATTAAGGTGAATATTTGTATATGTGTTTGGTCTATGTCATTTTATTATGGTGAGCAAAAATCATAGGCAGAGCGAGGGATAGAATCAGATCTTTACTGATTTACAAGTTTTCAATGAAAATTTTTTTTTTCATAAAAAGCTTTTATAGCGGTGGTCTATACTTATATAATTAAAACTCATCAAGTCGATTCATACGAGTCCAAACTCGACGTGGTTGTGCCGTTTAATTACAGAGTTCCTATGGCTACCGCGCGATTTCATCATTAGATCCGCTCCATGTCATCACAATATTGCATTGTCATGCGATTTACACCTGCATGCAAAATTGCAGCTCATTTGAGCCGCACATACATAGTGACATTGCAAGCTAATAAAAAGCTTGTAAAAACCAACCCCGTTTCTTCTTTGCCTTAGTTCCAGGGCCATAGAGTTACACTTTTATATTTACCTATAGCAAATGGAGCAGTGGTGGCCGAGTAGTAACGGCCCTGACTTACGTGTTATAGGTCACGGTTTCAAACCCAGCCTGGCGCATTACTTTGTGTAAATTTATTTCATCACCACTGCTCTCAAAACGGTGAAGGAAAACATCGTGAGGAAACCGGCATGTTCTAGAACCAAAAATTCGAAGACATGTGACATCCACCAACACGCACTGGGCCCGCGTGGTGGATTACGGCCCATTCCCCTCTCTCAGAGAGGAGGTCTGTGTCCCTGCAGTGGGAACATTAAAAAAAGGCTGATGATGATAGCAATAGGAGGCTTCGGTCAAAGTACGACACAACGGTAAAATGTCCGTTGTGTCATACTTTAATCGTTAAAC
This sequence comes from Mythimna loreyi, assembly GCA_029852875.1. Classification (NCBI taxonomy): domain Eukaryota; kingdom Metazoa; phylum Arthropoda; class Insecta; order Lepidoptera; family Noctuidae; genus Mythimna; species Mythimna loreyi. The sequence continues at coordinate 17,058,947 of CM056800.1, forward strand.
TTATTTGTAGGTACGTACTATTACAGATTTTAGGGTCTCGTTCGAAGCTGCACGTAATCATAGCAACAGGTTTAATGTTTTTGCCGCGTACTATAAGAATTTATTCGTTTTTTTTTTATATTATTGGTCAAGGTGTAGTAAATTTACCTAGTTAGTGAATAAGTGAGTTCACTTCTATTTTATTTACTACTAGCTTTTGTCAGCGGCTTCGCCCGCGTACATAAAATATAGCCTATGTCACTCAGGAGTAAAGCAGCTTTCTATTGTTGCTAAAATTTTTCCAATCGGACCAGTAGTTCCAGAGATTACCCCCTACAAACAAAAAAACATAAAAACAAAAAAAACAAACTTTACCTCTTTATTATATTAGTGTAGATTTATTTAGACAAAAGACAGGTGTACAAAAGACTCTATTTTCATTTGATTAAACTTCGCTCATTTACGAGCGAAAGAACCTATTGGCCGCTTTCATTAACAATCTAGGTACTTTATTTCATTATATTCTTTACCCTTGCTAGCTAGGCTTTTTCTTTTAAAAACAATTGAAAAAGCCTAATTATATTTAGCACATGACCACTATGGTATTATCAGGGATAAGCTGACCATTTTTTCCACTGAATTATTTTCTGAATCTGCGAGAATTCTTTCTCTCTTACTTCAGTATACACACGTCACATTCCAAATTATAATGAGCAATAAATATTGCAATTTAGATTTTTATTTGCAACCTATAGCTTCGTATTTTAGTTACGTCCCGTACTTCAAATTATTTACTGTAACATGCAGCCACTTGCAGTACTTGCAGTTACTTGCAGTCACTTGCAGTCACTTGCAGTCACTTGCAGTCCCTTGCAGTCACTTGCAGTCACTTGCAGTCACTTGCAGTCCCTTGCAGTCACTTGCAGTCACTTGCAATCTCCTGCAATCACTTGCAATCACTTGTAATCACTTGCAGTCACTTGAAGTCACTTGCAGACACTTGCAGTCACTTTCAGTCACTTGCAGTTTACCTGTAGCTAGTGATTGCAAGTAATCACTTGCAATCACTTGTAATCACTTGCAGTCACTTGCAGTAACTTGCAGTTTACCTGTAGCTAACGTACTTGTAGCTCCAATCAAACTGCGCTCCACATTTCGAGGTTAATACCCAAACCTGCAAAACATTGTATATTTATTTGGCGTCTGCCTCCCTCCGGTGTAGTGCCATCCTTCATGTGGCGACGTTAATATCAGGGATGAGCGGGGCTCCGTTTTTGCGTAGAGCCTCTACCAGGCTGGCAGTGGTGCGGGGTGTGAGAAGATAGCGGCTGTGACTTCATTAGGGGTTCCAGTTTATTAGGTCCAAGCTTCTGCTAGGGTTTAACCCATACGAAAACAGGTATTTTTATACAAACTTTGTATAATAAAAAAATCTCTGTACGTTTAAATGATGTTTATCTTTTATTACTGGTCCTTTCCCGTAGACTTTAGACTGATAAAGCTTTTCTATATAATAAAAAAGTTTTAACTATAGAATAGCATTAGGCTTATAATTTTCCCACTATTGGACTAAGGCCTCTTCTCTAGGAGCGAGAATGGGTCATGATCCACCACGTGAATACGGTTCAGGTAAGTGGATGTTACAAATCTTCGAATTTTTGGAGATTTATTAAACACTTTTTTTTACTTTAAAGAAACAATTAAACTCTTTAACATATTAAATATCTTAAATTATTAACAGATTGATACATAATATTGAGTTTAAATTTAGGTACTTACAACTTTCTAAGATTAATAAAATTACAGTTTTATAACTCACGATTTATAAAATAACTGAATAGGATAAAAAAAAAATGACGTGTAAAAGTGTTTTTTAAACCTACTTGCAAAATAAAGATCATTTATCATTTATCATTATCATTTATAAGAATAAGATAATAAAAAAGACAATAAGACTTTAATCTACCCAAAGTTTCGAATGCAACAGCTTAAATGACCTCTAAAACGCTACCCTCTTCAATCTTGCACCACACAAGAAGATACCGCTAAAATTAATTACGTTTATGACGGCTAGGTAATTAGTGATTAAGTATTTGCGCTTAGACCTTTACATTAGATTGGTACGCTTGCCTGCTTGGCAGCGGAGCTTGCATATAAATGATGTTCTCACGGATCCGGTGGGATGAGCAGAAATGAAGTATGGCCTAGATATTTGTTGCAGTAAAATAGAAATGCAATTCTCTTAAAAGGATAGTAAATATAATCTTACTAATATTATAAATGCGAAAGTTACGATGTTTGCATGTTTGTTACTCAATCACGCCAAAACGGCTGGACGGATCTGGATGAAATTTAGCACAGGCATAGGATACACTCCGGAATAGGACATAGGCTACTTTTTATCCTGGAAACCCCAACCCCAACCCCAATACCACGAGGGCGAAGCCGCGGGCAAAAGCTAGTAATAAATATAATTATGACTTTAAGGTTAATGCGAGTGGTAATAACCTCGTCTTATGAATCGTGAGTCCTTGGTTTATACCCATCCAGCCGCATTACAGTGTGTAATTTATTTCATCACCACTGCTCTCAAAACGGCGAAGGAAAACATCATGAGGAAACTGACACTTCCTAGAAAAATTTTAGACATGTGACTTACACCAACCCGCACTGGAACGCGAGGTGAGTATTATGCTCCATTCACTCGGTTAGAGAGGAGGTCTGTGTCCCAGCTGTGGGAATATTATAAGGCTGATGCTATGCTACGCTACTACTAGATTCATTGTAGAAGGGGCTCTGTAGCTTCTTCTCACCACTCAAAGAAAATAAAAATTAAAAAAAAAAGCATTTATTTCAAATAAACCTTTACAGGCACTTTTGAAAAGTCATAAAGTCGGTCTTTCAGGAAAAAAATGACGCTGATTGCACATTCCAAAAAGTAGGTCTCAATGGAGAAGAATGTGCAAGAAACTCCATGGACATTCTTTTTAATCATGTTGTGTTTTACAAATGTATAGATTACATATTTTTGTCGCTGCTATGATGCGAGAACAATGTAACTAACTGTTTTAAAGGTCGGTAGCATTTTAGCACGACTTACTCATAAGGATAATGGATTTCACCGATGAACTAAATTAAATTTAATTGACTATTTCACTTGACTTATTTCTATGAACAGGATCAGGAACAGGAACCTGTCCAGGTTTACTCAAAATTGTGTGTAAAAGACGATCTCAGAATCCAATTTGCATGGTTCTCATATGTTTTGAGTGACCATTACATGTTTGCTGTATAGACTTTAAAAGAGACTGACTCCTAAGTTTGTTTCGGTGTTTATCTTAGGGTGGGCAGCTAGAAAACACCGGCCTCATATAGTTCAAATTGACGAAAAAAATGGACGGGTAAAGTGTTTTTAAAAACCAAATTGCAAAAATAAATATCATTATTTTATCATTTAATGAATTAATATATTGAATAACTATTCATTATTCTCATAGGAAATACTTAAATTTAGTGTTTTCGATGATCTCAAGGATTTACAATGTGTGTTACAAAGGAACTCTAGCCCTACTCTACTCTTATCATGACCAATTTGACGACTTAAACTGAGTTATTAAAAGGATAAAGCCTCTAAAGACATTCTTGCACATAACCAAACAATCCCACACACCTCAAAACTCCCATCCAACCTTACCGCATTCAACAGGCAAAGGCAACAGCGCCCTCGCCGTAGCCGTCGCCGCCGCGATCCTGCCGATATCCGGCCACCGTAGACACTGGCTCGCGGACGGTGAGCAATGGGTAGCTCGCCGTCCGGTTATCTGGTAACTGTCCAGACCGAGTCCAAGTCGTCAACGGTGCGCACCGTTCCCGCGCGCCTCAAGGAGTTGTCAGCAAACTGTAGGGGTCCTTCAGGGTCGAAGCCTTCTGGAGCTGCCGGTTTGTGTTCTACTGTTACCGCGGCTCTGGGAATAAGGCAAGGAAGGTACGGGGTAGGTTTTTTAATCAGTAAGAGTCTGACACTGGTCTCCCGCTCCGCCCAAGAGCGGGTTTCGTCATTCGATGATTTTCACCTACCATAAAAAAAAAACCGCATTCAACAAGTAAAAAAACTGAAAATTACTAACAACCAATCAACAAGACCCCTGAAACGAAACGAAAACATTAACAAAGAGTCTGTGACTTCACAATATTAGAAGGCTACATTTTTTCAGGCTGAAATTATTCTTTTTCCAGTCTAACAATAATGTTGTTCCCGTAAATTAGTTTTCGGAAAGCACTTGGGACTTGGTGATGGATAACTGTTTTGTTGCGTGTGTTTTTAGATGGTTTGCTTTTTTTTCCGTCGGAAAATAAACGGATGGGTTTTTTTTTGTTTTTTGAGTGATGCGTGACTTCGTATTCTTTGTGATGTTTCTGCTTTTCATGGTGTCTGATGTTTCAGTTAGTCGGAAAGATGGGGTTGTTTGTTTTATTTTTAGGTTGGGGCTGTTTTAGTGTTTAATTGTTTTGGCATTGGTAGCTTTGTCTAGGTAAAACAGGCCGTAGAATTACAATTCTACGGCCTGTTTTACCTAGACGGTAAAGAAGAAGGATAGGAAGAACTAGAACTAGAACCAGAAGGTTGCGGTATTTTTTGAAGAGTTACTATGGCTCTGGTACGTGCAGAGCAAATGAGGGTTTTAGTAAGAACATGGCCAAAATTCTTTGCTCCACCCAGACCGGATTAGTGTATTTTTTTATTGCTATAAACTAGTGAGCAGTGATGCAATCGTTGAAGGTGAGGCGCACAAGTTTATTAAGAGCCTATTCACTCTAGCCTTGAATACACCTAAATTATAATCGGACGGAAAGACTGCAGCTGGCAAACTGTTCGAGTAATTTAATAAAAACGTTAACATATTGTTCTCAAAGAAAAATGATGACTATAGTCTCTAAGTACATAACAGTAAGTGCCTCAGTTACCCAGAAGTGTTTCATCTCAGCTAAGTGACATCCGCTAAACTTATTTGTGCAATACTCAGGACCGTAGATTGAATAACAGCGACAAACGGCTTCAAATGGTCCCTCGCTGCGTCGGTTACACTCGGTTAAGGCGTGTAGCTCCTTCAATATCTGCCAAGCTAAGTTATGACCGTTTTGTTTGCCACCGTAGACGAGGGCTTGCGGACGGCGAGCAATGGGTAGCTCGCTGTCCGCCTATCCGGTAAGTGTCCGGACCGAGCCTAAGTCGTCGACGGCGTGCACTGTTCCCGCGCGCCTCAAGGAGTTGTCAGCAACTGTAGGGGCTCGACAGAGTTGAAGCCTTCTGGGGCTAAGAATTGATGCGAAAGCGGAACACCGGAGCCCTGGAACTAAGGCAGGAAGGAAAGGTGGGTCGTTTAGTCAGCAGAAGTCTGTCACAGTCTCCCGCTCCGCCCAAGAGCGGGATTCGTCATTTGATCATTTTTCCCACCATAAAAAAAACCCAGAAGTGTTCCATCTCAGCTAAGTGACATCCGCTAAACTTATTTGTGCAATACTCAGAACCCTAGATTGAATAACAGCGACAAACGGCTTCAAATGGTCCCTCTCTGCGTCGGTTACACTCGGTTAAGGCGCGTAGTTCCTTCAATATCTGCCAAGCTAAGTTATGACCGTTTCGTTAACGCTTGGAATTGTCCACGTTGTCTTTGTTCAGACCACGTGACTGAGCATTAAGGACGTCAAAACAAAGAAATTCGGGGCGTGGTGAACTCAAATTGTTCGACGTTAACGAAACGGTCGTAACTTAGCTAGAGGGGCAGCTTCTTAGCCAACCCTATCCCTATTCTTTCACTAACGTCGAACGCTTGGCATTGGCCTTCCTATTCAGACCACGTGGCTGCGCGCTGAAATGATATCAGAACAAAGAAATTCGGGGCATGGCCAAATCAAAGCGTTTGACGTTATCGAAACGATCGTAACTTGTCCAGAGGGGCATATGAACTCATACAACCGTGTGCCCCTGCGAAGATCCCCACTGACCTTTCAAATATTGTAATCAGAAACATAATAGAAACACAACAGGTGTGAGAACGCCGGCGTTTGCTTGGCGCTTAAGAGTTTAAAACTATTATTTTTTTTCAAAATATTGATTGATTTACACCTACATATTTTCTGAAGAATATTTAACCAGATATTTTTAGTGTTAACAAAAATTAAAACCATTTGAAAGGGTAGGGAGAACAAGCGTAAAAATATCATGTTGTCAAACATTTTTTACATAAAAGTATTAATCGCACAAACAAATCATATATTGATGGTGATGCACATGAATTTATATCAAACATTATATTTTAGCCGTTACTGGGGAGTTTGTTTCAGAAAATCATTGTTTTACGACATTATTTGGGCGCAAGGGCCTTAACAGGAAAAGCTTTTTATGCTGCTTTGTGGAAACTAATGCTGTTTGAGGCATTTTATTTCTTTGGAATAAGCTATTATGATAAACTAGTACCAATCTTGGCAATATTTTATGGTTGGTTGAGACCAATGAAGGCCGAGTGGTAACAGCCCCGACTTATGAGTGGTATGTCGCGGGTTCAATCCCAGCCTGCATTACTTTGTGTTATTTACTTCATCATCACTGCTCTCAAAACAGTGAACGAAAACATCGTGAAGAAACCGGCATGTCCTAGAACCAAAAATTCGAAGACATGTGACATCCACCAATCCTCACTGGGCCTGCGAGGTGGTTTGTGGTCCATTTCCTCTTCTAGAGAAGGGGCCTGATTCCCAGCAGTGGGAGCATTATAAAACTGATGCTATGCTTTGGTTGAGAAGTAATAATATAGGCATGTAATAAATTTTGTGTACCTTAAGTATTTTGTACCAGTCAACTTTTGTGAAAAGGTTCTGGACTGGCAGCCGTGTGTTTTTGTTATATGGTAGGAGTAAAAATCATTATTAATGCCGAATGCTTAAGAGCTGTGTAATATATATTTCATAATAAAGAAGGAAAAAAAACATATCTTTTTATTCTTCAATTAATATACATTAAATTATTGTTCTAATAATAACCTACGTTAACCTTAAAGTTAAAAAAATACATTAATATTTACAAATGATCCACATTGATATCAAAGAGAAAAGCCTCCGGAACGCTGGCAGAATTGCCACGCTGGATGGCAATAAAGGAGGTGACTTTTATGTGGATCAAGTCAATGGCAATGTTGCTCAAAAAAAAAACTTCATGAACTCTGAATCAACCAATGAATGCAGTTACCAATTCTTCAAAAAGATTCAAACGCAATAAAAAAAAACAATACCTACTCCTTAACCCTTTAAAGAATAAAGAGCACAATGTAAAAAACAAGTGAATTATATCTGCATCCGGACCTTACCAGTTAAATCCGGTTAAATCCGGTTATAACCGGTCCAGTCATAACCCACGGTTCACAGTGTTGCATTGTGGACAAAAGATATTAAGGTGGGCCTTCCCAACTCGCCTGTCGTCTACGTCGAAGAGACTTTGACGTCTGAGTTTGTTTCGGTGTTTATTCTCAGGGTAGGTAGCTAGGAAACACCGGACTTATCTAGCATGAACAAAAAAAATAACGTGTAAAAGGTTTTTTTTAAACCTACTTACAAAATAAAGATCATTTATTTATCATTTGTCGAGCATGGTTTAAAAGCTTGTTGCTTCATCTAAAGCAATCCAATGTGATGATTAATGCAAAAATAAAAGTGAGATAACACCTGATAACCCTGTTGGCATTCATTAATTCTACGATTTACTCGAATGTTTCACAAAACTTGTTCTAAGAAATACTTGTTTTTATTAAATCCTTAAGGATTTTTGAAAAAAAAAATGACCAATTTCGAATTTCGATTAAATGCGCTAGGCTTTCTATAGAAGCCATTTTTTATATTTTTAATATAGGAGTACATTATCTTCGGTCTTTACTGGATTACTCTTACACAAATTTACGTTTTGGTTTCTATAGAAGCCTAGATAATATCCACAAGATATCTATGTATTCAAAATATCTGAAGAAAGATATGTAATATCATTATAATCACGTAAGAGCGGTTGTATGAAAATGTACGTCGGGTTGGCCGCTCTTAAATATTTTACGAGCCTGTTACAATGGTGCCCATAAATCTATGATGGTAACTTCCATAGTCCGAATATTGATTATAAATATGGAAATTCTTCAGCAAAAGAGAGAGGGAGATGGAAACTGGGGCAAAAAGTAGCGCTATCTCTTTCGTTTTAGTAATAAAAAGGTTTTATTTAATGTTCGCTTTTTTATGAGGGTTCGCTGTGATTTGAATGGTGCCAATATGGAGGAGGTTCACACTGTATAAACCACGAGGTTTTTTAAAAAATGGGTATTTCTTAGTCGTCGACGGTGCGACGAGTTTTCGGCCTTCTGGGGCCAAGGGTTGATGCGAAAGCCGAACACCTGGGCCCTGGAACTAAAGAAAGAACGAACGGTAGATTGTTTAGTCAGTAGAAGTCTGACACTGTCTCCTGCTCCGACCAAGGGCGGGATTTTTGGCTCCAAGTTTAAAACGTTTATTAGATGGTATGGTATGTCGGGCTGATGTCCGCAACTCCACGACTAAAGCGCGTATTTTGCGTACACGTTTATTAGGTACTCAAATAAAAATTTATTATTGAAATGAGTCAATCAAAGAATCGCCAATCTTAAGTGGCAATGGGCAGTGCATATTGCTCGCAAAACAGATGACCGAAAGGTTCTGGAGTGTTGAAAGGAAGACGTAGTGTTGGAAGGCCTCCAGCAAGGTGGCAAAGTTGTGGGAGGACTTTGTCCAGTAGTGGACGTCTATCAGCTGAAATTATAATGATTGAAATTAATTTATCATTACATTTTTGTTGAACTTTGTAGACTTCAAAAGAGACTTTGACCCCTGAGTTTGTTTCAGTGTTTTTGTCAGGATAGTCAGCTTAGAAACGCTGGTCATTTCATCTAGTTTCTTTCTTTTTAGTCAGGCATTCTTGTCAGAGTAGTCGTGGCTGTTGAAAGTTTAAACAGACATAAAGTAGTAAGTAAGTAAAGTAAGTAGTAGTAGTAGTAGTGTGTAAGTAGTTATATTATAGTAAATAAGTTTTTGTTTTGTAATATGTATTAGTTTATAGAATATTTTAAGATAATATTATGTATTTTTTTTCTATGGGCCTCCGTTGCCTGAAAATAAATTGATTATTATTATTATAAAAATTATTATTATTATTATAAAAAAAAATTGTACTGTATTATGTAGTATTTGTAGTATTTTTTCAAACCTATTTGCAAAATAAATTTCATTTATCATCGTATGAAAATCTTAAAGATTATTGCCCTGAGGTGTTCTTAAGACTTTTTGGTGTTAATCAACCATTGTTGAAATAAAAAAAAAATAATGCTGTCGAAGTTATTCTAGCAGCAAAAAAGTGTAATTACTAGACCTACATTAAGTAGAAACAGATTTTTTTTTCATACCTTTTTTTAACTAAAAACTTATTTAAATGGTATCTAAATTACAAGGCTTCATCTGAGAATAATTACACTAGTTTATTAAAAGAAATGAAAAAAGATCATAAAATTAATTGAAATTCCGTTGAAATGTTCATGATTTTTTTTTATTAGTATAAACTAGTGCTTGACTGCGATCCCACCTGATGGTATGCAGTGATGCAATCGTTGGTACAGCAGACTAATTATTAAGATCCTATTCACTCTTGAAGACACATAAATTATAATCGGATGGAACCGTAGATGTGTCATATATATACCATACATACATACATAATATATATGTATGTATGGTATATAGGTATATCATTGTTATCATTTCAACCGAAAGACGTCCAGTGCTGGACATAGGCCTCCCCCAAGCGCCGCTACAAAGACCGGTCCTGTGCGTCTTGCTTACACAAATTCCAACAACCCTGCTCGCCACTCCAGAACCTTTCGACCCTGTCCGAATATGTCCTGCCCATTGCTACTTAAGTTTCGCGATTCTTTTCACTATGTCGGCAACCTTAGTTCTCTTGCTGATATCTTCATTTTTGATTCGATCACCATAATTAATAATAAGGGTACCCAATACAAAACATTTTAAATTAAATTTAATTGAACCATACAAAACTCTTGTTCAGTACCTACATTATAATGGATTTCCTTGATCTGAGCTGTTACGTACAAAGTTTAGTACTAAACCGATAATACGTTTTCACATGAACGCCCGTCAGACAAGCAAAACTTCGTGCTGTTATATTAGTTTAATATTGTTTCATAAACAAGTCAATTATATACGAAGCTGTATTGAGTTTGTATTTTGATAGATGGACAAGAATTTAATCGGGGTTCGTCATCTAGATTTATTGGTGTACTAGCGACCCGCACCCAGCTTCGCACGGGTGCAATGCTGATATTAAATGTAATGATACATGTATAATATATACATGTCATAGTATATACATGTATGTGTGTGCATAATATATGCATGTACATGTATAATATACTAGCTTCTGCCCGCGACTTCGTCCGCGGAAAATTTGTGAGACAAAAGTTGTGATAGCTCGGTTAATATCCATGTTAAATAAGTAATTTATAGCCTATGTCACTCAGGAGTAAAGCAGCTTTCTATTATAGCTTAAATTTTTCCAATCGAACCATTAGTTCCAGAGATTACCCCCTACAAACAAAAAAACAAAAAAACAAACTTTACCTCTTTATTATATTAGTGTAGATACATGTATCATTACATAGTATAAAACAAAGTTGCTTAGATCCTATGTATGATCTTTAAAAGTACGCAACGGATTTTGATGCGGTTTGTTTTTAATATATAAAGTGATTCAAGAGGAAGATTTATGTGTATAATACATGCATAATGTATTCAATATCAGTACCCGTGCGAAGCTGGGGCGGATCGATAGTCATTACATAGTATAAAACATATTATACTGTTGGAGTAAACCTGAAATCACGAAAAAAAATCTGCTGGGCAGTACATTTATGTTTAACTGGTAAATAATGAAGAATAAGAAGGCAATAAAAAATAAACAAAAATACCTGATTTAATTTATACACAGACATAATAAAATGATTAGATACTTATACCCATTTTTAGTCTAATAATTAATTCAACTCGTTATGTCAATAGAACTCATTAAATCTACTGTTGAATCAATCTAAAATACTTTTGAATTCTATAAATTGCGACTTAGCCGTCTTCCTTTCTCTTAATTTTCGCTGTGTTCGTCTGGGTCTATATTCGTCTGTGACAATTTTAAATACCATCTATGTACACATTGCACATATATGGATTGCAATAAAATGTTAAGTATCTTACGTGGAAGAAGTTATTAGGTCTCTCTTCCAAAAAAAAAAAATGATATTTATAAAAATTGTGGTTCCCAAGTCAATTATAACGAACGCTTTTAACGGGTTTAAATATTTAGATTAATGAATGACGATTTATTTAAAAAAAAAAGTTTGATTCATAAATCCATCGGCCCGATCAAGGCTGTATATGCTTTGATCAAATTATCCTTTGCGGGTTAATGGCTTGCTCTGTCCAGTTCGTGATCAAAGGTTTTTCATTTTAATCTTATTGCTCATCTACACTAATATAATTTTATTTTTTATTTTTATATAATAAAGAGGTTAAGTTTGTTTTTTTTTTTTTTTGTTCGTGGGAGGTAATCTCTGGTGGTCCGATTGGAAAAATTTTAGCAAAAATAGAAAGCTGCTTTACTCCTGAGTGACATAGGCTATATTTTATGAACGCGGGCGAAGCCGCTGACAAAAGCTAGTATCTTCTAAACACGATATAATTTTTAATAGGTTATACTTTTAATTATATATATTTTTTAAAGAATTATTAAGCCCTGTTAACGACTTCGCTCGCGCAAAGGTTGAAAATAAATTATTTCAAGAGAATATTTTTATGGGAAAAAAAAGTAAGATTTTTTTTGCCCAGAACCTGGGGCCCTAGACAAGTGGCAATCGCTCCGTGTCGAATTTATTTCTAAGTTCGGTTTCGCCTTAACGATGTCGACCACAAAATGGTAGACAAAGTGACATCGACTAACATATCGATAAGTCGAAGTATTGGTTCGATAAAATAACAACTTCTTGGCTATGATTATCGAATTAAAACGTCCAATTTGACGTATAAACAACTAATAACAATTAGCGAATCGAAAACGTTTGACCTCGTGACTTTTCGAAGGCATATGTCAGTTCCATACATTTCGGAGTTTCGAATTTCGTTATCGTTAGTGAGAATGTGACTTTGTCTAAGCCCCCTGGTCCATCCGAAAAGCAACTTTTATACAAATCTGATTAGCGGTTTAAGCGTGATGACATATTATTATTTATATACAATACATTGACTAATCTTTATGCAAATTAATTTCATACGAACCCATTAATATGTAGTAACATAAAATGACAAATATACACAAATTTTTGCTTTTTTAATGTTAGTTCCATTTCTCCTAGTGTACAAAATTGTATTTATGATGTACCTCAATAAAGATTATAAATCTATCTGTAGTTCGTTTTTTAATGCTAGATTACGATTTGACAACTTAAAATGTCAAACTCCAGAAAATTGGGAACATGTTTCTAGAGTGTGACAGTCTGAGTTGTCAAATCGTAGTCTAGAATTAAAAAACGAACTATATCTACTCCAGAACATGATTTTTCTTCGGTTGTCATCATCATGAACCTAGCGTAAGTCCCGGTTGCTACCTTGGCTTACACCTCGGTGCCCGGGGTCCGCTTTCCTTCCTAGACGCCTCCACTTCGCTCGGTCTTTCGCGTCCCTTGCCTCAAGCCTATTAGCACGCATATCGTCCCTTACGACGTCGATCCAACGCCTCTTAGGCCTACCTCGTTTTCCGGGTCCCGGCGGAGGCGGCATGGTTGTCTACTGACAAAATTCAATGGTTGATCTAAAATAAAACGAAATAATTCTAATAAAATAAAACTGAGAATATAATAAAGAAAGATGATTTAATATTTTGAAAACGAAACCTTTGTTCGATTCGTAGCAAATGGCTACGGATCATAGTATAATCTGCTACGGCGTAGCAATATGGCTACGCCCGTAGCTGTAGAACGAAAGCAACTACGCTACGCATAACTTGCAAAATGATTTCACATTCTTTAGGTTTACTGATGACGACCGTGTAGAGGAAGACTTTACAAAAAAATGGACCGCTGACAGGTCGCGTCTCGCAGGAAGATGATGAGCTCAAAATGTACAGGAGGGATCCTTGTGATGACACTTGAAGGAAGCCTATGTCCAGGAGTGACGTCTCTTGGCTGTCGTGATTTTAATCCTAGGCTTTCGCCGATAGGCCCGCCGACATCCGGCTACCGTAGACACTGGTTTCCGGACGGCGAGCAATAGGTAGCTCGCCGTCCGGTCGTCTGGTAGCAGTCCAGACCGAGCCCAAGTCGTCGACGGCGAGATTCGTTTCCGCGCGTCTCAAGGAATTGTTAGCAAACCGTAGGGTCGAAAGTATTATTTGCATCACTGCTTACCATCAGATTGGATCACAACCAAGCATTAGTTTATATCAAATAAAAACAAAAATCACTTTCGACGTCAAGCTTCCACTACAAAAAGGGGATCGTATAAAAAAGTTCTAAAGAAAGAAGGATAAAAGGAAGCTATGAGACAAAGATAAAGCAGCTTGATTGTCGCTAAATCCAGTCGATAGATGGCGTATCGACTTAAAGCAAATCACATGGAAGCTGCTCCTCTAATCCTGTTGGGGAGCTCCCCCAACTATCGGGAATTATCAAGATTGGGAATTGGGTTTAATTGAGTCTTTGGTTCTTAAGTTTGGGAAATTCTTTGTCGTATTTATTGATTGAGATAGGATGGTTTTTGAGGGGCCCATGCTAATCGTCTTTGGCTATAATATAACGATATTTTTAGTTAAGCTGAAGTATTAATGTAAATTTTTAATTTTATTTTAATGTAACTCAATTTAAGTTTTTTTAGTGTATTTTTCAATTAGTTTTAATGTCATTATTATATTATATTTTTTAATAAAATTACTGTTTAAGAGCTGTGCACTCCTCGTCACGCGAATTGTCGTTTTTATTATGTCAAGACAGTGAAAAAGTCTTTGGTATGACGATATAAATATAAATAAATAACACAATTATTCACAAAAAATCACCTTTTTAGTGAGAATATTGATGTTGTGCTTTTGGAAACAATATTAACTGATCTTACTGCTAGTTCGTAGAATTATCGATTCCTTTATTAAAGTCTTGAGACTCAAGAAAACGCCGGCGTGCGCACACCTGTGGTCTTTCTATTATGTCTCTAATTATGGAATTTGAAAGGTATAGACTTTTGTAATAGTATATTGTTCATATTTTTTGCATGTTCACCGTGTAAGTTTAAAAGTTTAGTTTTCTTAAAAAGGTTTATTTTTGTGGTATATTGAAAGAATAGGCATTTAATAAGATAAATTAAACAGTCTCATTTCATTACTGTTTTAATAAATCAATGTAGGTGATCTATCAAATTTGGAGGTTTTACGACACTTAAAAAAAAATCAAGATATAAAATAAAAAATTTACTTTCTTTTGAATTCTACACATTCTCATATTTCTAGCTCTTTATGAAACGCAATAACAAAATCAAACTTCTTTCTCTCCTCATTATCAACCCCACACACAATTCCGAATATGGTTTTCAAAAGCTTTCTCAATACAAAAATGTTAACGTCAAATCAATCAGAGCGTTCGAACAAATGGCTCCAAAACGTTTGAGAAGCAAACCGATTGAGATAATCATAAACAAATCACATCCAAGCTGCCTTCACACTAATCCTTTGCCGCTCAGGGTTGGCGCGCTGCGGATATTGCGAGCGGATTTTATCCGCAATTTATTTTTAAAGCTTTTAAATGAGATTTCTAAAAAGGTTCATAACCAAAATGCGTTATTTTATCGAGTTTCATAATGAAAATGAATAGATCAGTATTATGTGAGGTTTTTGTTATGATTGAAGAAATCATCTAATGACGAATCCCGGAATTGGGCGGAGCGGGAAACAGTGTCAGACTCTTACTGACTAAACAACTCACCCCATCCCTTCTTAGCCTTCTTTCAGAAGCCTGACCGGGGCCCCAGTAGGCTTCGGCCCTGCAGTTGGGTCTCTTCATTTGCTGACAGCTCCTTGAGGAGCACAGGAACAACGCGCGCCGTCGGCGACTGGCTTGGTCCGGACTATTACCAGATAACCGGATGGCGAGCTACACATTGCTCACCGTCCAAGTATTATGTGAGGTGATAGTTACGGAAATGCTATGGATGCGATACACAAATTGCCGTTCGTTGTGGCGATACTACTACTAGTTTGAGTAATTTAACTTGTTGTTTATTATTGTGCTATGCCCTGTGACTGTGCCAATAAATGATATTTCTTTCTTTCTTTATACTTAGGGGGGTGGGGGCTGGAGGCTTTATTCTATGTCCAGCAGTGGACGTCCGTTGAGTGAAATGATGATGACGATGAGTGCAGTGGTGATTTTCCAAAATTCATCCCCTAAAGGGGTGAAACACGTGTACAAAGTTTGTGCTGTTGTGGATACTATAACCTTTTTACATAAAACCTTCATGTTTAAGTAATAAAGAGTCAACTACTCTATAGTCAGTTGCTAACCGAACTCTGATGTTTCATTACATAACATGTGCGAAAACCTATTTTTACGCGGGCGAAATTTATAATATTACTGGCAGAAACCTAGTAATATTATAAAAGCAACATTTTTCACAACAAAATTGCTTTCAAACCATAAAATGTTAACCTAAAAACAAAACAAACACTGTTTCAGCTTTTACACACAACCCATGTCTCGTACGTCTAATATACTAAACTTATCGCCGGATCTATCGTATAGATCCGCGTGACCTACCGGATAGATCCGCGCGACATTTTGGACAGATCCGCGCGGGGCAACCCTATGCAACATGTTTACATTCTGCGATCGTGATGGATCGGTTGCTCGCCACCCTACGGCCTACCAAAGTTACACGGATATAGAGAGAATGGTTGGAATGAGCGTACTGTTAAAAAAGTGAGCGTACTTTTGTCTAAAATATAATCGGCAACGGTATTGCACACCAATATATTTAAATAATAAATAAATAGTCAAAGTCAAAGTCAAAGTCAAAAGATTTATTGCGAACTAAGTGTACAATGTTGTTGTCATAATCATGTCAGTACTTTTGACTTAGCGGCCTTTTACAAGCATTGCAATTTTTATTTATCCTAATTAACATGCATAAACATTTTATTACTTCATTATTATTATAAATTCATTTGAGTAATACAATAGTGTCGAAAATTTAATGTTGATAATAATGAATATAATATAATTATCATGTTACTATTAGTTCAGTTAAGAAATTAAGAAATTTAAATGTCAATAATAATAACTTCATACATTCGTTATGTCTATACCATCAGTTTACCAATACAGTTTGTCAATAATACATTTTATACAATTATAATATATTATGTCAATATCGTTTTAATTGAAACATTTCATCTATGAAATGGCAAATTATTGAATGTCAATAATAATTAATTTAATACAATAATTATAATGTCAATAATATAAGTTTAATTGAGGAATTAGAGATATGTCAGAAAATCAAATGTCAATAATAATTAATTAATCTAATATAATTTTAATTTTATTATGTAATTTAAATAATAGTAATGGAAAAGACGATAGACTAGATTTTATTGTTTGTATAGCACAGATCGCCATCTTGGTACAGTAGAATAAGATTGCTATTTTGGGCAAAACTCTAAATATTCTTTCACCGAGTAGAAACATTTTTGGATTAGGTATTGTTTTATTTTTTTTTTGAATAATGTTGGTGATTTTTCAGTTTTAAAGGTGTTGGGTAATTTATTGTATATTTTAATTGCCATATAATATGGGCTTCCACTTAATGTTTTGGTTCTTGAGAATGGAGCGCATAACCTCTTTTTGTGGCGAGTGTTTACGTTGTGCGTATCTTCTACTCTAGTGAACTTATCGATGTTTTTAAAAACAAATACGCAAATGTCGAATATGTAAATTGACGGCAGAGTTAACATCTGATATTTTATAAAATATGGTTTACAGCTCTCGGTATTGTTTATTTGGGCTAGTATTCTTATACATTTTTTTTGCATTATGAATAGTTCATCTACTATTACACTATTTCCCCATAGCATGACGCCATATCGCAACCAAGAGTATGCATATGCATAGTAGGCAGCCATAGCTGTTTGTGTGTTAGTGCTTTGTTTAATTTGGAAAAGAGCGTAAGAGAATCTAGCGAGTTTTGTTTTTACATAATCTATATGCGACTTCCAGTTAATGTGTGTGTCAATATTTATGCCAAGTAGGCTAAACGTGTTAACTTCCTCTATTTCCGTGTTTCTGAATGTGCATTTTATGTTGAGAGGTGGTTTTTTATATGACCTAAATTGAATTATTTTAGTTTTACTAGTATTTATTTCTAAATTGTGGTTCTGGAGCCAAGTATCTACCATTTCGAGGGTATTTTGTATTTGTAGGCTAGGGTTGTTTACATTTCCACACTTTATTAGTATTGAAATGTCGTCTGCAAATAACACTGGTAAATTGTTCTCTTTGTCTAATATTTTGGGAAGATCATTAATATATATTAAAAATAAGGGACATCCTAACACGCTTCCTTGTGGGATTGAGCAAGTGATATCTTTTTCTTGTGATCGAATGGTTTTAATCTGATTTTTGTTGTGGTCATTACTTTCTATTTGCACTATTTGTTTCCTATTGTGTAAATAAGATTTGAACCACGAATGAGCTGGCCCTCTTACACCACAACCATATAATTTAGATAATAAGATGTCATAAAGAACTTTTTCGTATGCTTTTGTCATGTCAAGTAGTAGCCCAATTACATATTGTTTGTCGTTTATATGTTGTAGTGCTTGTTGAACATACTTGTAAACTGCTAATGTTGTTGATCTACATTTTCTAAATCCATTTTGTGCATCATCAAGAATATTAAACTTTTCTAAAAATTTATATAGCTGATTGCACATAGCTTTTTCAAATATTTTAGAAAAAGTTGGGAGCAGTGCTATGGGTCTGTAATTATTTGGGATATATTTGTCTCCTTTTTTATGTACTGGTTTTACTAAAGCAACTTTAAGTGCATCTGGAAATTGGCCTTCTTGAAAGCTTTGATTGATCAGAAATGTCAAAGGAATGGAAAATTCTATTGCACATTGCTTTAATAAAATTGGTGGAATGTCATCAATACCGCAGCTATGTTTGTTTTTTGTTAACCTTATTATGTTGAGTATTTCTTTTTGATCTACTGGGCGTAAGTACATAGAACAAGTAGAGGGATTGACCACAGGTTTGCCAATGTTATTTGTTGAGCTAGTTGTCTTATTTTGTCCTACTGTCGCAAAGAATTGGTTAAACTTGTTGGATACATTTAACGGACATTTTATTTCTTCGTTGTCTAACTTCAGTGTTATATTTTCACGTCTATTTATTTTTGTCTTCCCTGTTTTTGTGTTAATTATATTCCACATTGTCTTTACCTTATTGTCAGATTTTTGCATTTGTTTGATATATGTTAGTCGTTTTGATTTTTTAATAGTCAATTTCAGTATTTTACTAAATAATTTATAGTGTTTTTTTATAACACTACTTTTGGTTTCATTAAAAATAATTCTTAACAATCTTTTATGTTCACATGACTTTTTGAGACCTTTAGTGAGCCATCCTTTTTTTGGATTGCATTTTATATTTATTTTCTGTAATGGAATATATTTATTTAGATTGTTTTTTATAATTGTAATGAAAGATTCATAATTTTGGTCTACATTTTTATTGTTGTTTAGTATTGTTTCCCAATTTTCTGATTTCAATGAATTTTTGAAACATTCGATGTTATTTTTTGTAAATAATCTTTTTTCGGTATACCAAGTTTTACTATTGTTATATGATAAGTAATCTACGTTCAAATTTACGTTTATTGCCTTATGGTCCGATAGTCCATAATCTTTGACAGTTGCTTTGCTTATGAGTGGTGGGTGGTTTGTGAAAAGTAGATCAATGCAAGTGGATGTCGTCTTAGTTACTCGTGTAGGTTCGCGGATTATTTGTTGGAGGTTATATGTTTTCATAAAGTTTAAGAACTCCTGAGTTTGTTTATTTTTGTTATATACGTTTATATTAAAGTCACCTCCTATTATTAAGTGTTTATGTGGTTGTTTTGTGCTTAATTTGTGTAAAACTTTGCCCAATTGTTGAAAAAATATATCAATATGACGATCTGCTCTATAAAGTCCTATAAAAGTACAGTTTAATTTGGGAACATCAATAGCACTGAATTCTATTACATATTCTTTGGAATGATTTACAATGTCTATTCGTTCATTGAAGTCCAATGAGTCTTTAACAATAATACACACTCCTCCGCCTTCGCGGGTTTTACGACAAAAAATGGACGCTATTTTATAACCCTGGGGTAAGATTGATTGGCAATAATATTCGTTTTTCCATAATTCGGATAGAGAGATAAAATCTATTTAATAAAAACCAATTATAGGACAATCGTGATAAAACTTATGTACTCGGAGTATTTTATATACTTTGTTTATTTGACGTTGGACAAGCCTGTAAGTCTAGTGGTTATTGGCCCTGAGTGCTATCCTACTGGAGGTCATGAGTTCGATTCCCACTCAGGACAAATGTTTGTGTGATGAGCACGATCATTTATTCTGTGTCCGAGTGTAATTTATCTATAATAAGTATGTATGTTTATCAGTTGTCTAGTACTCATAACACAAGCTCTGCTTAGCTTGGGGCTAGATGGCGTTGTTTGTTAGTTGTGGAATATTATATTAAATTTCGATCAACTGTCCCATCTAGTAACAATCAGGCTACATCTTGGTTCCCTCGCAAGCCGTCAGTGTTAGCGCGAGCATTTGATAAATGCGTACGTCACTTTTTGTAAAAGCTTATTTTTATCAAATTGGATTTTTATTCGAGTTGAATCTTATATGGTAGACTGGTTCGTTTGGGAGCTTCGTTGTGCTAATGGAGTGGAGTTGAAGCCATTGTGTGGATGTTTGTGGACCATTTTGAGGAAATTTCTTTTAGAATATGTTTTTTTTTTGTAGTATAATGAGTATCTTCTTCTTTATATGGATCCATACTAATATTTTAAATCTAAAAGTAATTCTTGATGTTTGTTTGTTACTTCTGATTATCTGGAGAGAGAATGCAAAATTTTTATACCGGTTTATTTTAAAAAATCATTTCCTATAACAAGTTTTTTGACATATTCGAATATATCACGGAATTACCGAATGGTTAAAAAGTTATCAGGCATTATCTCTCTTTTTTCACGTTGCCTTTTTATCAAACTTTAGCTTGATTGATTGCGTTATATAATGCAAACAGGTTTTAAACCATTCTCAACGTTGACAATAGGCGAGAGGGGAAGGCCTTTTTTAAGTTAAAAAAAAGTTGTTATGATAATTGCAAATTAATAAAAAAAAAGCCGTTTCTGTGAACCATTTGTTGGAGTATGGTCATAAATAAATAACAAAAAAAAAAACCATTTAAAGCTTAGATGAAATCAAACAAAAATCTAACTCTTGATGAATGTAAAAACATACAAGTTTATCTGAAAAACTGCCCTCATTTAGCAGACAAGATCATAATTACTGTTTTGTTTTATAAAACAAGTCATTATTCCCCCCCAACCTCTCATCTTTCACCCAAAGCTAGCTTTATTCCCTAGAGAATGTCTCTCTCTTCTTTATACGCGATATAGACTTAGATATAGACACATCGTACACCAAACAAGAAGCTTAAATAAACACAAAAAACTGGTCAGGTGCGAATCAATCTCGCGCACTAAGGGTTCGTTACAAACTTACTTATGTAAATATTCGAGTCCAAAATTGAGTGTTGAAGATTTTCTGAATTGCAAAAAAAATGTATTTTTGTTTTGATTTTTGATGACGTAACTATAAATTTACAGTGGTATGTTTATTACATACAGTGGTTAATTTATTATTGTAATAATTGTGCATTTGCAGACCTTCCTTTGTGCCAAATTTCAGGATGGATGGAGGATGTCAATGGCAAGAACCCATTTTTTTTTTTTTAGTGGGCAAAAATCATCCAAAAACGTCTCTTGCCCTGGACTCATACAGTTTACTGACAACTCTTTGAGGCGTGCGGGAACAGTACGCGCCGTCGACGACTTGGGCTCGGTCTGAACGTTTACTGGACAGTCGGATCGCGAGATACCTATTGCTCGCCAACCACAAGCCTGCGCAAAAACCCTATAGGTTTACCTTGCAATTATCATTTGCGTTTTAATGGAGCATAAACAGCCTTATCTTTAGATTGTGTTAGTTTAGCTTTGAAGTTATAAATTCACGGTATTTAATATTAATTTCAGCTCGACCTTCGTTTCTTCGTTTTGTGCGGGTGTGTCGCATTATTATTATTTTTTTTATTACCTATTTATTTGTTTTTGTTTTTTTTTTGTATGCGCCATACTCTCGCGCAAATAAACGTTTTTTCTTTCTTTCTTTCTTTCTTTACCTTTGCGCTCTCTTGCAAAAAAGTTTTTTGACACACGAACAAGAAAGTGATCCTATAAAGGTTCTTGCCACTTAAAACACAGAACCCTAAAAAGAACTAAACATTAATCTAATAAACAAACGTATTCTATCTTCAAGTTAAAATGGAGTTCTTAGTGGAAGGAAAATGGCTGTCGTTACAGCCGTCTGACTAAAAGGGAATTATTGCACGAATCTACTGCGGATGAGGAAAAAGTGTGGCACAGTGGGCGCTTTAGCTGGAACTGGATAAAAATGGACAAGACTATGGCTTGGAATGGGCTATCTGTTAAAAATTTCACATGGTTACTAATGCTTGATGGGGATAAATGGGCTGGGACGTGTGATAGTGTTCTAAGTTTCTTTTTAGTATGTTTTAATAGTTTTTATTTTTAGGTTAAAAAAATTTAACACCAGGATCCGTACATCAGTTAAAAAAATTATATGCATCGGCCGTATTTTATGGTACTGAATATATTTTCTTGAAAAATTATTATTTCGTATAAAATAATTATTTGTAACCTGAGTATCTTATGAAAAGCCATTTTATTTGCAGAGCAAAAAATGCATACTTAAAACTAACATATAAGAAACTAGCTTTTGTCAGCGGCTTCGCCCGCGTACATAAAATATAGCCTATGTCACTCAGGAGTAAAGCAGCTTTCTATTGTTACTAAAAATTTTCCAATCGGACCAGTAGTTCCAGAGATTACCCCCTACAAACAAAAAAACAAACTAACAAAAAAACAAACTTTACCTCTTTATTATATTAGTGTAGATTACAAAAACATTTTGGAAAAAAAAAATATACGCCACGCTAGTAAGTCGAAGTAAGTCGTCAGTAATTCACGAATTCTTCAACCATTTGTACTCTAGTCTTTTTAAATACGTTATGTTTAGGTCTAAATATCATCATGTATTGTAAATTCATCATCTTCCTGTCCTTGTCCCGCGTTTATTTATTTATTTATTTATTCTTCATGCAACACAAGGTACAAAGGCGGACTTAATGCCTTACGCATTCTCTACCAGTCAACCTAGGGTGGTGAAGAGACAATATGGTAGGTGCATAAAAAAGAAAATGTTAATTAGAAAACAAGAATACAAATACATATTTCATGTTCACATAAACATACATATATACTTATATATATACATACATACATAAATATATTTACATAAAGTAAGGAAAGAAGTTATAGACAATGTTCCACTATTAGTGAAGAAAATAGTTCCGTAACCTCCGCTTAAATGCATAGCGACATTCAGCCGCTCTGATATCGAGAGGAAGCGCATTCCACAGAAGGATGGATTGGATATAGAAAGAAGAATGGACGAAATCAGAAGTATGAGAAGGACAGAGCAGAAGAAGATTGTTAGAAGAACGCAAATTCCTTGCGTGTGAAGCACAAAGAAACTGAAAGTGAGGTATGAGATAGAATGGAGGCGTCGCGTTTGCGTTTCATCCCTCCTTTTAAGTGGCCATACCAAGACAAACGGTTCCCTTTCAACTTTTCAGTCACTGGCGCCACTTTCAAACTTCCTCTAATATACTCATTTCTCACTTTATCCATTCTCGTCACACCACACATCCATCTCAACATTCTCATCTCTGCTACATGCAATCTCTATTCATCCGTCTTTTTTAAAGCCCAACATTCTGACCCATACAGTAGGACAGGCCTAATCACGGACTGTATTGTAAATGAATAAAGTTTTATATTTTATTTATTTAGGGAGGCTGGTAATTAGTGACCGATACTTAAACACGAGGGAGCAGTGGTGGCCGAGTGGTAACGGCCCCTACTTACGAGTCGTAGGTCGCGGGTTCAAACCCAGCCAGGCGCATTACTTTGTGTAATTTATTTCATCACCACTGCTCTCAAAACGGTGAAGGAAAACATCGTGAGGAAACCGGCATGTCCTAGAACCAAAAATTCAAAGACATGTGACATCCACCAATCCACACGTCTGGGCCCGTGTGGTGGATTATGGCCCATTCCCTCTCCTAGAGAGAGGAGGCCTGTGTCCCTGTAGTGGGAACATTAAAAGGCTGATGATGATGATGATGACTTAAACACGTGATTGTAGTCATGATAACAAACAGCTTTTGCTGTGGCACCAAACCTGAAATCAAATCGAAAACCTCCGATATAGCAGTCAGTGTAACTTACCACTAAACCAACAGACCCGTCGATAAATAAAAACATACAGTTTAATTTTTTAAATCCTTTGTTAACCAACAAAGAACTCTACTTAACAAACAAAAGACTAGAACTCTAAGTTAACTCAAACTTAATATATTTAACTGTATCAGATAAAGTAAAGCTTTTAAAGTAATTAAGCTACAGTGGCGCCATCTATCGGACGATTTGTCTTACTATTGTTTGTTGAGAGTTTATTTGGTTCTTAATTTAAGAGATAAGATGAAATCACATTAATTGTCTTAAGAAAGTGTAATTGTTACCTGATTTTCAGTTCATAAATCTTTGTCAGTCATTACGAGTAAACAGGAGGTATAACTTCATCTATTTAGCAAACAAAAATAATCTTGATATATCTTAAAACCGTATAGAAGTTAAACCAAAATTATTTTAATGTAGTTAATTATTTTAAATCGGTTTAGGTTTTTTTTTATGGTAGGTGAAAATCATCGAATGACGAAACCCGCTCTTGGGCGGAGCGGGAGACCAGTGTCAGACTCTTACTGACTAAAAAACCTGCCCCGTACCTCCTTGCCTTATTCCTAGAGTCGAGGTAACAGTTTGCACCACCCTAGGCTCCAGGAGGCTTCGACCCTGAAGGGCCCCTACAGTTTGCTGACAACTCCTTGAGGCGCGCGGGAACGGTGCGCGCCGTTGACGACTTGGACTCGGTCTAGACAGTTACCAGACGACTAAATCGGTTTAGGTAAATTGTAAACATTATTAGATAATATTTTTCGAAAAAAGGCATGTGAAGATTTTTTTGATAGATAGATAGATAAAGCATTTATTTTTTACATTTAGTTAAGTACCACAGATGTAGAAGATCTGACGGCCGAACTGTATAAATGCTTTTAAGAAGTGTGAAATCATTAGACTTATTTAATTACTGAATGCAATTGCTTTCAGAAATTAATAAAATAAATAATGAAAAGAAGAATAATAATAATATAATCTTTATCAATTTCGATTATAATCATGCTTTTATTATGATTTAATTAATTACCATCGTGTGATGAATTTTTAAAAATCGACGCTCCCCAAAACGGGACTCTTCAAACAGCTATCCACTTCAAGCAGTGATTTTTGACTTACCTGTAACAAAAAAAAAAAAATAGTTATAATAAAACCGAATTAATATAAATATTTTGGTTTAATTAAAGTTGATATAATTATAAGGTACCAACTTCTGGCAGCGGCTTTGCCAGCGTGAAAGCCAGTTAATCCCCTAGGGGTTTTTTATGGTGGGAAAAAAATCATCTAATAACGTATCCCGCTCTTAGGCGAAAAACATTATCACACCCGTATTCACAAACGTTACTATGCGGTCTCACAGTGCTCGCGAGCGCACAGGGCAGGGTTTGTGAACTACGCAACACAAACGAACCAATCACAGAGCTCTATTTCAACACTGTGCGTTTGCTTAGTCAAGGGTCGTTTGAGTATTGTTTGTGAATACGGGTGTAAGACTCTTACCGCCTAAACACCCTACCAGTTCTTTCTTTGCCTTTCGTCCTGGGGCCAAACCTTTCTTTCAGAAAGAGACCCTGGGCTTCCATTTTAGTATCTAATAATTCTGACTATGAAAGTGCGACTGTGGTTGGTTTTGCTCTTGCAGCATCATATATATATGTATCTTATAGTATCAGCTGTGCACTGGCACCTAATGTCCGCCATAACCTGTGCTGTACCTAGTATCGGTAATATCCTTGTGACCTTTTTTTTTAATTGCTATAAACTAGTGCTTGACTATAATCCCACCTGATGGTAAGCAGTGATGCAATCGTTGATGGTGAGGCGCACTAGTTTGTTAAGAGCCTATTCACTCTAGCTTTGAATACAGCTTAATTATAATCGGACGAAAATACTGCAGTTGGCAAACTGTTCCAGTCCCTCGATGTACGCGGCATAAACGAAACAAACCAGGCAAAAACAAAAAAAAAACAGTATCTTAGAGGAACGCTTTTAATATTATGACGAAGGCATTAGCTCAGTACAGAAATATGAGCAGCAATTTATGACAGAACCATAAAACGCCTGTTTCCTGTCAAGACGAAAAAACAAATAAAGTCGAAACATACCATAACACGCTTACAAAACAAACCACGCAACAATAGTGAAGTGACGCGTCATCGTTCGATATCGATGTTATCAATCATTCTAGTAGTATTCTCAAAGCGGTTGTTTCGTATCGATGTTGCAAATCGATTCGGATGCGAGCACGTCCTAGCCGCAGGCCACAGTACATGTAAGTACAGAAGAACAAGTCTGTGGAGTCTACGAAGATGCATGCACAAATATAGACTCTAAACTTAGGTATTATGTCTATTTCTATATTTTTAATTTAATTAGGTTAGTACTGGAACGTAAAGAGTTACTAAAGAAACAATAGTTGGTTTTAGTAGGTAAACATCACCTCACATCTCAATATTTCCAATCACCGTTGGTACCATCATCGTCCGGTAACCATCCGGACTAAGACCAGAAGGAATTTTCGTAGGGATCCTGCAGAAGAGGGGCGAAGCCAACTGGGAGCAAGGGTTTGGGACTGAAAGAAAGGCTCTGGCCCTTGTATAACTGCAACTAAATGCGATTTAAAAATATTTGGAGTATTTTATTTAGTCCCACTTCGGATGTGACCAATGAGCTTTACAAGCTTTATATGCAATAGAGTCCATACGAGCCTTAGTTTTATATTTAGAGTAAGACACAAGTGTTAGTTATAATGAAGCTGTCATAATTGAATTTTCGAAATTTTTAGGAATAATACCAATTTACCACCAATCCGCACTGGGCCCGCGTGGTGGATCATGGCCCATTCCCTCTCCTAGAGAGAGGAGGCCTGTGACCCTGCAGTGGGAACATTAAAAAGGCTGATGATGATGATGATGATGAATACCAATTGAACGTGATCTAAATATATTTCAAGACCTCGCGATTTGGAATAAGGAGATGATTGCGTTTTGCAATGAGGTAATAGACTCACTGTCCCTCTCACTCTAATAAGTCCAAAAGAAATTGTTTGCTGCTTTGCCACATAAAAAAGTTAATGAATTAATGGCTTACTTAGAACGTTTACGTTACGTTTTTTCATCGTGTGTAGTAAGTACTGTACGGTCGGCGGATCTGGCTTGTCTGAAGTTAAGATCTGCAAATCTTAGCTCTCGAAAATTCATACAAAAATAAAGATTAAAAAAATACCAATAACTGTTTTTAACAGCAATAACCACTGCAAATTGTATTTATTTGTTTAAACCATTTATTGACGTGACAACGTCTTAAATTAGGTTGCGGCTGGGAGTCACTTATGAAAAAGTGTAACGCTCGGTAACGTTACGATGAGTCACCGAACGAGAGAGAGGCCCGCCGAATGCCTTGCGTCTCTCTCCCACTCAACTATGATCGGTCTGCCGCGCGCGCAGCACTAGAGAATTAGGCGCATTGAATCGGCGCATGCACCGAGAAAAAGACGTTGTCACGTAAAATCTTCGCCCGTAAAACCGACTTTACAGGCAACCATTTTTGCTTTCGGATATTTTTTATTGCGAGTTTTCAAGCGCTAAAATTCGCAGAGCGTAATTTCAGACTTGCCAAGATTCAACGGTCGTGCTGTACCAACTCTTCTTTACTATGATAGAGATGAGCTTATATATGTGTGGGTGTGTTCTCTCGTTGTATGGATTTGACCTTCTGCATCTACATATACAGTGTAGTACCCGTCTGAATTATTTTGACATGCTATTAGATCGGGAATATTTGCTGGGCAGCGGATCGTATGCTGACTTACTGTTTTTTGACGTGTCTGTGGTACAGCCTGTTTGATGTTTAGTAAAGGGATTTTTATGGCAAGTTTTACTTATTTTATGAAACGGTTTGATGGTGATCATCTATAAATAAATATGTGGAAAGTTGTTTAGTTGAATTCGGTACGTTTAACGAATTCCTATGTTACATGCGTGCATTCCTATATAGTATGCGACAAATAGGTTTATTAATGCTCGACTGCGATCCCACCTATTTATTAAGAGTCTATTTACCGTAGGGATCCTGCAGAAGGGTCGAAGCGAATTGGGACCAAGTAATAGTAATAGGAATAAAAAAAAAACTTATTTACTTATAGTAAGTAAATAAAAGGTGGATGTTATGCGATCAAAATGGCATTCCTTCACAATAAACCTCAACTAGCCACCTCTGAATTGGAAACCTCCATTCTCTACACGCGAAAATACTTTTCACATTATTGAAGAACACATAGATCTTTAGAAATTAGGATAAATGGGTTTTTAGATAAATTATATATTTGTTTTTATTGTTTACATAAGATATTTGAATAAAGTGAGAAATTAATATAATTAGAGGAAGTTTGAATTAGTCAGTGACTGAAAAATTTGAAAGAAAATCGTTTATTTTGGTATGGTCATGTGAAGAGGAGAGATGAAACGCATGTTACAAAAAGAGATCTGTGTTTACACGTGGATGGATGGAGAGGAAGAGGGAAAGCGACGTAGAGATGGATGGATTGTATAAGAAAGAAAAGGGAGTTAGTGATAGTGTGACGGGTGACAGGACAGAGTGGAAGAAAAAACATGGTGCGCCGACCCCAAGTAATATGGGATAAGGGTAAGATGATGATGACATAAGATACTTGATCAGTAACTAAATCAATCAGGCGCAAAATAAAATTCAAACATATAAATATATTTTCCATCAAAACGAAATTCATCACGATTTCGACACGCGCCATAAAACCCAGTAATAAATAAATACAACGTAATGAAGTGTGCTCGCAAATTAACGCATAAAAACTCGTCCGCTTTATTTACAAAATTAGACCACAAATAATTTCGGCATTGTATAATACCACAAACGAATATTGTACCTACGTATTAAATACTACTAATTTAGAACCAACATCAAAATTATTGAGTCAGAAATATTGACGATTACGCATTTGTTTTTAGCGTTCCGTAGGCAAAGGGTAAAACGAAACGACCGGTCTTTATGGCGGCGCTTGGGGGAGGCCTATGTCCAGCAGTGGACGTCTTTCGGCTGAAATGATGATAATGAAAACGAAACGCTAATACTAAAACTCCGCTACACATCCGTCTGTCTATCCGTCTATCACCAGGCTGTATCTCATGAATCATAATGTACACACACAGTTAACATTGTGATAGGCAATTAGTGTTGTTGTTACTATAACAAAACAAAAACAAAAAAACTCAGAATAAAATAAATATTTAACCTTTCGAGTACCGTTATTAGAGACATCCACTAATCCGCACTGGGCCCGCGTGGTGGATTATGGCCCATTCCCTCTCCTGGAGAGGAGGCCTGTGTCCCAGTAGTGGGAACATTAAAAAAGGCTGATGATGATGAATTAGAGACATAATAGAAATACTATAGGTATGCAAACGCCTGCGTTCGTTAGGGGCTCAAGTATTTTGGCAAACAGCAAAAAAAATCACGTTTGTTGTATGGGAGCCTCAAACAAAAAAAGTGTTTTTTTTTTTGCCCTTTTATGCTACTGACTGTACGGAATCCTTTGCACGCGAGCCCGACTCGCATTTCGTCGGTTTTTTAATTATTTCATTTCAATAAATTTGAAGAGAGGGTTTAATATGAATGAGAGAAAATTTCGCTTATTTTGTGTTCGTTAAATATTTGTGTACACATTAAAAACAGTCTTTTGCTTTTTTGTTGATAATTTATTATACAAAATAAATAATAATTGATTGATTGTTAAACAAATATTTTCCCAGATTTTACAGTTGATCCTCCAACTCTTGCTTATACACCGTGAAATTTAAATGGTTGTTTTTCCGCGACAGAATGACTTGCCATAAGAAGTACTTTTGAAGCATACAGTAAAAATAAAAAAATAAAATGTTTATTTTTTTATAAATAATTATTAAAAATATTCATCAACTCAAAAAAGCGAAAACAATAGTAACATTAGACGTAATTTGTAGGTACTACTAGAGTCGCATGAGCAGCACGCCGTCAAAGGAAACCGATTCATTAAATATTTAAACCAAAATAAGCTCTCGCACGTTGTGATACGTCATAATCAGCTTGCACTCTACAGGTCCATTTTTTGTTTTTAATATTTTTTTTTTTTTCAAACGTTTGTATTACCAAGACACAACCATTTCGCTGAGGGAAAACAACCATTAAAATTTCACGGTGTATACGAGTTATATTATACAGTACCGTAAAACGGGGTGAATAGAAACATTTTTTTTTATTGTTTGCAGCATTCAAATATTTTTATAAATTCAAAAACAAAAATACTTTGTTAAAACTAAAAATATTAAATCCAAGTAATAATGCTACCAAAAAAATTGTCTCTATTCAAAAACTGTTGATCGTATCAAGTACAAAATATTTTTCCTAAAAAGGTTTTATAAAGTTCTACTTTTGAGATTTTTTCATATTTTCTAAACTCATCATCATCCTACCCTTATCCCATGTTACTTGGGGTCGGTGCAACATGTTTTTTTCTTCCACTCTGTCCTGTCACCCGTAATATTTTCTAAACTAATGGTTTAAAAGTTAGAGGGACGCATTGTTTTTTACTTTCGGAGCGATTATTTCCGAAAATATTTACAATATCAAAAAAATATTTTACGGGACCCCTAATCATTTTTAAATACCTATCCAACAATATATCACACGTTATGTTAGAAGCAAAGTTTGTTGACACAAAGTCATACTTTAAATCCCAATACCAGAGTAGAATTAAAAAAATCACTTAACACTATTTTTCTCAAGTGTTACAATTACACTAACATTTTTTTTTTCATTACCCTTTTCTCACACCTTTCTTTCTCAACCAATCCACGCACTAGAGCTGTCCCTCTCACCCCAGCGTCTCTATAATCGGCTAAGCGAGTGTAATATGTCAGAGCTACCCAAAAATGGGCTCGTTTGTATTCTACTAGTGTCGGCAGAGTCTAGTGCTGTCCTCCTGGGAGGCCGGACTGTACAAATGTGATGTGTGGCCCCTCTAGATGAGAGTTTTTGGAGTCTAGGTAGGTAAAACTTTCTAAAATACTTCACGTATCTAATAAAATTGAAAAATATATATAGTTAGAACCTTTGAAGCGTAAGGGAGTCTAGGCCTTCTATAGTATGCGGTAAATAAATTAAATCATTTGTTATGGTTACGAGTAGCCCCCACCTCGATTGGGACTCGAAAATCGGTACTAAGATAACCGCATTCAAGGTTGAACTGTGTGGTTCAACTTCAGCGACGAGGATTATAACCGATTTTCAGGTGTCAATCAAAGTGGTTTTTTTATGGTAGGAAAAATCATCTAATGACGAATCCCGCCTCGTAACTCATCACGTGGGCCCAGTGAGTATTGATCGACGTCACATATCTTCGAAGTATTAATTCAAGGAAAATATTAAGCAACCCTAAGCCTAGCTTAGACACTGGCTTGCGGACGGTGAGCAATGGGTAGCTAGCCGTCCGGTCGTCTGGTAGCAGTCCAGACCGAGCCCAAGTCGTCGACGGCGCGCTCCGTTCCCGCGCGCCTCAAGGATTTGTCAGCAAACCGTAGGGACCCTGCAGGATCGAAGCCTCCCGGAGCTGAGGGTTGATGCGAAAGCGTTACACCGGGGCTCTGGGAATAAGGCAAGGAAGGTACGGGGTAGGTTCTTTAGTCAGTAAGAGTCTGACACTGTTTCCCGCTCCGCCCAAGAGTGGGATTCGTCATTCGATGATTTTTACCTACCATAAAAAAAAAACCCTAAGCCTAGCTTGTAATTATAATCAGTAAGTAGGGAAAAGATAACCCCACCTCAAGATGTTAGCAAATCGTAGGAACCCAGTTGAGTCGAAGCCTACTGGGGCCATAGGTTATTTGAAAATAAACCCTAGGCCTCGGACCGAACGCAAAGAAGGAGAGAGAAAAGAGCAGAAAAGAGAGAAATGAGTAGTTAAAAGTTAGTTAAACAATGTCTGATAAGCCCCCGTGTCCCACGCTAAAGCATGAAAAATCATTAGATGACCACCTAAACAAAAAAACTTCATTACTGAGTTCATATACACTACATATTTCTTATTTTTACTCGTTTAAAACTACTGTCAAAAACCAGAAACAAACAATTACATTCCGGTTTTCTCACGACATTTAACACCAAAGTTTGTAGCTTAACAAAAAGCAAAAACCCAATCCTTCTACTTACACCTAATTCCAATTCCAGCAGCTTACTCCCAACGATTCCAGCGCTACAGAAAATGATCTAGAACTCATATAATAAAGCGCTTTAATCAGCTGTAATATTAAATGTGAAAGTTCCCATTAGTATTCTCGTAGCGAAGTGGAGTTTAGCTAAGTTTTGCTACGCTTAGCTAATTTTAGGCACAATTAGTAACAAGGATCCAGGCTAGTGGAATTACTTAGGTTCTGTTTTACAGAAGCGATTCTGTGTTTAAACAACTTTGGTAATTTATTTTGTTTATGTGAGGAATTGTTTCAAGATTATTTAGTAAGATCGTCAACTTTACATACAAACTTTCTGTTTAACATTATTAGTCTCACATCTTTTTAAGTTTTTCTCGAGAAAGAGGTCATCGTCGAATCCGGCTCGGCTGGACAACGTTCGGGAAGTTGCGCGGTGTCTCAAAACGAAAGTCTACGACCAACGTGTGTTGCCAGTGATGACATGTGGCTCCGAAACATGGTCACTTACAATGGGCCTAATAAAAAGACTCAAAGTCACTCAAAGGGCTATGGAAAGAGCTATGATCGGAGTTTTCTTGCGTGTTCGAATCAGAAATGAAGATATCCGCAAAAGAACCAAGGTTGCCGACATAGTGAAAAAAATCGTAAAACTTAAGTGGCAATGGGCATATTGCACGCAGAACGGGTGGCCGCTGGGGCCGTAGAATGAAATGATCTGCCAGAGTCTGTGTTTCCTGATGACTACAATCCGGGAATCATTAAGTAAAGAGTGAATAGATTACTTCTAGGTAAGCGTGCTCCATCGTAGAACACATTCTATTGACAATAAAAAAAAAAACAAATGTATAATAATATTCGACAACTGTCAAACAACGCCGTCTAGTCTCAAGCTAAGCAGAGCTTGTGTTATGAGTACTAGACAACTGATAAATATACTTAATATTCCTAAATATATACATTATTATAGATAAATTACACCCCGACACAGAATAAATGATAGTGCTCATCACACAAACATTTGTCCAGTGTGGGAATCGAACCCACGACCTCCGGCATAGCAGTCAGGGTCACTAACTACTAGGCTGACAGGCCAGTCAAAAACGTATCCCATTCAAATGCCTATTTTCCTTACAAAGCCCTATTTTCTCAAAAGAAACGTATTTCAAGACATTTTCTTCTCGCTTCTGTATTCCACTTTTGTAAAGTCGATGTGTCCAATTCGTCAAATTCTATAAATACTGATCGTATGTATTCTGGGAGCGCGTCGATCGCACTGGACTCTTGTTGGGTTTACTTGAATTGAAAATGGTGCTTCGTTTAGTTGAGCTAGTGGAGTAGTCGAGTGGGTTACGTATCTTGTGTGTATAAACAAAAGAATGTTCCTAGCTTACACACCCATTTTGTAACGCCCGCGCGCCCTGCTAAAATCGTCGCAGAAATTTTGCACTAAAATGTTTTTTATTTAGATGTATACAGAAAAAGGGGTTTTCCAAAATTTTACCCATAAGGAAACCCAGCAGGGAACCAAAGTTTGTATAGAGAAATTAATCGATAATTTCACAAAGGCAAAGCCACTATGATGGCCATTTCTGTAACTGTAGTTCGTCTTTACAGTTGTAAAGATGAACTAACGAAGAAGTGTAGCAGAGAGTTCTCTGCTACACTTCTTTCGCGACAACCCTTCTTTGGATGTCTCTCAAGAATTATCGATATAATTTTAGTATATATAATTTATTTATGCATTTGCATCATTTTCAACATTTGCATCCTACCCTTGAATATATTCTCTCTCTATAACTTAAAGATTTGATGGGAGAAAACTCATAGTTGAGTTTACCTGGCTTTTTACGAATTATCAAATCACTGTGTATTGTAAATATTATTTCTTTTTACTGCCCACAAAAACAACAGGTTTTTGTATACAGTAAAAAAAAAAGTAAAAGAAATAAACAAACATTTAAAAACACAACGTAATTATAAACACATAATCCTATTTTAGAAGTAAAATCCACATTAAAAGCCAGTCTAAAAATATCTAAACCTTACCAAAATTCGAGCAACGTAAAGTACCCCAAACATTAATTTGGCTAAGTAATCTCATATGCTATTAGTACAAGATTCGAGCTAGTGAGCCGACTGGATAACAAATAATTAAGACAAGTAGCGACTGTACGTAATTAGAGTAATACTGCACTTAGGGGTCAGTTTAGATTGGGCTATTTTCAGTTTGTGTAGGTGTACACATGTTTTTGCACTAATGTGTCAAACTTTTTGACTTAAGTTTCAATTCAAACTTAAATTTCAAAATTAGTGCAAAAACATGTGTACACCTACACATACAAACTAAAAAGCATTTATGTCGAGTAGATTTATAGACACTTTTGAATAACCAACCTATATACATCGTTAAATTTTGGTCGTTTTAATCGGTGGGGGGATGATCTGGCACATGAAACACTATCGATTTGTAAAGATAAAATTAAAAAATAAAGTAGTATTTTTTCTAAAACTATAAATTAATTTACGCGTATAAGAAATCCGTAAAGAACTGCTGAGCGGATTCAATGGCCATAGGTAGTTAGTACGCATCGACCGACAACTACCAAGTCGACGACGGCGCGCTCTGTTCCCGCGCGACTCAAGGAGTCGTCAGCAAAACCGTAGGGATTCTGCAAAAGGGTCGAAGCCTACTGGTGCCCAGAGTTTCTTTCTGAAAAGCAGGCTTGACCCCAGTGTGAAAGGCAAAGAAATAACGGAGTGGGGTGTTTAGTCAGTAAGAGTCTGACACTATTTCCCGCTACACCCAAGTGCGAGATTCGTCATTGGATGATTATTGCCCACTACAAAAAAAATCCTTCAATCTGTACTACGCCTAAATTTTTATATCATTCTTTTGCATTAATTTTAATCCAAACACCTTTTATATTTATAAAAAGCCTATGTCACATATAAAAGCCAAAAAGGTTTTATACGACTTCATTTTGTTGTAAGTTTTAGTAATTAAAATACGTGGTTCTGTGTAATTTAATTAATGTCTTAGTTAGACTGGATGGCTATCAGGTTTTTGCATTAGTGGTAAAATACTTTTTACTATTCACTGCTCTATCTTTGTTTAAATTAATTTTTTATGCATTATTATTTTTGCAGTTTTTTTTTGTGCCATATAGACTTGGGTCACTTATTTTGCAATGTGAATGTGAGAGAGTCACATTTTGATTGGTAAAAAGGATGACTCCATGGATTCATAGATTACTTTTTATTTCGATCTACTTTTTTATTTTTACTGTTTATTTTTTGTGTTTTTCTGTAGAAATTGTAGTCAAAACAAAAAATAAATAAAAATACTACAGTCTGACCTTCACTTTCCTCCTAATGAAATATTTGTCTAAAATTTTTTTTAAGAGTTTTTATGGAGATTCTTGCAAGGTTACCGTGAAGACATTAAAAGCGTACTGTGTTTCAACCTATAACTTTTTATAAGCACGTGGGTGCTTATAAAAAGTTATAGGCGAAGTAAAATAATATTTGTTTTTTTTTAGTTAGTAATACTGTAATTAGGTGGGAGCAGACCAAATGAATTTTGGCTTCAAAAATACTAGCATGTTACCTACAAATAGACAGACGGACTGTGTCAAAGGAAAAGTATTAGGGTCTACCGAATTCACCTTTAAGTTTAGGACCGTATAAAAACATTAAATTACAGACATCGTCGTTTAATCGTTTTTTTTATAACTGACACCTTTGTGTGTTGTCGGTCGTTGAGTACTACCTACCTATGATCATTAATTTGAATTTAGAAAAAAAAACTGCAGTCCCATCTAATGGTAAGCAATGAAGCAATCATTGATGGTGAGGCGCACTAAATTTATTAATAACTAGCTTTTGCCCGCGGCTTCGCCCGCGTGGTATTGGAGTTGCCCTATACAATATGATAATTTTACACTTGAACAAACGAAATGTGAAATCCCACAGGCACCTTATGGTTTTCCGGGATAAAAAGTAGCCTATGTCCTATTCCGGAGTGTATCCTATATCTGTGCCAAATTTCATGCAGATCCGTCCAGCCCTTTTGGCGTGATTGAGTAACAAACATCCAAAAATCGTAACTCCCGCATTTATAATATTAGTAAGAT
The DNA here is from genome assembly GCA_029852875.1 of Mythimna loreyi. Lineage (NCBI taxonomy): Eukaryota > Metazoa > Arthropoda > Insecta > Lepidoptera > Noctuidae > Mythimna > Mythimna loreyi. Next base: position 17,095,113 of record CM056800.1, read on the forward strand.
ATTCTCTAGTGCAAGACAGTAACACATTCCAGTCACTATCCCCACTAAACTATCGCAAGTAAACACTCCACCGTCAGGTATCCGATTTGTAAAGAATACGAACGTGCTACCCATTCACCGGCTTGCCTTACGTGCTGCATGCCCGATTATAGGCTTTGTACACCCATGTACCTCGTTACGTCCAACACTAGTATATAAAAGAAAGTCTTCGATTTTTTGTGAAGTTGGAAATCCACTTAGATCCAGGTTTTAAAGGTATACATGTCCGTTTTATACGTGATAGTTGCTGCTAGGGATTTTGAGATGGTTCTTTAGTTATGACAGTTCGATTTGGCTAGTAAACTTATCTAACTCCTTATTTTCTACACTAATATAATAAAGAGGTAAAGTTTGTTTTTTTGTTTGTAGGAGGTAATCTTTGGAACTAATGGTCCGATTGGAAAAAAAATTAGCAACAATAGAAAGCTGTTTTACTCCTGAGTGACATACTCGTAGGCTATATTTAATGTACGCTGGCGAAGCCGCTGATAAAAGCTAATAGTCTATATAAGTTTACTAGCTTCCTGCCAGCGGCTTCGCCCGCGTGTACTAATGTAGACCAAAAAATAATAGGATAATATAACTATGTTGTGTATGTAAGATGGTTTTAAAATATGAAGAAGTATAATTTTAAAATTTGTTATTTAATAATTTCGAAAATATTAATTTTTCTGCTATAATAAGTTTATACAAACTTTTGACCCCCGTTTCGTCCATTGGGGGTGAATTTTTAGGAAATCCATTCTGAGTGCTCGCTTACGTCATAAATGGATGCCTTGTGCAAAATTTTATGCTCCTAGTCCCAGTAGTTTCGGCTGTACGTTGATATGTCAGTCAGTCAGTTTCTTCTCTTATTAATATAGATTTATTACAAGAAGTTGCGGTAGATTTAGTTATTTATAAACAGGTTAAGAGTGAGTTCAATAAAACTTAATTAAGTGAATTCTAGTTTGTTGAAAAAAATCTGTTTTAGTACAGATATTCTTAGTTCTTGACATTTTTGCATTGAAATACCGATGTTACTAAAAATAATAAACGGCAGAGGAATGGCTTTTACTTCCTAAAACTTAAAAATCTGCCTTTTTCACAAGAGTTTAAAGAAAAACCCATTTTTATACCATAGGAAAACAACAAAAAAAAAAAAATAGTGAAATTTGAATAAAATTTTGAACAGTTTTAAAAAATAATAATGATTTGCCTCAAAATTTTCAACCAAAAAGCTCAAACTTCGTTAGAAATAAGCAGTACTGTAGTACTCTTCTATCGGTATTACTTGTTCTTTTCTTTTTAAGAATTTGTGTGTACATAAATAAATAAAGCTCGAGGCTTTATTTATTTATGTACACACAAATTTTAATCCATAAAACAAATAAAGTGTACCACTTTTCCTAATCCATAAAACAAATAAAGTGGCATCTCTTCCACGCATTCCCTTCAAGGAAAAACGCATCTATTAGCAAATTGTCAGAAGTTTCCCGGAACATCAAGTATCAATCATGCAGATGGCGGAACAACATCGCGATGAGTTAGCTACATTAATTTAATGAGATTGATACATGCGGGTTTATTTTTGTAATAACTTTAGCTTTTGTCAGCGGCTTCGCCCGCGTACATAAAATGTAGCCTATGTCACTCAGGAGTAAAGCAGCTTTCTATTGTTGCTAAAATTTTTACTATCAGCCCAGTAGTTCCAGAGATTACCTCCTACAAACAAAAAAACAAACTTTATCTCTTTATTATATTAGTATAGACTAGCGACCTCCCCAGCTTCGCACGGGTACTGATATTGAATATATTATGCATGTATTATACACATAAACCTTCCTCTTGAACCGCATCAAAATCCGTTGCGTACTTTTAAAGATCTAAGCATACATAGGGGTAAGCAACTTTGTTTTACAGTATGTAATGATAAGAACAATATTACAATATTGTTCTCCAATGGAAGCTGCTTAAGGTTTTTTTTTTAATGCTAAAACTAGTGCTTGACTGCGATCCCACCTGATGGTAAGCAGTGATGCAATCGTTGATGGTGAGACGCACTAGTTTATTAAGAGCCTATTCACTCTAGCCTTGAAGACACCTAAATTATAATTGGCGGAAAGACTGCAGCCGGCAAAATGTTCCAGTCCCAAGATGTACGCGGTATAAACGACGATGCAAAACGCTTAGTCCAGACCGCAGATGTCTCAACAACGTATTTGCCGTGAGCTTCACTAGTTTAGCTTATAGCAAGACTGGGTTAAAAAATAACCAGAGTAGTGTAGAGTTGCAACCCAGAGTCTCTGAATCGGGAAAATTACCCTAGAGCTAATCCAAGTAATTCTAACTTTGAGCAAGTTGGGTTGTAGTGAGCCATTGACAACAGAACTTGACGTATGTATTCAAAAATGCGGGTGTAGGGTGTACCCTGTGACATCATTCGAGTTAACTCCAAACTCTTTGAACTCGCGCCCTCGCCGTAGCCATCGCCGCTGCGATTCAACCGATATCCAGCCACCGTAGGCGCAGGTTTGCGGTGTCACCAGGCAACCAGACGGCGAGCTACCTATAACATGCCGTCTGGTTGTCTGCTAACAGTCCAGACCGAGCCCAAGTCGTCGAAGGCGCGCACTGCTCCCACGCGCCACAAGGAGTTATCAGCAAACTGTAGGGGCCTTTCAGAGTCGAAGCCTCTTGGGGCCAGGGGTTGATGCGAAAGCGTTACACCGGGTTTCTGGGACTAAGGCAAGGAAGGAACGGGGTAGATTGTTTAGTCACTAAGAGTCTGACACTGTTTCCTGCTCCGCCCAAGAGCGGGATTCGTCATTGGATGATTTTTATCTACCATAAAAAAATACTAAGATCTATATTAGTACTAGCTTTTGCCCGCCGCTTCGCCTTCGCCCGTCATTCGATAATTTGAAGTCCAGGTTTTTCCTAGAAAGACAAGAACAGAAGAACCTATACTCCAAACCACAAAAATACTCATCAAAAACTACTTTCTACAACATATTGCTTTCTTGAACAAACTCCAAAGAAGTTACTACACTACTGTGGTACATAATACAGTCCCCACATCTCCCCCCTAGGGGATAGAGTCGTGACCTGTATGACGACACGTTTTCCCTCCAATTTACTTTAACTTAATAAGCCACTGACACTTTCTATAATTCTTTCATTCCGTTTTCTCTGAATTTCTTGTGTACATGAGTCGTTATGTTCATATAAAATAGGGTTAGGGCGTGTTTACACGGTCAGTGAAATTAGTGAGCATTTGGAAGAAAATTATCCGCATATTGGTAAGTATATAAACATAAAACCAACCTCTTAGGGTTTTATGGTTTTGTGGTCTTATAGTTTCGCCATGTCTGTCTGTCCGTCCTTATAAACGTACATATTAATGTACATATTTTATCATCCTGAACGTTAAATCTTCTTTCAAATAAATAATAATTATTAAAATCGGTTCCCGCAATCCAAAACTACCACCGAAAACCCAACATTTGGGATAGCAGTTTGGAGGTATGCGGAACAGAGAGACAGACTCCAAACAGACAGGTGTTATCGTCTGGTGGGCTACTGCCCGATAGTTGACTTCGGGCTGTCGTATATGTTCTAATCGCGCGGAGAACTTTCATTGCGCGATGCAGGATTTCTTGTAGTTCCAATGTGGCGTCATAGATGTCGCTACAGCAGTCAAGCATTAGTTTATAGCAAAAAAAAAAATTGATGTGTACATAGCCTGTTTAGTTTGTATAAATTAGTAATTTGGGGCTACTTCGCGCTGTTGAGGAGTAGTTTAAGGGTTCTGTTACATTGTGAGACATTTGTGGCGGACAAGAAACTACGAAACTCTACACTGAGCGTGATCTGACATACTCTTGGCCGGTTTTTTAAATAATTAGAGTCTAAACTAGGTGCTGTTGTGTGTTGCCTCAAGACAACTTAGTTGCGCGATAAAAAATGCTACTTCAGGATATTATTATGTTCTACACGTGTACCTAATTTGTTCCTTTAAGAGGTTTTTCTCCGATGGGGAAAATCATCTAATGATATCTGCCGCCCTTAAGCGGAGCAGCAGATAGTATCAAGCTTTTACTGATTAAAGAACCAACCCCGTTCCTTTGTTGCCTTTCATACCAGGGCCGAGTCTTACTTTGAGAAGTAAACCCTTTTCCGCTACAGGCTTCAGTCCTGCTGGGTTCCTACAGTTTGCTGACAACCCCTTCGCGCCAATACCCGTGCCAATACAGTCAGTCCAAAAGAAGCGTCGTACAGTCGCGATGCTTTAGCGCATTAGGATCTTTTCTATAGTACTTGCAAATGCGACCAATGCGATTTAGTAGCGATGTTGTGATCATCATCATCATCATCATTTCAGCCGAAAATTCACTGCTGGACACAGGCCTCCCTAAGCGCCGCCACAAAGACCGGTGCTGTGCGTATTGCATCCATCGGATTCCAGCAACCCTGACCAGGTCATCGATCCACCTTGTGGGAGATCTTCCAACGTTTCGTCTTCCGGTACGCAGTCGGCAGGTCAGATCTTTTCGGCCCCAGCGGCCATCTTTTTTGCGTGCGATAATGTTGCACGGTCATAAAACACGCGACAGCATCGCTGCAAAAAATCACCGTGAGCGATGGGCATTAGTCTACACTAATATTCAATTCAATTCAATTCATTTATTTGCATACCATAATGTGATTACAGTTGTTATAAAAATGCTTAAAGCTATACAGTACAATTATGGACCCTGTAAGGGCACAGCAATATATTTAAAAAAAAATGAAATGCTAACAATTCATCAAATTCCAATTAAACTAATCAAATGAAATATATACAAAAAAAGCAAATTAGAATAATCAAATATTACACGAGCATAAAATTAAACAAGATAATCAAATACAAAACATTAAAATCAAATTAATAAATGAATCGTTTCAGCACATCGTCAAATTTATATAATAAAACAATAAATAATTCAAAATTAATAATCAAATTAAACCAAGAAATAATGTCAACATAAAATCAAATTCACATAAAATAAAATAATGTCAAAGTAATTCTGAAATTAAAATTGGTGTGGAAATGTACAAACTTAATTGCCGTAATATTCAAAGTTTATCATTTATGTATTCACTTAGGGTATAGTAACTTTTATCTATTAAAAATTGCTTCAACTTGTTACCAAACAAATTATCATTATTTATATTCTTCAAATACTCCGGCAGTTTATTATATATCTTTATTGATATATAATAAAGATAGATTGATAGATAATATAATAAAGAGGTAAAGTTTGTTTTTTGTTTTTTTATTTTTTTGTTTGTAGGAGGTAATCTCTGGAACTACTGGTTCGATTGGAAAAATTTTAGCAACAATAGAAAGCTGCTTTACTCCTGAGTGACATAGGCTATAAATTATTTATATAACATGGATGTTAACCGAGCTATCACTACAAGAAATTTTCCGCGGACGAAGTCGCGGGCAGAAGCTAGAAAGTTATAATTGTCAATCCATACTATTTTGTCGCCATCTTTCAAGCTCATAGTGTGGACGTACCTTTAAACAAACTGGCATTCCTCCAGTATTGCTATTTCTCGCGTTCCGTCTATGTATTTGATTTTCTTTTTTATTTTGTTAGCACTAAGCAGTGTTTACGGGCAATGATGTATGCGATTGTGTGTTTGTCAGTGGTGTTACTTCAAGCGAATAAAGTGAACGAAACTGTTGTAGTAGTGTTTTTGTATTAAGTGTAGTTGGTTGCGAGTAACAGCCGAGTGGTAACGGCCCTGACTTACGAGTTCTAGGTCGTGGGTTCAAACTCAGTCAGGCGCGTTACTTTGCATAAATGTAACACAAATAGTCGTATTTGCAAAGAGACCATACCAAGAACGTTCTAGAGTCTGCAGCAACTCTATATCATTACATAGTATAAAACAAAGTTGCGCTGTCCCTATGTATGCTTAGATCTTTAAAAGTGCGCAACGGATTTTGATGCGGTAATATGAACCGGTAATAGGTACCCTTTCATATTACCATTCTACTTTTTTAATATTTAGCGACCCGCCCCAGCATTTTTAATAGATAGATTGATTCAAGAAGAAGGTTTTTGTGTATAATACATGCATAATATATTCAATATCAGTATCCGTGCGAAGCTGGGGCGGGTCGCTAGTTAGCCTATAAAATTATTAAGGTTTTCCAGAACAATCTGTATGCCTCATATTTACCCTATAGAATGATTAAGATTTTTCCTATCTGTTTTTTTTTTTTGTAAATCTAGACAGAGATGTCAAAACGTACATTGATATGTTATTAAGATCGTGATGTTTCCCGTGAATATAATATTTTATTTTAGGTACAAAGGTGACACTTATATTATTATCTACAAAATCTTTGCTGAAATAAGCAAAATGAGAGATAAAAAAGAGATATAGACACTGTGTGTAAAAGTGAAAAGAAATGTATAAACAAACTCAAACTCAAAATCGTTTATTTCAAATAGACCATTTACAGGCACTTTTGAAATGTCAAAATTGAAGCTAATTTGCACGTTCCAAGGCGTAGACTCCTATGGAGAAGAACGTGCAAGAAACTCCATGGGCACTCTTTTAAATCAAATTTATATATTTACATATTATGTACTTGGTTACAAAATTATGTTGCTTCTATTATGCGAGCACGATGTAGCGGTATTTAACAAAAAGTAAAAACACACAAAACCGGTATTATAGAAATATAGTAATAGAAAGATATACCTAATGTGATGTATTGTTTTTTCTTTTTATCTCTACAACCTGCGAAGATGTCACGTATCAAATGATATGACAGGTAATGTCATTATCATAGATTTTGCGCTTATAGTTAGGCTGGAAAAATATCTGATCGTTTTTGTTTTTTTAAACATTGCCCCACACTAGGAATTACTCCTGTGTCCTGGGTGCGGTCACAAACATGTAAAGTCACATACACAAAACACCCAGACCCGAAACACCTATCTAAATATTTGTTCCATGTAGGAATAGAACCCGCAACCCTCAGTGCAGTAGTCAATCGCTCAACCACTGCACCAACCGAGCCGTCAAATTAATTTGTCTAAATCCGCTATAAATTTAAAAATCTAATTCCAAATTTCCAAACGACTAGCTTTTTAGACTAAAAAAATCACCAAATTATATGCCATCGTATTTCTTATACAGTTAAAAGTTTTAAAATAGTTTTAATTCCATTCTCTTTAGTGCTGGCAACTGGAGCCGGTCCAAGTTAGTATTTCAGCTGGAATAGCTTTAGACTAGCCAGGTCTTAAAAAAGAAACTATTATTGTTTCCGGGAAAATATCACTTAATCCGGGGTCTAGTTGATTGTATTAAAGTAGATTAGTATTGCGTTGCTATCCAAAGTAGGAATGCTGCCAGTGTTCTGCGCACTTTTTTCTATTGATATCAAACGTAGATGAATTTTTTTTATCACTAATAAGTTATTTTTCTACTCGCTGCGACATATATATCATATCTACAATATGATATATATGTCGCAGCCATCTGATTAAATTAGCCATCCAATCGGTTGCCTAGGGCAGTCGTTAAATGCCGGCATCCAATTGGATGTCTAAGCCGATTAGATAGTTGTTTGAACTAAAATCACTAAACGTTTAACGGCTTAGCGTATAGAAAGTTTCGTATAGAAAAGCCCTTTCGAAATGACTAATCAAGACTCAGCTAAGTGATTTAAATTAAAACTACTAAACTAAATGACTACACAACGTATAAGCCATCTGGTTAAACGTTGTGGTTAACAACATGGCTAATTGTTCTTCAGCCATTAGCAGTAGCATAAACATTTGTGTTAAGTAAATATTTTATTTTCAGGTTATAACATTTTTACACATTTAAAAGAACACTTAACCAACTTAATTGGAAAAAAAAATAAAATACAAATTCTTAAGAACCAGATAAAAGTAAATTTAATTCGCAATACTCTTCCGCACATCACAATCTCTATAGACTGGTAATTACCAGTCTATAGAGATTGTACCCAAGAGATTGGCGGCATTGTCACAGTTTATTGTATGTATCGTATATAAGTAAATTAAACTAGTTTTAAATATAAGTAAATGTGTTTAGAACTTGATATTACTAATTGCTCATAAGTTTATCGGTGTATTACTGTGATAAAGAACTTAATTTTTTTACTTTTTTATATTAATTCCTTGAATACCGTCATTAGAGACCCATTAGAAAGACAATAGGTGTGCGTTCGCTTGGGGCTTGAGAGTTTAATTTTTATTTTACAACTTGAAATTCTTAAAATACAACGAAACCTGTTACATCGAGTCGAAAAAATAATCCTAAAAAAGATAAGATTTGTCCGTAAAACTAATAACATGTTAAGTATTCACGTAAAAATCCAACCATTCTGTCCTCGGTTCAAAGATTACAATTTAACGATACTATTTTTGAGAGCGACACCGGTCGCCATGACACCGGCGCCATGACACTCGGCGCCATCTTGGAATCCTGCTAAATCTCTTGTATCTAGCAATTTTGCCGAAGCACCTCTTAAACCACGGAGTTTAGATGAGTTTCCGAGCTTTGCAGGACACTGAATTTACAGTTTTAACATAAAAAATGATGTTACAAAGATCATTTTCATTTGCTCATTTTATCACAGTTATATTAGCTATTCGTTGCTCGCCGTCCGCAAGCTCGTATCTAGCGGAACTGGGATCTGCCAATTCGGTAAACAACGCGCACTGTTCCCGGAGTTGTCAGCAACTGTGATGTGATGTGAAAGCGGAACACTGGGGTCCTGGAACTAAGGCAAGAAGGAACGGTGGATCGTTTAGTCAGTAGATGTCTGACACTGTCTGCCGCTCAGCCTAAGGGCGGGATTCGTCATTCGATGATTTTTTCCACCATAAAAAAGGGGGATTTGGAGTTACCCTACGACTTGTTGTGATGTTTCATAAACGTTGGTTTCCAGCATTGGTCGTCTATAGACTTTTGGCGACTGGGGCGTGAGAACTTATGACTCAGGCGTACAACTTTCTGATTAGCATTACTGCTTCGCAGAAGGAGGCATCCGCCTGCCGCTCCTCTTTGCTTCAGACCATGGCCCGTCACGATGAGATGGTAATATAAATGGATCTTTATCCGAAACATTTGTTTAGTTGTTGATAGGTTTGGGCTTAACATCTACACTAATATAATAAAGAGGTAAAGTTTGTGTTTTTTTGTTTATAGGAGGTAATCTCTGGAACTACTGGTCCGATTGGAAAAAATTTAGCAACAATAGAAAGCTGCTTTACCACTGAGTGACATAGGCTATATTTTATATACGCGGGCGAAGCCGCTGACAAAAGCTAGTTTGTTATAATTTAACTACTAAACGACTATAAATATTCAAGGGTCTTCTTGATTCAGAGGTCATAAAAGCGGGAGAGGGTGCTACACTTATATCTACACGCAAAATTAAAGCACAGACAAGGAACTCCTCACACTACACCCCTAACTACCCGCTGTATTATTTTTAGTTCTTACAATCCTTCCTAAGGTTGTCTGGTAGATATCGCTGTCAGCGATAAGACCGTCATTGTACCCATAGATTTAAGTTTCGAATAAGTTCTGTTACTTTTTGGTGTACAGTAAAGTTTAATCTATCTATCTACCTATAAAAGTTCTAACAATTATTCATTGGCTTTTAGCTATTAGAGAAAAAGCACGCGAACCTATAAACAAAAGCCTTACTACTCTGCTCACCCAATAAATCTCACGCCGTTATGATATAACGTTATTTACCAAACTTTTTTTTCCAACCTCTTGGCCCTTTTCCCCTGGTCGTTAGGCAATTATGTGCCTTAAGTTCTTAACGTAATGGTATAAAATGGCTTAAGTAATGAAGATTTAGTACTTTCGCCCCGTAATGGGTAGATTTCCACGAAAATAGTCCACCTATGTGTTTAGAAATCTTTTGGGAGTTTCCAATGTTATGTAATATGTAACATACAACAGTATATTGTATTTCGTACAATTTTTAGAATAAACTTGTTCACGAAAATATGTGTAAGAGTTGCTGAGGAGTGAATGAGTTACTTGAGACTACAGTCTGTGTTTGCTGTTAGCTACTACCGGATTAAAATTTTATAGTAAGCATACAGTTCAATTAATGAAATAAATGTTCAACTATCAACATTTTCCACATATTTTAAAACAGTAAATAAAATTAAAATTCACCTGCGTGCGATTGTCTCTAAAATTATATGGAATTAAATCTAACCAAGTTAAAATTTAATCAGACTTAAATCAATATTAAATTAAATCAAAACTATAATTAATTTAATTTATTTATTTTATTTTATTGCAGTCATGTTGTAAGTACATAGCTGATGTGACAGTGATACATTGTTCCAAACATGGGCCCTGGTAGGGCACAGCAACATTCATATTTTCAACATTACATGCGTTATACACTCAATGAATACAACCATTACACAATTTCACATTTGCATCAATATGAGTTATTAACTGTACAGAGTCATTCAATTATTATTGTTACATTTATTATTACATTAAGTTATTGTTAGTTATATATTAGTTTATTTATTCCAAAAGTTTATTCTCCATAAAATTTTTAACCCCGTAATAGCATTTTTCTAGAATAAAAAGTAAACACTTCAATCTATGTTTGAAAATACTCAACGACTTTGTAGAACATTTAGCAATGAGGTGGTCTATGATGGAGCACGCCAACTCTTTTTAACTTAAATACTTTCAAGTTTTAGGTATGAGAAAACACCATCGACTCATATCCTAGCGATAGAAAAGTCCAACAACTATTTGTCACAATACTGAAAAGTTAATACAGACTTTTAAAAGTTGCAGCGCTGTCACGCTGCGTGAACGTCAAAACTGCACTAATGTCATCAACTTAAAAGTGTAGGACTGCAGATCATCTTAGTAAAATTAAGCGTTTGTACGGTACCTCTAATCTATCTAGCGCATAGTACATATTTATAATTATAGCGATGGAAAAAAGACTCCAGCAGAGAATTCCACTCCGTAGCTGTACGGTTGTAAAGTCCCAGTGAAGTTACGCTCCCATAAAACGTTTCAATTTATGTTTCTTATGTCGTTAAGCCACCAGCAAAACCTCTTTAAGCGACATATTAATTAATCCAAGTATCAAAGAATCTGGTACGAACGTAAAAATACGGGTTTTATTGTTATAAACTCTAAAAAAAATACACTTTGTAGTTTTTTGTGGAGGAAAACTAAGCTACATACAATCAAGTAAAAAAAAATAGATGTCAAAAGTTTATGAAAGAAAGAAGAAAGAAAGAAAAAACGTTTATTTGCGCGAGAGTATGGCGCATACAATAGAAAACAAAAACAACTAAATAGGTAATAAAAAAATAATAATAATGCGACACATCCGCACAAAACGGCTGGTGCTCAGCAAAAGCTGGGGCTCATGTGTAAAACAGAGCCACAGCGCTGATTTTCAGCACCAGCCGAATTCGACGGTAGACGCTGCTCGGCTACGTAACTTATATAAATAAACTAATAAACAAAATAAAAAATTATTTGACATCGGTTTAAATATCTTTATTCCCATTAAGACATAATTATTGTCACTTACATGAGAACATCAAAAAACAAATAATAAAAAGTAATATTGTCCCAGTGTGGGTACATGAAAAATACATTTTAGTTGTCGACAGGTTAGAAGAAGCGAATTCACTGCATTCCTGAGATAAGGCGGTTGTCCAAGTTACAAGCGGTTAGCGTTATTCGAAAATAAATAGTAAAACGATTAAATGACTTTAACACAGCGTATCGTTATTGTAAATATGGTTAAATAATTTGTTTTTAAAACTACTCAATGAAGTCAAGAATTAAATAACTCCGCTCCCCCATAAGTTAAATTATTTTTACCATAATTTGTTCTAGTTCTAAACAATACAAGGTGACTAGCTCGACGGGACGAGTACTTTCGCGTTTGACCTTTCGTTGTGAATGTAATGTTTGAGTGACATACATAAAATTAAAAAAGAAAAATACAAAATTACAAAAAAAACACACTTAAAAACTTAAAACATAGAATAGTCGATTTAAATCGATCGTTTATCGATCGATTTAAGGCTGTATGGTGAATTCATTTTAATAATAAAATATATATCTATCTCCTCGAACGACGGGGCTTTTTTTAAATAACCAATAAAAATAAGTAAAAAAAAACACTGAATCTTTCTAGAAAAGATTAAAATATAAAATCTAAACCAAATAAATTTCGTAAAAATGTGTGAAAAAAATAAAAAAATTAATATGTGTACTAGACAACTGATATTATTTCTTAATACATACATATTACAGATAAATTACACCCGGCCCGGAACAAATAATTAAGTTCATCACATAAACATTTGTCCTAGATGGAAAACGAACCAACGACCTGGAGCATAGCAGTCAGAGCCACTAACCACTGATCAACAGTCCAGTCAAATTCGTGTTACAGGAATTATAAATAACTTTATTGATTTAGATTTAGATGAATGAACGTGTGACCTGATACCCGTACGTACCTAACAGGCATTGAATTAGAATCCTCAAGGGAAAAGGAAGTGTGACCGTCCTCGGTTAACCCAGTGACGCATCCTGCTGAAACCACGACCCTCGATTTGACATGGAGTGAGGTAAAGTATAAGACTCATGACCGGTCAATGGACAACTACTGTGAATGCCCTCTGCCCTAGCCAGATGAAAGAGGATGTATATAAGTCAAGTTCCAATTCTTATCCTTGTGAAATCAGGGAGTTTGCAGATGGTGTGCAATGAGTAGATCGTATTAACCGTCTGGACCAAGCCCAATTCGGTGGCGCGCACTGTTCCCGTGCGCCTCAAGGAGTTGTCGGCAAAACGTAGAGACCCTGTAGAAGGGTCGAAGCCTTCTGGTGCCAAGGGTTCGCGTCTGAAATGAAGGCTTGGCCCTGGTATAAAGGCGAAAACAAAATTATGATTTTTACCCACCATAAAAAAATCCCTGTGAAAGCAAAAGTGTGTAAAACTCCGAAATCCAAGACCAAAATTTAAAATGATATCGATCTTCGTAAAGAAACTCATCACCAACTTTTTTATGGCAGGTAAAAATCATCCAATGTCGAGTCCAACCCTTGGGCGGAGTGGAAAACAGTGTCAGACACTGACTAAACAGCCTACTCCGTTACTACGTTGCAATCTATACCAGGACCAGAACCGTCCTTTCAGACACGAACTCTTGGCCCCAGTTAGCTTCGAACGAGCTACAAATTCCAGAAAAACTTAAGAAATATTTTACTTAAAACAAATCGGTAAGAGTTCCCTTTACTCTAATAGTTTGTAACCTACTTTGAGCCAGTTCATCACAAAATCACATTTTACCAAACCTGATATTTTTCCGACCTGTAAAAAGTTCGGGAAACTTCGGAAAAGTTCGCGAATTTTTACAACAATCGCTCTGTAGTAAAATATTTGACTGGATTTCATTCTTTTTGCTTCCGAACTGGTTTAAACCGCTTTTTGGCAGATCGAACCGGTTTTAACTGGAATTCTGGATTATAGACTTTAAATTAAATATGTTTTGTGTGGATTTCGTTAACGGTTTTCTTATTGGAATAGGACTTTTTTTGAATTGAGAAATGATGAGTTTATCTTTGCGACTGAAAATAGTTTTTACTTTTAGGGTACCATAACTCAAAAGGAATAATGGATCCTTTATAGGGTCACTTTGTTGTCCGATTATGGGAGGTCTTCCAACGCTGAGTCTTACAGTGCGTAACGTCACTCCAAAACATTTCAATCCTATCCATCCAACCATCTGTTCTATGAATATAATACCCTTTTCACTGCCAATTAAGTTTGTCAATTTTTAGGACTATATCGGTGACTATGGTTCTCATGCTGATATCTTCATTCCCTACACGATTATGCAACGATACACTGAACATAACTCTTCTCATTGCCTATTGGATGACTTTAAACAAAAAAGTCTCATACGAATTTATAATTCGAAATGATTAACACAATCAAACAAAACCGTTACCATGACGACGGATATTAACAAAAACACTCTTCAAAGAAAATGGCTCACTAACCCTTCTTCAATGATAATAACCTAGAAACACAAGCTTCAGAGACTTCCAAACGGTTCCAATTTGAACTTAAACAAATATAACCCTTCTCATTTTGAGATAAGATAGAACAAAACCTTCGGCATCGTAAAACCGGGATATAATTGCATAGATGAGGATCTTAACGTAGGCATTAATGATCGAATTGATGCTGGCAACCCTGGGGAAATGGGAAATCTATCGGTAGTTTTCGGTGTCAAATGAATGTGTGTTGTGACGGAACTTAAAAGATAGTATAACTGGGTTGCAACGTTAGCTACCTAGCATTTGTTTCATCATCAATCTTTTTTAATGTTCCCAATGCTGGGACACAGGCCTCCTCTCTGGGAGAGCGAATGGGCCGTAATCCACTACGCGGACCCAGAGCGGATCGGTGGCTGTCATAAGTCTTTGATTTTTTTTTTCTTCACCGTTTTGAGTGGTGATGAAATAAATTACAAAGTATGAGCTTGGTTGAATTTACAACTCGTAAGTCGGAGCCGTTACCACTCGGCCACCACTGCTCTCATAGCATTTGTTTAAATGTTATAAACTAGTACTTGACTGTGATCCCTCCTGATGGTAAGCAGTAATGCAACTAAAAGATTTAAGAAACCAAAAATTATAATTAGAATATTTTGTTTTTGTTTATTTTTCCACTTCGCCCAAGGGTAGGATTCGTCATTGAAAAAAAAATCTATCCACCTAAAATTTTTAAAGCACATCCGGATCACCGCAAATCTATTCGACCTTAAACTTTTTTCGATTTCCTAAAAAATAACGATAATTCCTTAAAAGTTAAGTAGGCATTCTTCCGTTCAAAACTAAATCCTTATTTGTTAAGAGGTTAGAGAGGTCTGACATGAATAAAATGAGGACCGACCCTCCAATATTGGAGAAGAAAGATTATGTTTTCGAAGTCAGTCGGTGAAATTGATAAGGTCGGTCGGTGACGTGACAAGAAGGCTGAATGACAATGGAGTATGGTCGTGATCATATGCTGGAGGCTTCGAGGAGACGTCATACTGTAACACCTGGGATTTTTTCCTTTATTTAGTTGGACTTTGGACCAAATTCAATTTATTTTTTTCAATTATTTCGTTTTTTTTTTTTAAGGCAATGGAAATTAATGTGAGTAAAGGTGTGTTGGAGATTTTAATCGATAAAGTACTGCTTATTGATCCGTCTAAAAAGGGGGAGAGTATTTTTTTATGTTTTTACACCCAAAAAAAATTAGGTATTTGTTTAAATAGTACGCGGCAAATCGGTAAAGGAACCCAGAGTGCGCGAGTCCGATTTTTGTAAATTGCTTTTATTTATAGTAGAGCTTTTTAAACAGGACTGTTCGTTATGGCGACAATTGGTGGAGGTGTATGTCCAGCAGTGGACGACTTTCGGCTGAAATGATGATGATGATGATGATGATAGAGCTTATGTGCTAGTAGGAACATCCAACAGAAAACATTCTATAGGTAAATATTGAAATAAAATTACCCTTATCTTACCCAGGACTTAAATATTATTAAGCTATTATATATTATATTATAGCTTCTATCGCAGGCCTTGAGCGCGGGGACTAAATCCAGAAATTCCGTAACGAAAAAACCTCACGCACCCCACTCCGACGGGCACGGAGGTGTGGCTTGAAGGCCGTGCATCGTCTAACGTCGTGTCAGTTCGGCAGTCTTCGACACGGCGGCGCTGTGTGTCGTGCGATTAGACGTATTGTACGACTTTACGGAACTCGCCCGAATCGAGACGAGCTGCTCCGAAATCGGACGAATACATAATCAGCTGTTTGCTTTTGCATAGATTTGCGATTAGACGTATTGTACGACTTTACGGAATTCGCCCGAATCGAAAGAAAAAGAAATATTGTATGAATAAAATAAAAATAAAAAAATAAATAATTATAATTGCATAAGTTGATACAGAATGCTATGCAATAGCTTTACCGCGGCAGTCCCCGAGTGCCACACGTATTTTTTATTTTTATAAAATAAAAAAAAATTACAAGTTCTAGATTGATTTTACAGAGCGAAATTAACCATAATTTATTATATGAACTATTTTATCTATTAAAGGGTTAATATGTTAATGTTATGCACGCTAATTTGTGTTCAGAGCGAATGATTTTGGACACATGTAATCAAAATATGACATAGAAAGAAATAAAAACAATTTATTTACTCGTGCGTGATATTAACTTTTTCATCATTTATCCGAATTTATTGAGAAGCCTGACCAAAGCCTTAAGAATATAGTCCGCGTTGGTAATAAAATACTTATCAATTCATAGGATTAATTTTTATGGTAGGAAAAATTACCTAATGGCGAATCCGCGAGCGGAAATCAGTGTCAGTCTCTTACTGACTAAGCAACCCTCCCCATTCCTTCTTAGCCTTTATACTATGGTCGGACCTTCCTTTTTCAGAAACCGGACGGGGCCCCAGTAGGTTTCGGCCCCGCTGTTGGGCCTCTACATTTGCTAACAACTCCTTAAGGATCAATCCATACAGTGACTATGAAGGTAGTGAAGGGATTTTTCTCTAGTCATTTCATTTGCGACTGGCCAGATGGTTTAGTAGTTAGTGGCCCTGACTTCTAAGCCGAAGATCGTGGGTTCGATTCCCACCCAGAACAAAATGTTTGTGTAATGAGCACGATCATTTGTTCTGTGTCTGGGTGTAATTTATCTATAAAATGTATGTGTTTAGAAATATATAGGTGTGTTTATCAGCTGTGTAGTACCCATAACACAAGCTTGGGTAGTCCCAAGTCCCAAAATGACATTATGTGATAGCTGTTGTGGAATATATTATATTGTATATACTACATTTATTTATTATTTTACTTTAGTCATCAATGTTAAATTAAAACTTCTATAAAAAAAATCGTTTTCAATTTTAAGACCACAAAGACCATTAACTTCTTAACTCAAATCCATTCTCACACCAAAAACGAAGTTACGAATCATTCAAAAAATTAACACCCTACCAGCGTAATACGAAAGTTTCAATTTCCTGGAAGGCACGCTTACCGTAGATATTTGCATAACCAATATCCATAGGGTGGTGTAGCCACCCTTTTTAGAAGCCTACTGGGTTCAGGGGGGCCTATTACGCTCTAATCCTAAGTGGCAAGGTATCATCACGGTTTCTGGTGGCTAAAGTAATAGGGTTATTGATTCTAGTAGTTGCTTTGTTTTTTGGTTGTTTGTAAATATCTTGAAATACAAAAACAAGCTGTTTTTTATTTAGGGTTTCGTATCCTAACGACGACGACCTGGCTTGGTCTGGACCGTTACAGACGACCGGATGGCGAGCTGCCCATTTCTCGCCGTCCGCAAACCCGTAACTACGGTGGTTGAAAATCGGGATTGGTATCCTAGCGGTGTCTGGGGCTTCCGATCCCGATTTTCAGCCTTTGAAAAGTCCCAATAGGCGCGAGGTTGCGGACGGCGAGAAATGGGTAGCTCACAAAAACAAGCTGTTTTTTATTTAGGGTTTCGTATCCTAACGACGACGACCTGGCTTGGTCTGGACCATTACAGACGACCGGACGGCGAGCTACCCATTTTTCGCCGTCCGCAACCTCGCGCCTATTGGGACTTTTCAAAGGCCGAAAATCGGGATCGGAAGCCCCAGACGCCGCCGGGATTTCGATCCCGATTTTCAACCACCGTAGTCACGGGTTTGCGGATAGTGAGTAATGGGTAGCTCACCGTTCGGTTGTCTGGTAACTGTCCAGATCAAACTCAGTCGTCGACAGCGCGCACTGTTCCTGTGCGCCTCAGAGTTGTCAGCAACCGTAGGGATCCTGCAGAAGGGTCGAAGCCGTCTTTGTTCGTATCTGAAAGAAAGGCTTGGCCCCAGTGCGAAGGACAATGTAGGAACGTGGTAGGTTGTTTAGTCAGTAAGAGTCTGACACTGTTGATTTGTCATTGGATGATTTTTACCGACCATAAAAAAATTCTCTAATCCAATTTTTACGTAACAATGTCTCACTCAATCATCCCAAAATTTCTTTTAGAACTAATGACAAAATAATTGACGAATGGCTTAACATATAGACGTACGTTTCAATATTTCTTTGGCATCTGTTCTGCAAACTCATACATTAATATTGAAGCTGTCGAGCTCAGATCGTCTTTTTTCCATATTAGCGATTTCTCGATTCGCTTTTTTGCCGTATGCTATTCTTAATTGAACCGCTCGTTCTCCCGTTAATAAATGTCATTACTACGGAACGTGTGCTAGATAGTTCTGTATCGCTATTTTAATTGCACTTGTGTTTTTATGCTCTTTTTTATTTCTACATACTGTGTTTTTTAGACGACTTCGTTGGTTTCGTGGTCGCAGTATTTTTGAGCTAAAATTCTCTAGTTGGACAAAAAGCATTATAGGTAACTAGCTTTCTGCCAGCAAGTTCGCCCGCGTGAAAATAGGTTTTCATACAAATTTTGGACAAGTGTTTCATCTCTTTAGGGGGCGAATTTTAGAAAAATTTTTCTTAGTGTTCGCCTACGTCATAAAAGGAAGCCTTGTGCAAAATTTCACTCTTCTAGTCCCAGTAGTTCCGGCTGTGCGTTGATGTGTCAGTCAGTCAGTTTTTCCTTTTATATATATAGATTATTATTTATAGTTCAAAAGTTGTCAAGATGATATCCTCGTACCTCGAAGAGCATATAAAAACGTTGGTCTTACACCTGATCTTTCTACAGTTGTGTCGAATTTCTGTCCTAACGCACTATAACAGTAATGGAATAAATAGTGAACCTGTGTTTTTGAGAAGACGCCTGTTTTTGTCTAATTCACTTTGAGTTCAGACACCATAATCAAAATTCGGTTTGAAGGATTTTTATTCTGTTCTTATGACTTCTTTTAAAGGCCTTTTTTAAACTATCAATATGATGCAAATATATTAATGGATAAATCGAACCAGATAGATACAATCATTATCTGCAAGAAGACTAACGTCCTGTATTGACAGTAGGTACGTCTTAAATACCTATAAAATTTGTGTTCGATTTATGAGCCGACGCCAAAGTAGAAGCGAAAAAAAAAGTAAAAAGGATAACATAGTTACTTAATTATTTGTTTTCACTTTTTGGTCAAAATAAAAGCATAAAATGGATTCTGTGAATAACGGTGTGAGTTGCACTTTTGTATGATGAACTTATATGTATTACGTAGCTAATAAGACCTAATGTGTAACTGTTTTTTATTCCGAAATAAATAAAAAGGCTAAGGAAAATAATGGCAATGACATATTTTACACCAGGAAGACCTACATTCACTTGTATCAACACAAAAATTGGTAAAGTAAAGAATATCTAAAAAATTATACAACGTGACACGATTCACTCACTAGAGCTTTAACAATGACAGTTACAAATGAAGTACCAACGGAAGCCGCACAGATGGCAGAGCCTATTACAAAACCTCTCAAAACCCATTACAAATATATTTGCATACATAATTCAAGCCCCAACATTAACGTTTCTGATTCTGACAAAGACAATGATGGATCGACTACCAATAGTAGCGAGAAGCATTCAAATAGGATATTACTCGGTTAGTATTGTCGAATCTGCACTTGTAGCATTGTGTTCAAATTCTCACCTACTCGATTGAAATCTGAGAAACTGTATATTGAATTACATTTAGGAGACGCTTTGAGGTTATGTCGCATTGAAAGCGGGTTTTCGAAAATTGTAATATGGATTGTAAGTTTCCCTTTGTTGGGTGCAGGTGGATTCTAATGGTTAGAGAGATTGTAGGTTGTTAGAGATTTAAAGTAGGTATTTTATTAACGATTTATTTTAGTTTTCTTCATCGTCTGCTCAACGAAAATCTAGGTATGCAATTAGCTCCGTCGACAACTTTTTTAATAACATAGTTTAGCTGCATAAAATATTTTCTAATAGTTCGATTGACATACATTATCTAAAGCTCTTGTAGATACATTTATGCAATATTGGTTAGTATTACAGCGTCTTCACTCACTTCATTCAATCCCTGAGATAAAAATTGGTAAAATACTTAGTCTTTTGAGAATGAAGAAGTAATAAACACACACATATATTCAAACATATTCTAGGTACTGTCACAATTGGGCAGTAAGTATTACACTATCAATAGTTATAATAATTGCCTGACCTGACTATTCCCAATCAAGATTGAAAACAATATTTTTTTCTGGGTCTGATTAATAATTTCATGCTGATATTTTATGCTAGCCTATTTTAAGCAAAGTGTCCGCGAAGTTTCTTGTACGTTCTTCTCATTTGCAATTTAGTTTAGACTCGAATTGAGTGATACAGCTATCTGTATCACTCAATTCGAGTCCTACTTGAAAATGTAGAAATTCTATAATTTCTACATTTTCAAGTAGGTAAACAATATCGTCTCCGCTAACCGCTGAGCTTATGATACGATCTGCTACAACTTGCGTGAGAACACGCAGCTGGCACTCTCTATGTTTTTTATGGTATACAAATCTGATTACAACATGCTGTGCTGAAATTGAAAACAAATCAATTGTTATTTTTCCTATGCTCCTTTTGTAAGAACCTGAATTCGAGATTTCAGGGATAGTTGGAAGTTTTTATATAGGCATTCATTTTTTAATATTTCTTGTTCCGATACAAATTTTTTTGCCTGTCATGGCAACAGTACATAATATTTCTTGATTTTCAGAATTATATGTATACAGGGTTTAAAAATCATCGAATGACGAATCCCGCCCGTGGGCGGAGCGGGAGACAGTGCCAGAGTCCTAGTTACTAAACGACCCGCCGTTACTCTTAGTTCCAGGGCGCCGGTATTCCGCTTTCGCATCAACCCTTGGCCCCAGAAGGCTTGGACCCTGCTGAGACATAGTTTTGCAGTTTCAGGTTTGATCACATAGTAAAAGTGATTATTTATCGTGACTATAATCATATTTTAAGTACCGGTCACTAATTACCAGTCACCCTATATGTTATTTTGATTACTAAACACCACGGACTACTAGTATATCTTTTTATTTGTTAAATCTATCCAAAGACAGTCTGTACAAAATCGATTTCAGTTAGAAGACCTCCTATTGTTCCTCTCTACTTGCCCCTCAGTAGGTATATTTTGTATCTTATCAATCATAATCAGCAGTACTCGTATAATGTTCCCACTGCTGGGACTTAGGCCTCCTCTCTAAGAGACAAATTGATGGATGTCTTCAAAATTTTGCTTTAGTGTTTTTTTTTTCTATTTATTTGATATAATATAAACTAATGCTTTACTGCGATCCCACTGGTAAGCAGTGATGCAATCGTTGATAGTGAGGCGCATTAGTATATTAATACCCTATTCACTCTAGCCTTGAAGACACTCAAATTGTAATCGGATGGAAAGACCGCAGCAAGCAAACTGTTCCAGTCCTTCGATGTGCGCGGAATGAATGATGACGCGAAACGCTTAGTCCGAACCGTAGGTGAGTGTGCAGCAGAAGCGTGCATTCGAAATAAGGTGCACAGTTTTGTCGCACAAATGGTTATCGTTCAAAGTTGTCGACCTTAAAAAATCTTCGACTTATGCCTTAGCGATAGACAAGTAAGTTCATATGCTGAATTGTTAATACAGAAGTTCGCTGCAGGGCTTTATTGGCAATGTCGACTATCAAAACTTTTAAATTTTACAGCGCTAATACATCAAAATTGTACTAATGTCATCAATGTAAAAGTGTGTTCCATGCAGAACACTTAAATGGAGTAAAGTCACTCGATAAATAATATTTATTTTGTAAATAGGTTTAGCACTTTCATACGTAATTTTTTTTTCGTCAATTTAAACTAGATGATTCTGGTGTTTCTTAGCTAATTACCCTGAGAAGAAACAACCAAACAAACTCAGGGGTCAAACCTAGTGCATAGTACATATTTATTGATGCGAAAAACAGATAGATGTTCACAGATTTTATTTTTCTAAAGCTTTATAACAGTGTTAGTTCATCCTTTGTTATGTACTAGTGTGAAACAGAGTATCGCATTTTATTGGTTTTAAAATATTTAGTGTTCGGGAATTTGAGCAAATGTGAAGTGTTGGCAGTTTTTCAACAGTAGTTGACCTAAAAATTGGAGCTGTGTCTAGTTTTATTTAATTTATGGTTATTGCTTTGTGATCGTACCATCGCATATTTTTAAATTATTGACTAGTTGTTAACCGCAACTTTGTACGCGTGGAATATTTGGGGCAAACGTGTTTAAAAAAAATTGTCCAGGTTCTACTCATTTTGGACTTTTTTAAACATGTGGAATGATAAATATATATAGAAAAGACAATGAAAAATATTATATCGAAATTGACAATACGACCAAGCGTCGAGCAAAAATTAAAACATGATTTAAATTAATTGGCTTGATAAAAAAAATCGCGATTCTGACCCTAATTTACGATTTCAAACGTAATTTACGTGATCGCATCTTCTTATTCAATCAAGATTTTTGTTTTTGCAAAGCGCCTTCACTTTGCAAAATCAAAAATCTTGAATAGTCCACACACTACAATGTTGTCTTTTTTTACCTAAAGGTTGACTGGTAGAGAATGCCTTGTTATATTTAGTCCGCCTATGTACCACTACTGTACATGGAATTTAAATAAATAAAGAATAGTTGTTTTTTTTTTTCTTATAAAAATAAAACCACTGTTTCGGCACTGCGAAGTGGACCTAGGTGGAATTCACATTACACCCGCCGCTTTCTCCCGCCTACACTACACCACAAGGGTGAAAGATATCGTGGAGTACGTGCGCCATAAGAAGAAGTTACAAGGGTACAACTACTGGAGTCGCACCGCAACGTCAATTTCAAGGCGTTCGTAGAGCGAGTCCCGAACAGTTTTCTGCCCGTCGTCTTGAAGGAAGACTTTTGGCCGCAGGGCGTGGTGTTTCGTCGCTTCCGCGGAACTGTGCCACCGAACAGCACAAAATGACTCAGTGCAGTGAAAGTGCTACTAACATAGTCATAAGTTTTATTTACTAACGATAAACTGTATTTACTTTATATGTGTTAGTCTATAAGGTATATATCTATGGGCCAAGATGTCTGAAAATAAATGATTTATTATTATTATTATTATTACTCAGTGACTACAACCGGCTTACTCTTATTTTCATTTCCTATAAGAAAACAAAAAGTAAATGATGAGTTTTCAGACATCTATATTTATTTTGTCAATTAAAAAAGATGTGGCAATATGACTTGTGAATTTATTTTTTTACCAATGTTTGTTATTTTAGCTGTATTGGTCGGTTGGAGTTTGACATAACACTATATTTTCTTCATCTGGAGAGAATCCTAGAGGCTTCCCACAAATAAAAAAATGTTTAAGATGTTGTCCATTCATAATTATACTAACAGTAGGCATATTACATATGAACCTTACATTAACTCAGCTCGTGAGGTTATTTGTACCTATCGTACCTAAAGAAAACCATATGCTGCGGATGCACCGATTGCTACATAATCTTTTATCGTGGACAGTGTCACAAGCTAACTTGCATTCATTCCAGCGTTTTCTGTATCTGTAAATAAATAAATATCTAACCCGTGGTCAAGAACGCAACTCGTGGTCAAAAAAAGAAATTTATTTATTCATCATTGGCCGACACAAAAAAAAATCTTACCTTTGTCATATTCGAACACAGCAGGTAAGAAACCAAATTTCCGTTCTACCATCAAACACAGACAAAACTCAAAGTGCTAATTAAACCAACTACCGTATCATCACACCACACAACTGGTGAGTTCCTCAGGACCGCACACCCTACATCCGTCAGCCTGTCTCACACTATTTAGACGATGACACTATCAGGAAGTGTCTCCTACCTGTAGTATAGTATTTATTTAGATAAAGTAGGTACTAGCTTTTGCCTACGGCTTCGAGCCCGGCATCAGAAAAATGTAACAAATGAAGAACCGCTCGACCGATTTTGTGCAAACTTAACATAAACCATCTACTAAACTAAATAGTCCGAACAAAGCCTAAACATGTGGTATGGATAGGTGAGCACGTCCATGAGTTATAAAGTAACATAGAAAAGTGTCATTGAATTTTATATAGATAGATACAAATATTATGTCAGCTGTGAGAGGAAGTGCTTTTTAATTTTCCTCTGGAAGACCTCCAGATATGGGATTTCACGAAGGGAATACCTTTAGTTCCTAAAGCAAAACTTAAGTATGCCACGAATGCCGGTGCATTTGTGGCATAAGATTTAGCAATCGGTATTAATAACTGATTTTTTATCACAGACAGTGTCACGAGATAACTCGCAACTCATTCTAGCTCTTACTGTGTCTATAAGCAAATAAATGGCTTGACTCGTGGTCAACAACGCAACTCGTGGACAAAAAAAAAAGAAATTTATTTTTTTATCATTGGCTGTTTTCCTAACTTAAAAAAATCTTACCGTTCTCATATTCGAACTCAGCAGGTAAGAAACCAAATTTCCGTTCTACCATCAAACACAGACAAAACTCAAAGTGCTAATTAAACCAACTACCGTATCATCACACCACACAACTGGCGTGTTCCTCAGGACCGCACACCCTACATCCGTCAGCCTGTCTCACACTATTTAGACGATGACACTATCAGGAAGTGTCTCCTACCTGTAGGAAGTCGCCGTCGGGTAATGTCTCTCAAATTGACACCAATAAGGATAATAACGCCCTTTTCCTTCATAGAATGTTGGTTTTTCTATGGTTTGTGTACTTTTGTGTAAAGAAGTGGGGCTTATTTATTTATTTATTTATACTTTTTGAGCAGCAGTGGACGTATTGAACAAGGCATTTCTCTATCATTTCTTTATCTTCACATTTTTGAGTTATAAAAGGCAGAAACAAATTTGAAACTAAATTAAGTAATAAATAAAAATAAGAGGCATTTTTCGTTGTCACTTTATAATTCAAGAACGGGCTCACCTATCCAAACCAAATGTTTAGGCTTTATTCGGACTATTTAGTAGATAGTCTAATGTAAAGTTTTTACAAAATCGGTCGAGCGGTTCATCATTTATCACATTTTTCTGTTGCCGGGAGCGAAGCTGCGGGTGAAAGCTAGTTTATTATAACCATTAGTGTAAATATTGGCGGACTTAATGCAATAAGGTATTTTGTAACAGTTAACAGTCAGTATTATATAAGAAATATTGCGGGAAAATTTGAAAGAGTAACCTTAGTTTTAGAATTCAAAAGGTAAATGGTGTGATGAGTTTTAATCGGTTGCAGAAGATACAGTAAAAAATTACATAAATAAATAGTACGCTGAGCGTGCCCGAACCGAAAGGGTTACCACCTCAGCATGTCGGCCAATTACCTTTGCTTTCTTGGTTCGTGGGTTTCCTTTTTAAAAATACTTCACGTTAGGTTATATCCTAAAATAGATAGTTATATACATCGACTTATAAGTCGATGTATGTAACTATCTATTTATTATCCACACATGAACAAAGTTTCAAAGTGTTTTCAAGCAGCAAGCAAACCTACATGAATTTTCCCTCAGATACCAAAATTCCAAGTTGGATTACCCGAAACTTGGTTTCAATTAGAAATAAATAAGTAAATAATTAATGTTATACGTGTTTCATGATTCAGGAGAACTGACAAACATAAGTTTGAAAGGCTCGGAGTAGAAGTACCAACAACCTAAATGTTGAAGACAATCGCGAGTAATTTGTACTACTAAGTTTCACTAATGTAATTTTCGTTTTTCGTCATGTTATAAGAGGTGGCGTTTTTGGATACGAGATAAGGTAAATGTTGTAGGTTTTTTTTATGAATGTTGTAGTGGAATTTTCTTGAAAAACAGTTACATATAGCTTTGCATTAGCCTTATAATATTCCTTTTATTACTGTTAAGACTCAGGCTTCTTCTCTAAGAGAGAGAATGGGCCGTAATCCACCACGCGGGCCCAGTGCGGGTTGGTAAAACAATGAACGCTAAATATTCTAAAACAAAATGCAGATTAATAAAATATACATTAACAAAAAAAAACAACCCACTTTATTTGGAATTCAGTGTTCTTTCGTTATTTATTAGGTATTGATTTTAAGCATCAACGCTTTGGTAAGTCAACTTTAAAGCTATTTAAACATGTTCACAAATATAAATAGTTTAGAAAAATATTTCTTTCTATTTGGCCTACATATAATCTCTTGAAATCAATTTCAATTCAAATAGAAATATTTTACACTTATAAAACGACGCGATGGTAGTGCATGCTTCCAATAGGCCACTTCCTATGAAAAAAAGCCGGAAAGTAACTACAAGGTTTTTTAAAAACATGATTGGGTTTTGAAATATTTCCATTTTATAATATTAATTAGAATAAGAGAACATAGGCCTACACTATGAACAACGAAATAATTAAAATAAGAAAAAATATTTTATTATATTAGTATAGTAAATTGATATCATGTGACGTGTATTATATTAATTTAAAATTATTTTAAAATAACAACTCCAATTGTTATTTTTAATTCTTTGGAATTGTTAAAAATTTGGATTTCATTGACATAAAATTACTATTGAAATTTATATTTTTGACTAAACTATCGCATTGGGTTAATCTTTAATGGTAGTTGTATGTAAATCTAATAATAAATAAATAAAAAAAAAAACTACAAAATGGACCGAAAAATAAATTACTACCTATAGGTACTTATAAGTCTACAGAGTCTAAAATGTATTCACATTCACATTATTAAAAAAAAAATCTATAAGATAAACATATTTTAATAAATGAAACACTGATACAAAACCGCTACCTCCCTTCACTTGTACCACACAAACATCTCCGGGCAGCCCAAGGCGACAGCACGGTGTCCTAAACACTAAAATGCACTTAGACCCGCTTCCAGGGTACGCCTGTGCTTTGTAGCAGTAATGAAGTAGCATATCTGGATCAAGGATTTCGGTGAATGTTTGAATGTTGAAATTAATATTGTAAATGCAATGCTGGTTTTCGAGGTGATGTTGCAAATGTTAGGTGTAACTGACTAGTTTGGACAGTTATTGGTGATTTGCTGACAAGTCCTTGAGACGCGTGTGGAACAGTACGCGCCATCGATAGTTTGGTCTCAGTTCAGACGGTTACCGAACGGCGAGCTATCCGTTGTTCGCCATCAGCAAGCCCGGGCCTGCAGTGACCAGAAATCGGGATCAGAATCCCGACAGCGGCTGGGTCGTGAGCGCCGTTGCCTCATGCGTGCCGCCTTCTACTGTGCTAGCATTACTGCTTCACAGAAGGAGGCGACCACCTGCCATTGCCTCGTTCCGGACCGTGGTCTACAGGCCAACGAGATGTGGCAGGCGGCCAGGTCTTAGTACACTACACTAAAGCCTGGGGCGAGAGGTTGCTGCCATCATATTTATACTTAGACTTCCCAAGCAGGCTTCGACCCTTTTGCAGTATCCCTATGAGTTTATCTACACAAAATATAATAAAGAAGTAAAGTTTGTTTTTTTTTGTTTGTAATCTCTGGAACTACTGGTCCGATTGGAAAAATTTTAGCAACAATAGAGAGCTGCTTTACTCCTGAGTGACATAGGCTTTAATATTTTATGTACGCGGGCGAAGCCGCTGATAAAAGTTAGTAATACATAGAGTCAAATAAACTGCTTAATTATATTGGAACGTGGCGGACAATGCTTCAGGTATTTTTACCAGTCAACCGAGGGTGATGGAGAGACCACATGGCAGGTGCTCACAAATATTATTTACTGACCAACTATTGAAACTGATTCTTATCGCACTACTTTTAGGTTCAATATGCAATGCAGGTTTCGTATTTATTTTTATTTATCATGATGGTTTTATTTTTATTTTTTCCTGCTTTCGTCATAAACATGGGTGTTTATTTTTATTCGCATGGTTTTTTTACATGTTTAGAATCATCATTGAATTGCTTTAAAATACGTATTTTGAAGCAATGCAGGCAGGCCCCCTACAAGGTGAACCGACGATCTGGTGAAGATCGCGGGAAGCCGCTGGATGCGGACAGCACAGGACCGATCGTTGTGGAGATCCTTGGAGGAGGCCTATGTCCATCAGTGGGCGTCGTTGGGCTGACATGATGATGATGACGTATTTTATTCTTTTAAAACTTCAGTGCAGTGTGTCGACGCCCAATTATTTGTCATAACAAATTCTCCTCCAAAGAGATATCTAGCAAAGCCTTTGAGGGGCGTGCAACACTAAGCGCCATCGATGCCTTGGGTAACTAACTATCGCAACTTAGCACTGAGCACTCAATAATCGCGGAGGTAAGTTCATTCTTCAAGGATTGACTGAAGAAATGCCATGGCGTCCTCACCTTCTGCCTGATACATGTCTATAGCAAGACCATTGGCCAGTTCCGGAGGTTTCTATTTCAGGTGTAAATATGAGTACCAAGGAGCAATTTTTGCAAGGAGCAACGTTGCGTAAAACAGGACCATGCGTGGGAGCCCGTGTGGCGATCCGTTGTGTATCGTTGTGCCCTTGAAGTTTTCAATATAATATAAGACTTTCTTATACATTTTTTTAACAAATAAATAAATAAACGAAAAAAAAACTTTTCCATAAAGAAATAAAATATAAAAACCTAAATTTTGGGTCACATAAATTTGGTAAAAATGTGTGAAAAAAACAACAATTAAGAATTTTTTAAGGTCAGCAAGTTGTACAGACGTATGTACAATTGGCGCTCAAGGGGTAGATCTACGCTTTGGAATGTGCAAAGAGTGTGCAATGATTTTTTTTTAATTTTATATGAAATTCAATAATTTACAATATTTTTACCTAATTTGTTAAATTATTTAAACATGAAAATTATTTTTTTATGTGCTAATGTATTTAATTCAATCCATTTATTTTATGTAATGTAATGATGTTGCTATGGTTTGTAATGCCTGAAATAAACGATAAATAGGTCTTTTTTTTTTGACAGTCTGACTTCTTGATAATACAAAAGTAATGCAAATGTTTTATTTGAAACAAATGCTTAGATTTGATTTGGATTCAGGCAGAAGAAACTCCAGATGTGTCAACATTGTGCAGACCGTCTAGTAAAGCTAAGTTTCAACCCTAAGAACTCGCCTCCCGTCGACCAAAAAGGTCCAAAACAAATAAGGCAAACAGACCGACTTAACAAGAAGTAAAAAGATTAACCAACATTAACCAAGCGAGCTAACTGCGTTACAAGTAATTACAAGAAATTACAAAAGCCCCTTATTTTAGTTTATTTATTTTTTGCGACTTTGTTACATTTGGGTCTTCAGCAAATGTTTATTTGGTGGAAGGTCAAAGTTCAAGTTAATTAGACGTACTTATATTGAAGTCCGGCTGATTATTTTTGTCTAAGAAAAAGCTCATCTCTCTCTCTCTCTGCATGTTTTTGTATCAAACGATCAAGATAAAGAAAGAAAGAAATATCATTTATTGGTACAGACACAGGGCATAGCATAAATATAGCAATAAACATGCAAAAATTAAATTATTTGTAAGATAAACATTTATTTAATTTTATTTGTATTTTCGTATTAAGTCTTGATCAACCGAAAGACGTCCACTGTTGCACATAAAAATTCTCCAAGCGCCGCCACAATAACCGGTCCTAGGCGTTTCGAATCCATCAAATTCCAGCAACCCTGACCAGGCCATCGGTCCACCATGTGGGAGGCCTTTCAACTCTGCGTCTTTCGGCTGAGATGATTATGATAATGATGATGATGAAGTATTATTTATAGCTCACGATTGTTTGATTGATCTATGATTGTAAACGATGGTGTGGTCGACACTGGGAATGGCTTGCCTAGAAGTAATTTAAGGTTTTTTGTCCTGATAACTTAGGAAACAAAGGCCAAAGCATAGAATTCCACTCTTTAGCCGCTTACACAATTAATGAGAGCAATGGTGGTCAAGTGGTAACGGCTCTGACTTACAGTTATAAGTTGAGAGTTCAAACCCCGACGGGAGCATTACTTTGTGTAATTTATTTCATCACCACTGCTCTCAAAACAGTGAAGGAAAACATTGTGAGGAAACCGGCACGTCCTAGAACCAAGAATTCGAAGACATGTAATCCACCTATCCGAACTGGGTCCGCGTGGTGGATTATGGCCCAATCCCCCTCCTAGAGAGGAGGCCTGTGTCAGCAGTGGGAACATTAAAAAGGCTAATGATGATGAGATTTAAATGCAATCCCACCTGTAAGCAATGATGCAATCGTCGATGGTGAGGCGCACTAGTTTACTATGATCCACTTAGACTTACTTAGTCGAGAAAAGACTGGACCGCTTCTAGTCTCCCATTTATATCCTAAACACATAAAATACGTTTCTTGAAATGTTACTACTAAATCTGGCCTCTTGCCTAAAACAGAACAAATTGCTTTTAGAAATTAACTCTTACACAGCGCAGTAATTTAGCTTCTGTAGTAAACGGGTAATAAAATGTATGTCTGACCGTTTACCCTCGTAAAATCACGGTTAGTACTAACTGGCTTGGTTAACTGTGACGTTAAAGTAACTTCTGTGTTAAAACTATTTTTATTGACTGCGTGTGGTGGCGTTGATGAGCAAGTATTGGCTGTCTTATATTCAATTTGGTGTCTTATCTTATAAGATGAGTATATTTTAGTTGTTTCATGTGGTGTCTCTAATTTTAAGATGTGTTCAGGTATTAGTGTTGGTTCTACGACATGCCGGTTTCCTCTGGATGTTTTCCTTCACCGTTTTGAGAGCAGTGGGGATGAAATAAATTACACAAAGTAATGTGTAACGGGGTCGCAGTAGACCACGAAGGAGATGGCGTGATGAGCTAGACAGATTCCTTCCGAACTGGCAAGAGGAAGCGCGGGCCCGCGAAGGATGGAAGGAGTGGAGGGAGGCCTTTGCCCAGGATTGGGACAGAATAGGCTAACAAAAAAAAATATGTGAGTAGGGAACTAGTTTATATCAATTTAAAAAAGTAGGTATACTCCTAGGTATCCAGTCTAGGCAGTCTAAGTAGATTTTGAAGATGATCTATATTGTTGTGGTGTACTATTATACCAAAGACTTTAAACCCGAATAAAATGCATGGTTCTTATAAAGTAGGTACCTACCTGAACCATGAGAGTAGAACCGAAAGAAAAAAATAGTTTTCTAATGCTTAAGGTCACACTAACCGCCAGCGATCTTGAGCGAACAAAAGAGAAGCGAGCGTCACTTCCCGCACATCAAGATTATTTGAAAAAAATTTTCTCCTTTATTTATTAAATACAATATGAATCAACACCGTGCATCAAACGATTGGTACTTAAGTTGTTTTTTAGTTTGTGGAAGTTTCATAAAAATACACACGTTGGTTTTTGCCTGATCTTCGCTTTTTTTCTATGTTAAAACCTAACTTTGAAAATAAATCACACCAAGTTTTATGAAAAAAATGTTAAATATTATTGTTAAAGATGTTCGATTTAAAATCATCAAAAATCATATATCTAACTAACTCATACAGCAAATTAAATTATCTACCTCTAACCACGAGACTTTAATTTCATATCAAACCCAATAAATGTCCAGACAGATTTAGTTTAACCGTGCGTAAAAGTCACGAAAAAAAGCCATCTATTATTTTCCTAACACATTTTCACACTACAATGGCTTCCATGATTACTCCTAAACCTTGAGCAGGAGTGAAAAACTGACGAAATCTCTTCATAAGTACATCTTGTACTCGAAAGTCGAGAGATTCGGAGTCTGTCACCCGTAAAATAACATGAATCCTCATATTGACAATGTAGTGTGTTTATAATCTGTCGAAAAATGTTCGTCGGTTTGTATTTTCAGTAGAATATAATTGAACAATCAAACCAGCTTACCTTTAAGGGCTGTTCGATTGAGATTATTGACATAAAAATCCGCCAAGAGCGTGTCGGGTCACGCTCACTGTAGGGTTTCGTAGGTTCTTACCCGTCACAAATTTCTTACAATATAACAGAAGCTTTAAATTACGATTTACGATGCGAAAGAGCCCATGTATAAATTAGTAACCCAATTTTCCGAGAGATGGCGCTGTACCCGGTAGTAATTTTCGATTGCATGAACCGAATTTAATCTTTTTTATTTTTATTTGAAAGAAAATATACATGTAAACAACAACATGTAAAAAAGTAAAAAGAAAATGCTTGCACATTCCGTACACGCGCTTTAGACGTGGAGTTACGGATACCAGCCTGATTTACTATACCTACTATGTGCAAGTATTTTTTTTCTTTGTAAAAATTTTAGTGCATTTTTTTTTAATTTTTCAAAAACTGTACATCCTATCAAGTTCAAAATAATTTTCCTAGAAAAGCTTTATAAAGTACTGGATAGCGTTCAGGAAGCTACGCAATATTATCTTCTGATTAACACACCCTACAGTGTCTCAAAACGAAATCCTAGGAATCAGTGGATAAAAAAAAACATGTGGAATTATTGAAAAAGATCTCAAAAAAGTGTAGCTAAAAATTTTATTATGGCCATAGCGGCATTAATTACCTTGCGAAGTTTGCCAAAATGCTGGCTACTTACATTTGCTCTTAAATACTGCAAAGACTTTAGGATGTGCATTTGTATTGTAATATAAAAACAGTGTGCGATCTCTAGTCTTTTTACAAGCTTTTTATTAGCTTGCAATGTAGCTATGTATGTTCGGCTCAAATCTTGCAACTCAATTTTGAAGCAGATATCTTCAACCGATTGAGCTGCAATTTTTCATGCAGGTGTAAATCGCATGACAATGCAATATTATGATGACATGGAGCTGATCTGATGATGGAATCGCGAGGTAGCCATAGGAACTCTGTAATTAAACGGCACAACCACGTCGAGTTTGGGCTCATGTGAATCGTCTCGACGAGTTTTAATTATATAAGTATAGACATAGCGGTCTATAAAAGCTTGTAATGAAAAAAAAAATATTTTCATTGAAAACTTGTTTAAGTAAGTGCTGTGGACATCTGTTTGAGTGAATGAGTCATTGTAGAAAAATATAAATAAATAAAGGATTACCAGAAACTACCATCATTTTTATTTGCTGAGCTTGCTATGTAGACTCAACTAAACATAAATCAAAATATATGCAACGGCAATAAAGCAACATTCATTTTGCAGAACAACAATATAACTTGTAGCTCCGAATACTATAAATATAATGTACACTCATAACTGTACATTAAACATGTATTCTGCATCTATATGCAGAATACATGTTTAATGCCATACTTTATCACCTACTTGTTGCTGAAGACAAGTATAAACTCGAAGGTATCTAGTAGTTATATATAGTATTTAGTTGTTATATCTAACTAGCTTTTGCCCGCAGCTTCGCCCGCGTGGTATTGGGGTTGGGGTTGGGGTTAGTTGGGGTAGGGTTTCCGGGATAAAAAGTAGCCTGTGTCCTATTCCGGAGTGTATCCTATGCCTGTGCCAATTTCATCCAGATCTGTCCAGCCGTTTTGGCGTGATTGAGTAACAAACATCCAAACATCGTAACTTTCGTATTTATAATATAAGTAAGATAGTTTTAAAACAGATACCTTCTTTAACTTATTTAGTTCTTTTTTCAGTAGGCAAAAATCATCCAATGATATCTCCCACCTTTGGGCATAGTGAAAGATAGTGTCAGACTTTAACTGACTAAAACCCCCTGTTCCTTCGATGCCTTAGTGGAATATATAGTAGATGCCTTAGTTATGCCAGGGCCTTGGTGTTAATTTTCAAATAAGCTTACTCAGGAGGCAGGGGCGAATCCTGCTGGGCCCCTACAGTTTGCTGTAGAGGCCTTACTCAGGAGGCTTCGCCCTTGTTGGGCCTTTACAGCTTGCTGACAGCCACTGGCTTTTAAATAAGATTTTTAAAAGTAAATGATGGCGGATACGGTTGTAAGTTATTGTAAGATTTACCTAAAAAACTTACTGGCCCTGGTATTTATTTATTATACACTTTTGTACACCAAGACTAAAGGAAAACTTATAATAAAAAACGTACCTATAATCGGCTGGTATATACGGCAACATACGAATGAGGTTTTTTTTTATGGTAGGTGAAAATCATCGAATGACGAAACCCGCTCTTGGACGGAGCGGGAGACCAGTGTCAGACTCTTACTGACTAAAAAACCTACCCTGTACCTTCCTTGCCCTATTCCTAGAGTCGAGGTACCAGTATGCACCACCCTAGGCTCCAGGAGGCTTCGATCCTGAAGGGTCCCTTCAGATACGAATGAGGTAGGTTGTTTAGTCAGTAAAAGTCTTAAACTGTTTTCCGCTCCGCCCAAGGGCGAGATTCATGATCAGATGATCTTTACTTACCAATAAAAAAAAAACAAAAAAACATCGAGACAGATGTAACTCAATAAAAGCTAGTAAAAATAGCGTCACATTTTTACCCTTTAAATACGTAACCCTAAAAAACGCAAACAACACAAATA
The DNA here is from genome assembly GCA_029852875.1 of Mythimna loreyi. Lineage (NCBI taxonomy): Eukaryota > Metazoa > Arthropoda > Insecta > Lepidoptera > Noctuidae > Mythimna > Mythimna loreyi. The sequence goes on from CM056800.1 coordinate 17,129,759, forward strand.
AACAAGCAAACCTCCAATCTGAAACTAGTAGTACATAAAATCCGGTTGTCCATCTGTATTTCGTGGATAAATCAACAAACGCAATGACCCGGACTGGACTGTGTTCCAAATACCCGCTCTCTGATACATTACCTTCCACTATTTCGTGTTTTACCAAGCAGACAAACCCTTCGGATACGTATAGAATATCTAAGTTTTTAATCTGTTAAAGGTTAAGCAGGGTGTGAATGAAGAGGGAAAAGTCTGAAGTAAAAGATTCATATACTTATCTTTATATAAATATTGTGATAACTATACAGGATACATCTTACTAATATTATAAATGCGAAAGTTACGATGTTTGGATGTTTGTTACTCAATCACGCCAAAACGGCTGGACGGATCTGAATGAAATTTGGCACAGGCATAGGATACACTCCGGAATAGGACATAGGCTACTTTTTATCCCGGAAACCCTAACCCCAACCCCAATAAAACGCGGGCGAAGCCGCGGGCAAAAGCTAGTACTAATATAGATCTTAGTATTTTTTTATGGTAGGTAAAAATCATCTAATGACGAATCCCGCTTTTGGGTGGAGCAGGAATCAGTGTCAGACTGTTACTGACTAAATTACTTTCCACATTCCTCCCTTGCCTTATTCCCGAAGCCCCGGTGTAACGCTTTCGCACCAACCCTCGGCTCCAGGAGGCAGATCTTAGTGTAGCATAGCATGGCATCAGTCTTATAATGGCTGCTGGGACTCTAGTAATCCACCACGCGGGCCCTGTGCGTAACTCATCATATGGGCCCTGTGTGTATACACCGTGAAATTTTAATTATTGTTTTCCCTCAGCGAAATGGTTGTGTCTTGGTAATACAAACGTTTGATAAAATAATAAAATATTAAAAACAAAAAATGGACCTGTAGAGTGCAAGTTAATTATGACGTATCACAACGTGCGAGAGCTTATAATATAATAAAGAGGTAAAGTTTGTTTTTTGTTTTTTTATTTTTTTGTTTTTTTGTTTGTAGGAGGTAATCTCTGGAACTAATGGTTCGATTGGAAAAATTGAAGCTATAATAGAAAGCTACTTTACTCCTGAGTGACATAGGCTATAAATTATTTATATAACATGGATATTAACCGAGCTATCACAACTTTTGTCTCACAAATTTTCCGCGGACGAAGTCGCGGGCAGAAGCTAGTATTTAATAAATCGGTTTCCTTTGACGGCGTGCTGCGCATGCGACTCTAGTAGTACCTACAAATTACGTCTAATGTTACTATTGTTTTCGCTTTTTTGAGTTGATGAATATTTTTATTAATTATTTATAAAAAAAAACTTTTTATTTTTACTTTATGCTACAAAAGTACTCCTTATGGCAAGTCATTCTGCCGCGGGAAAACAACCATTTAAATTTCACGGTGTAGATAGGATACTCTTTATCTTCGAAGTATTAGCAAAGCATAACATAGGTTCAGCCTTATAATGTTCCCACTGCTGGGATTCAGGCCTTCTCTCTAGGAGAGGGAATGTGTCGTAATCCACCACGCGGGCCCAGCGCGGATTGTGTTACGTGTCTTTGAATTTTTAGGGCTAGGAAATGCCGGTTTCCTCACGATGTTGTCCCTAACCGTTTTGAGAGCAGTGGTGATCTGTGATGAAATAAATTACACAAGGTAATACGCCTGGCTGGGTTTGAACCCGCGACCTACAACTTGTAAGTGTAAGCCTTTACCACTCGGCCGCCACTGCTCTATATAAACTTTTTCATAAAAATCGGTCAAGCCATTTCGGAGAATTTCACAAACACTATCACTTTCTTATTTAGAAAGTGTTTAAAACTGCTTACCATTAGCTACCAACCTAAACAGATGTTAGATAATAACCTAAATTTAAATGATCTTTGTATGCTTTCTATACGATTATTTTAAAATAAAAATACATAAGTATCATGATTGTTTAAATTTAGATAAGTACATAAATAGATGGAGTATGGATAAGAAGGCTTGAATCTAAGCAGTGAGATCATTAAAAAGTTGAGTATGCTGGTGATTTAAAACTTGTAAGTGCAACTGAACACCTAGCCTTCAATATTGTTTTATGCCTACTGATTGCACTTTTAATCTCAATCTCACCTGATAGAAGGCGCTGATTTTTTTTTCGCATAGATCTCTATGTGCCGACGACGACGGCTCGGTCCGGACTGCGAGTTACCCAATGCTCGTCGTCCACAAACCTTAAAGAACCGAAAATCTTGTATATTACTTTATTTTTACTGATTTTGCTCTCAGCTTTGATCTCACCTGATATTAGGCGACCGACGGAACAAGTGAACTCAAAAGATACCTGTTCACTCATATTTTACGTTTGTTAATATTCATTTATATTAGTTTTTTTCTTTTAAGTGGAATTTAGGGGGAGTGTTAGATATTATCCCACTTGGGAGGGGCATCGCCGTGTCCTCGTGGGGACGATCGGCGAAGGCAATCTCTCGCGCCGGGCCTTGGAGGAAGGAGCAAGGAGGAGTGGTAGGCGGTCCCCTCCTTCTGCGAAGCAGTAATGCTAGCTAAGGAGGAGGGAGGACGATTTTTGCCCACCATAAAAAAAGTGTCAGATATATTTTTTTACTTTCTTTTTTTACCCGTATTCTTTCAGTTTCTCTTTCGTACGATCTGACAGCTCTTTATTTACGATCTATCGTAGAAAATTTCAATACTTTCTAGATCAAAACGATCAAATTGAAAGGCTATAATAACCTTATAGCCGTTTCATTTTATGAATAATAAAATCGAACCTTAGAACAGGTAAAACTTATACAATGTTTTATGAGTAAAGAAGTGTTTATCGGTAAACTCGAATTTTATTTATTATAACATAAAGTGGGATAGGAGTATCCCATCGTTTTCGATCACTGATATATCTATTTGTAACAAATGGTTTTTTTATGGTGGGAAAAATCACCAATGATAAATCCCGCCCTTTGGCGGAGCAGGAATTAGTGTCAGACTCTCTAATCGGTTGTTCCTTCGCAGCCTTCATACCAGGACCGGACCTTCTTTTCATAGGCTTCGGCCTAGCTGGTACTATACATTTGCTGACAACTCCTTAGACGCGTGAAAATCTGCTGGTTTTATGTAAGTACATCTAGAGAGAAAGAAAAGAGGCTAGCTTTCTTTAATTTCAATTTCATTACAAACCCTAGCCTAAAATCTCGTTGGTTTTTTTTCTGGGTAATATAAAAGGCCAAAAGGCCTTTTATATCCAGTATAGTTCTCATGCAAATAAAAAACTAGAGGCAATAAGACACATATGCCAATTTACCCCGTGGTCAGTCTCAACATGCCAATATTAGTTACGTTACAAAATACCGTGTGTTTAACAGCTAACCGTTAATTATATTGAGCTAGTGATGTGCATCGGGACATGTGACTGCTACCTAGTCCAGTGACGCGGAACAGTGACATCGCTGATGTGTTTAGCTCAGCGAGTATGTGAAACTATACGATTACCGTACGGCTTTTGGTTTTCGGTTCGGTGTTACTGATATTTGTCGGCGATTTCTGTTTTGTAAATTGTGATATGACGCTTGTTTTTTGTGGAAGTACAGGTATTAGGAAATGAAGTGAGCGTTTATAATAAGTACGATAAGTAAACGTTTCCGTTAAACCCTAGGAGGACACTGTTGTCCGCGCCGAGGATAAATAAAAAAATTTTCACAAAAAAAAATAATAAAAATCAATACCTATTTGAACAGTATACGTGTCAAATTCGGTATCAACGTTGAGACTGTATTACACGTTGTTTGAATATCATTGTACGAGCAAGCATTGGAAACATCTACATTAGAACATAAAAACTCAATATAAATACAACAGACATGCCTATAATTGAGCGCGTGATGTATTTCCATATTGCGTGTGGAACAAAAAAAAATATAAGCATTTCTCTGAAATAACCATTTTGTATTATGACGAAGAAATTACAGAAGGTTAATGTTTCAAGACATTGTTTTTTTTTTTATTATTACATGGTTATCAAAAACCTCATATTAATAGTATTATGAGCTCTCAAAACGGTGTAAGAAAATAACGTAAGGTAACCGGTATGCCTCAGAATCATTCAGCCGAAAGATGTTCACTGCTGGACATAGGCCTACCCCAAGCGAAGCCACAAAGACCGGTCCTGTACGTCTTGCATCCATCGGATTCCAGCAACCTTGACCAGGTCATCGGTCCATCTAACTCTATTGAATGGCTATTTTATGAAAAAATCATTCAAAAGTTTTAAATTTTTTTTTCTAAAGGAGCATAGATAATATCTACAAGATACGAGTATCTGTGTATTATATGCCACACTGATATTTAGGTGTATCTATTACTACAGTTTGGGATTGTATCATCTAACCGCTATAGTTTGAATGATACTAATATAAAAACAAAAATTCGTCTAGTGACACTCACTAATTAAGTCCGTTATAAATGACAGTAGCCTGATACCCATTTGTTTGGGATGCAGCAACGCTCGTTAGTTATATTACCTGTAACAAAATAAAAATAGGTTAATTAAATATTATTCAATTACTAATTATTGTATACACACTTGTTCACACAAATTCTGGGTGGTTAATTGTAGAACTTCTTGCCAGGCGGTCGTTTTGGAGTTCACTGTATGTAATGTTATTTCTCCTATTTGATTCTTTCTAGATAGGAACTTGATTTGAACACATGATATAAATTTTACTCGTCAATCCGTATTTGTTATTTTAATTTTAAATGTGTTTATGTTGGGGAAACATCAGGAGAAAACCGGAAATTCTTAAATCATAAATTCCACGACATGTGTCATCCATTGACACTCAGTGGGCCCATGTGGTGAATTACGGTTCATTCCTTTTCCTGAATGAGAGAAGAGGCCTTAGTCTCTGCAGTAGTCATTATAAAGCTGATGATATGCTATATATTACTGAACCCCAAAAGAGCTACATATTTAAAAAAAAAAATCTACGTTAAGCAGCTCTGTTTGTTACAAAAAATATTTATATGTATACAAAATTACAACCCAGTTGGTCAACGAATTCAGAACAAATTAGCAGTTACAGACACACAAGTAATACTGATACAAAAATAAAGTCCTTATTTCTAGGTCCAGTAACCATTCGATTAGAAAAAATATTGTTTCAAAAACACTTAGGTAGACTTAAGTTGAGTGTCAACTTATCCCAATCTCCTAAGTCACTTCAACTTGGAATGTTGAAGCAAGTTGACTTTCTATCCTATCTGCTTACTACTCAACGTGATGAGTTCCGAACGAATTAAGAATGATGGATGGTAGGCCTTTGAATGTATAAGAATATGTCTTTTGTCGTATTTACTTACTTTGGGCGTAAAGTGTGTTCCTAAGTTGCTGGTCTAATGAGTAATGTATAAGTTCCGTAGATCCTATCGGCTTAATGGTCGTTAAGGAGGACAGGTTTTAGTGTTGGTTCTTGAGTGGGGTAAAATTGATGATGTTGGTTGTTGTAAGTAAGCTTTTTCTTTGAATTTAAGAGGGAAATTGGTTCAATTTCAATTTCAAGAGTAAGATAATGAAATGAGTGTAACTGATGGGTTTATGATCTATTGTTTTAATTTTTGTAAGTTGACAGTCATTATGGCAGAAAAGTTTAATAACAGAAGCTAAAATCGGTCACTTACAATAGCGTGATGTGTGACACGTCTGGTGTCATCTCAACGCTCAGTCACGTTGTCAGAACAAAGGTATTGAAGGCGCAGCCAAGTCCAAGTGTATGACGTTAACGAAACGATCGTAACTTGACTAGGGAGGCAGATGAAAAGCAAAGACACAGTCATCGATGAAGCGGCCTTATTTAGACGAAACATATTCACTCTTGACTCAAAGATTTCCGGGTTTAAACCATCAGGAAAGTCAGACTCTGGCAGTGAATTCAGCTCCGTATTTATATACAATTTTAGAATTACAGGTTTGAAATAGGTGCCATTCAAAGCGTCTAGTTGAATAGATTTTTTTTTACTATGGCGTCGTATCTCAAAAGTGTGCGGTTTAAGTTTTATAAGCCTTTTTTCTGAGCACTAGCCGTTTTGCGAGGTGTGTCGCATATTTTGCTGTTTGTTTGTTGTATCTGTTTTTTTTTTCACATAAATATTTTATGGTATGCGCCACACTTTTGCGCAAATAAACTGTTTTTATTTCCTCTTTCTTTCATTTAAATCCACTTATGTGCTGAAACGTGAAGAAGGAACAGACATACAAACATTCGTTTACATAATATTAGTGCTATATTTTCCTTGGGTACCAACTTACCCCTTAATTTCAAATACCGACAACATGAACTTGTAAAGTCACACACGCCTAAGTTTGAATATAATTTAACCCATTAGCGACTAATCGGGCTACGATCTGCCGTTAATCGGTTTCCAATACGCCGATGCCATTAATTTGTTTCATTTCATACTTGTATGTTATTAGTGTTACCGTTTATATTTTGGTAGTTGATCGTTTTGTTTATTTTGTTTTTTTTTTTTCGTGTAATGACTTCTCTTGAGCGGAGTGGGAAGAGTGTCAGACTTTTTCCAACTAAAATTCACTTCTCTTCTTCACTTTCATGTAACTCATGGCCCCAAGTGGGTTTCAACCATCGTAGTGGCCATACGATTTGCTGACATCTCCTTGAGATGCGAGTGGAATGGCGTCGGTAATGCGTAGCTTTCCAAGTGTATTTCAAAGATTTGTTAGCAAAACCGTAAGGGCCTAAAAGGGTTGATGCCTACCGGGGCCATTGATTGACTTCTGAAAAGTTTAGTTATCCGTGGTCTTAGAAGGAAAAGGAAAAAGGCGTGGTTATAGTCAGTAAAAGTCTGACACTCCTTCCCACTTTGTCCTAAGAAGCGCGAAGTCACTAAATGGTTTCGTACCATAGTTAGGCAGAGAATAACTACAAAATGCAACTTACAACTTATAATATTTACCTTATGAACAACAAGATAAATATTGCCATACAGCGTGACCGCCATTTTTTTGGACACATTATCAATGAACGATGCGGAAGAGTTTGTCGACGCCATACTTTATACTATTATTTTTAGTCTTTTTGGACTTTTATTTTTAATTAGCTCATAATTATAGTTAAGTATTTTTTATTTTAAAGTGGCAATTTCAAAGTAAAAAATGTTAATAAATGAAAAAGGATCAGAAAAAAAATCTACCATAGTCGAATCTCATGTGGCAAAACATTGTTATCTTCACACACATTACAGCATATCTTACGAAATCTCTACCTAGACACAAATAAAATTCAACCCTCACTTTTTCCCTGTATTTTCCCCCCGTATAAGTAAATCATCATATCTATTACCAACCTCAGCATACTTTAAACAGAATCAGAATTTTCTTCTGGAATAAAGAAGAATTAGTATTCTATGCGAGTATAACGTTGAATTTTCGTGAAAATAAGCATGAAAAACGGGTCAAGCACGTGTTAGGCTGAGGGCAATGGCGGGTTCTGTAGTAAAAGATTGAGTTAAAAGTTAGGTTACCGTTTTTGTCATACTGCCAAAATAAGTTAGTATTCAACAGATTTCTACAAAAATATATTAAAAAAAAAAATGGAATCACATATCTCTAGATCGTGCTTATCAACAAACATTTGTCTTGGTTGGAAATCGAACAAACTCTAGACCAGCCATATAATCATACGAGTAGTCTAACTAAAAAATGGAACAAATTGTCTGCTGCGGTCTTCTCATCCGATTATAATTTGGGTGTCTTCAAGGCGAGAGTGAATAGGCTTTTCATAAACTAGTGCGCCTCACCATCAACGATTGCATCACTGCTTACCATCAGATGGGATTACAGTCAAGTATTAGTTTATAGCAAATAAAAGAAACCCTTATGCCCAATTTCATTCAAAGGGACTATCTATTGCACCGGTAATCTGCTACGTGGCTTCCTCCTGTCAGACATTTCTAGGTTTTTTTTTTCATAGTGGTCAAAAATCATCCAATGACGAATTCCGCTCTTAAGCGGAGCGGGAAACAGTGTCAAACTCGTTTGTCATTGACTAAACACCTTACCTCGTTCCTTTCTTGCCTTTCACACGGGGTCGAGCCTTCCTTCCAGTAAGAAACCCTGGGCCCCAGTCGGCTTCGACCTTTTCAAAGAGTCTCTACGGTTTTGCTGACGACTCTTTTGGGCACGCAGGAACAGAGCCCGCCGTCGATGACTTGGGCTTAGTCTGGACTATTACCAGATGACCGGACGGCGAGCTACTGATTGTTCGCCGTCCGCAAGCCCGCACCTACGGTGGTTCGAAATCGGAATCGAAACATTGGCTGCGTCTGGGACGTGTGCACAGTTGCCTTATGCGGTCGACGTCTTCCTTAGCATTACTAATTCGCAGGAGCCAGAGGTAGACAAGAGCTCCTTGATACCTAGTTCCTTAAGAAAAGAAGCTCTTGTTTGTACATCTATACTCACGAATTTTCGTCTTTATGTCATTAGTGTGATTTTCGCCCAAAGAAAATCATCATCATCATCAGCCTTATTAATGTTCCCAGAGCTGGGACTCGGGCCTCCTTTCTAGGAGGCAATGGGCCACAATCCTCCACGATAATCTTGAGAACAGTGGTGATGAAATAAATTACAAAAAGTAATCCACCTGGCAGGGTTTGAACCTGCGACCTACAACTCGTAAGTCGGGGTTTTTACTACTCGGTCACCACTGCCCAAAAAATGGTATAGTCGAAAATACAAGAGCTTTTATTTTCCTTCAAGGTAACTCTAAAAATCTACATGCCCCCAGACGGCTTGGGTAGCGTAATTACATACAGTGTAACGTTAACAGAAAGCAAATGTATCATACTCTGGGGTGTTACTGATACACCTTTCGACTGCTGTCTTGAGACTCATAAATATAATTCGTTGGATGTTGCTGGTACACGTTTTTCTTTTGTTTTCGGTTGTTACTGTGTTTTTGTGTGAGTTGGATACCTACCTACATCCACTGTTTGGTTATTAAAGTATTGCCTTGCTTGATGTTTTTTTATGGTGGGAAAAGTCATCTAAACAGTATCAGACTCTTACTGACTAAACAACCCACCCCATTTCTTTTTAGCTTTCATACCAGGGCCGGACCTTGCTTTCAGAAACTGGACTGGAGCCCCAGTGAACTGCACATTTGCTGACAACTCGTTGAAGCGCGCGGGAACAGAGCGCGCCGTCGTCGACTGGCTTGATTCGGACTGTTACCAAACAATAGGACGGCGAGCTACCATATGCACACCATCCACAAGCCCGCGCCTACGGTGGCTGGAAATCGGCATCTGAATGACGTCGGCGCCTGGGGTGTGAGCTTCGTTGCCTTATGCAGTAGGCCTCCTCCTTTTCTAGCATGTCTTTTTGGGAAGTGGTTAAGGTAAGTCTAAGGATTCCTACTCGACACAATTAAAGAACAACAGGTGTGCGAACACCGGCGTTCGCGTGGCGCTCAAAAGTTTAAACATGGAAACATCATTCTCTAAGCTAGCTAGAGCAAATTGGATTCTGAGTTGTACGGTCTAAAAACCTAGTGTAAAACGTAACTAAACAGTCGGATATCTTTATCCAACGTTTGTTTTTTGCCTTGCTTGACGTTTTTTTTATGGTAGAAAAATCATCTAATTACGAATCATCATCAAAAACGGTGTCAGGCTCTCAGATTCGTCATTAGATAATTTTTCCCACCATAAAAAAAGTTACTCGGGAAAATGTGTAGTCAATGCTCGTTCTGGAATCGTCCATCTATTGTAGAATGGTCCGCTTTTAAACATCGAAACATCATTATCTAAGTTCATCATCATCATCAGCCTTTTTAATGTTCCCACTGCTGGGACACAGGCCTCCTCTCTAAGAGAGGGAATGGGCCATAATCCACCACGCGGGCCCAGTGCGGATTAGTGGATGTCACATGTCTTCGAATTTTTGGTTCTAGAACATGCCGGTATGAGGTAACCTTACGATGTTTTCCTTCACCGTTTTGAGAACAGTGGTGATGAAATAAATTACACAAAGTAATGCGCCTGGCTGGGTTTGAGCCCGCGACCTACAACTCGTAAGTCGGGGCCTATACCACTCGGCCACCACTGCTCTCTAAGTTAAATTTTCTAAGTTAGCTAAAGCCAATTGGGTTCTGAATTGTAAGAAAACCCTAAAAACCTAGTGTAAAACGTAACTAATCAAACTACTACTAAAACAGTGTAAAATCTGGCAATCTTTCAACTCATTGTTCACAATTCAACCACAACATTTGTGAATCCGCGGTCACAAACGAATGAATTTGGCAGTAATTACGTTTGGCTTTGGCAGCTTCCAAACCAACTGGAATCGAGGGTTGACATGCTGTGTGAATGTGGACAATGTACGGGAGAATGCGTGCTGATTTCGAATCCTAAAGCGTCATACGTAATAAAGCTAGCTACTGTGTTGACTCATCCATCTTTTTAGTTCGTACGAGGCTGATAATGGAACTGAATAAGTTGTCAAATATTGGTCAGAAAAAAATTCGTACACACACACATACACGTACGTGGGATTTTCAAACTTATTCTTTTTTAATTGATATAAAATGACTGCAGTGGCTGACTGCAATCCCATCTGATGGTAAGCAGTGATACAATCGTTAATGATGAGGCGCACTAGTTTATTAAGAGCTTATTCACTCTAGTCTTGAAGACACCTAAATTGTAATCGGACAGAAAGACCACGCAGCAAGACGAGTCTTTCGATGTACGCGGTATAAATGAGGAAAAAAACAGATAGTTACCTATGACCCCAGTAGTTACGGGGGCCATGGGTTTAGTAAAAGTGTAGTCCACTCCTGTTAAAGGGGTTTTTAGTCAGTATAAATCTCACACCCGCCCCGCCCAAAGGCGTGGAGATATCATTGGATGATTTGCCCACGGTAAAAAAGAAACAAATGCTGGTGGCGCCGTACGTTAGTTACTTAGGCGGGAAATATGAGTAGGTATATAATGCAATTGCGGCTACCCTGGCGCTGGGGGAACTAGTTCAAAATGAGAAGATGGCAGTGCACTACATTTGAGGCGGTGGGAGAGTACCTGACCTTGCGAACGCAGCTGTAGGAAGACGAAAATTAGGACGAGTAAGAATCACGCGCACTAACCTTACTTGTCCGTCGAAGTGAGGCTCGTTCAGCTGGAACCACTGGCACGCACTCCAATCATTGTTTTTTAACACCAGCCACTATCACTTGTAATAGTTCGCAAAAAATAGAAAAATAATATAGAAGAAATTAGGGAGAATTGATTTCCTGACACCTCGACAACCTCGCGCGGAGAGTGGGATAAAGTGTGTCCTCATCGAATGTTCGCGACGGATGACAAAGCAAGAGCATCAGTCAGCGTGCATGCGGGAAAGGGACGGGAGTATAGGCAGGGAATGCGTTTGCAATTACGTACTTCTACCCTCCATTTGAAAATATAAAATTACGAAACCCTTCTAATGTTATTTTAACCATATTTTGAAACACCAATCACCACGATGTTAATTACGGAGTAACAAAATTTGTTTTAGCCGTTGAAACCGGAAAACATTCCACGCCCATTCATCTTACAAGTCACGCAAAAAATAACCTACGAAAACATTTTGGAATAGAGTCGTAAATAATATTGTTGGGAATAAAACAGCCGGAATATGACGTTCACACAGATGGCTGGTTTAATTAAAAATTGTGGAATCCATGCATCATAGCGACCTTGGCCTTGACCTTTGTGCTATTTGTTCCTGTATTTAGGACCGATATGACTGTCCGTAGATTTTTTTTATTTTTTTTTTCAGTAGGACTAATCCCGCCCCACCCTGGAGCGGGAGACAATGTCAGACTTTTACTGACTAAACGACCCACTGTACCTTCCTGCTTTAGTTCCAGGGCCCCGGTGTTCCGCTTTCACATCGACCCTTGGCCCCAGAAGGTTTCGACTCTGCTAGGCTCCTACTGTTGCTGACAACTCCTTGAGGCAAGCGGGACTGTCCGTAGATGGGAATTAAACTCACGAAGAAGAGAGTTTTTAATGCTGTTGTTTATTTGCTATATCAAATTGTTTTTACTTTATTTTGCCTTAAACTTGCAGTGACAACTTTGACGCCGTAGGAACTAGAATTCGAAATCTTGTATCACGGTAATTAGGGCCAAGGGTTCGTGTCTGAAAGGAAGGCTCTGGCCCTAGTATGTATGGCAATGTAGGAACGACGTAGGTTGTTTAGTCAGTAAGAGTCTGACACTGTTTCCCGCTCCACCCAAGCACGGAATTCGTCATTGGATGATTTTTATCTACCACAAAAAAAATCATGCATCACGGTATTAGAGTTTTCCGCATAGTTAGAATGAAAAACAATCTAGGTGTTCCTTGGACCAGACACATGTCATGATCCGTCTGGTCGAAAAATCCTTCCTTTTCAACGAACATCGATTCTGTTGGATAGCAATGGGTAAGGCACATTCTAGAAACCTTATGTAATGTAATGTAATTGTGAAAGTTTCCACCATAGCTGAAAGCGAGCAATGTGTAGCTCGCCGTCCGACCAACGACTCGTATCGTTTCACGCGAGCTTCAAGGAGTTATCAGTAAACTGTAGAGGCCCAACAGGGCTAAGTTTCCTGGGGCTATGGGTAAATGTAAAAGTGTAACACCAGGGCCCTGGGTCTAAGGCTATCGGGGTTTAAATCAGTAAAATTCAGACACTATCTCCGGTCCACCTAAGGGCGGGAGAAGTCATTGGATGATTTTTGCCCACCAAAAAAGACAGGGGTCTTTTTACGTTAGGGAACGTTGTTGAAACTTCTGCGGTCCTGACTAAGCATTTTGACTCGTCGTTTATGTCGACGCCTTGGGTCCAGTCCGGACGGTTACTGGATGGTCGGACGACAAACTACCCATTGCTCACCCATCTGGATCGGAATCACAGTGACATAAAAATGGAGGGAAGGAAGAGTTGAAAGGAGATAACAGTGTAGACGCGTAAACTTCTCCAGGGAACGAGCGTCCATTTGAGCTTTGATCTGCAACTCGACACATTTTCACTTAAAAAGAAACGAAAAAGATATAAATTATCACACCCAATCTTGAACAGTATCAGAATCTTTTCCCTAAAGAAAAAAAAAACGAATAAAAGACAATCGCAATGACAGACAACCTTTGCGTTCGACTTCACTCGAATAATTTTTAATATCTAGGGAACTTAATTTGAGAGACTCCTTTCCGCGTCTTAATCAGAAATGTAACAACGAAGCGATCTGCCAGTCTCTTTGTGAGGGCTTAGGAGTCGGTTATACAGATAGCGGGGAGCGGGAGATATGTTCGACAGCGATTTGTGAAGTGGCAAGGTTGTTCGTAGAAAAGATGGTCGATGATGGGGTATTATTTTTGGTGGGAAAAATCATCAAATGACGAGTCCCGCCATTGTGCGAAGCAGGAAACAGTGTCAGAGTCTTACTGACTAAACAATCCACTCCATTCCTTCTCAGCCCGTATACAGGTATAAGAATTTCTTTTCAGAAATCGGACCAGGGCCCCAGTAGGCTTCGGCCTTGCAGTTGGGCCTCTACATTTGCTGACAACTACTTGAGGTGTGCGGGAACAGTGCGCGCCTCAAGGAGTCATCAGAACAAAAAGTATGAACCCAGCCAGATGCACTACTTTGTGTAGTTTATTTTTCATCGCCACTGCTCTCAAAACGGTAATAGAAAACATCGTGAGAAAACCGGCATGTCCTAGAATCAAAAATTCGAAGACAAAGTGACATCCACCAAACCACACTGGGACCGCGGGGTGGATTATGGCCCATTTCCTTTCCTAGGGAGAAAGCCTGTGTCCCAGCAGTGGAAAAGATGATGATGACAAAAAATATTTCTGAAAAGTCGTATCTTGTTCTATTTAATTTCCAAAAATGACAGCTAGCATGCTACAATGTGGCATATCACAATTTAACTTCAGCGATTCGCTTAACCGCAAAGCACACTTCGGCCACCGTAGGCGTGGAACGACAAGCTATGATTAGCTCGCTATCCGGCCGTCCACTAGAGGGCCAGAGTCGTCGAAAGCTGCTAGGGGTATGAGAAAACCTATATAAAATGGAAACTCGGTAAGGTAAAGCAAGCTAGAGCTCAAAGAAACATACGTCCCTAATCTTACGCTAGAGCAAAAGAAAGTTTTTTGAAAACTTCTCATATTAAAAAAAATCACTCTTAGTCCGCTTGCAATGCTACAAAATCTTTACCCCCAGCACTAATATATTCTTTAGCAAGCAAAGCCGGGCGTTTGATGTATAGCTTCCTCATTTTTTAATTAAACCACATTTATACGGGTTGGATTTCTGTTTTAGAAAGGGTATTATTTAAAAAAAATTATGGTTGGATTTATATTTGGAGCACTTTAAAGAGTTGGTCCAAGTTTTCTAGCGGCCCACGCAAATGTATTGATGATGGGCCCTGTAGTGATTCAGTTTTAATTTGATAATTAAAAAGGGATTATTTAGATTATTAATTATTTGGTGTCTGTTTTCAAGGTTCTTGAAAAGGAATATAATATTACGACCGTCTTCTTTATGGGGTAAGCAGAATCCTGTGAACATTTTGGGTTACTGTTTTTTTTAAGGGTTTTCGTAGTCAACAAGGAATCCTTAAAAGAGCACATGGCTACTTCGCACTGAAGTCGTAGTTTAAGGATTCTGTTACACTGTGAGAAATTTGTGACGGACAGGAAATTAAGGAACCCTATAGTGAGCGTGGCCTGACCCGCTCTTGGCCAGTTTTATTTAAGTGTGTTGTACTGTGACCAAAATAATTTTATTATGTTATTGATAAACGTAAAATTTTATAAGTAAGATAATGTTCGACTATACTGTACTTTAATTTTTTTATTTTATCTTTATAAATCGATAGTGTTTCATGTACCGGATCGACCCTCTCGGGATTAAATCGTCCAAAATTTAACAATATATACCGAGCTATAATAAAAGCTTTTTATAGGAAATAAAACATTTCCATTGAAAATCTGTTTACTCATTTTTATCCAACGTTCTGAAATAAATTACATATAATTTTCAAGAAACAATTTATCAAAAATGTTTGACGTAAACTGAATAGTGTTAATCTTCTATACATTAACGCACAATAAGGCTAATAAAATCAAAATCCGACACAATAAACAATATATTAGCATATTAATAGAAAATACAACAAAACTCTGTCATGCCATTATAAATATTTTTTCCTTCAACGCCCATTAAACGTTGAACAATAAACCTTGTTACAATACAATAGAATACAAATTCAATTGATTGACTTTGCTATAATGCTTTTCATAGTAGGGGCATAGGTATTATATATACGATTATTATAATACATGAAATAATCTTCTTTCTTATAATAAAAGGTGTGATTCTTTGTGAAATTTAACAATAAAGTTGTGATTTATCGAACGATATTGTTAATCGAGGTGTATTGAATTTTTTAGGATAATAAGGGGAAGTTATTGGTGTTATTTTCTATGGAAATTATTGTGTCACCCTGTATATAGAGGGTAGCTGAATATAATTTTAATTTTTATCACCTTTATTATGCCTTCTATGAGTCGCGACTCGCGATACTTATACACCGTTAAATTTTGATAATTTTAATACATTGAAAAGTCAATCGACTTTTCAATGCGATGATACATGAAACACTCAATTTAATAACGCATATAGTATGAAATTAATTTATTTAAGTAAACGTCAGCTGGGAGAGTTCAATGACCTGTAGGTAGTTAGTACGCAACGACCGACTACTACCTACAAGGTTATTGAATCGTTTACTTGAAGAAATTAATTGCGTTCATGCGTATATTACTTAATATGAGATTTATATAAAAAGTCCTTTGTTTTTTTTTTAAATAAATCACAAATTGATTGTGTTTCATGTACCGGATCGATCATCCACGGGATTAAAACGATCAAAATTTAACGGTGTATAGGTACGATACAGCCTTTCTAACTTGGCGTTGTTGAAGTTAGTCTAAGCAAACTTAAGCGCTTGTGCATTCGTAAAATAATAAAGAGATTAAAAAATTTAATGCCAATTACAGTCTGTATATACTATATACTATATCATTACATAATATAAAACATAGTCGCTTCCTGTCCTTATGTATGCTTAGATCTTTAAAATTACGCAACGGATTTTAATGCGGATTGTTTTAAGAGATAGAGCGATTCAAGAGGAAGGTTTATGTGTATAATACATGCAGAATATCAACATTGTACCCGAGCGAAGCGGGGGCGGGTCGCTAGTACTATATATGACATATATTATACCACTGCAAATCGTTCTACTCGTATTGTATAGCGTCAAAAAACTCCTCTGTCAAACGCTGTCAATTGACAATGTACCCAAAACACTGACAGCATTGCCACGCTGTATGGCAATACTTATTCCTTACCCAAGGTAAAAGCCAGACATAGGCTTATAACCTCAGCTGAATCAAAATCAAAAAGGTTTTTATTTCATATAGGCCTACAAGGGCACTTATAAAACGTCAGAAGCTAGTGCACGGTTCCAAATTGGTCGTTTCCTATGGAGAAGAACCGGCAAGAAACTCCATGGTTACTCTTTTAAAAAAATGATTTCTTACAATAATTCGTTGTTACAGTACTTATATCATTATGTAAGAACAGTGTAGACCAGTCAATATTGTACTTAAAAGCACAATAAAAATCATAATAATAAAAAATAAAAGGTGAATTGTAATAGGATTTACTAAGTCTACAGTGTTCTTACTTTACAACGTGAATATCGTATAGCCGTCTAAATATCTTATTAGCATAATTAGTCTGCATGCAAAATTAAACAGATGTAATTGCTTTGGCTAACAGATGGTCATCGTATTTTATCTTTAATTCATTACTCTCTGAACACTAATATTAAAAGAGTAAGTATGTGAGTGTGTGTATTTTTTTTTTATTCTACGACCATCACACAACGCCGTCTAGTCTCAAGCTAAGCAGAGCTTGTGTTATGAGTACTAGACAACTGATAAACATACTTATATATATTTCTAAATACATAGGTACATATTATAGATAAATTACACCCAGACACAGACCAAAAATGATCGTGCTCATCACACAAACATTTGTCCTGGGTGGGAATCAAACCCACGACCTCCAGCATAGCAGTCAGGGTCACTAACTACTATGCTGACAGGCCAGTCAATATGTATGTTTGTTACTTATTCATGGTTTTATTTATGGTTGGTAAAAATCATCCAATAGCCGCGTACTAACCAAGCGAGCAGCCTCGCGACGCTGCCTCGTGAGGCAAATCCTCGGTCAGTCAAGACGTGCCTCGGCCGAGGAAAACGCATGCGCTGCCTTGGCCGAGCGTGCCGCGGCCCGAGCCGAGCGTTGTCGGTTTTTGTCGATACTCAAAGGCGCCTCAGTGCGTTTGCCGCGCTCACTCAAGACGGTAGTGTTTTGCCTCGCTTATTCGTTGCATGTTAGTTGTCGATTTCAAGTTAAACTGAGAGTCAATGCTCACGGTGGCTCGGCCTTGCCGCGCGAGGCAGCCTCCTTACAGAACGAGGCCGCTTCGCACAGCATGCGTACTGCGGCAAATGTCCGAGGTTGCCTCGTGAGGTCGCTCGCTTGGTCAGTACGCGGCTAATAACGAATCCCACCCTTGTGCTGGGCGGAACGAGAAAAAGTGTCAGACTCTTACTGACTAAACAACCTACCCCGTTCCTATGTTGCCTTATATACTAGGGCCAGAGCCTTCCTTTCAAATCCAAGCCTTTGGCTCCAGTAGGCTTCGACCTTTCTGCAGGGTCCCAACGGTTATTCAGGCTGAATGAATTTTGATAAAACTCGCCTTACAAATAGATCACATCTGGGAATAGAACTTGATTTATGGTACTTTTTATTCCAAGACAAAGTAGCTGTCGCAAATTATTTTTATTTTTTCGTCAAAAAATATTTAATACCACTTTTATTATGTTTTAACTCGTTTAAATATTATTTACGCTTATTCAACTCCAAATAAAAAGGTAACAGACCAAAAAAACAAACATAAATATTCATCACGTCAATCACCGAATATTTTTTATCAAATTAACACGCTTGAAGAAATAACCACAAAACTGAAGCATTGTTTAAAAAAATAATCTATTTACATTCAAATGAAAGAACGAAAATACGTCAGAAAACTGTCTCAAACAGGAAATGAGGGTGAAATTGAGACTCGGTGGGTTCAGATCTACAGTTCCGTTGGAGACGGATACCTATGTAGACAACAGAAGCGACCTAAAGCCGCGTTTCCACTAGGCAACAATTGACGCGCGACACGTGAAGCTCAACATGTACGCGCCGGCTAGCGCGCAACATGACGCACGGCTTGTTGTTTGTTTATAGCCGTGTTTCCACTAGGCAACAATTGACGCGCGACATGTGAAGGTACTGACAGACGTGCTCAAAAAAAGCATGCTAATAAGCTTGCTTAAAATTGGCATGCTCTTCAAACTGTTCACATTTGCCAGAAATAAGCATGCTTGTTTTAAAGCATACTCCTAAATAGCACTACACACACACCATACTCAAAGCACGTTCAGACGTGCTCGGAACACGCCCCCCCCCCTACCCGCGCCTCAGGTAGCATGCTTAAAAATAAGCATGGTCATTACATTACACACGTGCTATATGAGCACTTGCTCAATAACAGCATGCTTTCGTGCTAGTAATGAGCACGTCTGTCCGTACGTTAAAGCTCAACATGTACGGCAACTCTGTACAAAAGCGCGCGACGTTGCCAGCTATCGCGCAACATAAACGTACGGCTTGTTGTTTGTTTAAAGAGCATCGTTATATTTTCTTTATTTGTAGGTATTTTCAAACTCACCAACGCGGTATTTTTCTTTTTGACGCATTTTTCGACAAAGTTATAACCACTGCCGCTGAAATCAATAGAAGTTCCTCTGGCGACATGTTGGCGATGACTGACGTAGTTGTAAAAATTATTAAAGTAGTAGATGAGTAGACAGACAACGTTGTTCAACAAAAGTTCTGCGCTGAATTTCAACATGTTGGGCAACTTGTTGTGCAACATGTTGCGCGCCAAATGTTGCCTAGTGGAAACGCGGCTTTAGTCTTTTTTGAATAGGCCAAGTTTTCTTTCAAACAATTCTCAGACTTATCACGTCAGTATACAACTCAAAATTGAACGAAACTTTAATAAAATATGAAGGGAAAATCTTTTGGCAGTCGGTGAATATTCCACCATAAAATTCAGGCTTAAATATTTTAGAGATGTTCAAATGCGGCGATTTGTAACCTAGCATTTTCCTTGGATGAGTACGTTTAGTTGCGTGCATCTCTTTGAATCAGGAGCTGGCAAAAATGTCACGTCATTCTTATTTCCGTTTTGTTATAGGAAAAGTTCGGAATAGTTGAGAGTATTTTTACTTAATATTCGACGTCGTTTAATGAGCTAAAATTCTAGTTTTATAAGCATGACGATAAATTGCGGGATTTAAAAATTTTAACTAACTAAACCATCGATGACTCGGGCTTGGTTCGGATGGTTACCGAACGGCTGGACGGCGAGTTTCCCATTCCTCCTCCTCCTCCTGGTCGGGGTCTGGGTCTCAACCGCTATACAATGCGTTCCAAATAAGAATACGATCGACATTGTCATGTTATGTCGTCACATTATACTGTCAAATTGGAGAAATTTTGGCCAAATTGAGGACTTGGTTTCTGAATAAACTTTTTTCGTTCGCAGATCGTAAATACATTTTTTTTTCTTAAGTAAATTAAATTGTAAAAAAGATTTACTGTAAAATCGTGACGTCACATCATAGCAATCGATCCTATTCGAATTTGGAACGCATTGTAGCTAGCTATATCCCACATCGTAGCTCTATATCCAGCTATATCCATCAATTTGGAACCATGCACTAGCTTCTGACGTTTCGTAAGTTCCCATGTTGGCCTATTTAAAAAAAAATGACTTCGACTGATCGAATTCAACTCTTAACCCTAACCTACATGACATTTACCAAAAACAAGATCGCCGTACGGGTGACCTATTCAAAATATACCAGAATGTACTGGAAAGGGTCCCATTTAGCATTCCGCCGGCTCAAGTACTATTTGTATTCATAATTAAGTTTCTCCACAAGTGGGGCCGACCTGGCATTGCGCCTAAATAATCTAAGCCCACTCAAGGATCCTTTCAGAGGGATTTTGAACATGTTTTTCTTGTTTTTTCGACATATTTTAACCTCGAAGTTTTTTAGGGTAGCACGGTGAAATAGGGTCGATTTGGGTCGAAATTATGGTTGGGGGTTAATAGGTTAGTTTTGTTTTTAAGAATATAACATCAGTATGATAAGGAGCAGTAGTGACTCAGTAACAACTCTAACAACGACACCGTCATACGATTAAGAGCCATTTTAGACTAAATTTTTACAGGCTCTCGTTCTAATCCCCATCCAACTTATTGTTTTACTACCTTATTTTTTTCGGTGCAAAAATCATCCAGCAACAACCCTGTGCCTTTGGGCGCGGCCGTAGATAGTGTCAGATTTTTACTGACTAAAAATCTAATTTTGTTCCTTCGTTGCCTATTATACCTCCTTTCAGAAATCGGTCCTTGGTCCCAGTATGTTTCGACCCTACTGGGCCCCTACAATTTATAGACAACTCCCTGAGGCGCGCGTATATGCGTCGTCGAAGACTTGGGCTCACGTTACCGGACGGTCGAATATTAAGCTACCGGCCGGAAATCGGGATCTAATTCCCGGTGGCGGCAAGAGCGTAAAGGCAGATTTATATTGAGTAAGTAACTGACGTCAGTCCACTGACGAGTCAGTGCTGACCTGGCACTGCTATAGTGTAAATTGATTTCAAGTCAGTACAGTACTGTCACGTCAGTACTGACTTCAATATTCGCGCTGCTATATTTTCGGCGTCAGTCAAGCGCCAGCGCTACTGACATCGTGTAAATTGCCCAAGTCAGTTGCTGCCGCTCTGTTGTACGGTAACCACGATTCGTCGTACCGGATCACAAAATGACACGAAAATTGAGCGACACGGAAAACTTAAAACTTGTACAACTATACCGTGATAATTAATGCCTATGGGATTTCAAATCACAAAATTATAGAAATAAAGAAATGTGTGCAACATCATTGCAGAATATTGCACAAAATTCTTTGATTCTTTGCTGTTTTTGAGAAATCATTTTTCCGCACTGACTTTACAAACGTGTGTACACCAAAAGAAATATCTTCGACTACTGACTGCTTGTAAATAGTACGCGTCAGTTTTCGGCGCCAGCACTGACGACAGCTACTGACTCAATGTAAATCTGCCTTAAGCGCTGTTGACAAGGGATCTCCTCCTTTGCTAGCATTACTGCTTCGCAGACGGACGCGACCACCAGCCACTCCTCCTCACTTCAAACCATTTTTCAACTAGCTTGAAGTCGGCTTCTAGTCTAACCAAATGCCTTTATAATATCTGTGTAATAATACGATACTCCTTGGTTAGACTGGTCCAACAACTCTTTGAATATTAAGTAAATCAAAATAATTAGAACAGTTAATTTAGCACTAACTGCACTCAATTACTCTGTTGTATTATGCACTTCAGCTATGATCTAATTTAAGGCTGCTAATAACTTAATGTTGGTGCCAGACTAAGAATAGCTAAGTGCCATTAAGTGTATATGTATGAAGTTAACAAGCCATTACATTCTTTAATAATGCTAGGAGCTGTAGTAAAGTCTCTTTATTCTTTATTGTACACAAAAACATGTAATAGTACACAGTAATTAGTAAATTCATGTACAAAGGCGAGCTTAACTCAACAATGAGTTTTCTGCCAGCAAACCTTTGAATGACAGAGAGAGAAAACGATCTAGGGTAGAATCAAGTGCACAATATAAACCTATATACTTATTACTATATAAACCTACATAAATAAGTCAAATATATAAAAATATACGTACATACTAGTAAATACAATATATTATGTCAATTGTGAAAGGAAGTGCTCTTTAATTTTCCTCTTGAAGACCTCCAGAGATGGGCTGTCACGAAGAGAATGTGGGAGAGAGTTCCAAAGACGCACTGCAGTAACAGAAAAGGAGCCATCGTAGCGGCTGGAAGTGTGACGCGGAGTACGAAGGAGAAGAGAGTTGGTTGTGCGACAGGGTTTACCCCTCGGAATGAAATACTCAAAGCGTTCACGAAGGTATTGAGGAGCATTGGGATTGTGGAGGATATTATAGAGAAGGGATAGAATGTGGATATCTCGCCGACGCCGAATCGGCAGCCACCTTAATCTGGCTCGAAATTCCGACACATGATCGTACTTGCGAAGGCCAAAAATAAACCGGATGCACAAATTCTGCAGTCGTTCGAGTTTATTCAGAAGCACCTCCTTAGCATCTAGAAAACAGACATCCGCATAATCTATGAGCGGTAGAAGAAGAGACTGAGCAAGAGTGACCTTAGTGTGAAATGTCTCCTACTTACTAAGTAGGTACGAACGACGAGCGGGAAACAGTGTCAGAATCTTACTGACTAAACAGTGCAATCTTTCCTTCTTTGCCTTTCGCACTAGGACCAAGCCTGCCTATCAGAAAGAAACCCTGAGCCCCAGTAGGCTTTGACTCTTTTAAGCGACTTAAGAGTTGTAGGTCGCTGGGTCCTTTTTATGCTGGGAAAAATTATCCAATGACGAATCCCGCCCTTGAATGGAGCGGAAAACAGTGTCAGAATCTTATTGACTGAACAGCCCACCCCGTTCTTTCTTTGCCTTTCAGAATGAGACCAAGCCTTTCTTTCAGAAAGAAACATAAAAAAATAACGTGTAAAAGTGTTTTTTAAACCTACTTACAAAATAAAGATCATTTATCAAACCTTGAGCCCCAGTAGGCTTGACTCTTTTAGGCGACTTACGAGTTGTAGGTCGCGGGGTACTTTTTATGGTGGGAAAACCATCCAATGAAGAATCCTGCCCTTGGGCGGAACGAGAAACAGTGTCAGAATCTTACTGACTGAACAGCTCACCTCGTTTTTTCTTAGCTTTTGCACAGCGGCCAAATCTTTCTTTCTGAAAGAGACCCCTGACCTCAGTTGGCTTCGACTCTTTTGCAGAGTCCCTGCGAGCTATGTAGGATGTATAGCTACATTCCTTTTTCTCGTTTGCAAGCCTGACATTTTAAAACGTCATGGGAGGCCCCAAGCAAGACCCTCGTCTACCAAAATAAATTAGAACGAAACGATAACATGTTTAATACCCATCACCATCTAAATTATATCCATACAAGCTTATGTCCCAGAAAATTTGAAAACAAGCCAAATACATTTGTTTTAAAGGGGGATTACTGGGGGTTCTAAGGGTTGACCGGGAAACGTTTCAGCCTTAATAGAATTACATGTAATCCCATGTAATTCCACATTGTAATTCTCGTAATTATTTAATCTTAAAACCGCCTACAAATATTGTGATTTATACGGTTGTTTTGGTTCGGAATTTAAAGTATGTTTCGGGGAAATTTAGAGTGTTATGTGGTGAGTGACAGCCCTGAATTCTCACGGTTGTTTGAGCATGTGGTTTAGTGTGAATTGTATTCGAATGAAAATTAAGACAAGGAATTCCTGTGATTTATCTTGTATTGACTGCAAGGAACTCGAGAGAGACAATGCAGCACAAAAATTTGGGAATGGATTTTTTTTTCTAAAAAAACATTGATTATTAAATCGAAGTGTTTTCTTTTTTAGCTGGTGGCTAACAGCATCCGATGACTTCTTTTTTTTAAATTGTATCCAGTGCTTGACTCAATCCCAGTTGACAGTAAACAAAAATGCAATCGTTGATAATAAGTTGTATTAGTTTATCAAGATCCTATTCACTCTAGCCTTGAAGATACCTAAATTATAATCGGACAAGAAGACCGCAACAGACAAACTGTTCCAGTCCTTCGATGTATGCGGTATAAATGACGAGGCAAAACGCGTATATTAAAACTAGTTGTTGTTGCTGTTGTTTAGTTTGCGTAAAAAACTTAACAACGTAAGGGTGGATATACGCGGTACGTTGGGTTCTCCGATGATAGAATTAAGATTTTTTTTTTTTTTTTTTATTATCTACTAGAAATTTAGGGGCTTTTGGTCACAATACGACCACGCCAGCCCCATCATAACCTAATACAAAAATTTTAACGCTATTCCGACTTAAAAACCTTATATACTATTTTGTACAGTAAAATAGCTGCATTAGAAACAGGCTCTGATAAAATACTTTGAACAAAACCAACATCTATCAGATTAATTTTAAATGTATTCATCAGCACCTCTCTAGCAGCTCGGGTCCTGACGCATTCCACCAACAAGTGATGGACATCCTCCATCACATCACATTGTGCACAGTTGGGACTGTCACTTTTCCCCATTAAGTGCCGAAACTTGTTGAGTGGAACGTGTCCCGACCGTAGTCTATGCGCTATTATTATAAATTTTCTACTAAGCTTAATATTGGCAAACCAAGGAATACGAGGAGGTTCACATTGTAATGTCTTGTACCAAATTCCCTTTTCTAATGACATTTTATTAAAATATTCCTTCCAATTATTAGAGCATTCAATTTTGTATTTTGGCAGAAGTTCAAAGTAGCTCGGAGTAATATTCAGCTCAATACCGTCCACAACAGAAGTCTTTGCTAATTGGTCAACCTCCTCGTTCCCCCGTAAACCCACATGTGACGGAACCCATTGCAATATCACATCAATATTATTGCATGTGAAATACCATATTTGGCTTAATACAGCATATGTTATCGAGACACCTCTGTGGCCAGAGGCGCATCGAACCATATGCTGCAGAGCACTTCTACTGTCTACAAAAATGACAATCCTATTGTTATCGATTTCCGCATTTTGTAAATATGTTAGAGCCTTCGATATTGCAACGAGCTCCGCCGTCATAATACATATATTACTGTTACATATTTTAAATAAACCTTTAACTTTGTGCCTCGGATCGTAAAAGGCAGCACCAAGAACATTTCCTATTTTAGAACCATCCGTATATAGTTTTAGCCATCCAAAATATTTAGTATGTAATTCTTCCATTATTATGTTTTTCAGGATGTTATTATCATATGATTTCTTACATAGTTTCATATTATCTAAGGTATCTCTAATGCTGTCACCTACGTTTATATTTGAAACCCAAGTATCTAAGCTGAACATTTCTAAGGGATAACTGGATGACACAACTTCGTCTTTAGTACTGTTATATACCGTTACTAGTAAAGGTATTTTCTTATTCCGCCAATAAGTATTAGAAATGTGGCTCCTTAAACTATTTAAAAGATCTAATATTAAATTATTATCAAAAGATTGCGATTTTAAACAGTATTTAATTGCTAGATATTTTCTTCTTAGTGCTAGATTAGGGATAGACAATTCACACTCCATGACATGGATGGGAGTGGTTCGTATAAAACCACCAATTATCCTCATTGCTTGGTTTTGTACCTTGTCCAATTTACTTGTGTGTGTTTTTGCACTGTTATCGAAAAGAAAACTTGCATAATCAGCCCTACTTCGGATTAGGGCTATGTACAGCCTACGAAGATGTTTAGGGTGCATACCCCATGCTGTTCCTGCCAAAACTTTTAGTATACTCAAAAACCTTTGAGTTTTCCCACATGTCTCATTAATGTGCTTTCCCCAGCGTAGGCTTCTATCCATCCATATTCCCAGGTATTTAACATATTCAGATTGACTTACTAGTGAGCCATTAATGTTTAGGGTGATTTGTTGTCTCCTTCTCCCTCTACTAAACAGGCAGACTTGCGATTTATTACCTGATAATTCTAGACCTAGCTGTCCTAATAATTTAATAATTGTACCGATCGCACTTTGTACTTCTAAAACACTATCAGCAAGATTTTTACAGCTAGTATAGAGGACGAAGTCGTCGGCATACTGTGATATTATAACGTTAGTAATATTGTGACAAATTTGATGGGTAACTATATTAAAAATCAAAGGGGATAATGGGTCACCTTGGCCAATGCCATTGCTGGTCCATCTAACCAAGAAGTTAGCTTCATTACCGTCGAATGTGCTTTTGAGGTGCCTTTCTGACAAGAATTCCCACAAATATTTGCATATTTTCTTTCCAACGTTAATTCCGTTAAGGGCTTGGATAACACTATCTACCGTTACATTGTTGTACGCATTTTCTATATCTAGAAAGCACGCCAGCGTAGGATAATTCTTAGAGAAACCCATCTGGATGTAGCAAGCCAATCGAGTCAAACAATCCAAACATGACTGAGAACGTCTAAATCCAACAGTATTCATTGATAAACATTTTTCTTTCTCCACATACCATTCTAGTCTTTTACATAATAAAGTATGGAATATTTTGCATGTACAAGAAATTAGAGAAATTGGTCTTAACTTTAAGGGAATGTCTGAACCTGTACAGTTTTTGGGGATCGGTACTATTTTAATATCTCGCCATTGGAGGGGAATATTACCAGTTTCTAGAATCAAATTATATATTTCTAATAGGTACAATTTTGCTGATTTTGGAAGATTATAAAGCATAGAGAACGTTATTTGATCATCTCCCGGTGCAGTATCTTTCTTTTTAAGACATTTATCAAGTTCTTGAGTAGTAAATTTAATTTCTAGGGATGTATTATTGGAATCAATTACTGGCATCTGAGGAATGACATAATCTGGAGCGAGACTACATAATAAGTCTTCAATTTGTTGCTTTGAAGCATAAAATTTTGATCTTTTATGCCCTTTCATCCATCGCATTCTATTCCAAGCTTCCGAGACCGAGGTTGATTCATTAATACTGCTACAAAAATCCCTCCACCCTTGTGACTTGGCTCGAATTAAAGATAATTTTGCGTCATGGGTATGTTTTTCTAAAATATCTAAATTGCAAGGGGTCGGGTTTCGCCTAAATTTCGATAACGCTAATCTTCTCTTAGCAACTGCTTTCGATAGATCAGCGTTCCAATAAGGCTTCGGTTTAAATTTAGATAAAGGGTCAGTACAAATCTTGACCAAAGGAATACTTTTTTCCGCGGCAGAGTTAATTCTATTTACAAAGATATCATATTTTACCTGAACACTATCTAAAGCGCCTATGTTTTCATATAAAAATGTTTGTTCTAGGGTTTGTTTGTACAGTAACCAATTAGCTTTTTTAAAATTTCGTTTTTTAACAGAATTTTGATTTGTACACCCATTTGATGTTTTAAATACAATTTTAATAATTACGTGATCACTACCCAATGTTTCGTTAGTAATGTCCCATTTAAAATTTGTAGCAATATCTGAAGAGACAAAGGTAATGTCTGGCGAAGACTCCTGCAACACGCCATTTACCAGTCTAATCCTTGTGGGTCTGCCGTTGTTTAAAGAAAAGAAACCATTATCTAAGGAAGAATCAAATAACTGTATACCTCTAGGGTCGTTTTTATAAGACCAATTGGTGTGATGACCATTAAAGTCTCCTGCTATTATAGATCTTTGAGAGTACGCACTAAAAAGGGAATCCCAATCTGACAAAGTAGTTCTAACAGTAGATGGACAGTATATACTCACAATATTTTGAATGTAGGGGAAGTTTAACAGTTTCACATGTAGTACCTCTATACCTGTATTATTCAGTATGAAAGACGATACTTGTGTCTTTATGGAGTGATGAGTGATAATTGCTACACCACCATATGAGTCACACCTGTCTCTTCTAAATATATTATAACCACTAATATGGCTGTGAGATTCCGGCTCCATCCATGTTTCACTAACAATAGCAACGTGGGCATTTTCTTGAAGAAGTAGGCATTCAAATTCTATTAATTTTGGTTTTAGGCTTTGTGAGTTCCATTGTAGTATGTTTAAAGTTGGCTCACGCTGGGGACTATCCATCGAATAGCTTAATAAGGTATTTTAACCATTCCCCACCTTTCATTGTTTCTGCTAAAAAGTGTTTTAGAGTTTCGAAAACTAATTTCACTATTTCAGTGATCTTCTCATCTAACTTTTTTCTTGAAAGGATGATGTCTTTAATCCGATTCATTAACTGCCAAAACGAATAATTTTCCTGACTGTTTTTCTTCCGATTAGACTCTCCATCATTCTGCCTCTGCTCTTCATCATTCTGACTTCTTATAGGTTCCTTTTCAATACACTGTTCCTCAATAATAATATTTTCACTGTGTTCATGCTCATTTTTTTCTTTTTTCTTCTTTCTTACTAATGTCATATTTATTTGGGTAGTCATTTTCTTTTCATGATCTAGTGACTTTGATTTTTGGGTTTCCCCCACTAAAACGTCCCTAAAGGAAGGGGTTTGTTGACAATTTGCTGTGTTGTTTTCTTTACTTATATTTGACTGTGTTTCATGTTCATCATTTTCATTCCTATATTGTAAAGTCATATTCTTTTCTGTTTCTCTCTCTTTAAGGTAAATACCAAGTGCTTTTTTATATGTGGAATTCATAGCAGACATAATTCGACGTATTTCTTTTTCTTTCAAGAAAATGGGACAAGTCTTATTGAAGGACATGTGTGTGCCATTACAATTGATACATCGATATTGCATTGTTTCACAATTCGCATGAAATCCACCACATTTTGGGCATATAGGCCGTTTACTAGGACACTGACGTAATAGATGACCAAAACGCCAGCAGTTCGAACATTGTGTTACTGGGAATGTGTATGTCTCCACCTTAAACTTGCAGCCGTATACCTCAACCGTCGGGGGTACCATAGGGCCTTTAAAACAAATGCGAACTGTTTCACTATCTACCCATTTTCCTTCTTCCGTGAATCGTTTCAACCGCTTCACGGAAACAATATCATATTCACAGCGAAATATTTCTGTCAGTTCTGTTTCATCCACCTCCAATTCGATATTCTTGACGACTCCATAAGATAGATTAACTTCTTGAGCAAATTGACACCTGTATCCCAATTCCTTCATTTTTTCACAAGACAGTAGTTTCTCAGCATGTTGTCGGCTTTCAAATTGTATACGTACTCTAAACGAGTTTTTATACTTAATTTTAGTAATGCCCAGAATATTTTCGGATCTTAAGAGCTTGGCAAGACCAATTTGTTTTGGTAGGCATTCCTTAGAGGAAATGTAAACCTCATAATTGTTTTCCAATGTACGGTTAATATCATAGATCAGCGAGGAACTACGATTTAGCCGTTTTGGGTTTCTTCTCACTGTTGTAAATTCTTCGTCATCTATATTTTCTTCGCAATCTTCTCTCATTCTCTTCTCGGCTACTGGTATACAGGAACGTTCCTTACTACCGGCTTGAATTGGTATCTCGCTCTGCATTTTGTCTTCTTTATTACTGCATTCCACCTCCTTTAAAACTTGTTGCTCACACACAATTGATTCTTCATCACTATTTAAACTCGGTAAACTATCTCCATCTGAATTATTACTCATTTTTATTATATTTTAATTTGAGGGTATAAGTAAAAAAAAACACTCATATCGTTAACAGAGTAAAGCATCCGCTCGCTACGAAGTGTCGCGCGCGACTGATGATAGAATTAAGATGGTTTTTTTTTATTTTTTTATGGTAGGTGAAAATCATCGAATGACGAAACCCGCTCTTGGGCGGAGCGGGAGACCAGTGTCAGACTCTTACTGACTAAAAAACCTACCCCGTACCTTCCTTGCCTTATTCCTAGAGTCGAGGTAACAGTTTGCACCACCCTAGGCTCCAGGAAGAATTACGATGGTGGAATCAAGTCTGCAATCACTTCTTTCCTGCCTGGAACGTGGCACCTCAGAACGGGTGTGTTATAGTCAGTAAAAGACTGTATTATTTAGTGTGTGAAAATGCGAATCGTACTCGTGCATAAAGGGGAACCAACCCTTCATAGCGTTATCTTTACGACTTTTTATTGCATCATTTCTTTTATTCTGTTTTAGTGTTTATTGTTATAGCAGCAGAGATCAGTGGTGGCCGAGTGGTAACGGCCCCGACTTACAAGTTGTAGTTCGCGGATTCAAACCCAACCAGGAGCATTAATTTGTGTAGTTTATTCAATCACCATTTGTTTATTTTACCATATGATCTTAAAACGGGAGGATCCCGGTATGTCCTAGAAACAAAAATTCGAAGACTTGTGATACCCACCAATCCGCACTGGGCTCATGTGCTGGATTACAGTCCCTCTCATAGAGAGGAGGTCTGTGTCCCAGCAGTGGGAACGTTAAAAAAGCTGATGATGATGATGATGAGTTATAACAGCTACATAAATTCATCTGTGAAGACTTCAAATATCTAGCTATCATAGTTCTGTAGGGAAAATGTAGGGTCGAAGCCTACTGGGACCAAGGGTTGATGCGTATTACCAGAGCCCTGGTATCAATGCAAGGAAGAAACGGTGTAGGTTGTTTAGTCAGTAAGAGTCTGAGACTGTTACACGCTCTGCACATGGGCGGGATTCGTTATTGGAAGATTTTTACCTACCATAAAAAAGCTATCATAGTTCACGAAATACAGCCTGGCGATACACACATGGACTGTGAATTTTCAGGAATAGAGTCTCTTTTTTTCGGTGGGTAAAAATAATTTAATGATAACTCCTGCCTACTGATAACTCTGACACTCATGTTCTACCTCTTGGGTAGAACATGAGTGTCAGATCCTTAGCGACAAAAAACCCACACCGTTTCTACGTTACCTTTCATACCAGAGCTTAGTAATATGGTCTAGTTTTTTATGTTTTGAGAACGAAACCCTAAAAGTACCTGTAGGTCTACACAGACAATACTACATACAAATTCAGTCACGGTTTTTAAATTACACTCTTGAGCCCCAAGAAAACCTATTTAATTGTCTATCTATTAC
The DNA here is from genome assembly GCA_029852875.1 of Mythimna loreyi. Taxonomy (NCBI): domain Eukaryota; kingdom Metazoa; phylum Arthropoda; class Insecta; order Lepidoptera; family Noctuidae; genus Mythimna; species Mythimna loreyi. The sequence goes on from CM056800.1 coordinate 17,160,720, forward strand.
GTCTTTAAATACGGTATTCGAAAGGTTAAGTCAAGAGTGAATAGGTTACTTCTAGGTGGGATCGCAGTCAAGCACTAGTTTATAGAAATAAAAAAAAAAAGGTAGGTTCAACACGCTCAGCGTCGACTATATAGTAGCTTTCCATCAGGTGATATAGCGGTCAAGCGCGAACCTATAATCAAATAAAAAAAAACTTTTACACGTATTTTTTTTTTGGTGCTAGATGAGTCCCGTGTTTCCTAGCTAACTACCCTGAGCAGAAACACCAAAACAAACTCAGGGGTCAATAATTTACACTATTAATTTACAATACAGGGTGATATTTAGACCTGAACATAACGTGTTTAAAGAGACTAGGGTACAATGGTTGAAGAGTTCGTGAGTCGCGCCATCGAGTGCGCGTTCAATGGCTTGTTGAGCCACTTGAAGCACGGAAAAGGATTACCTCAAGAGTTTAATAAAATAAAATGCTTTTCCAACAACATAATTTGAGTGAAGACTTTTGAGATAGCGTAACAGAACCCCGGTATACCTTTGTACGTATTTTTTATGTCGTGGAATGTATTTCTGCATTATTTTCTCTATTTCTTTCAGTCTCATCTTATGACTGAACTTAGCAGGATTCCCACATAACTCTCTTCACTTGCTTCGCTTGCAAAAAAAAAAATATAATTCTATTTTAAAATTGTTTACATATAATGTTATAGCGACACTGGCATCTTAGACATTTTTGGTGATGTGATTCACGCAGACAACGTCGCGGGCAGCAACTAGTTTTAAATAAAAGAAAACTGCTTTAAAGACTCCCGGATTGTAACCATCAGGAAACATAGACTCCGGCAAGGAATTCCACTTTTTGGCTGTACGCACAATAAAAGTGTTGCCAAAACGTTTTGTACATATATGAGGGATGTCCACCACAAAATAAAGATCATTTATCATTTAATCTATATAGGGTGACTGGTAATTAGTGACCGAAACTTAAGCACATGATTGTAGTCATGATAATATAAAAATATAAAAAAAACCGCTGCTCCATAGATTTATATTCACATAACTCGACAAAATGTATGGAGCAGCGGGTTTTTTTTTTCGTGATTTTGTGGTTGGTCTCATAGTAAAAGTTGTATCAACTTTGTATGAGTGAGAGATTATAGTAACATATCCTAGTATTGTCTATTAATTACTCTATGCTCACGACTCATGTTCAGTAATGGTTTGACAAACAAGGATTTGTATAGCGATCACCGCGCTTACCAAAATCCATTACGTAATTTTACTTAGCAAGCGATTAACAAAACAATAACAACATGTTACCAAACTATGTCGAGAGTGAATAGGCTACTTCTAGACTGGAGTGTTCCTTGGTTTACAGTTAACGACGAGCAATGAGCAGCTCGCCGTCCGCTCGTCCTATTAGGACCCGGTTCAGGTCGTCAACTGTGCTCAGTTACGTCAGCAGGCATATGCCTACTAAAGCTATGGGGAAAAGTATTGAAGGGATACTCGTGATTCTAAACCGCGGGCTTGTTGATGACAAGCCATGGATAGCTCGCTGTCAAACCGTCCGGTGATTGTCCGAATCGAACCCAAATCGTCAATGGCGCGTACTATTTCAGCGAGATATTCCCAGCAGGGTCGAAGCCTAAGGAGGTTTAAGAAGAAACGAGGCGAGTTTTTTAGTACGTAAAAGTCTGAGATGTCATTAGATGATTTTCCATAAAAAAAGTTGAAGGAGCAAAAGTTCGATTTTAGTCAGAAAAACCCAGTAGGAGGAAGAAGAGAAATTACTAAAAGACTTCCCACCTTCGAAAAAGAAATGCTTCACAGATAGTGGTCAAACGCAGGCTTATCTATAAATTGGGTCATATTGACCCCAATATTCGAGCTGCAATATTCTTCCATCCTTTTCATATTTTACGACCGAGTAAAATACAGCAATACTGTCAGATTTGATCCTTCGCACGGCCAATCGTCTCGAACACAAGCCCTATATCAGGGATGGCGAACCTTTTGGTAAAGAACGACCCAATAAATAATGTAAACAATTTTTCAATGAAAATGTTTTTTTTTCATAGCAAGCTTTTATAGCGCGATATATATCTATATAATTAACCTTTTTAATACCGTAATTAGAGACATAATAGAAAGATAATTGACGTGTGAACGCCGGCGTTCGCTTAGGGATTCAGGAGTTTAATTCGTCCCGTCAAGACGAATCACACGAGCCCAAATCCGATGGGTTTGTGTCGTTTAATTACAGAATTTTTATGGCAACCGCCTGTTTGCGTTGTCAGATCAACTGCATGTCATAATAATTTTACATTGTCATCTAATTTACACACGCATGTAAAATTTCAGCTCGATCGGAAACCAAACACAAACATCAGGACAGGTAAAACTAAATAAAAGCTTGTAAAATTAATAATGTGGTCACTCATGACGTGCCGCCAAAGTATATTTGTTTAGTAATTTGATAAACTGAAAATAATTGGTAAAGCGTAATTTATAGTTGTACGTTTATTTAACAAAAATCGGCCAAGAGCGTTTTGGGTCACGCTCAGTTTAGGGTTCCGTAACTTCCCGTCCGCCAAAAATTTCTCACAATGTAACAGAACCCAGTAGCCCAGGTAAAAATTAGTAACCTAATTTCCCGAGAGATGGCGCTTTACCCGGTGGTAATTTTGGATTGCGTGAATCGATTTAAATTTTTTATTTGAAAGAATATACGCCCAGAATAATGAAATACTTATTTGTAATTGTTTGTGGTCATTATATTATTATTAAATTCTGTATATTACATGTAAGAATTCCTGATCAATGACTATGTTCATCTTACACTGCAGTTTACCCAAATTATTTTTCCATATGCCATCACTGGCACATATACCAAAGGTTTGCCATCTCTGCCCTATACCGTCAGATACTTTTTACAAATGTTTTTCGTCCTACATTCCTGGTTACGCAATAGTGCCATAAATTCTGCCAACTAAACTGGCAAGTTCAGGGTCATGTTTGGCATATTGCCAGACGTTTGGCATAAAAGCGTTGTTGTTATGTAAGTGCTTGCGAGGCTCTGATTGGGTTATTCACGCGTGGGTAATGTTGTGTGCCAGTGTCTAAGTGTTACGGGAGTGTTAAGTGATTTTACAAGTTGTTTTGTATTGTTTAAGTACAAGTTTTTGATTTCTACTGACTTTTGCTTAACTTATTAAACACTTGTTTGATAACTTAACTAAGTTTTTATTATAATTTGTTTGTATTAAAAATTAATTTGAATGTATTGAAATTTTTTTTGAGTTCGACAGGTAGAGAATGTCTCCAATAATATGTCCTCCTTTGTACCTTTGCGTTGTATGAAGTTGTCATCATCATGAAAAAGTCCACTGTTGGATATAGGCCTCCCCCAAGCGACGCCACAATGACAGGTCCTGTGCGTCTTTTTTTTTTTTTTTTTTTTTTATGGTAGGTGAAATTCATCCAATGACGAAACCCGCTCTTGGGCGGAGCGGAAGACCAGTGTCAGACTCTTACTGACTAAAAAACCTACCCCGAACCTTCCTTGCCTTATGTCTGGAGTCGAGGTGACAGTTTGCACATACCCTCTAGGCTCCAGGAGGCTTCGACCCTGAAGGGCCCCTGCAGTTTGCTGACAACTCCTTGAGGCGCGCGGGAACGGTGCGCGCCGTTGACGACTTGGACTCGGTCTTACCAGACGATCGGACGGCGAGCTACCCATTGCTCACCGTCCGCGAGCCAGTGTCTACGGTGGCCGGATATCGGCAGGATCGCGGCGGCGACGGCTACGGCGAGTACGCCGTTGCCTTTGCCTTATGCGGTCGGCCTCCTCCTTTACGAGCATTACTGCTTCGCAGAAGGAGGCGACCGCCTGCCATTCCTCTTCGCTGCGGACCATGGCCTGAACCAGGGCCCGGCGCGAGAGGTCGCCGCCGCCGATCACCCCCACGAGGACACGGCGATGCTCTTCCCAAGCAGGGCACACCTCCACCGTGTGAGGTCCTGTGCGTCTTGCATCCATCGGATTCCAGCAACTCTGATGAAGTCATCAGTCCACCTTGTGGGAGCCTTGCAACGCTACGTTTTCCGGTACACGGTCGCCACCCCAGAACCTTTCGGCCCCAGCGGCCATCTGTTCTGCGTGCAATGTGTCCTGCCCATTGCCACTTAAGTTTGGCGATTCTTTTCATTATGTCGCTGACCTTGTGTCTTTTGAAAAATGTCTTCATTTCTGATTCGATCACGCAAGGAAACTCCGAGCATAGCCCTTTCGATTCCTCTTTGAGTGACTTTGAGTCTTCTTATAAGGTCCATTGTAAGCTACCACGTTTCGGAACTATATGTCATCATTGGTATATAAATAAATCTGTTATAGTTCCTGACAAGTAAGTTGAACTTAAATTGCCTTCATTGCTAGTGCTTCACTTGCACTTCGACTCTCCTGATATAAAAAGATGACTTTGATTTCATACTAGTCACAATATTTAAAAATCATTTCGAGCGATAGAAACAGCAAATAAATTATTCACATCAAATTAAATTGCAAAGTTTTTTAACTCTTTCAATTTCAAATGAAAGTTAAATAGTACATATTTCTGTTTAAATAGTAAAATACTCGAGTTTACAAACAGTCAGCGAGAGAGGGTTGCATCAGGAATGCGGCGGCAGCGAAAAATAAAACTAAATACGATCTGAGAGTCATGGGTTCCGTATGTTACTGTAAATTTATTTGTTTAAACTTTATGCATTACGACTGTAGGTACTTACTTAACAGTGTGTTGCTTAAAATTTATATTTCTACCACTTGGTAAATGGCAGAGGCAACCAAAAAAAAATCTGGCCACCGTAGACACTGGCTCGTGGACGGTGAGCAATGGGTAGCTCGCCGTCCGGTCGTCTGGTAACTGTCCCGACCGAGTCTAAGTCGTCAACGGCGCGCACCGTTCCCGCGCGCCTTAAGGAGTTGTCAGCAAACTGTAGGGGCCCCTCAGGGTCGAAGCCTTCTGGAGCTGCCGGTTTGTGTGAAACTGTTACCGCGGCTCTAGGAATAAGGCAAGGAAGGAATTTGGTAGGTTTTTTAGTCAGTAAAAGTCTGACACTGTCTTCCGCTCCGCCCTAGAGTGCGTTTCGTCATTCGATGGTTTTACATACCATAAAAAACACCTACACACCTACCATAAAAAAAAACCATTGTGTTGCTTAAAGTTTATATATCTACCACTTATCTACATCTACACTAATATAATAAAGAGGTAAAGTTTGTTTTTTATTTTTTTGTTTTTTTGTTTGTAGGAGGTAATCTCTGGAACTAATGTTTCGATTGGAAAAATTGAAGCTATAATAGAAAGCTGCTTTACTCCTGAGTGACATAGGCTATAGTTTATTTCTATAACATGGATATTAACAGAGCTATCACAACTTTTGACTCACAAATTTTCCGCGGACAAAGTCGCGGGCAGAAGCTAGTTAGGTATAAATTGATATTGAACCCTTGATTTTGTTAATATCTAATCTTTATTTTCTTTATGCATCTGTCATGTTTTCTCTTCACCACCCTAGGTTGACTGGTAGAGAATGCCTAAGGCATTAAGTCCGCCTTTGTACCTTGTGTTGCATGAAGTTTTTATAAGAAAATAAGTAAAATAAACAATCTAATAATGTTATCATCATCAGCCTTTTAATGTTCCCACTGCTGAGACACAGGCCTCCTCTCTGGGAGAGGGAATGGGTTGTAATCCACCACGCGGGCCCAGTGCGGGTTGGTGGATGTGGATCTAATTATGTATCTACAATCGAAATATTTACTATGACCAATGTACATGTAATAGTAGTAGGTATTTTTTTTACGTAGGATTTAAAATGAAAAGAAGTGTTTATTATTTTTTTTGAAATTTGGTGAAAGTAAATTACATTAATTTAAAACATTATGTCTTAACTAAAATCTAACAGAGTTTTTTTTTTTAAGGTAGGTGAAAATCATCCAATGACGAAACCCGCTCTTGGGCGGAGCGGGAGACCAGTGTCAGACTCTTACTGACTAAAAAACCTACTCCGTACCTTCCTTGCCTTATTCCTGGAGTCGAGGTAACAGTTTTCCACCACCCTCTAGGTTCCAGGAGGCTTCGACCCTGAAGGGGCCCTTCAGGGTCGAAGCCTGCAGTTTGCTGACAACTCCTTGAGGCGCGCGGGAACGGTGTGCGCCGCTGACGACCTGGACTCGGTCTTACCAGACGACCGGACGGCGAGCTACCCATTGCTCACCGTCCGCGAGCCAGTGTCTACGGTGGCCGGATATCGGCAGGATCGCGGCGGCGACGGCTACGGCGAGTACGCCGTTGCCTTTGCCTTATGCGGTCGGCCTCCTCCTTTACGAGCATTACTGCTTCGCAGAAGGAGGCGACCGCCTGCCATTCCTCTTCGCTGCGGACCATGGCCTGAACCAGGGCCCGGCGCGAGAGGTCGCCGCCGCCGATAACAGAGTTATGAGCTGTTGACAACTTGGACTCAGTTCCGTTAATTAATTATCCGGACAGCTGTATGGCGAGCTACATATTGCACGTGGTATGTAAACCCGCATCTAAATATAATTCTGTATTTGAAAACTACTACAATTTTTTTGATTGAAATCTTAAAAACTCTATAGAAAGAATACAAAATTATGATTGTTACATTAAACATACATACATTTTGACTACAATCACACAACGCCGTCTAGTCTCAAGCTAAGCGGAGCTTGTGTTATGAGTACTAAACGACTGATAAACATACTTATATATTTCTAAATACATACATATCATATATAGTGGTCAAGCGCGAACCTATAATCAATAAAAAAAAAATTAAAAAAAAATATAAATTATACCCACACATAGAACAAACGTTCGTGCTCATCACACAAACATTTGTCTTGGGTGGTAATCGAACCCCTTGACCTCCGGCATAGCAGTCAGGGTCACTAACTACTAGACTGACAGGTCTGTCAAAACATTACAAGCATGGGCCTCATTAAAACCTCAATAAATAAAAAAAAAAACTAACCTAATCAATACTTACACTACGTACCCTTACTTACAAGGGTAGCAACAACATCTTTAATCAGAGTGGACCTTGGCAAGCTGCCAAGAAAACCTCTAACATGAGGGTCTGAATCGTAGCTAGATATTGAGTGCTTCTGTCGTCACTATGTAAGGGTTTTTTTAATGGTAGGTAAAATCATCCAATGACGAGTCCCGCTCGTGGGCGGAGGGGGAAACAGTGTCAGACTCTTACAGACTAAAGAACCTCCCGTTCCTCCCTTGCCTCATTCCCAGAGCCCCGGTATAACGCTTTCGCACCAACCCTCGGCTCCAGGAGGCTTCGACCGACCCCGAAGGGCTCCTACAGTTTGCTGACAACTCCTTGAGGCGCGCGGGAACAGTGCGCGCCGTCGACGACTTGGGCTTGGTCTAGCCTATTACCAGACTACTGGACGGCGACTCTGTGAGGGGTATGGGAGGTCGCGGGACTTTTGAGACTCTGTACTGGGAGTACGAAAATGGAGGTAAAAATTTGGCTGGCCTGATAGTCTAGTGGCTAGAGGCCCTGCCTGTCCCGAAGGTTGCTGTTTTTATGGTAGGAAAAATTATCGCGTGGTTTTTTTTTTTTTTTTTTTTTTTTTTTTTTTTTTTTATGGTAGGTGAAAATCATCCAATGACGAAACCCGCTCTTGGGCGGAGCGGGAGACCAGTGTCAGACTCTTACTGACTAAAAAACCTACCCCGTACCTTCCTTGCCTTATTTCTGGAGTCGAGGTTACAATTTTCACTTACCCTCTAGGCTCCAGGAGGCTTCGACCCTGAAGGGCCCCTGCAGTTTGCTGACAACTCCTTGAGGCGCGCGGGAACGGTGCGCGCCGTTGACGACCTGGACTCGGTCTTACCAGACGATCGGACGGCGAGCTACCCATTGCTCACCGTCCGCGAGCCAGTGTCTACGGTGGCCGGATATCGGCAGGATCGCGGCGGCGACGGCTACGGCGAGTACGCCGTTGCCTTTGCCTTATGCGGTCGGCCTCCTCCTTTACGAGCATTACTGCTTCGCAGAAGGAGGCGACCGCCTGCCATTCCTCTTCGCTGCGGACCATGGCCTGAACCAGGGCCCGGCGCGAGAGGTCGCCGCCGCCGATCACCCCCACGAGGACACGGCGATCGCGTGGTGGATTACGACCCTTTCCCTCTTCTAGAGAAGAGGCCTGAGTCCCAGCAGTGGGAACATTATAAGGCTGATCCAAAGTTATTATTCATTTCTTCGAAAATACATTTTTGTTGTTTGCACTTGACCGCTATTTCAGTTGATGGAAAGTGACGAATGGGCGCGCTTACCTAAAAGTAAGCTATTCACCATAGACTTAAATATTTTTTCCGGGTTATAGAAATCAGGAAACACAAACTTAGGCAGGGAATTTCACTTCATAGCTATACGGACATCATGTAGACTTTTTTATGGTGGAAAAAATCATTGAATGACGATCCAGGCCTTAGGCGGAACGGAAGACAGTGTCAAACTTCTACTGACTAAACGACCCACCGTTCCTTCTTGCCTTAGTTCCAAGGCACCGTTGTTCCGCTTTCGCATCAACCCTTGGTCCCAGATCATAATGATTTAGCTCATTAGTACAAAAAAAATCACATTGGTCAATTTCACAAATTTGAAAACTCTCTTTAGTTTTTACCTCTCTAGGGTTTTCCAATCAGCTGTACGGTCCCCTAACAAAGCGACAGACCGCTGGACCATACGGTTTTCAATCAACGAAAACTTTATTACTTGGCTAGCCTGCAGGTCGTTGACTCTAGTGAGCTGTCCTAGTCGTCTATTTGTTTCAATGCTGCATTTCTCTCATTGTGGAAAACATGGGAGAAATGTGGGAAATAGAATCGTCAACGTGAATTTCGTTACCCATGTGAAGGTAACGAATATTATTTGAACCCATCGACATAATAATATCCCACCAAAACATTAAATGTAAAAAAGCCAAGTCTCTCTATGCAATTCTTCCATCGCGTCATAAAAGTTTTGAGATCGCGTAGAAGCCAAGTCCTGTTCAATTTAATTTGTAATAATAAATGAATAATTTGGTACTATATCAGTAGTTTTGTTTACATTATAATAATAGAGACTTGGTCAACTAAACTCCTAGCTTTGTCCACATCGATGATACAGGGGGGAGGGAGGTGAAATGACCGCGAACCGCTTCGAGATAAGGATGGTACGGCCGTGCCCGCTTTGCTCGAGACTTGGCTGGGGCACTGCCGTGCCCCCAGATATCCTACCAATATTAATATTGGTTAAAATACTGAAAAAGTCCGCTGCAGCGCTTCATTGGCATTGTGTAAGTTGAGCATCTTTATATAAATTTATGCTTGACTGCGATCCTACTTGATGGTAAGCAGTGATGCAGTCGTTGATGGTGAGACACACTTAATTATTAAGAGCCCATTAAATTCAAAATTTTTCATCAATTTACGATTTTTTAACTACCACAGAAATTCACTCACTCAAAAATCCCACTACAAACCTCCAAAATAATGTACAAAATACAAAGTTGTCGTCGGCATAAAGTCAAAAGTTACGAATTAAAACTGTTACCATATTAGTTAGTGGTACGAGTATAACAACTTTGAACTGAGGCAGGTTAACACACACTAAACATGCAAATTACACCGTACCGCTAACTTTTCCTTCTATGCACTTCTAACTAAACATTTATTAATTGCACAGTTCAAAAAGTAGCTAAATAATGTAATTAATCATAAATGTTTAGTGGTTTTGTTCGTTGGGTTATATTTTGTTAGTTGAATAAATGTTTGCTTCAGTGGAAATACTGGTTAAGTGTGTACTACGCATAGAAACCTACGGTTCCGTAGTTGGAATAAGATGTACGTATATGTTTGATTATTATTTAATACATTCCTTCTTATAATTTCTTTTTTTAGGGTTGCATTGTATGGGAGAATTTACAAAAATACGTATAAAATAACCAGCCACCCTAGTCAAGTTACTGTCGTTTCGTTAACGTTAAGCTGTCGAAAGTTTAAAATTGTTCACAACCAAAGCCAATAAAATTGTTCACAACAGCTCCACGTGAACTGAGGAATTGGGGCGTGGCCAACTTAAAGTGTTCGACGTTAACCAAAATGATGGTAACCTGGCTAGAGTGGCAGATGTGAGGAAACAAAATCCACGACATTCAAAATCCAGTCGCCCAGCCAATGCCCCCACTGTGTTGTCTATTAGGTGGACTGGACCAAATACGGCATTCATTTTTGCGATGCGAACTACGGAACTCTAAAAAGTTAATGTTGATTCCAAGCCGATGGGCAGACGGTGTTTAATTTGGTAAAAATATAGAAACAAAAGAGAAATTAATGTATCCAAAACGCTGGCAAAATTCTGTACATGGCTGAGAGATTTTTAATACCGTGTGATCTTTTATATGAATGCTCTATCCCTTTTATATCATTCGGATGGACAGAGGAATTGGAATGTAAAATAAAAGGTATTTTTGTTTATTATATCGTTTTCATTTGAGTAACTTATAAAAATTAATGAACCATTGGTAATGTTAAATTAAGGGCGGAACGTATCTTGGACGAGTGAGCATTATTACATACGATTTCGTTAAATTTTTACATACCTAGCTATATTTTGTAATTGTTTTTTTTTTTGGTAAAATCATTCAATGACATCTCCACGCCCTTGGGTAGGATAGGAGATATTGTCATACTTTTACTGACTGAAAACCTAATACATGTACCTAAGTAGAGTTGCGTGGATAATAATGTGGCTCTACAAATCTAGTTGCCATATAAAATGTGTGGAAACTGAAGCGAGGTCATCGTTGGCCCACGTGCAATGTAGTTCTACCTTAGTCATTATCATCATCATCATCAGCCTTTTTTATGTTCACACTGCTGGGACACAAGCCAAGACGCTTGTCCAAAGCCCATTCCTTTGCCTAGGAAAGGGAATGGGCCTTAATCCACACAATGCGAATTGGCAGATGTCACATGTCTTTGAATTTTTGGTTCTAGAACATGCCGATTTCTTCTCACGATGTGTGTGGTGATTCCTTCACCGTTTTAAGAGCAGTGGTAATGAAATAAATTACACAAAGTAATACGCCTGGTTGCGTTTGAACATGCGACTTACAACTCGTAAGTCGGAGCCCTGACCACTGCTACTCGGCCACCACTACTTTCAATCTTTAATGCAAGAAAGAAAACTAAAAAAAAAGGTTGTTATAAATGTAGTTACAACGTTCAGTGCATTAAATATTCTTCTGTACCTAAACTTTTGTTTTCTTTGGTGTATTCTTGAGATCGTTATTTGTTTTGGTATAAATAAACTGGTCTTTGCATTTGTAAACGGTTTTTTTTTTTATGGTAGGTGAAAATCATCCAATGACGAAACCCGCTCTTGGGCGGAGCGGGAGACCAGTGTCAGACTCTTACTGACTAAAAAACCTACCCCGTACCTTCCTTGCCTTATTCCTGGAGTCGAGGTAACAGTTTTCCACCACCCTCTAGGCTCCAGGAGGCTTCGACCCTGAAGGGCCCCTGCAGTTTGCTGACAACTCCTTGAGGCGCGCGGGAACGGTGCGCGCCGTTGACGACTTGGGCTCGGTCTTACCAGACGATCGGACGGCGAGCTACCCATTGCTCACCGTCCGCGAGCCAGTGTCTACGGTGGCCGGATATCGGCAGGATCGCGGCGGCGACGGCTACGGCGAGTACGCCGTTGCCTTTGCCTTATGCGGTCGGCCTCCTCCTTTACGAGCATTACTGCTTCGCAGAAGGAGGCGACCGCCTGCCATTCCTCTTCGCTGCGGACCATGGCCTGAACCAGGGCCCGGCGCGAGAGGTCGCCGCCGCCGATCACCCCCACGAGGACACGGCGATGCTCTTCCCAAGCAGGGCACACCTCCACCGTGTGCTCCACCGTGTCCTCCGGGCTCGCCTCACAGTGGCGACACCCGGACGTCTCTTCCGCACGAATCCGGTGCAGGAATCTCCCGAACTTCCCATGTCCGGTGAGAACCTGCGTCATGCGGAAAGTGAGGACGCCGTGAGGTCTATCCAGCCACTGCATTTGTAAACGGTGCAATCATGAACTGTATGGTTAGGTAATTTCAAACCATAATATTTTTATGCTTTGTTATAGGGTTAAATCGGTTGAATTCCAATTTCACCTCTTGATCTTCAAGCGAACGCCGGCGTTCACGCGAACCTTTTTGGAAAGGATTGCTAATTTTCCATATTTAAATTTATTTATCTATTTATTTTTTAATTTCTTAAATAAATACCCTATAATAAAAACGCACATTATTTTATAATCTATGCGAACGCTTGGTGTTCAACCGATTGACACGAAGTTACGCGCGAATTTTGGATCTAGAGGTTAATGTCAACATATAATAAATACTACTTTATTTACATTACAATTTACTAGGAATCAATTTGTGAATGAAAAAATCCCGCCAAAACTCTTTATGAGACTTTATGGTACAGTACGGCCGTTAGATCTTGGCTAAACTTAGCGTCAGTGAATTTTAGCACTTGACAACTCGAAAAAAAAGTGGTTTAAACAAATACATACAATTGTTATTGTTGTTATAAACTGAAAAACTTATCGACATTCATTTTTTTAAACCTTTATTTTTGTACGTGTTTTTAAGCGCTAAAATACGCAGAGACTATCTTCACTACACTCGCCAAGATCCGACGGCCATATTGTATTTCTAATAAGCGTCGGCGAAGCGTTCCGTTGTCTATGGTCACAGTACTTAGCACTCAGTTTTCGTTATTTTGCTCCCAACCATCGCAAACTTAATGTAACAGTAACTAATGCCTCGTTAAATCCTCTTTTCTCCTTTACCAAGAAAAGATTGCAAAATGGTTATAAATAATAGACCAAGGTGTATATCTATTATTTTTCTCAGAGCATAAATCGTTGGGTAAGGAATTTTTACTGAACATTGAAAAAGATAAAATGAGGTATTATGGTTTTGACAGCTTATTTATGGTTTCCTGAGAATACTGCGTTTCCTTTACTCGGTTTTAATTTAAACTCTTTTGTTTCATTAAAAAAACAATTCAAGGTTTTCGTTAGAAAAAATAGATTGTAATTTTAAGATAAATGATAAGAAAATTGATTTTGATAAAAATCTTTCATCAGTGATGTGGAAAGAGCTGTCTGATTGTTTTGTTATTTTTTTCATAAGATATTAATTTTGTAAGACGAAACTATAATTTTATTTGTTTATTTATAAATTTTATGTACTTACACAAAAATACCTACTTGAAAATAACAAATGTAGAAGAGCACAAAGTTATTGTTTATTTAAAAAGAAACTTCTTCTAGCAGACCTGCGAGATTTTACAATAACAACAAAATAAATATTTTTTGTATGTGCTTATTTTTTTTTTAATAATTGATTGTGCTTTGTAGTTTATTTTATAGCATCTAATAAATATTTTACTTACTTATTTTAAAACAATTCAAACATAAACTCTTAACACTTTTTTTTATGGTATAGGTAAAAATCCTCCAATGACGAGTCCCGCTCTTGGGTGGAGCGGAAAACAAGTGCCAGACTCTTACTGACTAAACAAACTACTTCGCCATAGGTACATACTAGGGCCAGAGCCTTCCTTTTCAGACGCAAACCCGTGGCCCTAATTGGCTTCGACCCTTCTGCAGGGTCCCTACGGTTGCTGACAACTCCTTGAGGCACGCGGGAACAGTGCACGCCGTCGACGACTGGGCTTGGTCCGGACGATTACCAGACGACCGGACGGTGAGCTACCCAATACTCACCGTCCGCAAGCCCGCGGCTACGGTGGCAGAAAGTCAGGATCGGAATCCCGGCGGCGTCTGGGGCGCAAACGCCGTTGCCTTATGCGGTTAGCCTCCTCCTTTGCTAGCATTACTGCTTCGCAGAAGAAGGCGACCGCCTGCCACTCATCCTCACTCCGAACCATGGCTTCTACCAAGGCCCGGCGCAAGAGATTGCCGCCACCGAAACACTTTACACTTGTAACTTTACTGAGCACCAATAAATGAAAGCGTAAGGATTAATCAATCTATCCATCTAACAATAAAAACCTTTGACGAAATAATAGTCAACATCTTTCAAATTAATAAAACTCACAGAACCATCAATATAAAATCGTAACGAACCCCAAAGCAATCAGTTTTAGTGCACCTTACACCCCCAATTTACACCGACAATACATCCTTACGCCGACTTTCACCGACGCTTCGCCGACAAGCTTGGCCGACATCTCATCACTCTTTATCACGACATTCATTTTCGTCGCAATAAAACCGAGAAACAAACGGCAGCGTGTCCAATCTCTGTTATCACTCATTAGATAAGACACTGAAACTCTAAAGCCGAAAATCACAATCTGACAATGTCGAAAAAAAAGCCCTTTTTCACAAGCCCGACAACTTTTCATTCCGCTATGTGCTGTAAAAACGTAATTTGTTCCTAAAAGACCCTTTTACTTTTTGTGACAGGCCATTTAGAACCGTAACTTAAGCGTGTAAAGTAGAGTTTTGTTTGGGTAACGAAATGGTAGGGACCTTTTGAAATTGAAAGATGGGAAGTTAGTGAAACTATGTCGCGAACGTTAGCAAAACTATGGTAAATGGGAAAAGTTTGTGACGGTACATAATAATGTATGTGCTGTTACTAATTCATGGTTAAACGTGAACCTGACACGAAAAAACTGGGTGGAAACTGTGTTTTACTTACTTTCGAGGTAGCTGAGAAACACTAGTTTTAAATATGTGTCAGTTGGCAGGATGATTGCTGGCACATTACTCGCAGAAGATAGTCGACCATTAAAGACTGCATCACTGCTTTCCATCAGGTGGGATTCAAATTAAAACTCAAATTTTATATTTCAAGCGCACGGTTTTGGATGGCGAGCAATAGGTAGCTCACCGTCCAATCGTCTGATAACCGTCCTGACCAAGCTAAGTCATTGCAGAAGAAACGGAGGCAACTAGGTCTATGGTTTAGCGTCTGAAAGTAAGGCTCTGGCCCTGGTATAGATGGCGACGTAGGAATGGGGTAGGTTGTTTAGTCAGTGAGAGTCTGACACTGTCTCCCGCTCCGCCCAAGGGCAGGATTCGTCATTGGATGATTTCTATCTACCATAAAAAAAGAAATGTGTCAGTTGGCAGGATAATTGCAAAAATTCTGAGTTTTTGTGCCATTAGATAATATTGCTCAAAGTCAAAGTCAAAATATTTTATTTCATTTAGGCCTACACGGACACTTGTAAAACGTCAGAAGCTTGTGCATGGTTCCATATTGGTCGTTTCCTATGAAGAAGAATCGGCAAGAAACTCCATGGTTACTCTTTTAAAAAAAATGGTTTGTTACAATATTTTCATATTACAGTATTGTGAGCGATGACCAACGGGAACAGGATATAGTTGTAATAATACAAGCAATACACGAAACTGACTTATATTTCTCTTGAACTGCAGATACAGGAATCAATACTTAGCAATTAATTATCAGTAGGTTACAGATTTTTCCTAACACCTATCTATACTAATCGCGTCCAGTTCCCAAATCCAAGCGAGCGAGCAACCCGCCAAAAAAACATTCCGTCAGTTTATTTTCCCGCCATTTTTCATAAAAAAAGCGAGCTCTCTGATTGGTTCCCGCTAAATTGCGTCAACCAATCACAGAGCGACCATGAATATTTTTAAAAGGTTAAAGTTGCCAATGTAGAATATTAAAATGTAAGCTAGAATACTGCGAATATGGACTAAACAAATTGATTAATAAAGATCAAATTCACAAACCGTAACAGTATTAACAGGTAAACTATGTAAGGGCAGTGTAGACCAGTCAATATTGTACTCAAGAGCACATCAAAAATAATATTTTATGTTTAAAAAAAGCAGTAGTGGCCGAGTAGAGCAGTGGTGGCCGAGTGGTAAAGGCTCCAACTTACGAGTCGCGTATTACTTTGTGTAATTTATATCATCACCAGTGCTCTCAAAACGGTGAATGAAAACATCGTGAGGAAATGTCCTAGAACCAAAAATTTTTAAAGCATGTGACATCCACTAATTCGCACTGGGCCCGCGTGGTGGATTATGGCCCATTCCCTTTTCTAGAGGAGGTCTGTGCCCCAGCAGTGGGAACATTAATAAGGCTGATGATAATGACAAAAAAATAAAAAAGAATTTAATATGTCAGTAAAGTAAAAAAAGTGATAGGCCTGGCTGGGTTTAAACGTGCAACTTACCACTCGTAAGTCTAGGGCATTACTTCTGGACTTGGTAGTCCAAAAGTAACATTAAAAAACATTTTATTGTAAGAGCAGTGGTCTGCTCTTACAATAAAATGTTTTAAACTAGTCAAAAACTTCAATTATACAATCAGGACCTTCCTATTGTTTACGCCGAGAAAAAAATATCTATCTAAAGGCGTAGTATTTACTACATTAAAATGAGGGCACTAGGTACTAGAAACCTCCTGGCGCCATTCCAACTCCCGACCAAGGTCACTGTGGCATACTTATGGACACATGGCAACATTGGAGACCGCTCAGCAGTCGTTGGTCACAGGGATATACAGGGGTATTAGTAGATCGACGTTTTCATAGTAGACCATGATCATCATCGACGTCATCATCAGAAGTAATGCAAGCAAAAGAGGAGGCCGACCGTATCAGGCAACGGCGCTCACGCCCTAGACCCCACCGCAAGAGCGGACTTGCAGACGGCGAGCAATGGGTAGCTCGCCGTCCGGTAATCGTCCAGACTAAGCCCAATCATCGACGGCGCGCACTGTTCTCGCGCGACTCAAGGAGTTATCAGCAAACCGTAGGGACCTTGCAGAAGGGTCGAAGCCAACTGGGGCCAAGGGTTCGTGTCTGCAAGGTAGGCTCTAGCCCTGGTTTATATGGCGACGTAGGAACGGGATAGGTTGTTTAGTCAATAAGAGTCCGATACTGTCTCTCACTGCGCCCAAAGAAGGAAGAAAGAAGATTCGTCATTAGATGATATTACCTACCATGAAAAAAAATATCATCATTTCAAACTACTGGCCTATTGGTTTAGTGGTTAGTGGCACTGACTGCGAAATGCAATGACATGCACAACTGCGACTGACATGAGAGCAGTGGTGGTCGAGTGGTAACGGCCCCGACTTACGAGTTCTAGGTCGCAGGGTCAAACCCAACCAGGCACATTACTTTGAGTAATTTATTTCATCACCACTGCTCAAAATGGTGAAGGCAAACATCGTAAGGTACCGGCATGTCCTAGAAACAAAAATTCGAAGACATGTGTCAACAACCAATCAGCACTGCTGGGCAGCGTGGTGGATTACGGCCCCTTTCCTCAACTGGAGAGGAGGCCTGTGTCCCAGCAGTGGGTACATTAAAAAGGCTGGTGATGATGATGAAATAATACAATTGGTGCTTCATAAACTTTATCGAATCAATACAATACTAATCTTTCTCTAAAAATATATAAAACTAGCTTCTGCCCGCGACTTCGTCCGTGGAAAATTTCTTGTAGTGATAGCTCGGGTAACGTCCATGGGCCCTAGACAAGTGGCAATCGATCCGTGTCGAATCCATTTCTAAGTTCGATTTCGCCTTAACGATGTCGACCACAAAATGGTAGACAAAGTGACATATCGATAACTCGAAGTGTTGGTTCGATAAAATAATAACTTCTTGGCTATGGTTATCGAATTAAAACGTCAAATTTGACGTATAAACAACTACTAATAATAATTAGCGAATCGAAAATGTTTGACCACGTGACTTTTCGAAGGCATATGTCAGTTCCATACATTTCGGATTTTCGAATTTCGTTATAGTTAGTGAGAATGTGACTTTGTCTAAGCCCCCTGGTTATATAAATAACTAGCTTTTGCCCGCAGCTTCGCCCGCGTACATAAAATATAGCCTATGTCACTCAGGAGTAAAGCAGCTTTCTATTGTTGCTTAAATTTTTCCAATCGGACCAGTAGTTCCAGAGATTACCCCCTACAAACAAAAAAACAAAAAAACAAACTTTACCTCTTTATTATATTAGTGTAGATTTATAGCCTATGTCACTCAGGAGTAAAGCAGCTTTCTATTGTTGCTAAAATTTTCCCAATAGAACCATTAGTTCCAGAGATTACCTCCTACAAACAAAAAAATAAAAAAACAAAAAAACAAACTTTACCTCTTTATTATATTAGTGTAGATAGATGGCGCTACATCAGGGTCACATAACCTAGGCTATCAAAGTAATGTCGCCCCATAAATAAAAATGTCTAGATAGGCAATCCATCAAGTAAGCGCATCAGACCCTTGCGGCTAAATAAATGACATTACCAATTAAATGGATGTATACCCATTTATTTTGAACATTAGGTATAAGGTTTTAATGAGGTTTCGAGTTTTAGGGTTCAACAAAAAAGGTAAACTACTTAAAAAAAAACTACACAGTTTCACACAAGTCACTTTTCTAGAATTCTAATGCTTTGTTAACATATAGTATAGATCAGCCATATAATGTTCCCACAACTGGAAATACAGCCTCCCCTTTAGGATAGAAAATGAGTTGCAATCCACCACACAAATCCAGTGCAGATTGATGGATATCGCATGTCTTCAAGAGAGCAGTGGTGATGAAGTAAATCACAAAGTAATTTAACTGAGTTGGTTTCAACTCGCAGTCTACAAGTCGGAAATTGGCATGATTAGCTGTTCATTAGTCTCGCTAAAGATCGGCTAAACCGATATGGTCAATTTTGAAATATTTACAAAGAAATATTCTTAATACTCCAGGAAAGGTACAGAGAAAAAAGAAGACTATTAGGCGTACTACTTTTATATCTAAAAATGAACAGCTGTTTGTTAGTCTCGTTTATACTCAAAAACTGCTGGATTGATTAGGCCAAATTTGGCCTTGAAATATTCGTAATAGTTCAGGAAAAGTTTAAACGGTAGGACAACTACGTACTATAAAGCGATACAAAGTCCACCGAGTCAGGTAGTTATTAAATAGCTTTTATTATTAGTACTATACACAGAACCTCTTCCACAGCAATGCAACTCATTCTTGACTCTTTTTCTGAACAAAGTTTCGGTCAGAACGCTAGGTTTTTGCAGATTCATTATGTTAATGTGATGAAACGTCTGATGGATGCGCTTAAAACCTTTGAAAGAGCTATGCGAACTATTTGTTCCAGTAATGCGGGTAATTTTCTTTATAAAAAGACTTTTGTAGAAAGAAGAAATTATGGAACACGACGGATTACGGCAATACAATTTAAAAATTATATACAATTTGTTTTTATTTTAAAAATCTTCCCATCTCTAGACAAACTATGTCTTTACATATTTTTTCTTTTTTTTCTGACGTTTTATAAGTGCCCATGTAGGCCCATGTGAAATAAAATATTTTGACTTTGACTTTGTCTTGACTTTTACCTTTCATAATTAGAGACATAATAGAAAGACAATAGGGGCGTTTAATAATAATAATATTCTACAGCTGTCACACAACGTCATCTAGCTTCAAACTAAACAGAGCTTGTGCAATGAGTACTAGACAACTGTGAAACATACCTATGTATGTATACATGGCTAAATTTTGATCGCTTTAATCCCGTGGTGGATCGATCTGGTACATAAAAGATCGATTTGTAAAGATTTTTAGATAAGATTAGATTTTTTTTAATATGATATTTTATGATGATTTGGTGACGAGTACGCACATTCTGCATTTACATGCAGATTTAATGACTGAAATGGTCTTTAGAGGAGAGAAACACACATATTTGAGTGTAACATAGATCATAGCAATACGTAGAAGAATCTTACAGTCGTCTTCA
Source organism: Mythimna loreyi (assembly GCA_029852875.1). NCBI lineage: Eukaryota > Metazoa > Arthropoda > Insecta > Lepidoptera > Noctuidae > Mythimna > Mythimna loreyi. The sequence goes on from CM056800.1 coordinate 17,180,647, forward strand.
CAAAGCATACTGTTGTAAAGACGTCTTCACAAAGCAGACAGTAGTAAAGCTCAGCTTTCTTCGACAAAGTAGTTTCTATTGAACGGAGCGCTAACACAAGATTAACAGGTAGCTAATCAAATGGTCAAATCATATGAGAACTATTATAGTATCTATAGGTATAGATATTGCTGCGCTGCATAGTAAGAAAACTGTCTAATAAGTAATTGCGAGTCATTCCGTCTTTCCATTCACATCTCTGTAGCTTCCCACCTAACACTTGGCGACACATTACATTAATTTGACATTATTTATAACCTTAATTCGATTGATAATTTGACATTATTATTAGCTAATCAAATGGTCAAAACATATGAGAACTGTTATAGTACCTATAGTTATAGATATTGCTACGCTGCATAGTAACACAACTGTCTAATTAAGTCTAAGTCTAAGTCATCGCGAGTCATTCCGTCTCTCTCCACACCTCCGTAGCTTCCTAACTGGCCTGTTGGTCTAGTAGTTAGTGACCGTGACTGCTATGCCAGAGGTTCGATTCCCACCAAGGACAAATGTTTGTGTGATGAGCACGAACATTTGTTCTGTGTCTGAGTGTAAATATATAAGTATGTTTATCAGTTGTCTAGTGCCATAACACAAGCTCTGTTTAGCTTGGGACTAGCCGGCGTTGTGTGGTAGTTGTGGAATATATTAAAAAAAACTAACATTTGGCGACGAGTAACCAACATTTTGCATTTAAATGCAGATTTAATGACTGAAATTGTATTAATGATGAGGAAAGAAACACACAGATTTATGTGCGTACCTATACAATTATATGTATAAAGATCATGGCAATACAGTAGAAGAATGTTATAGACGTCTTCACAAAGCAGATAAATGTTGTAAAGCAAGGCTTTCTTCGACAAATTAGTTTTCTATTGAACGGAGCGCTAACACAAGAGTAACAGGTAGCTAATCAAACAGTTAAGGGCGCCGCTGAAACCCATTTCCTTCGATTTACAACTCGCGTGAGATAACAATCCGATGAGGTTTTTATAGCTAAAATGTATTAAGTGCTGTGTTTAAAGAGATATTGGTTTTTGTTCGTTGTTATTAAGCCTGCGTATGAATGTGATTTCTTTTTAGAGGTGCTTAAAAGAAAAAATACGCAACCCTTATAAGATCAATTTGTTGTCTTCTCTGTATGTCTTACACGATCTTGGGAATGCGTATAGGTACCAAGTTGAAATTATATAATTTAAGCATCAAGTTAATGAGATACAGTTATTTATGTCGCAAAAAACGTCACTGTCAAATCAAAATTAGTAGGGTACTTCCCGTTGACCGAGAATCCTAAAATTTGACATGGAGCAAAGTCATCCAGGCGCAGAGTAGCCAGCCTTGCGGCTTTCTACAGGATGCATTTTGGAGAGTGTGCGCAGGAATTGCATGATTAGATTCCGCCATCGCAATTTCACCTTCGGACATCCCGGCGTACGGCAAATATCCACCCTTACGTTGTTGAGACACCTGCGGCCCGGACTAAGCGTTTTGCCTCGTCATTTATACCGCGTACATCGAGGGACTGGAACAGTTTGCCGGCTGCAGTCTTTCCGTCCGAATATAATTTGGGTGTCTTCAAGGCTAGAGTGAATAGGCTCTTAATAAACTAGTGCGCCTTACCATCAACGATTGCATCACTGCTTACCATCAGGCGGGATCGCAGTCAAGCACTAGTTTATTGCAAGTAAAAAAAAAAATCCATACAAATATTATGAATGAGAAAGTATATCTGTTTGTTTGACCATCTTTCACGGCGAAACAGAGCTACGAATTGACGGGATTTTTTAAGTGGAGATAGATAAAGAGATGGAGTGTGCCATAGGCTACTTTTTGTTTCTTTCTAGCCCCTTCCCTACGATTGGGGATGGAAGCTAAAAAACTAAACTATACTCTACCGAGTTTCAGATTTTTTTACACGCTATGCGTATTTGAGCTCGGCTCGTGCTACGTTCATGCTTGACTCTTCTAGCTTAGACCCAACTTTATTATTCTAATGTATCTTACTGAAAATGATCATTCTGTGTATAATTTCTCTCATAAATAATCGAACAGAAAAAGAATTAACACAGAAACAAAAACTTGAACACACAATTCACTATCCATCGAAGCATCATTCGTTTGAAACAATATCTGCCGCTTAATGAAAACAGCAATGCATATTAATTTACAACCGAATGCGTTGGAAAATATCTTTGTTTAAGAATAAAAGTTTATGAACCAAAACGCAATGCTCGGTAAAGAGCGAACTTTTTATGGAAAACCAGTCGATGAACAAATTAAACAGGCACAGTTCTTTAAAGCTGTTTACTGCGCAGTCTGTATTTGTGGTTTTTATTGGATGGAGAGCTTATTTGTAGGATTTTCGCCATGTGTTGCTAGTTTTTTTTTTTTTTTGATTATGGATTCGCGCTTGACCGCTATCTCACCTGATGGAAAGCGACGATGCGGTCGACGATGGAGCGCGCTTACCTAGAAGTAACCAATTCACTCTTGACTTAAAGATTCCCAGGTTGTAGCCATCAGGAAACACAGACTCCTGCAAGGAATTCCACTCCTTGGCTGTACGCACTATGAAAGTGTTTCTAAAACATTTTTTACGTATATGAGGGATGTCCACCATGTACCGGTTGCGAATTGCCGTACGTCTGGTGGTCCGGTGATGGAACGGGCTAAAAGGTATTAAACTTACACAGTTACATATGAGTTTTTCATTAGCAACTAAGTGCAAAGAGCAGTGATGGCCAAATGGTAACGATCCCGACTTACGAATTGAAAGTCGCATCCAAACGCATTACTTTGTGTAATTTATTTTGTAACCACTGCTCTCAAAATGGTAAAGGAAACCAAAACGTCCTAGAATCAAAAATTTGAAGACGTGTGTAGACATTGTTTCACTTAGTGTTTTACAGATATTTCCAGCACAGTCCCACTAGGGTTTTTCGCTATGTGTTATTAGGGATATAAATATAATATGTCCACAACTATCACACAACTTCGTCTAGTCTCAAGCTAAGCAGAGCTTGTGTTATGGGTAGTAGACAACTGATAAAAATACTTAAATATTTCTAAATACACACATATTATAGATAAATTACACCCAGACACAGAACAAATAATCGTGCTCATCACACAAACATTTGTCCTGGGTGGAAATCGAACCCACGACCTCCCGCATAGCAGTCGGGGCCACTAACTACTGGACTGACAGGCCAGTGAATATTAAAGTTGCGTAGTCACAGATAAATCATTTATCGGTAACACACTGCTACTAAACCGCTTTCCCTGCGTACAATCAGGTGAAATTGCAGTCAAGCCCTAGTTTACAGCAATCAAAATAAAATAAAAAATGCCGTTACATTTTCAGTGTACATGTACTACTACCGCGCGCTCCGTGCTGTCATTGAACAAAGACGGGCAAAAACTATTTTGCAAAAACTATTTTTTGGCAAAATAGTTTTTGCATACTTTATTGTCCGGTTCTTAATTGTGCATTAACACTAACTACAGGAAAAAATCAGTCGTTGAACAATCCATCCATTAATGATTTGCGGCGGCAACCGGAAGTCGCCATTATCGCGGACACGCAAGCTTCCTGTCGCCGCCGGAAACGGCCGCGGTAACAGTTTCCGCTTGCGTTTTTCACCGGAAATGATGTAAATAGTTCCGCGTGTTATAAGTGTTTCACAGCCTTTATTTGGCTTTTGACTTAACAGAATGAGACCTTTTTGTGGATAATGGATGTTGATACAATAGTTTGAAAAGGGGAAAATATAAACGAACACGAAATGGTTGCAATCTAATGTTCCAAGCAAGGTCACCTTGGAGGGACCTTTATTTATTTAACATTTTATACAAATAACAATACAAACTTAAAGCCTAAGGCATTTTCTGCCAGTCAACATTTGGGTGATGCAGAAAATCATGATGGCAAGTGCAATAAAAAGAGAGAACAAACATGTGAATATAATAGATGAATGAATCATAATATAAAATAAAAATATAAACACAATTTTGTAAACGAAATATGTATCAATCTTGAATTTTAAGGGGGCTTTATAACTACAGTCAATACGGATTGAAACTAGCAAGGTCAGTGTCAAGACCTATCAAAATATCGAATCGTCAATAAAAAAATATTTAAATAAGAATGTGTCAATTCGGAGACTGTGTCCGAATAATAACTGTGTCTGAATCATCAGCAACTCGACTACATCACTACGCCAGACAGTGAATAAGTAAGACACTTTAACAATATTAAAACAAAGAACACTGAAACCTTCAGCTGCAGGAATTCCGCAGCTAAAATGTAGGAGGGATAGAACAGAGGACTGAGGAGGGAGAAAGGGAGGTTATTAAGCAGATTCAATAATTAATGCAATAAATATCGGGAGCCGTTCTGCTATTAACTTTAACGGTTAAACACCTTGTAGTAGAGAGAATTGTAGGAAAGTTTATAGTAAAATTAGTTGATCCGGTTCGTTGTTCTGCTGTATAAATTACTAGTTTTTGCCAGCGGCTTTGCCTGCGTGAAAGTAAGTTTTTCTATACAATATTTGGACCCGAATAATTGTATTTGAACACTAAGAAGCGATTTTCAAAAAATTACTACCTAAAGGATATGAACACAGGATCTGGCCCTAAGGACCATTTTGAGGAAAGTAATTTTTTATGCACTTTTTTTAAAGTATGAAATTATTAAATGAATTCTTTCGCTCTCGGGTAGAACAAGAGAGTTTGTTGTGTAAGTGTACCCGCTCTGTCAATTATATATTTAAAATTTCGCTACGACATTTTTTTACCAACACTCCCAGTGTTGGCAAAAAAAAGGGTTGCTGCGAAAGCGTATTACCAGAGCTCTGGGGGCACGGTACAGACAGGATAGGTTGTTAAGTCAGTAAGAGTCCTGACACTGTTTCCCACTCGGCCCAAGAGTGGAATTCGGAATTCGGATGATTTTTACCTACCATAAAAAAAACATAAAGCTCTTAAACAATTTATAATCGTATCTATTTATTTATGGAATTAAAATACTTTATACTCATATTAATACAATATTATCAGCATAAACAAACTAAGTAGAACAGCTTCACATAACATAATGCTAACATAATGCTATCCATAATGTTCTTCATCATAATATCGTCGAATGCCTCTCAACAATAAACATGTTTTCTTTAGACCGAACTATTATTTTATTTAAGTTGTCCATTATTCATCTTATATAGATGAATATCATTTTTATTGTATATAAATGAATGGTGGACAACTTATTGGTTTCGCATAAAAAACCTATTTTTCTCATATAGTTCCAAAGCTTTTAAAAAAACTCTATTATTACCTGGACCAAATTTTGTGAATTTATCGTGTAAACACACAAAATTACTCAATTTCAACAGAGTTTTCAGACGTTATCTCCCTTTTTCTGCGTTGCCTATCCTTTTCATCAAACATCGCGTTGGATTGCTTTAGATAAAGAAACAATGGTTTACACCAAGCTCGCCGTTGACGATAGGAGAGTGTGGAAGGGCCCTCATCAAAAGTTAGGGGGTCATCATTGTCATCATCGTGTCAGCGGAAAGACATTCACTGTTGGACATAGGTCCTAAACTTCACCACAACGACCGGTCCTGTGCGTTTTACATCCATCGAATTTCAGCAACCTGGACAAGGTCATTGGTCCACCTTGTCCTCTTAATTCATTAAGCTCCAAGAGGACACCAGTATCCGCACGAATATTGTCTTTTAATTGTGGTAGGTTACTTCTAGGAAAGCGCGCTCCATCGTTGACCGCATCATCGCTTTCTATCAGGTGAGATAGCGGTCAAGCGCAAACCTAAATCAATAAAAATAAAATGTTCGTAAAATTATTTTTACGACAAATAAAGTCACGGACATGTATCTGTATATTTATTATCACTATTTCAAATAAAAATGTCTTAAAAGCATTTATTTTATTTATTGGTTCACATAATATATCATCTGTACAGAAGTTTGTCATTGTTATCGGAGTTTTCGTACTGTCAGAGTCTTCGATAGAACCAGCTATTGTGTTCGGAGTCTTTGAAATTGCAAACGCATCTTTTGTTTTGTTTTACAAAGCGAAAAACGGGGTGGAACTGATGTTTTGTTTTGTGGTAAGAAAGATATTGGTGGGTCTACTGCCTTAGCATAAAAAAACGGTGAAGGAAACATCGTGAGGAAACCGGCATGTCCTAGAACCAAGAAATCGAAGACATGTGACATCCATCAATCCGCACTGGGCCAGCGTGGTGGATTATGGCCCATTCCCTCTCCTAGAGAGAAGGCCTGTGTCCCAGCAGTGGGAATATTAATAAGGCTGATGTTGATGATGACTGCTTTAGCATAGCATCAGACTTATAATGTTTCTGGGACTCAGGCCTTCTCTCTAGGAGAGGCATTGTGCCGTAATCCACCACGCGGGTGCAATGCGGGTTGGTTGATGACACACGTTTTCGCATTTCTGGTTTAGAACATGCTTTCTCATGATGTTTTCTTTCGTCGTTTTGAGAGCAGTGTTGACGATAAATTACACAAAGCAATGCAACTTGTAAGTTGAGGCCGTTAGACCTTATGTGGCATACTTCCAGTCGACAGCGATAAGGAGGAGTTTTATGACACCATATTTAGCTAGGTATAATTTTCTTTATTTTAATTGTGCACAAAACATTTAATAGTGCACAGTAGTTTGTAAATTCATGTACAAAGGCGAGCTTAACTCAACAATGAGTTTTCTCCCTGCAAAACCTTTGAATAACAGAGAGAGAGAGAAAACAATCTAGGATAGAATCAAGTGTACAATATAAATCTTTGATTTATCTATAAACCTACATAAATAAGTCAAATATAAAAAACATACGTTTAAACTAGTAAATACAAATATTATAATTATTATGTCAGTTGTGAAAAGAAGTGCTCTTTAATTTTCAATAAGCAGTTTTAATTAGTAAGTTTTATTTTTTATTTTTCTTGTTTTAATACTTTATCTAACTAACTACTATGTTACAATGTAAACAAAATGTTTTAATTGAATCAAAGGTTTTGCGTTAATTTTGTATTTCATATTTACAAAATTAACGTTCGGTTACTTTCACAACAAATATACAATTGTTGGGAGTCGTATTTTCACGCTGGTCCCTCAAAATGATCGTTGCAGACCGAATGGTATAGTACACAATCTACCCCGTCTGTCCTTTCGAATGTTTTCTACCTCTTTCGCTTCAAAAGGTTTGATCAGTACCTGGTGCAAGTGAGGAGCGAGTTCTATATTTAGATATTGATTTTTCCCAGACGTCGAACCCTAAAAATATCATCAAAGGGATCGGGATACAAACGTAGATACGATATCTTTTGCAATATTGTTTTGAATTTAAGGCATTGTTCAGACTAAACGTTTTGTAGGCCGTGTACTGTGAGCTCGAGTTACGCAGTTTAACGTTTTTCTACATAGGGTGACTGGTAATTCGTGACTGATACTTAAACATAACAATTGTAAGTTGTAATAAAGATAACAAACTACTTTAAGTATGAGACCAAACATGAAATAGGGGAAAAAACCGACCAAGAGTGTGTTGGGCCACGCTCAGTGTAGAGACCCGTAGCTTTGACCTGTTAGGCGAACATAAATTTATTGGTAATAAATTATTGTGTATAGTATGATAGTAAGATGTTGGTGGTAATGCGGTATCTTTTAATTGTATATTTTATAACTTGCCGTTCTCACCGACCGACGTTATTATGTATTTTGTGCGCAGCTTTTTTTATGTGTGCGAGAAATCATCTAATTACAAATCCCGGCCTTGTGCGGAGTGGGAAATAGTATCAGACTCTTACTGACTAAACGACCAACCCCATTCCTTCTTAGCCCTCATAAACGGGTCGGACCTTCCTTTCAGAAATTGATGCATGGCTTGGTAGGAATCTATACTGCAGACTAAGTTGACAGTGGGACTGACAGTTAGCATACTGACAATCACAGCGGCCAAAACGTTAAGTGTGAACGATGCCTAAGTTCACGTTTCAGCGGTCTTGATGATTTGGTTTTGTAATAATTACTCTTCTAGATATCGTTTATTGAAAAGTTTCCTTTGAAAAGCCTTCTCAAACGTTTCTAAAGTAATCGAAGTATCTTTATTAACTTCAAAGAAACTAAAACTCGATCATTTCAATTATAATTGAAACAACAGTCCGCTTCACTTGATGTTTGTACCACAAAATGATTTCTGTCTATTATTCTACTCGTATTGTATTATTATATATATATTGTCGACATCTGTGACCCGTTCGCTTCGAAAATTGTCGCTTAGAGTTACAATAACCTTGCGTATTTCAATTTCAATGGTAACTCTCTCAATATAGGCAGGAATATATATTTTTTCATCAGATATTAGAGAATGTTATGAACCGATTCGGTAGAACATAATCATATTATTGGAGTATTGTACGAAAATATACCTTATGTACTTGAATGAAATGTTATTTCTAATCGGTTGGATTTTGTACCACTTGAAATTTTAATTACGTTTTAATCTCAAAAGTAGAGTACTTAAAAAAAATTAATGGTTAATCGTATTAACATTTCGACTACCGTAATTATAGACACAATTAAAAAACAATAGGTGTGTGGACACTGGTGTCCTCTTGGAGCTTAATGAACTAATAATATAAATGTATGGAACGTGATTTGCTCAATCGATTACTAGATTTTTTTTTCGAAGGGTTAAATGATCAATGACAACTCCCGCTCATGAGTAGAGTAGGACATAGTGTCAGACTCTCACTGACTTAAAAACCTGCCCTGATCGTACGTTGCCAGTCATACCAGGGCTGAGTCTTCATTCCATAAGCGAACCCTTGACCCCAGTAGGCTTTAACTCTTCTGAAGGGTGTCCAAGGGTATTCTAGGTGTTAAAATAAAGGATCATGTTCGAAACACTATACTGCACTCCAGAATACAAGTCATTGACGTGGTTCAAAAGACTTCCAAGCCTAGTGGGACTGTGCTGGAAATATCGAGCGATGGGCCAGTAAAACACAAAGTGGAACAATGTCTACACAAGTCAACACGTGTCTTCGAATTTTTGGTTATGAGAGCATTGGTGATAAAATAAATTGACAAAGTAATGCGCCTGATTGGGTTTGGATGCGACCTTTAATTAGTAAGTCAGGATCGTTACCATTCGGTCACTACTGCTCTCTGCAATTAGTTACCAATAAAGAAACTGCGTAACTTTAATATCCTCAGTAACACAAGGCGAAAATCCTACAAATAAGCTCCCCGTCCAATAAAAACCACAAATACAGACTTCGCAGTAAACAGCTTTAAAGAACTGCGCCTGTTTAATTTGTTCATCGACTGGTTTTCCATAAAAAGTTCGCTCTTTACCGAGCATTGCGTTTTGGTTCATAAACTTTTATTCTTAAACAAAGATATTTTCCAACGCATTCGGTTGTAAATTAATATGCATTGCTGTTTTCATTAAGCGGCAGATATTGTTTCAAACGAATGATGATTCAATGGATAGTGAATTTTATTGTGTGTTTAAGTTTTTTATGACAAGGGAGTACATCGGATTTATGACGCCGAGGAGTGTCTATACTTACATTATTACCACTTCTAGTCCGGACTAAGCGTTTATTTTTTTTTTTCTATTAAATACTTAATTGTACTTAACTAGCAACCCACCCCAGCTTCGCTCGGGTACTTACTGATATTAAATATATTATGCATGAATTATGTCCATAAACCTTCCTCTTGAATATCTAATAAAAAAAACCACATCAAAATCCGTTGCGTACTTTTAAAGATCTAAGCATACATAGGGACAGCGCAACTTTGTTTTATACTATGTAATGATGAGCAGAAACCGAGTTCTAACGGCCCCGACTTACGAGTTGTAAATTGTGGGTTAAAACTCAGCCAGGCTCATTACTTTCTATCATTTATTTCACCACCACTGCTCCCAAAACGGTGAGGGAAAACATCGTGACACCAAAAATTTGAAAACATGTGACATCTACCAACCCGCACTGAGCACGCGTGGTGGATTACGATCCATTCTCTCTCCTAGAGAGCAGGCCTTAATGCACACAAGTACAGAGTGGACTAAATGCCCAAGGCATTTTATGCCAGTCTTTCTATCGCCTTACCGATTACAACGAGTATATCGAAAGACAGAAACGATTTGCCTGCTGGGATTTTTCCGCCCGATTACCTTCAAGGTTAGAGGGCACTTTATTACCATCAGGTGGGATCGCATTCAAGCACTAATTTAGGTGTCTTCAAGGCTAGGGGAAAAGGCTCTTAATAAACTAAGGCCTTCACCATCAACGATTGCATCACAGCTTACTATCAGGTGGGATCGCAATAAAGCACTAGTGCTCATATCAATTAAAAAACATACTCCTTAATACCTATAATTGTCTACTATTACGTAGGAAAGCCGCTAACCTCCCGTACCATGTCAATATTGTGAACAATAACTTCAAAATGAAAAACGAACTCGTTTCAAAGAGACATCCAAACATCATTTTGAAGCCGCCATATTGCTGGAACTGCACAATTTTATACATGTCCTAACATGTCCAACTCCGTCAGCCAGTGTCTCTTTGTTTGCTTGTTTTCGTACTGAAGTCAGAGCAAGTTAAATACGAAATTAAAGTTCGTGTTTGTGTTGTGATGTCCGAGGTCTCATATGCTGGTTTGTAGATATGACCTCTAGTTGGGATGCATTTAAAGACCGGCTAAGTGTGAATCAGCTCCTTTACATGCTATAGTTTATTTTTTGTAGCTTATTTTTACAAAACAATTACGTCTGTTGTGTGAGAGCAAGTTAGAAATGTTGAGACCTATCCGGGACTGTTTTTTAGAGGACTATATTATCATTTATATCATCATTGTGAGCAGTGGTGGCCGAGTGGTAACGGCCCCGACTTACGAGTCGTAGGTCGTGGGTTCAAACCCAGCCAGGCGCATTACTTTGTGTAATTTATTTCATCACCACTGCTCTCAAAACGGTGAAGGAAAACATCGTGAGGAAACCGGCATATCCTAGAACCAAAAATTCGAAGACATGTGACATCCACCAATCCGCACTGGGCCAGCTTGGTTGATTATGGCCCATTCCCTCTCCTAGAGAGAGGAGGCCTGTGTCCCTGCAGTGGGAACATTAAAAGGCTGATGATGATGATGATGATATTATCATTAAACTCTTGAGGCCCCCGAGAACGCCGGCATTCGCACATCTATGGTCTATTATGTCTCTAATTGCGGTACCTGAAAGGTTTTAAGGTGAAATCATAATGTGGTCCCATAAAATACAGTCCCGGATAGAACCGAAGAACCACTAGTGACCGGTCTGTTGGTCTAGTGGTTAGTGACTCTTACTGCTATGCCGGAGGTTGTGGGTTCGATTTCCATCCAGGAAAAATGTTGGGGTTATAAGCACGGTGGTTTGTTATGTGTCTGGGTGTAATTTATCTATAATGAGCATGTACTTAGAATTATACAAATATAAGTATGTTTATCAGTTGTCTAGTACCCATAACACAAGCTCTGTTTAGCTTGGGACTAGGAGCCGTTGCGTGATAGTTGTATAAAAAAGAATAATATAAAAAAGTTGGGATTAGACGACGCTGTGTCAAGTTATAGAATGTTATTATTATATTATCAAATGATAATCATCATCATCATCCTACCCTTATCCCATTTTATTTGGGGTCGGTGCAACATGTTTTTTCTTCCACTCTGTCCTGTCACCCGTCACACTATCACTAACTCCCTTTTCTTTCATATCACTCCTCACACAATCCATCCATCTCTTCTTTGGTCTCCCCCTTCCTCTCCATCCATCTACGTGTAAACTCAAAACTCTTTTTGTGACATGCGAAACTCGAAACTCTCGAAACTCTTTTTCGACCATATTATCAAATGATAATATGGTGTGTATTTTATCAGACCATATTATCAAATGATAATATGGTCCGATAAAATACAGTCCCGAATAGAACCAGAGAACCACCCGCGGATCAAAGTTTGAGAACCATTGCTGTCCAAGTTAGACGATTTCAGGCAAAAGCCATTCTTTAAAATCAAAAGTGCAAAAGTGAAATATTTTAAGATCAAAGAACCAAAAATCTTTGCCACAGTTTGCGGATCAAAGGTATACTTTATGGTACAATGAGACACCGAAGCCTTTGTCTTAACGAAAAACGTCAGTAACAGAGGTTAAGCTATTGTTATCAAGATGGTTGCTTGGCTCCAGTAGCAGTTAGAGTGCAGATTAAGTTAGTTGTGTATTGTTAGTTCTGTAGTGTTACTGGTCCTTTGGGAGAACGATACTACGTTTAACCGGTGGTAATACTAGTGTAGTGCCGTCTAAAGTGCTATGAAAATTCGTAGCGTCAAAAAAACAAAACACACAGATCGCATATTTTGACCCGATATTTATTCTTAGGGAATTATATATAATATAAAATATAATATATTGCAGAAGGGTCGAAGCCTATAGGGCCAATGGTTCGTGTCTGAAAGTTCTGACCCTAGTATTTATAGCAATGTAGGAACCGGGTAGGTTATTTAGTCAGTAAGAGTCTGACAATGTTTTACGCTCCGCCCAAGGGCAGGATTCGTCATTGGATGATTTTTACCTACCATAAAAAAACCCGATGTGTCTATGTAATCAATGATTGCAAATTAAATTATATCCACTTTCCGCTTTTACTGATTAAACTGAAATTTTGAGTGCATAATACATGTAAATCAGTACGAAGAATCACCAAACTTAATTGAGAATTCAGGGGATATTGCTCGCAGAACAGATGGCCGTTGGGGTCGATAATTTTTGGAGTGGCGACCGCGTACCAGAAGAGGCAGTATTGGAAGGTTTTCTACATGGTGGGCCGATGACGTGACAAGGGTTATGGGAAACCTATGGATGAGGAATGCACAGGACTGTTTAGTTTGGAGACGGTGAGTGGACATTTTTCGGCTGAAATGATGATGATTTTAATCAGATGACAATTCAAAATTATTAGGACGAGCAGTTTATCTGATGATATACTTACTATATTATACTCTAGAAGACGTAAGTCGGGACCATTACAATTACGCCACCACTGCTCTCAATATTTAAATAAATATGTACTATACGTTAAAAATAAAAATAGGAAAGTCAATAACCTCGATCTGTCTAATTTTGAGTGAATAGTAGAATTTGTAAAAAACAACTTATTTGCGTATCAATACAGTTTTTTTTTCCTTTGTAGTACTGTCTTAGTTAATTCTAAGCGAAGTAACAACGTTAGTGTTTAATATGAATTAGCTAAATATATTTTTTTAAGTCATAATTAGTTAAAAAAAAAACATTTTCTCTCTTATTTTAATTTTTAAGAACAATTTGGTATTTTCTTTCATTTACCACCACTCAAACACATCAAAAACTGACACAGAGATAAAACAAAAATATTTGCTGGATTCCAATTCCATTTGGAACGCATTGTACTAATATAGATGTTAGTTATGCAAATATTTGTAATATTACGACCGTAGAACGTCTTTCACAAACCGTATTTTAATGCGTGTATGCATATACTGCGTGTCGAATTATCTCCTTCCTGTGGCCCGTTAATTAATGTTTTACGACGTCCCCACACAAGTCGAAGCAATTCCTGCCAGTTTTTATTGATCATTACCGTAACACTTTGCTAAAACATGATCGTTAATATTATTCGTCTTCTTCCTTCCTACCTACTACCTTCTTTTGAGGCGAGAATGAAGGCTATTAATAAACTAGTGCGCTTCACCATCAATATTTTCATCACTGCTTACCATCAGGCGGGATGACAGGCAAGATCTATGTAAATTAAAAAAAAACCTTTTTAGAGGTGGAAACCTTTCTGTATTTCTCCAGTTGCCTTTTGCGTTCCAAAACCGCAGAGACTCTTTCAAAATCCCATAGGCCTAGCGACCATTGGCCCTGCTGGATCTGCATAGCTTGCTGACACCTCATTGAAGCACATATTCAGTATTACGTGCTGTTGACTCGATCCTGGTCCATAGCGGACAACGGAACGGCGAGCCACCCATTACTCGTCGTCCACCCGCACCTACTGGGGTCGGCTACAGTCACTGTGTCACTCCCAAAATTATAAAGAACTAGCTTTTTCCAGCGGCTTCGCCCGCGTACATAAAATATAGCCTATGTCACTCAGGAGTAAAGCAGCTTTCTATTGTTGCTAAAATTTTTCCAATCGGACCAGTAGTTCCAGAGATTACCCCCTACAAACAAAAAAACATAAAAACAAAAAAACAAACTTTACCTCTTTATTATATTAGTGTAGATTGAACAGATGGTTGTAAACCAACGTCCCAATCAAGGTGACCTTGCTAGTTTCAATCCATGTAGCAGCAGTTGTAAACCATGACCTTTAAGGCCCTTTGTTGGGAAGCACGTTTTCTTAACCGCGGTGATTGAATTTGGAGCATGTTGACGTGTGGTTTACATCATCTAGCCACACAAACCAAACTCCAACCAAGGTGACCTTGGTGCTAATCGTAGATTGCAACCGTATGATCCACCTTTCTGATCCACCTTTAAAGATGCAATCTAAAATATTGCAAAAAAAAAACCTTTATGATCCACCTTTAAAGATGCAATCTAAAATTGATTTGCGGTTGCAATCTAGCATTAGATTAGCTTCTTGCATAAGCAGTACTAACGAACAAAAATTTTGCCAACAAGAATACAATATAAGTTGCCACCCAACCTCGCAAAAGATTTCGTAAGAGGAAATACTGACCTATTTGTAGAAAGCACAAATATGTAACAAATTATAGCCATTGGACAAGATTGCATAATACTAGCTCTAGTTGTGTGTTGTGACATCTCTTGGGGAAGGTTGGAGAAGTTTTAATACTACGATGTGTGTGTGTGTGTGCGTTTGTTTTAATTGTGTCAATAGAGACGTTGTTAAATAAATTATCTACTTCCACTAATAGCAAAATCTTGTCAATAACTTCTTTCCTTACTTTAAAAATTTATATTAAAAAAAAAAATATATATCTATACATATAATAAAACAGTAACGAAAGAAAAACTGTACATTGAGAATTTTCTGGAAAAAATGAGTGGGTTTTGTTAGAAAAACGTAACTGATGACAAAAAGTGACTTTTTAGAATTTTTGTCTGTTTGTCTGTTTTTCTGTGCCTATGGTAGGGGTTGGCGCCAAAACTACTGGATATATTGATTTGAAATTCAGCAAAAATGTTCCTTGTAAACCAAGGAAGGCTTTAGGCTACATATTATCACGCCGTAAGTTATGGGAGGTAAGCAATATTGAATTTAAATGGTGCAATGGATGCAAGGGTGTAACTTTTTTTTCCATGGGCCGATCCACTCAAAACTTAGCATAAACATTACCCTAAATTAGTTATCCAGGATGCCACATTTATTTTTTCAGTAGTACCCCCAGTGCAAGATTTAGGGGATGTTAAAGTTTGTATGGGAGAATCTTATTCCTTGGGTTAATTAACTTGAAACTTGGCACGTAAATTTATTTAGGTAAATAATAAAGATTCCCATAATTTCTTTTTTCAAAACTACGTAATTTAGGCAAAGAAACATAGGTTAATGAATATTAGTAGTATAAAGACATATTTTAAAAAGCGCCATCTATGAGATTACACAAAAATCAAATCAAGTTACATTTGGACACTTTTTGGAAATTAATAATTTTTTGACCATGTTTGTAAGGTTATCAGTTAGGTATTCTTAAAATTCGTAGATAAGAAAAAAATTCAGGGAAATATCTTAGGTAGTGGTTGGTTCGTTTTACGAAAAAATGTGGGTTAATATTTAATACATAATTAAAAAAAATAGTTTAGCTCTTTAATGGTGAAACGGCGTTCTCCATGTTTATATGAAATGTCTTATTCTTATTATCCAACGGTCTAACGGATTTATTTTGGAACGCAACCTAATCTTTCAATGTTATTTATATACGTACAACGACATCTACTGACTCAAATTAGTACAAACGAAAATATTACATTAACAAAATAATATTATTTTTACCTTTCGACTACCGTAATTACAGACACAATTAAACGACAACAGTTGTACGGAAATTTGTGTACTCTTGGGACTTAACTAAAGAGTTTTACGAATAATCTATACATTTAGGTAATTATAATAAAATCGTAGGAAAGTCAAAACTGTTCATTAAATATTTTTTTTAAAAGAATACTTGGGAAGTGATCTACAATCGATATCGAAGCCAAAAATATAGTTTTTAGAATATTTGTCGGTTTGTCTGTATGTATGTCCAGGCTAAACTCAAAAACTTACTTGGATATATATTTATACATACTGCATGGATTATCTTCAAATTTTGCTTGAATAAAGGATGGGCCAACATATAGGCTACATATTATCACGCTATCACTTACGGGGGAGAAGTTGTTAATACTTATTTTTCTTACGCATTCTGTGACAGTGTTTAATCTAACGACGCATATTTAAATGTTGTTTTTGAGTAAGCCATGCTATTATCTGGCTTTACACTATAAATACTACGACATTTAAGTAACTTGGGCAGAGAAACATAGTTGAATGTAGTAGCATATAGAAAATTTTAAAACAGCGCCATCTATTTGATTTCATAAAAATCAAATTCTTCCTAAACGTGGTATCGTATATTATTTATTTTTTACTATAAGCTTTATTGTACACCTCATAATGTGGACAAGATATACAAATACAAAATCGCACAGTGCAATATATAGGGCAGGGTATAGTTAGTTTTGAAAAATTCAAGTTCCAAAAAACCCTCAAAATCTTGAGCAGAGTTGAGCAAGACTATTAAAAAAAATGCGGCGTTAAGTATTATAAAATAGTTATGTTCATTAAAATATCGCCATCATCTGTCTGAAGATTTTCTGCGAGCATTGTGGCGTGCTACTGGAGACGAAGTCGATGTAACTGATGATCGTGTGCTGAACACCTGTCTCAGTTCACTTCAAGATGTAGACATTTCTATCGGCGGCAATCCACTGATCTAATATGGATTACTAACTCCCCAATCGTCACCGCATCAAGACTATGGAAATCTAGAGTATAACGCTGAGACAGAGTTCTCTTCAGAGCAAAAACAGATTTATAACACCGTCCTTGAAAGCGTTGTGCAAAACCAGGGCAAAATGTTTTTCTTGTGTTGCTCCTGTTGGAACAGGAAAAACATGGCATACTTGCAGAGGTCACGAGGCAAAGCAATATTGCTATTGCTGTCGCGTCGTTGGGAATTGCTACCACGCTGCTTCCGGGTGGCAAGACAGCACATGCCATCTTCAAATTCCCATCGATTTAGAGAGCGTCAAAACGCCTGTTTGTGGTGTGTCACGTAACAGCGATAAGGGACACGTGCTTCAGGATTGCTCTTTGATCATATGGGATGAGCGTATTATAGCCAATAGGAAGGCAGTTGAGACCGAGGACAGAACCCTGCAGGACATCCGCGGGAACGAACATTTGATGGGTGGTGTCACAGTTTGTTCAGGGGCGATTTCGGGCAAACGCTTCCCGTTTGCTACGTGGAAACCTTGGCTTCGATCCTGTTGGGCTCCTACAGTTGCGGCCGACTGCTGGAGGCGCAAGAAATAGTGCGCGCCGTCGACGACTATCGAATGGGTGGACAAAGAGCTACCCATTGCTCGGCGGTCACAAGCCCGCGCCTACTGTGGCCGTAAATCGGGATTGGAGACACGGCGGCGGTAGCTGCGGCTTGAGCGCCTTTGCTTTTGCCTGATGCAGTCGACTCCCTTTTTTAGCCGCTAGCGTTACTGCTTCGCAGAAGGAGGCGACCGCCTGCCACACTTCTTTGCTCCGGATCATGGCCTCTGCCAAAGTCCGCTGCAAGTCAAAGCCCACTGCGAGAGAGGTGGACATGAGGTGCTTCCAAAGTCTCTCGATAGAGCGTTAGCCAGCTTAGAAGAATTCATTTGCTGTGTGTACGGGGACAACAGTCATTTACCGCACCAGCAGAATTTCTTGGGTGTGTGAGCGGGCCATTTTGACGTCCGAAAATGATCAGGCTGCAGCAATTAACGAATACATTCTCTCGGAAATTGAGGGAAATGCAGTGATCTATACCTCAATAAACACTGTCGTCGAGCAAGATGACGCCACACATTATCCCGTGGAATTTTTGAACTCTCAGCAAGCAAGTGGACTTCAAGCACATACCATCAAGCTGAAAGTCGGAGATCCGATTATGCATTTTCGGAACCTATCTCCTCCAAAGTGGTAATGAGACCCGTCTTAAAGTCATCTCGCTGCACAGACACATCATTGAAGCAAAAATTCTTACGGTTTATGGCGAAGTCGAGGCATTATTTATACCTCTTAACTTCCCGTTCCAGTTCAAGCGCGTACAGTTCCCGTGAGTGTTTGTATCGCGATGACCATCAATAAGTCGAAGGGGCAGACACAGAGTGCAGCGGATGTCAACTTCAGGACGAGTTGTCTCTTACGCGGGCAACTGTATGTCGCTTGCTCCCGCGTCACCAGTCCTGACTCTCTTTACATTTTGGCTCTTGGCAGCATATCTACCATCGTAGTGTGGTGGCGGAGTGGTAAAGGCTCCGACTCAGTGGTGGCGAAGTAGTAAAGGCTCCGACTTACAAGTTGTAGGTCTGTCGTTCAAACCCAGCCAGGCGCATTACTTTGTGTATTTTATTTCATAACCACTGCTCAACGGTGAAGGAAAACATCATGAGGAAACTGTGACTGTGAATGTTTTAGAACCAAAAATTCATCAAGTGTCATCCACCAAACCGTATTGGACTCGCGTGGTGGATTATGGCCCATTCCCTCTCCTAGAAATGAAGTCTGTGTCCCAGCAGCGGGAACTTTATAAGGCCGATGCAATGCTATTTTAAAAGTTGTTTACTTATAATCCTATGCCATCTGATATACACTGATCATACACTGCCATCTTAGGCTTTTTTGGTGCTGTAGAGCCTTCACGCAGACAACGTCGCGGGCAGCAGCTAGTATATATATATATATGTTTATTTGAACATGAAATATGTATACTTTTGTATTCTGGTTTTCAAAATAACATTTTCTTTTTATGCACCTACCATATTGTCTTTTCACCACCCTAGGTTGACTGGTAGAGAATGCCTAAGGCATTAATTGCGCCTTTGTACCTTGTGTTGCATAAAGAATAAATAAATAAATATATAGTACTTTTTTAAGATAGGAAGAAACCAAGTGAGTTCTCGTTTTTTTATGAGCTCTTATAATAATCCAGCTTCATCCTAAGGTTGTCTGGTAGATATCGCTGTCAGCGATAAGACCGCCTATGTTACTTTTTTGGTGTACAATAAAGTACTATTCTATTCTCTTTCTCCAAAGCGCAGTGGGAGTGAGTATTTTTTTTATAACACAAAAATTGTGTAAATTGTGTACAATAATTGTTAAATAAACAATTTTTGTACACACATAATAATAAAAGAAAAGAAAAGGAAACAGAAAATAGGTACAGACTAGAGGTGATGCTTATTTCTTAACAAATCTCTTTCAGCATACCTGCGAAAGGAGAGTTAGAAAAAAAAAGCCTCCTAATCGTCGACGGTGCGCACTGTTCCCGCACGCCTGAAGGAGGTCTCACAAACCGTAGAGGACCATAAGGATTGAAGCCTTCTGGGTCCGAAGGTTGATGCGAAAAGTATTATCGGGGCCCTGGGATTAAGGCAAGGAAACAACGGGGTAGGTTGTTCAGTCAGTAAGACACACTGTTTCGCGCTCCGCCCAAGGTTCTGAATCATCAATGGATGATTTTTACCTTCCATAAAAAACCTGGTACAGCGCCATCTCTCGGGGAAATCAGTAACTAATTTATATATGCTACTTCACGCTGTCAAGTCGCAGTTTAAGGGTTCTGTTACATTGTGTAAATCGTTTGTTCGGACGGGAAACAACACTGAGCTTGGCTCGACACGTTCTTGTCCGGTTTTTCTTTCGAACTTACATCACAACATGTTCGGTGCATTATTGAAGGGGCCCTTCAGGGTCGATGTCTCCTGGAGCCGAGGGTTGGTGCAAAAGCGTTATACCATGCTCTGGGAACAAGGCAAGGGAGGAACGGGGTAGGTTGTTTAGTCAGCAAAAGTCTGACACTGTTTCCCGCTCCGCCCAAGGTTCTGATTCATCAATGGATGATTTTTACCTACCATAAAGGATTCCTCATTGGATGATTTTTACCTACCATAAAAAAAACAACACGACCTCAAGAAATCTCCACACTAAGGTAAAAACCCATCACTTATTTTCCTGATCTGCTTACACGTGGACCCTTAACTGTCATAAACTAATCTACACCAGCATCCTATTTAAAATTATCACTTCCCCAAGCCCTCATCAAGTCTAATGACAGTTCAGAATTGCATGCATAATTGAAAAACATTACTCCGGGGTTCGAACTAACGACCTTTGCGGAGCTATGGCCGCGATGATAAAATGAAAGTGGGTGAAGGACCAGAGGCGGTCGACTAATAATCTGCATTTTGGTTGAAGACTGGCGTGGAGAGATATGGATTGTGGTAGATGGGGGATTTCTTTTAGTTATCACTAGCGATCCGCCCCAGCTTCGCACGGGTGCAATACTTATATATTACGCATGTATTATATACATAAACCTTCCTCTTGAATCACTCTATCTATTAAAAAAAGCCGCATCAAAATCCGTTGCGTAGTTTTAAAGATATAAGCATACGTAGGGAGGAAGCGACTTTGTTTTATACTGTGTAATGATGATTACATAGTACGAGTAGTATAAAACAAAGTCGCTTCCCCCTGTCCCTATGTACGCTTAGATCTAAAAAACTAAGCAACGGCTTTCGATGCGGTTTTTTTTATTAAATAGAGTGATTCAAGAGAAAGGTGTATATGTATAATACATGCATAATATCAACATTGCACCCGTCCAAAGCTGGGGCGGGTCGCTAGTCTAAAATAAAATCCTGTCGATATGATCCATATGGAATACAAACTTTGTGTATGTGCTTAATTATTATAATTTAAATGTGTTTTGGTGTATGTTTTGTGTTGTAGCAAATAAAACCTTTATCTTTCAAAAAAGAAAAGAAAAAAAAAAGAAAAACGTTTATACGTTTTTTTCGTTCACGAACACATTTGCCTAGAAGAAACTTATTCACTTTTGTCTTAAAGACCCTTATTAGGAAACACAGATTCCGGCAGGTAGTTCTACAGGTCTGCCAGCTGTACACGTAATGAATGTGTTTCCAAAACGCTTTGTACGTTTTTTTTTATTTATTATGGGTTCGCGCTTGACCGCTATCTGTCCTGATGAAAAGCGATGCCACTGTCGACGATGGGTGGGGAGGCATGGGTGGGATGTCCACCACTTACTAGTGGCACAACCCCATACTTTCCTGTGTGTAATAAAATGTGTCGATAAAAAAAATCTAAAACGTAATAAATGCCGCATCTCTCGATACTTAATCTATGTCCAGTCTGCGCATTTAGGGGTAAATATTGCAAATCGATAGCCCTTATCAGGGAAAGTAGGGAAGGTTATTAAATTACCCGACCTGCCCAAATACCGGGTACGGGTACTACGGGTAGCTTGCTCTTTTCACCACAGTTTCCTTTCTGAGTTGTTTGCTTTTTATTATAAAAAGCTGGTTTGCGGTTTTTTTTTGTCGCTATGGGTAATTTAATTTTTCGTGGTAACTTAATGGGAATAGGGAGGACATGTTTGCCGCATGTCTAACGAGCTGTGGGGTCATAAAATATAGGATTGGTGCCCGGACACAGCGACACGGAACCGCGGCAGACCACGGAAAAGATGATGGGTCGACTTGGATGTCTTTCTTACTTAAACGGAAAGACGAAACGAGGAATCGAGATCATTTAAAATCAAAATGATTTTTATTTCACATAGGCCTACATGGGCACTTATTACAACGTCAAAAGCTAGAGCATGGTTCCAAAATGGTCGTTTCCTATGGGGAAGAACCGGCAAGAAACTCCATGAAAAGTCCATTGGAAGGAATGGACGAAGTTCTTTGCCCAGTAGTGGGATAATGTGAGAAATAATAATACTAACTCTCTTTTGCTATTATTAGTTGGTTGGGTGGATTCACAAAAGCAAACTTGCTCGGAAGAAGGATATATAATCTAGTAAGATGCTAGTAGGTAATAAAGTAATATACTTTCAAGATTGTCCCGATGCATTTTATTATTTTTTTTCTTTTTTTTAGAATATGTTTCCCCACATTAGTAATTATTCTTGTGTCGTGGGTGCGTTCAAAACAATGTAAAGTCACATACAGGGATACCTATACCCCGGAACACCTATCTGCAGACCATAAAAATATTTGTTCCATGCGGAAATCGATCCCGCGACTCTCAGCGCAACAGTCAATCGCTCAACCACTACGCCAGCCGAGCCTTCGCGTTAATTCCAAAGACTTAAATTTTATTTATGTGTTTAAAATGGTAATTTGATCAACTCTATCGAAACTGCTATAATCAAAGCAGATAGTCAAAATATGATAAAACAGGCTGAAACTAAATCTTTTAATAGTTCGCTCGCAAATGGATAATCGATATAATTAGTATCGATATCATACCGATCAGCAATATAAAGTAAACCGAGGCTAAATATCTCGTTACAGTATCGATACCGAATGTTTGAAAGCCGGTAATTATAGTATTTAAACGTAGTATAATAAATTGCTCCTAACTATTGGACACTGGATACCCTTAAAGTAATGGTATAGTAGAGAGTTGGTATAGTTGTGTAGTTTATATTGGATACTGAATATATAGCAGTGGTGGCCGAGTGGTAACGGCCCCGACTTACGAGTTCGAGGTCGCGGGTTCGAACCCAGCCAGGCGCATTACTTTGTGTAATTTATTTCATCACCACTGCTCTCAAAACGGTGAAGGAAAACATCGTGAGGAAACCGGCATGTCCTAGAACCAAAAATTCGAAGACATGTGACATTCACCAATCCGCACTGGGCCCGCGTGGTGGATTATGGCCCATTCCCTCTCCTAGAGAGGAGGCCTGTGTCCCAGCAGTGGGAACATTGAAAGGCTGAAGATGATGATGAGATAACTGAATATATTAATTATTATCAGCGGTCAAAACCGGCTCTACTTGGATTTTATTTCATTGAATTAGCTACATGATGTAATCTGCCATTTGACATAGGTAATGATTGGCCACTTCATGAAATAACTACCTCAAAATTAACCTTTCGAGTATCGTAATTAGGTGAGCAAACGCCAACGTTTGCTCACCTAATTACTAAACTTGGCTATATCAAGAAATCGTCAATTAT
The DNA here is from genome assembly GCA_029852875.1 of Mythimna loreyi. NCBI lineage: Eukaryota > Metazoa > Arthropoda > Insecta > Lepidoptera > Noctuidae > Mythimna > Mythimna loreyi. Next base: position 17,204,085 of record CM056800.1, read on the forward strand.
ATACATATTATTATATATTATTTTTGCTATTTTAAATCTGTTTCCGTCGTCCTAATGTCGACTCCGGCGAATGCCGAAAACCAGCGCTGTGAGCTCATCGCATTATGCGTTTTTGCGCGATGTCTAGTAGGTTTAAGATTGGGTCATTTTGCGTGAAATAATCTGTTTTTCTTTCTTCTTTTATTGTGTATAGACGAGTTTTGCCACTATCCTGATCTTCGGTCTATCATAGGACCACCAGACTTAAGGCGCCATATTGGACATCACACCTAAACGCACAATACCTTTTCGGAGCACATTCACTATGTGTACAGCTAAAGAGTGGAATTAACGGCCGCAATCTGTGTTTCATGATAGCTTTAACTTTGAAGTCTTTAAGTCAAGTGTGAACAGGTTACTTCCAAGCAAGTAAGAAGATAGATAGATAGACTTTTTACTGTAGGGTGTACCTACAGTAAAAAGTCTTATTATTTATTATTTTTTTTACGACTATCGCACAACGTCGTCTAGTCCCAAGCTAAGCAGAGCTTGTGTTATGGGTACTAGGCAACTGATAAACATACTTATACATTTCAAAATTTATACATATAATAGATAAATTATACCCAGACGCAGATCAAATGATTGCGCTCATCACACAAACATTTATCCTGGGTGGGAATCGAACCCACGACCTCCAGCGTAGCAATCAGGGCCACTAACCGCTAGACTAGCATGCCATTTTAAAACTATAAATACAATTTAGTACAGTAGGAGCTTATTTTTATGGTAGGTAAAAATCATCCAATGACGAGTCCCGCTCTTGAGCGGAGCGGAAAACAAGTGTCAGACTCTTACTGACTAAACAACCTACCCCGTTCCTACATCGCCATACATACCAGGGCCAGAGCCTTCCTTTTCAGACGCAAACCCGTGGCCCTGATTGGCTTCGACCCTTCTGCAGGGTCCCTACGGGTACATTAGGAGCTAAGGGTACAAGTAGCCCGATTTAGAACCCACAATATTATGCTAGAGAGACGAATGACTTAATTACTGGACCTTTAAACAAAAATTACAACACATAAACTCCTCTAAAACTTTAAATCCATTAAAAAGCCATGTACTCGTACATGAAAAATCGATCCTAAATTCACCTTTTTACTCTTACGGGAACAATTTAAAACTCGACAGAAGCATTGTTACATATAAGTGTATCGGTAAAGCGAGACGGCAATACGTTTAAAAGAGAAAACGATCATTTTTCTCACGTCATTTAGTACCAGTTGTTCAGCGCAAGCTTTCACGAAAATACATTTAAATTGGGACGCATTCACACCGTTGTGTATTTTAGATATGGATAAAATTTGCGCTAGTGTGTACCTAAGTTAGGTAGGCTCTATGTTTAAAGTTGCTGAAGTATTTCTTTTTATGGTAGGTAAAAATCGGCGGAGCGGGAAACATTATCAGACTCCTATTGACTAAACAACCTACCCCGTTCCTACGTCGCCATATATACCAAAGCCAGATCCTCCCTTTTAGGGATGAAACCTTGTCCCCAGTTGCCTTTGACCCTTTTGTAGGGTTCCTACGGTTTGCTGACAAATCCTAGAGGCGCGTGGGAAAAGGGCGCGCCGTTGACGACTAGGCTTGGTCCGGACGATTACCAGACGACCGGAAGGCGAGCTACCCATTGCTCACCGTCTAAAGTAGTCCGTGATGTATATGACAAAATTCGTAATTATCAAAGAAACACTCACATCATTTCACTCGGAATTCCATTACCCAGTGTGGTATTTAATTTTTTTACCGTACTTTTATATGGTTTGTTACGGTAAAACCAATTATTTTTATTTAAAGAGTATGAGTTTATTGGCACTTCTTCTCCATAGGAAACGAACAACTGGAACTATACACTAGCTTCTGCAGGCCGGTCTATTTTTTTTTTAATTCAAAATAATAATTTATTTAAAAGAATTATAAGTAATTTGAACGGAAAGACAAATTGCAATTTCCTCTAAACAATTTTCCAGCATGCATTAAACTCGATTACTGAGCGGAGCGGATGAGCGGAGTGGGGCTGATGCGCGCGTCATGCTCGTGAACGGGTGCCGTCAGTTGAGACTGGTCATCTCTTGGCTGCTAGGCGCTTATTTGAAATTCTTTTTTTTACAAGCTTTTATTTACTTTCACCTGTCCCGTTGTCTGTCGTTCTGTAATCAAATCTTGCAACTTAAATTTGATCCACTTCCCGGTTTCCGATTGAGCTGAAATTTGGTATACACGTTTAGTTCGGATGACAATGCAATATTATGATGACATGAAGCTGATCTGATGATGGAATCGCGAGGTAGCCATAGGAACTCTGTAATTAAACGGCACAACCACGTCGAGTTTGGGCTCGTGTGAATCGTCTTGACGAGTTTTATCTATATAAGCATAGACCACCGCTATAAAAGCTTGTTATGAAAAAAAATTTTTTCATTGAAAACTTGTTTATTATTATTTTACTTTTTGTTAAATACCGCTACATCGTGCTCGCATAATAGAGGCAACATAATTTTGTAACCAAGTAATATGTAAATATATAAAATTGATTTAAAAGAGTGCCCAAGGAGTTTCTTGCACGTTCTTCTCCATAGGAGTCTACGCCTTGGAACGTGCAAATTAGCTTCAATGTTGACATTTCAAAAGTGCCTGTAAATGGTCTATTTGAAATAAATGATTTTGAGCTTGAGTTTGAGTTTACGCAACGGTGTAACGGCTCCCTACATTAAAATGTAGTCTCGAGGAAGCGTCGGGAGATTTAATTTCCTAAAGGCCGATTCCATCGACTGGTACATATCGAGAAACGTTACATTGTTCGATTAGCGAGCCAAGAAATGTAGTTACTGCTATATTCTTAAAGGATAAGAAGGGTTTGAAGAGTAAAATTTAAAATGTTATAGGGATATTTTTGTCTTAAAAAAGAAAAAAAAACTTTGCTATGTAGATAGTTTAAATCACGAATAAAGTCCTAAAGAGTTTTCGTACTGTTTCGATTATGCGTTGATGTGCCAAATATTAAGTATGGATTTTGCCTTTTATCTGGGGACACGATAGTGCCCCGGCCAAGTCAAACAAAAAATCGACACGGTGGTACCATCCTTTTCCTGAATCAGTTCAATCCATTTTCGACCTCGTTGTGGATACGCTGGAACTCTACAAAAGGATCGAAGCCGGCTGGGGCTCAGGGTCTTTTTTTTAAAGGAAGGCCCCAGTGCGAAAGGCAAAAAAGGAACGCAGTAGGGTGTTTAGTCAGTAAGAGTCTGACACTTTCTGATGACGATTACGGGACCCGAGAGTTTTGTCCACCTTAAAAAAACCCCGTTGTGGATAAAGTCTTGAATTTTCTCCTAAGTAGAAACTGAATAAATTAACCAACTAAGTATTAGACTAGACCGTATTACACGAATTGATGTGATGTGAAAGCGGAAAACCGGGGCCATAGAAGTAAAGCAAGAAGGAACAGTCGGAAACTTTAAAAAAAAAACAACACTTTTTACAGTAGAAGAACTGAGTAGCGAAACTGGTTTTTTTTTTTACTAGATATCTTTTTGTTAGCATATAATTTACTGACAAATATTTTTTTTTAGAATGTTTATGGAAAATTAATTCTGCCCCTGTAAAAAACCTTAACTGTTGCTCACGGTTATTTTTTTCTTAAAAACGACTGACAGTATTCTATTCAATGTTCAATCAATAATCGATTTATTTTGATTTGATTCAGGTTATTGTAAATACACCGCTGGCTCTGAAATCTCGTTCAAATTATGATTTGTTGTCAAATTCCCATGTCAAATAATTTGATGGACCGTTGTTCGGTGAACCCTGGTCAATCAGCCGCAATAAATCGAATAACGAGATTCAAATCTGGGTCTCATGGCAGTTACATACGATAAATTATTGAAATTACTGTCCTATGAATAATTAAGTAAATAAAAAAGGAACATCCATTATTAGTGTCTCATTAGGCTCCGAAATAGAGCAGTGTTTTTGTTTTCCACATCTATCACACAACGCCGACTAGTCTCAAGCTAAGCAAAACTTGTTGTATTAGTACTAGACAACTGATAAACGTACTTATATATTTCTAAATACATACATATTATAGATAAAATACACCCACACACGGAACAAATGATTGTGAAACATTTTTCCTGGGTGGGAATTGAGCCCACGACCTCCAGCGGAGCAGTTAGGGTCACTAACTACTAGACTTACAGGCCAGTCAAAAGAGTGTTGACCATATGGTAACAGCCCCGACTTACGAGTTGCCTAAAACTAAACCCAGTCAGACGCATATATTTTGTGTAATTTACTTCTTCAATTCATCACCACTGCTCTCAAAACGGTGAAGGAAAACATCGCGAGGAAACCGACATGTCCTAGAACCAAAAATTCGAAGACATAATGTGACCTCCACCAAACCACACTGGGCGAGCGTGGTGGATTATGGCCCATACCCTCTCATGAAGAGGATCCTTAAGTCCCAGCAGTGGGAACGTAAATAAAACATAAACAATGTTTATCAGTTATCTGATAAAACAAGTTCTGCTTAGCTAGAGACTAGATGGCGTTGTATGACACTAATGGAGTATTAGTTTTTTTTTTTAATATAGTCTACGACCACCGCTGGAGGCGCGGCGGAGCGCAATTGAAGACAACAATTTAATAAACCATAAATACATTAACATTTATTGTTTTGTAGACTGTATGTCAAGGTAGTTAGTTAGTTAAAGTATATAATATATTGACTGGCCTGTCAGTCTAGTAGTTAGTGACCCTGACTGCTATAATATGTGTAATTTATCTATAATATGTATGTATTTAGAAATATATAAGTATGTTTATCAGTTGTCTAGTACCCATAACACAAGCTCTGCTTAGCTTGGGACTAGATGGCGGTGTGTGATAGTTGTGTACATATTATATATTATTATTATATTATTAAATGGCCTACAAGTCTAGTTGCCCAGATCTT